>OY720432.1:17307583-18544398 GCA_963082735.1 Pocota personata
ATAGACAAAGAAGAGATCTCTTATGGGAGGCGTTAAGACAACGAGGAGTTCCAGAAACCTACATGCGCATGATCATGGACATGTATGAGGCAGCAAGATGTCCCGCAGGAGTCACCGAAGAGTTCTTACTCAAAGTCGGTGTACACCAGGGAAGCGTCCTCAGTCCTTTGCTATTTACTGCAGTCCTTGATTATCTGCTTGAAGGAAAAGTGACGGACCCAAAAGTGCTGACGATGGAGCTATCATAAGTGAAGATCAAACGTCCCTGCAATGAGCACTTGATGTATGGGTGGATGTTTTAGAGGAAAGAAAGATGTTTTAGAGCAAAGAAAGATACCGTATTAGTTCAAAAAAGACAGAGTAGCTATGCTGCCCATTTTCTGATCCACACTGGCTTATTCCAAACATTTACTTCAATAGAAAAGTGCTTCCCAAGTGCGAAAAGTTCAAATATTTGGGATCTATGATCAATAATAAAGAAGCAACTTGTGATGATGACATTAATCATCGCCCAAGCGTAGAGTGGATGAAGTGGCGGGAAAACTCCGCTATCTTCTGTCATCGAAAAATGTCCCCTAAGCTTAAAGGAAGGCTCTACACCGCAGTTGTACGTCCAGCTCTCACATATGGTTCACAATGCTGGACAATGTACAAAAATTAACGGCAGCTTAAAGGAAGGCTCTACACCGCAGTTGTACGTCCGGCTCTCACATATGGTTCACAATGCTGGACAATGTACAAAAATTAACGGCAGCTGAGATGAATATGCTTCGCCTGACAGCAGGAGTACCAAAGCTTGATAGAATAAGAAGTTCGAAGATTCGAGGAAGCCTTCACAAGCAAGATAGAGCACGACCAACTCAGTTCGTATTGTCATGTTCAAAGGAGAGATCCTTCAAACTCCGTCAAAAAGGCAATATCAATCAACGTTCCTACACAATCGCGCAAATAAGGCAGACGAAAAAATAACTGGATCACACAAATGCAAAAAGCACCAGCATTTGATTGGCCTCCGTGACGAAGTGATTCGAAACTGGGAAGCCTGCCGGTAATTCCTGAGGTCAAACCGACAAACCCCACAGTAGGGATGCAGTAAAGTGGGAGGGTTGTGATCCTTCTACTCCGGATCATAATCTCGCCGTGAGGAAAAGGAGAAGAAGAAGAATGTTGCAGTTTCAGAGATAGATAGGGGACATCGCCTATGCAATTGTTTTCGAGTTTTTTGATTCAAGAAACTTTATCCAAACATTTTTTTTATTGGGCACTAAAAAAAAACATGCACTGCTCTTCAATTGAATAAGACTGAATTTCGGGCGGATTATTGCTTTGAAAACCTTCTCCTACTTAAAATCTGAAAATAATTACTATTCTAAAAGTTTTCTACAATTTTTTTGTCTTACCCAACAAATAAATTATTTGCTTGCGTCACTTGAATAAGGCCAGCATAGATTTTTACAATTCCAAAGGAAATTGCTTGATTTCTTAGAATGAAATTTTTACTCGTCATCACTCAACACCAACATTTTATATGCAAAACGAAGGAGGAATTAAAAAAAATATCGTCTAGCGAAATGGTATGGAAATTCTCTTATTTTTATGGAGAACACGACCGAGCAAGCTATAAAAACATAAGCTAATCAGATTCCAGTATGCTCCTCAGAATATCTACTAAATGCATTCAAGATTGCAAGTGTCTCGTGTTGAAGCGTGAGGCTTCACATCATTTCCCATATTAGTCACACTGTCACTCTACATTTAGGACTTCCTGGTAAGAAAATAGACTACTCGTACATCTACTATATAACTATATAACAGTAAATCAATTAGCTTAAATCCAACAACTGCATTTATTGATGCCCTGAACATGATCAATTAAAATATTTAAAAAAATCAATACTAGAATACAAATCAATCTTCATGTCATCAGTAACACTGCCGGCAACACCTTATGAAGTAGGTACTTCAAAACACTCAACGTTGTGCATCCGCAAACTCAAATTCACGTGTAATTAACATTCTAGAATCAATTTGGCAAAAAATTACTATATCTCCCGGCTTAACAAATACAAAACTTCCGCATTTATAACTAAATTTGCAAATACGTTTCATCTGTTACACCCCTCGTCCGTTCCCAGATTTAGTATTCATAAGAAGAATCACGGAAATTCGAATGTAAACACTTTAAACTCACAGCACACGGGACCGGCTTAGCACTTCTTTTGGAGATGCGGAATATCATGATAATTTGTGAGAATTAACATTTCATTTAATCTCCCGAATAAAGTTTCGCCAAGTAGCGGGCGGTGGTGTGGCCGGTAGGAAACCACAAAAAAGCACGCAAGACAGACGCGCAATCCACTGACCTTAGTCAATGTCTGTCATTTTTTTGTGTAGGTATTGTATGTTTGTCTACAATCTGTCTATCTGTCGCGGTTTTTTTCCTCTCCATGGCTTAAGCTGAGAAATTTTACTTAAACTCTGCCATTGCTAGACGAGGGCTTGAATTGAGTTAAGTCAATCAGTCGTCGTCGTTTAGTTCACTCATCGGTTGGCCTGATCAGTTTGGTGAATAACTATCGAGATACATAACATACTTTAGCTTTGAATTGAGTCTCACGTATATTGTATTTTTCCCATCATTAGGTGGGGGGATTATACCGCGGATACAGATTTAGATTCTTTTTGCCGTTTTCAATTTTCCTATGCGGGTTGATTGGTTTCACTGCGTTGCAGTTGTAAACAGAAAAAAAGCTTTACAGTCCCGAGTATACTCGTAGTTCAAATCGATTTTTTTTTTTACACATTTTTTTGTTTTGTTTATACGTGATATACCTATGTACACATAGTGTATCTGAGTATAAAAGAAAAGAAGAAATAGATTTTCATGTGATTTTTGCATCATGCTAATTACTGTGCATATCCGATGAGACGACGCGCGCATTCGACATACGGTGGTGGTTTGTTTTGATAAAAAAATAAAAAAATAAAATATTCGCATAATTTTGTGTAATAAAGTTCATGGTGAAAAGTGAATAAGAGTAAAAATTTAAAAGTTTACCTGATACATGAGCAAGAAAAAGCAGCGGCAAAGAATCCAGCATCAACGATGACACTTCCTTCAACATCGACTCTATGTCGAATTTTCACATTTTTCTTTGGTAAGCATGATATAAGACTTTTGTAGATTTATTTATTTTCCACTACAGCTTTCTACTCTTAATTTTCTGAATTAAATTGTAGGTGATCTATGTATTATTTTATAGTATTCAGGCTCTGTTAGGGAGGTCGAAAAATAGACTTTCCGCTCAGGACTTTCATTTCATTCAAAGTCTATGTAGTTGGTCCTTTAATCACAAACCCGTATTGCAGAGAAGTTGAAAGTAATTTTAATTATTTATGAAATTGAGGATGATGGATGTGAAAAGTTGTTGCTAAAAACTATTGCTATAAACGCAACGGTCAAAGGTCAAAGGTCTCTCTAAATTAGTCGATCTATTATCATTAACATCGTTCGTAGTTATATCTCATAAGTTTTAGGTGCTCTTAGAAAAGTGAAGGTCGTTTCCAGAGAGTTATCAAATTTAAGCCATTGACTTATTTGAAGTTCGTAAAGGATGTTAAAGCCTCATACACACAGAGTACGGTCTAGCTGAGGTTCAGTCACACTAACACCGCGTGTAAACTGTCATTACAAATTTTTGTGTATGGTTTTCTTTGGAAATCACGTCAAGGGCTTAATTTGCAGAATTCCTATGCTGTGGCCACTGATGTACTTGTGAAGTCGTGGGCCCCCGCACAAAAACTTATTTGGCTCATTACGCGTGAACAAATTGACCAATAAAAATTTGACCCAAGAATCTGCGATCAATTTACAATTCCAATGCATTTCTTCTACCAAACCAGAGTTATATTTTCTAAGCTTAGTCTCAAGCGCCCCAAGAAATCATATTATTTTTTATTTAATTATTTATCTGCAAGCGTCTAAGCATTACAGATTCGATTAAACAGTAGGTTTATAAATAAATATAAATATCGTATAGTATATAAGAAACAAAAGAAAAAAAAAATATGGACTTACTTCTAAACATTTAATGAAAATAATTTGTTTTTAAACTTGGTTCTAAATGAGCTTAAATCTATTTCAATCCAAACTGAGTTAAAATTAGAAATAGTCCGAGATACAGATTCAAACAACCCGTAGTTTGGCCTATGCCGCGTGCGAAAAAGAAGTTCTCTTTGCCTTAACGGCCTCTCTGGAGCATACAGAGGAATTAAAGCAAGTAAAATTGGACTTTTGATATGATAGCATAATAGGTCTCTAATGAATATTACATCATATTTTTTTTTTTGATATACTGAGAAGTTGACACCTGGCCAGGTGAAAAATTCCAGTGCATTTTGAAAAAAAAAAATGAATTTTGAGAATTTTCCTTGTATCCTTTCCCCTCTATCAATATGAACTTGGTAGAATGGACACCAAATTATGTCACAGCATTCTAGTAGAGATCTAGCTAGCGACACAAATAAAGATATCAGAGAATGAGGATTGGAAAATTCGACAGTATTTCTTTTAATAAACCCAACCATAGCATTAGCTTTGAAAATTATATAGTCCACATGGTCCGACAATATCAATGCCTGATCGAATACAATTCCGAGATCTTTAACCGTATTTACCCTGGTAAGTTCAAGAGAATTGATTGCATAACGTTAGATTATCGAGTTTGAGGGCCTGCTAAAAGAGGAAACGTTACATTTTTTTACATTTAAGAGAAGGCAATTTTCCTTGCACCATATTACTAGAGCATCGATATTGAACTGTAGTTTAGCGCAATCAGTTAAGCTTAAAATTCTTAAAAACAGTTTCATTTCACCGGCATAAAAAAGGCACTGGGAGTACCATATAAAGGAAGTTATGTCATTGATGGGAAGAATGAAAAGTAATGGTCCTAGATGGCTACCTTGAGGCACGCCTTAGCTACAGATAACAAAATCGAATGCCTAGCTAAAATCCGTATGACCTGTATCTACCTGATAACCCCTTTGATGTGAAATAAGTGAGATTGGAGGTTGTAGATCTCCCCGAAATGAATCCATGTTGAAATTCGGTTATATGTTCCTTTACAAGAAATTCTATGATAATTTACTTTTGACTATGCTTTCAAAGAGCTCTAGGATGACTGATAGTTTGCAGCTTCCTCTGTAGTTCTGTATGTTATTTTCGGAGCCAGCTTTGAAAATGGGAACTAGAAACGATATCTTCCATTTATCCAAAAAAAATGCCATGTTTCAATGACATGTTGAAAATATGCAACAATGGGTGACAAATACTATCACTACAGTTCCTTAAAACAATTGTAGAAATACCATCGACTCCTGCATTTGATGATGGTTTCAATCACCGAAGAGCTAATTTAACGTTTTCTAAATTTTCACACGAAAATTGACTATCGTTTGACTCAGCCCTTCGTACTCCATAATCTCCGGAATACCATACGTATTTCGTTTCAATTCTACGAGTATGAAATATTTGCTATCAGTTACAAGCTTACTTTCAATATTCATGATGTAATTCACATGTAAAAACCTATTAAGTACGTTGAACTGTTTCCTTAAAGCACAAAAATACGCATGATCCATCGTGTCATGTGATCTTTTATACCTTTTCCAAGCCTTATTTCTCAAATTTTTTAAATGTATTAACCGTTGGTTGTACCAGGGGGGCTTAGAGAGTTTATAGTGGATTGACTTGTTGAGTAACTTATAAGAAGCTATTGTAAGAAGCTATTGTCGATTTTACTTTGATTTCTTTCACATTTACAAATAATAAATCTAACATTCTATTCAATGAATTCTGAATAGTATTTACTTGAGAAAGGCTTAAAGAGTACAGAAAGTCAACAAAGCTGTGTTCGTAATCGGACTTAAAATTCGAAGGAATCAACATTTTATCCTCATCTGACCAACACCAATTTCTAATACATCACCAATATTAAAATCTCCTAAAACACATACATATTGAGACTCCTTATTTTAGATTTTTGAAACATTCGGTAAACGCATACTCAAATTTCACCTCATTGCCTTACCGAGAAATACAAAACTGAAGGTTGTGATAGTTGTTAGGGTACATCAATCTTATAAACACGCGTTTAAATTCGACCTTGTGCAAACTGCCAGCTGTAAACGCGGTAGAAATTTGGTGGGTAGTTCTCGATACTGAGACTATAAAACCAGGATTTGAATCAAGTCCAACCAGCCATCAAGGAGTCACAGGACGGATTTACATAAACAATAGAGAGAACAACTTATTTGAGTTCCCCTGTAGAAGTACGAAGTTATGAAAGCGTATTTCCGTCAATCTGTGAGCGGAACTAATTGCCCTGTCTGTAAATAATAATGTAAGTCCTGAAATTGTGCACTGGGTCTATACTAACATGGTCAAACGATGTGAGTGCATTGGTATTGCCGGTGCAGTGAAAGGATAGCCTGCTGATACCGACTGTTGGCAGAGATTGTTCTAACATTGAGAGCGAGTCCAGATAAATAATAATTTGTCCCTTAGATACACTATTTAAAGAGGCAGTAATGGGTAGGTTTAAAGCAATAACATGAGGTAACTATGGCGACAAAATAGGGAGAGACACGAGACATTTCTCCGATGTTCAAGTGAATGTATGGAATTCACAATGTCTCTATCACCTATAAGTTTTAACGCGCTATTCTGTACCCTGTCTAGAATGTGCAGAACGGTTTTGGGTGCACCAGACCAGATATGGGTGTTATATTCCAGATTAGGGCGGATGAATGCCTTATAAATTGAGGCCAAATCAGACGGGATAAAATATTGCTTGCACGGTTTAAGGAATCCTAGACATTTTGAAGCATTTTTGGCGACCTCGAATATGTGATCGTTCCACAAAAGATGGTTATTAATACACATACCGAGAATGGCAAGTCTTTCGGTTTCAGTGATGCAAGTACCATTCATGAATAATGGTTGAGGGTTTTGGTCTCGCTTAAGAGACAGAAGACAGCATGTGTTTTGGAAGCATTAAATTGAACTCTGTTGGTTGAACCCCATTTGATTATGCTGTCCAGGTCGGAATTTAATGTGTTTAACATACGTTGCCGTTCCCCTTCTACGGCCGAAGAGCAAGAACGTGAGCTAGTGAAACGAATATGAAAAACTGAGGGTACAGTCATCACCGAAGGAATGGATTGGATTAGAAGTTGCAGACAAGAGAACACAAGCATTTATTTGGTGAATTGCAGACTTAAAGCCGTCCAAGACAACTTGTATTGTATATTAGAATGGTAATTTCTAATCCAGTGAAGAAGAGACTCATCGACGCCATATGCACGCATATGCGACAAAAGAGCCTGGTTGCAAACTCTGTCAAATGTCTTTAAAATATCAAGCCCAACTATCTTAGTGTCGCCGAAGTGATAGAGAGATTTGTTCCACTTCCCCATCAAATCACCAGTGGACCTGTTGCTACGAAAACTATACCACCAGTCACTAAGGAGTTTTCTCGAATCGAGATGTTTCATAAGCTGACGATTTATCAGCGTTTCCATGACCTTGGAGGGGCGTAAGTTCAATGGGTTAGTAATTGGACAGGGAGAAAGATTCGCCTTTTTTTTAGGGACGGGCTGGACAAATGCTGTTTTCCATCTACTCGGCAATAACCCTGAAAAGTAGGATAGACAGAGAAGCTTACGCAGAGGTTTTGTCAGCGTAGAAGAACACCTCTTCAGAACTATGGGGGGGATACCATCTGGACCAGCGGATTTGTGTATGTTAAGACCTTTGAGTACTCCTGCAACTGTACGAGTGCGAAAGTGGACCTGTCCCATGGAAAATTTGACGCTCTCAAACACAGGTGGAGACAAAGCATTATCTGGCAGCGTGGAGTTCGCTGCAAAGTGAGCAGCAAGCAGATTGGCTTTGTCTAAGGAGCTGACAGCTGGAATGCCATTGTAAATGAGCGTGGGGGTGGCAGACGAGGCAGAATTTTTAATATTTTTGAGGAATGACCAGAAATTTTTACTACCTTTGGGACATTGTAGAATTTTTTGTCTCAATTTTTGGTCATGTAAGAATTTTACAGGTCGAATATGGGCATTGCAGTCTTTTCTAGCTTGTTTACTGCGAACACTAATCAAAGGAACAGCAGTGCGATTTACTAGTATCTACGAGTAGGTATGCAAATTATGATGCAGAATGCGCTAAAAAATTCCAGAGTCTTCAACAGAAAGGACGACATTGGTATGTACCCATTAAAGATTAGTCTTCTGTTAGGAACGTAGCCCACCTTAAGAGAACCTACTTTCCTAACCCTTGCAGCGTCACCGAAAAAATGATTTTATTACCCAGAATGGTATCTCTCGGTCGTTGATTTTATTCGAATTCAATCTCGTCGTAGAAAAGGCGATAGGTGTCAAAGGACATCTCCTAACATCAAGAGAAATGGGTGGTTGGAAACATCCAGCTGCCATCGATCCACTTAATAGATGCTAGTCGCTAACTATCAGCGATTTGAGTTTTTTTTTGTGAATGAAATCTCTTTACTAAGGCCTTTCCTTAGCGAAGTTCAAATGTATCCCGCTCTAAAGCTGCAACAAAACTCTACAGTTTTTGCATTCCAAGGGACGGTTTCTTCCCTGTGCCTTGAACTTTTGCTGTGAGAATGAGATCTCTTACAGAACAAAGCCCAGTAGAGCTTATTTCCCAATAAAATCTTGCCCAACAGTTTTTAAAATGTCCTGTTATTAGCAATGATCAGCTACAAAGTGAATAGTTTCCAGCAGCGGTAAGAAAAGTATAAATTGTCGGATATCCTTCAGTTGACAACCTTGTCAGGACTATCTATTGAGGTAATAGGGTTCTCTAAAAAGCCCGGGTAATGATGTTTGCTCTTTTTTTTATTTTTTTTTTCTAGGGTTCCGCAAATAGCAACAGAATACTATTGCTCTCGTTAGCGCGTCCGTCCGTTGGTCCACCCGTCTGTCACCATCATCCTAGCTCTTAAACCATTCAAGTTATATCCATTTTACAGAAAACCGTCACTTTGGAGGTGTCTATGTGACACATCTCTTTGAGTAGAATCTAAAAATATTATTTTCGAACTAAAAATTTTAAATTTGCGGCCACAGTAGAGAAATATCTGCAAAAGATGAGCAGAACCCTGTATGTGGGAACGGGGTTGGGTTTAACGGAGTTTTTTTTTAGTGTTCCGTACCAGAATGGTATAATAGGAACATTAATGGATTCAACACAGTGTCTGTCTGTCTGTCTGATTTTGCGATGTTGTATATTTGGTTGTGCTATATTGCACCAGAGTTGACTATAATGCCAAGAAGATGTATTATTTCCATGGGTTGAATGGTCTGATCACTCACTTGAAGCTCTGGTACAGAAGACGCGTTCTTTTTAGAAAAGGTGAAGAATTGGGTTTTACTCGCGTTGAACTCCACTAAGTTAGCTTTTCCTCACTACAAGATTTTCTGCAGGTCTTCGTTTAATGAGTTAATTTGGTCGAATCTTTGACGATGTGATGTAGGAAATTTTCCATCTAGCCACAGAGCCGTTTTGGTAGTCCGTAGGAAGCTAATTTACCTAATAGGGAAATATGTCAAACTCGATCGAACGCTTTTGAGATATCCATGCCAACATCTCTTGATTCGCAGTGGTGCTCAATGGCTGAGGTCCACATATGGGTTACATAACTCAGCAGGTCTCCAATTGAACGGCGGCTGAGGAAATCATATTGCCGGTCGCTAATTAGCTCATGATCCTCCAAAAATTTGATTATTTCGGCATTGGTGGCATTTTCCACAGCGATAATTTTTAGGGGCAAATATTTCCTTCCCTTTTTGGGAATCGATTAAATACGGGCGGTTTTCCAGTATAAATGAAAGATTTTCTGCGCGCATGACATAGAAACAGGTCTAGAAAGCTAGTTCAGCTACACAGTTTTTACGTATCATACAATGGCTGGTATTCCGTTGGGGCCAGATGCCTTTTTGCAATCTTCGTTTCATCTGACTAATAGATAAAACGAGATCGAAATAGCGTGTATGTAGTCGAATTGAGGGAAACATATTAGAAAGAGATCGGCTTTTTCTTTGGTTGTTGTGGCCAATAATTTATCCTCTTTTACTAGAAGGGAGAATGAGGTGTGACTGAAGTTGCTGCTTATCATTTTTGCCATTAACAAAAAAGGCTGCAAGCCACTGGGGAACTCTAGAAGCTTGTTGGTGACTCTCTTATTGTATTTTTTCTTCGTGGAATCGACCATTAAATTGCACATGTTTCTGAGCCTAATGTAGCCAGATCTTATTTGCTCTGTTGGGCTGGAGCGCTTTAGCATATAGGTTCTTTTTTTGGCTCTGATGACTTGCTCACAATTCCTACTGAACCAAGATTTGCTGAAACTTGATTTGTTGGAGGAGTGGGGAATGTAAAGCTCCATTCCGAGGTGAATTATCCCGGTAAGGACTTCCGCGCGTACGTTGACATCAGTACTATGGAAGGAAAAGAAGAGAACAAATCCCGCAGTTCACCTTAGTTGGACAACTTGTAATTCAGATTAGGCGGAGATGATCCCGTTGTCGTATCTTTGGTGTAATTATAGGATATATTGCTGTTTAAGACTTGCTTTATACTCAGAGACAAAATTAATAACTTCATCATACCTTCTTCAACAACATGTCAAAAGTCCTACCCAATCCGCCTTGTAAGAACGATGAGTAAGAGAGTACTTACCTGCGGTTTTTCGCAAATATCTCACGTAAAAATTGATATTCGCCTTTATACGGGATATATTCCAATTAAGCAGAGAACGTCATCTTTCCCTCAAAGTTGCATAGAGTGCATTCCTCATTCAAATCGTGTAGCTCTATACATAGCTTAAATTTTAGCCGCAAAAGTTCGCTTCTGGCCTTGAAGATGGTGAAAATTGCATCCAAGCTGTTGCGGCCGTGGAAATAGTTTCTCTCCGCTGAGTCATGGTTGAGTATACGATATGAAGCCATATTTCTTACACTTTGAATGCCGCTCTCTCTTCTGATTACTCGCCGGTAATTTTATTACTTGGTGAAGCGTTGATCAAGAAAGAAGGACCTCCAAGACTTACTAGCAATAGAACAAATTGGGAGGGCTTTAGAAATGATTGCGAAACAAATATCGCCTTAAATGTATCACTTAAAACACCTTGTGAACTAGAGGACGAAGTTGATCGTTTCGTGGAAGCAATCTAAAGAGCGGCATGGAGAAACATTCCTTCTAGAAGCTATAAGATTAACCGCAACGAAAAGTATCCAAGTGAAATCATTGAACTGGTGAGGGAGAAAAGAAAAGCAAGAAAGAAATGGCAAATCACTCGTGCACCGCAGCATAAAAAGATCATTAACCGACTATGCAATCGCCTTAGAGATAGTATTCGGGAATTTAAAAGCAATAAGATAGCGACCTACCTTGAAAATATCTCCGCTGGAAGAGAATCAAATTATTCACTTTGGAAAGCGCTAAAAGGCATCCGGAAACTTCAAATGCAAGCGCCACCAATTCGGAAAAACGATAGAACTTGGGCCAAGAGCGACAAAGAAAAGGCGGAACTTTTTGCTTTGCACTTAGAAGATACATTTAAGCCATTCGACGGCCCTTTGATAACGCCCGACTCCCCAGTCACGACATCTGACAACTTTAAAGTAAAAAAAGTTGCATTAATTGAACTGAGGGAAGTGATTACAAATCTGAAGACTAAAAAAGCACCGGGCTACGACTTGATAATGGCGCAGGTGGTCAAGGAATTACCGAATAAAGCTCTTATCAAACTGCTATATTTGATTAACGCTTCGTTTAGATTGCTCTACTTTCCGAGACAATGAAAAGTCGCAGAGATTATAATGGTCCCGAAACCAGGCAAACCTTTGAATGAGTAGAAATCATATCGGCCTATTTCCCTATTGCCGGTTATCTCTAAAATATTCGAAAAACTACTTTTAAAACGACTACAACCCATAATCAACGAAAGACGTCTCATTCCTGACCATCAATTTGGATTTAGAGTCAAACATTCAACAATCGACCAAGCCCACAAAATAACTGACGTGATTGAGAAAACTCTCGAAGAAAAAAAGATTTGTTGTGGTGTATTTCTTGACGTCTCACAAGCTTTCGATAAGGTTTGGCACGAAGGTTTGGAGTATAAATTGCAACGACTACTGCCATGGCAACTCTTTCTAATTTTACGATCGTACCTCACCGAAAGACTTTTTCGTGTTAAGCACGGAAATGATTACTCTGAGTTCAAGGAGATTGCGGCCGGAGTCCCACAAGGAAGTGCCCTCGGCCCGCTTCTATATGTACTCTACACGCGTGATATCCCGCAGGAAAGAAACTGCGTCGAGCTCGAAAACAAATACCGACAAATGTACTGGCTACTCGGAAGACATTCGAAGTTGAGCCTACATAACAAACTGCTTATCTATAAGCAAGTGCTAAAGCCAGTGTGGACGTATGGTCTACAACTATGGGGTTGTACCAGGAAAAGCAATAGAAACATCCTACAAACTTTTGAAAATAAAGTTCTTAGAACGATCGTTAGCGCACCTTGGTACGTACGTAACGAAGATATTCATCGGGACCTGGGAATTCCTAGCGTCGTCGAAGAGATAACAAATTTTGCTCGTAAACACAAAGATCGTGTTCATGGCCATTGTAACAGTACCGTCATTCAACTACTTGACGCGAACAATTCAATTTGTCGTCTGCAAAGGACAAAACCTTTTGACCTCGCGTCATAGTATATGCCGGTCGTGAAAACAGCAGAAACTTTCATTGGAATTTAACCTGTCTAAAGCGCTACGTTCTTTTTAAAATCAGGAGTCTCGTAAGCGAAAATAAAACTGCTGGATAAGCGTCGGCTTAGTTGTAGTATTAATCTTGAAGAGTGGTGTTTTTAGTGAGTAAAAATCTCACACTACCATAAGCACGCGCGGTCGGGCCTTATGGTGTCTTTAGAAGATTTTCACCCTCTCGGAAAAAAAAAGATATAGCATATAGTTCTGCGTGTTTTCGTTTTTACAAAGTATCTAAGCAATTTTTAGCCTTTAGTGTACCTACTCAAAAAGATTCTCATGACTCGTTAAGTACCACTGCTAACTTTATTGATATAAGGTTAAAAAGTAAGGTTTCCACGGAAAACCTCAATAATGTCAGTTTTAACATATGCATGCAATCAATTAGGAAAAAATTCTTGAATAACATGAGGGTAATTTCATTAAACTCCAAATTATAACTTGCATTGTTTCTGACAAGGAATTTCCCCTTGAAAAATATGTCGGACACAATATTTTCCCGTCGACATTGACATTGGTGTCATTACACGGCATACAAAAATCTACTTCATGCAAGCGACTATCGTGGAAAAATTATATAAATTTAAAGTTCACATATTTTTTCTTTAATTACAAGTATAAATATCAAACCTCGTTATAAGCTAATCAACAAAGGAAATTAATAAAGAAGCGCAGTGATATACAACTATAAACTATTAAAACAGTTTGCATAATAACACAACTATAATTACACTCAATAGCTTAATATGATAATTGATATGAAGAGTAAATGAGAAATGTTATTGCATTCATTGTGGTGTCACTTAATTGTCACCGGGCACACCCTCTCTATTAAAGAAGGGTTTGTCACTTAATTGTACAGAAAGCAATGTGTGTGAGGTATAATTACAGTCGTAGAGTAGGAGCAAATAAGTGCGTATCAGATTTTAGTTGGGATTCTAAAGTGGGTCTTTGGATGTACATTGACGGATTTGTACAAGTTTTATTCATTACAAAAGTAGAGTAGAAATTAATTGAAAAAAGATATAATGGTTGCGATATTCCTGCAAGATGACCGTCAATGGATTGACAATGAAGATTACATATAGGGGAATGAGTTCCAGAGTGTCCTGACGACATCTTTTAACACTCATTGTCAGAATAACATAGTGGTTTTCAAAATTAAGTTTAGAATAACTAAGCAGAAGTTTGAAACGTTATCCATCGTTCTTACTCTATGAAATGATGGATTAAATTTCGGATAAGAGTAGGAAATCCCAAAAAAAATACGATCTCACACAGTACTAGACCTTGAACTGTGGAGTGTAGATTACTATGAACTGTCGCCAATAACCATTGTTGTGAGAAATTTCAATGCCAAGGTAGTTTGTAACAATAGTAAGCGTTATAGTCTCGGGGATCGTGATGTTTAAGTGGTAGGGGTTGTCATAGACGGCACATTGTTTAATTAATTATAATAAAGTTGATACTATATTCGTACTTTTAAATAAATCATAGAGCAGGAGGCTTACATACATACAGGGTGCGGCATCTTTTGTGTCGGTATGTGAATATTGAATAACTTTAAAAAAGAAACAACCGATTTCCATATATGAGGTATTTTTATTTAATTTGGTCCTTTAAAATTTATTTGGACTAGTTTTTGAATACAATATCAATCAAGTGGATGCCTCTATTGACCAAAGCAAAATGTGCCCTATTTGCTGCGTTTTCCATCACTTTTTCGAGCATCTCGGGCGGATTAGCGATGATTTCGGCACGAATGTTTGCTTTGAGCTCGTCAATCGTCTGAGGCTTGCTGTGGTATACTTTGCTTTTCAAATAACCCCAGAGGTCAAATCTGAAGATCTGTGTGGACAGTCAATGTCTCCATTTTTTGACAGCACTATTTGATTTGCAGTGTGGCATGGAGCATCGTCTTGTTGAAACCAGTAACCGTCCAGACCTTTTTCACACATTTGTAGGCAGACATAATGAGACAACATTCACCGATATCGATTCCCATCGACTGTTTCGCCTTCTCTAAAGAAAAATGGCCCAATGATAGTTTTGTCATGCAGTGATGTTTCATGGATCTCGTGTGGATTCTCCGTTCCCCAAATGCGGCAATTTTGCTTGTTAACGGCGCCAGAGAGTGCGAAATGGGCCTCGTCGGTCACCAAAATTTGCTTCCAAAAATCAGGTTCAGTGTCAACCATTCGAACGAATGTTGGCAATAGTCTTTCAGTCACTGAACTTTATATGGAAACAAATGCAAATCATCCTTCAAAATGCGCCGTAAGGTGATTCCACTGACGCCAAAATGCTGAGCGCAGTGACGATACGACACATGTGGGTTTTCGGCAACTCTCTCTTTTACCGCTTCAACCAATTCATTTGGACGTCTTGGTCATTGATGAAAGGCATGTCGACGATCTCCCACTGTCCCATGCTCAACAAATTTCGACACCAAACGACGAATAGCGTTGTCAGACGGTGCTTGTTGGCCACGATATTTTTGACGATATGCACGTTGAGTTAACACAACTGAACGACTATTTTCAATGTACAGCGTCACTATTTCGGCGCATTGTTTCGGCGTGAAGTGATTCATGGTTAAAATTGTACTGAATTGACGTTTCAAAAACATGTCTACTCAAGTCAATCGGTTGATAAATGTTAAAATTATTCAATATTTACTAACCGACATACAAGATGGCGCACCCTGTATATGTATATTAGGAAGTCGTTGAAGAAATTAATATTTTTCACAATTCCAAGTCTATACACTATCAACAGACTCAGCAATTCCATAGGAATTTCAAGTGGACAGAACTTGATGGAAACTCAGTTCTGAGCCTCGTTGCCAGCGAAACTAAATACAATGTCCTAAAACTTAACGTAGGAAAACTAAGTTATGTCTATAGCACAACGGATAGCGGTTCACTAGTCTGTATTAACTTTGATTTTGATAAAGCAGAGCACGATATCTCTGTTTGCTAGAAATTGCGAGGCTTGTTCTAAGGAGTCTGCGACAATGCGTAGAAATTCCTTTTCTAAGTAAGTATAGGGTCACCAGATAAGAACGATAGGAAAAGAAATTTAAATAAAACGACAACGGTGTGAGATATCAAATTGATTCTGGCTTTATTTTGAAGCTAAGGACTTGACGTAGATCTAGAGAAAATAATCGAGGGGTGTCAAGTCGCATGATCGCGGGGGCCAATTGATGAATGCTCGACATGAGATGACCCAGTCGTTTCTCCTTCACCACTTCGAGCGTTGGCCCGCTTGTATGGCATGTAGCGCCATCTTGTTGGAACCACAGCTCGGATATATCGATGTTGTCGAGCCCTGGCTACAGAAAGTCGGTTAACATCGCTCTATTCCGAGGGCCATTGACGGTAACGGTGTCTCCTTCCTCATTTCGAAAGGTCCGATGCTGCTGCCGTGCCATCATAAACCGCACCAAACAGTCGATCTTTGTGGATGCACTGATGCTTGGTCGAACACTTGTTCAATAATGGCAATTTTGCTTGTTGACATAGCCGCTGAGCCAAAAATGGACCTCGTCCGAGAAGATGATTTTTTGGCCAAAATCCAGATCTCCGGCCAACATTTCCAACGCCCAATTAGTGAACTCACGGCGTTCTCTATGGTTATCCGGCTTCAGTTCTTGCATCAGCACAATCTTATATGGATGTAGGCCCAAATCCAACTGCAAAATAAGCCAGCTTTGCTCGAGTTGACGCCAAGACCACTCTTATCGGCCCAGGTGTTTACCTTATTCAGAGCATTTTCCATGATTTCGCGGAAGGAAGGAAACATTCCTGACACCAGTATCACCATGTTGTCAATATACCCAACTACCTTGATTCTTTCTCTGTCTAATTGTAACAGGATTTTATTCATGACTATCAGCCATAGTAGAAGAGAAATGACATCGCCCTGAGGTGTTCCCCTACTGGCAAATTTGATTATATTGCTATTTCCTAGTGTTGCCTGAATAATTCTAATGCTAAGCATAGAGACAATCTAATGACTCAGATAGTTTTCTATCCCTAGTTCCGTGAAGGGATAAAGAAGAATTGCTCCAGTGTGTACATTATTAAAGGCTCCTTCTATGCCTCAGAAGGTGTCCAAGGTGTATTCTTTATAGTGTAAGGATTTTTCTATTGTTCGTACTACTTCGTGAAGATCTTCCTTTGAGGTATGCATTCTGAGATTTGGAGAGGGATGTTTCTTCTATTATACCTCTCAGATGGTTATCTAGGACGCGTTCGAGAGTCTTCAAAGCAAAGGAGGTAAAAGTGATTGGTCTGAAATCTTTCGCATTTTCATGACCGCGCCTGCCCGCCTTCGGGATGAAGACGTGATTATTTATGCAGCTCCTAAAAATCGTTGTGAGCCATGGAATTGCTAAGTCTTGCCCGGTGATTTATAAGGAGCGAAACTGTTTATGGTCCTGGAAATTTGTTCTTCGGTGATAATAGGTGTTATTTTTTCCCAGGCGCCAGACTGCAGGAACAGGGTGTGTTCTGTTCTGCTATCTTTACATCCGGGAAAGTGGGTATTTATTAAAAGCTCTAAAGATTCTTCAGTTGACTCCGTCCATTTCTCAGAGGACATGGGTTGGAGTGTTCTTTGGATAGTATTTGAGTCTTTGAGAGTTTCAATGGATTGGCAGTATTCTATCCAGGACTGTTTCTTAGCCACTCTGATAGATTGTTTGTATATTTTGAGGCAGTCTTTGTATGGCTGCCAGTATTTACACCTGTCACAGATATTAAAGGTCTCTCTGGTAAACTTCCTAAGCTTAGAGAGTTCCTAGTTTCACCAAGGAGGGAGGATTTTCTTGCTATATTTGACTGGACACGAGACTTTGTATGCTATGTTAAAAGCTTTCTCGAAAGTCTTTACTTTTCTGTCTAGTTCTTCAGTTGAACTGATTTCTGAGTTGGGGGTTCTGTGGAGTTTTGATTTAACAACTTGGTCAAACTTTGTCCATTCAATTTTGTTGGGGTTTCTGAAAGGTCCAAAGGTGCTCAATCACACGAACTTTTAGACTAATTCACAGGTCCATTACGCGAAATTATGCGATCATCGATTGCTTCCTTCAATAAATTGATTGTGGCGTGCACTGTGTGGCATATTGCGCCGTCTTGTTGAAACCGCAGCACTTCCACATTAATGCCATTCAATTGGGGAACGAAAAAGTCAGTATTCATGGATCTATAGCGCTCTCCATTGATTGAAAAATGATAACCACCAGTCCATAAATCACACCAAACAATGACTTTTTGTGCATGTATCGGTGTCTCAATAATGTCTTGTGGATTTTCTTCAATCCAAATGCGGTAATTTTGCTTGTTAACGTAGCCATTCAACCAAAAATGAGCCTCATAGCTGAAAAAATTTTTGTTATGAACAAAAAAAAAAAATTTCACGGTAAGTTTCGCGAACTGAACCACGATTTTCGAAATGAATTTGCACAATTTGCAAGCATTGTTCTGGCATAAGTCTGTTCATGGTGAAATGGCAAACCAAACTGAGCACAAATCAGCTGTCAAATTGGCTGTCGCTGGAATAATGATTGCCAATTTGAAAATCAAACCTCTAAAAAAACAACAACCCTTTACATATGAATGCATAACCTTAGGACCTAAAAAAAGCTGCTTCGACTCCTCATTGTGATAGCAATATACCAAATTGCAAATATTGACCGTTCGTTCTGGAAAGATGTATAAGACAAACTACAAGTCGTAGGAACGAGCAGTTCTCCACCTACCTGTGGAGAAAGCTAAGACAGTTGCAGAAAGACCATAAAATCATAAAAAATCCAATACACACAACGATCCCAATATTAAAAAAAAAAAACAATTAGTAACGTATTTAAATAAAGGATTTTTCAATAGGGCATAACAATTTTGTATTTTAATACAAACGCACTCTCAAACTTTTTTTACGATCTGTCAATGTCAGAACGTCAGTCAAAGTCTACGTTCTTATCATGGTTGAAGTTCACGAGCGAGCAACGTTTAGAAATTATTAAAAATTACTACCGAAATTTTGCATAAAGATCTTGGCCTCTTATAAGATCAAATCAACTCAAGAACTGAAGCTTCTTCACCATTTGAAGCACCGAAACTTCTCCGATTGGGCTCGGTAAAAGTTTGAAGAAAATCTTGAATTTCATCGAAAAATCATCTTCAGCGATGAAGCTTATTTTTGGCTTAATGGCTTTGTCTATAAGCAAAATATGCGCTATTGAACAGCAACAAACCCACATGTGCTTCAAGAGACTCCATTGCATTCACAAAAAGTGACCGTGTGGTGTGGATTTTATGCCGGAGGTGTGATTGGACCGTATTTTTTCGTCGATGAAAATGATCGCTACGGTCAATGGAGTTTGCTATCGTGCCATGTTGGAAGACTATTTTTGGCCAGAATTGGATGGACTTGACATCAGTGATACGTGGTCCAAGAAGATGGTGCCACATGCCACACAGCTGGTCAAACAATTGATCTATTGAAGGGGAAGTTCGATAATCGTGTAATCTCGAGAAATGGTCCGCCCGGTCGAATGGTCAGCACGCTGATGCGATTTAACGCCGATGGATTTATTTTTATGGGGTTGCGTTAAGTCGTTGGTTTATGCCAACAAGCCAACAACGTTGGAAGAGCTCAAGAACATTATCGAACTCGAAATTGCCAACGTTCCGGCCGATATATGTGGAAGAGTGTTGGAAAATTGGCTCCAAATAATCGATCGCTGTGAACGTGTTCGCGGTGGTTCATATTAATTCGCGATTTCCGCACTTAAATTTAACATGTGTACTACATACTGAGTAAATTTCAGCCCGATATCTCAATATTTCTGTATTTTATTTAAATACAAAATCGTTATGTCCTTATTGAAAAACCCTGTATATAAGACAAACTACAAGTCGTTGATCCAAGTGGTTTCTATAAATTAATTTAAGTTGACACCGTTCCTGGAAAAATCTCAAACTATAAAAAGTCCAAGATGGCGGTTTCAATATAATAGCCCAAGCTAGCTGCGGTTCGACGTGATACGTTCGACCGCAGCATTCGAGAGTTCATAGTCACCCATAACGTCGTCATACGGAGTTACATCAGCCACCAGCCAGAAGCGGCCTAATCCAGCGATCAGTGAAAGTATTTCGACAAGGAAGAGAACGAAAAGCGAGGCCCGAAGTCAGCGTAAGCGGCCAAAGTGGGCCCAACGAGTGAACGTTCTCCAGTAGCAGACAAGTAGTAGCCAGAAGCCGCCACCAACGAAAAGGTACATGGATTGGCGCACCCAGGGGTCCGCGCCTCCGTGAAGATGGTCGCAAATAAGTTTATGTGGCCTAGGATGAACGAGGATTGTCCAAAATGGCCACGTACGTGCCCAGCGTGCCAAAAGTCAACAATTTCCAGACTCGTCAGAAGTTCACTTGGAACATTCCCGCAAGTTTCGAAGCGTTTTTTTGTTAGAATCGACTCAGTGAAAAGACCTTTACAACGACCGTACGAAGGGCCATTTAAAGTCATAAATCGCGGCGCGAAAACATTTCGGGTTTTAGTAAATGGGAAAGATATAGTGCTCGGTATAAATCGACTTAAGCCTTAGTGCAGGGCCTACTGCGCCGGTAACAAAGCAGATAACCGGAGCAACAAACCAAGGGTCATCGGTTAGAACCTCCAGAGTGGGGCGCACAATTGTTCGGCCGGAAAGGTACAGTTGAGTGCTCGGCATCAACTGGCGGAGGAGTAGTGTGGCAGGAATGTGATCGCGCCATCAGACAACACATAACGAACAGAACTGACAACTGAGTGGTGGTGGCGTTTATCGTTAAGTTTTCATCAAAAAATAGTTTGGCACATGGTGAACAAGCTATGAACTTTTCAGCATTCATTTTTGCAGGTTATTCCTTCTTTTCTCTTGGCGGCCTCACCGCAGTCACGTTCCTATTTTTACTTATAAAGAAACATTAACCTAGGCGGCCTCTCCGCAACCATACTTTGGCTGTATACAGTTGCACCACGTGTAAGTTTGTTACGACGAAAATAAAGTTTAAAACCGAAAGGAGTACACGTTTTGTTATTCCCACGAGCGACGCAGCGATCTACCCCTACAGTAGCGACTTTATTTATATAAATGTTATACATTACATTACATATTTCACAGTCTTTAATAACCTGTTCTGAAAACCGTCGCACAGTGGGAGCTCTATATACAACGCCATCTCATAAATGGTTTTTACGAAAGTAGGGTTCGCCGAATTATTTTGATGAAAATCGATAGTTAAATTAACATATAATTTAGTTTCGATATTAATTAATTTTTTATTTATAAAGAAATTAGTAAAATCAATCGCCGAAGTGCAGTGAGTCAGAATATTGATTTGACTGAATTACTCGTACAGACTTTTCAAAAGCGTTTCCTGGAAATCTTTCATTCAGAACTTTACAAAAAATACTAACATAATAGTGTTGTATAATATGTAGAGGATACATCTTGTTTTAATCTGCCCCTTTCTTAGATGTTTTTTTTTTTTATATTCAAACAGTCAGCGCTTTTTGCCGCTGCCTAGTTACTTGTCTGATTAAAATATTGTAGCATAATAATAACCACGCTCCTATGTCTATGCAGCAAATTCCGAAGTGACTTTCCATTCTGGCAGAATTTTGGTTCAAACTGTCCTTTCATTCGAGGTTCGTGTCTGGGACGAAGTCTCCACAGCTCATGTCAACGAAAGAGACGAATAATATCAGGGATAAAAGGGAATTATAACTGCAATAATTATTTCTCTTGTTCCAGTGGTCGAAGAATTTGCTAGAAGTTTCTGGTTATCAGAAACTTCTGCTATATAAGGACAGATGGCGATCAAAAAAAGACACAGTTGGTTTTAGAACCGTGGCGAAGAGATTGGAAAAGTGATAATGGGCGAAGTTGTAATTTGGTGATAAATTGAAAGTTGAGAGTGAACAAGAAAAAGTAATTAGTTTGGATTTGTGAATTAAGTAATTGAAAGGAGATAAAGTGATTTGAGAGGAAAGAGACCTTGTAAGAAAAGAATTTGCGAAGAATAGTATAGTGTGAACTTGAATTGTTATATAGACTAGAAAATAAAGAAATAAATTTCACAGAATATCGTTTTATCTACTCGAGCCGTAGCTGGCATATTACATTGGTGTCAGAAGTGGGATAAAACTTATTCTGTGAATAACTATTTCCGTGGTGTGAAATTGCACAAGGAAAAAAAAAAAAAAAAAAACCATTTCTGTGTTGAGTTAATTAGTTGCGCAAAATGGGTCGCAAATTGGGAAAACTAACTATAAGTCAACTAAAGGCAGAACTCAGTAAGCGGAACCTCGACACAACTGGGGGAAAAGATGCCCTACTGATTCGTCTGGAAGAAGCAGTAACGCAGGAAGGTGAAAATCCGCATGACATAGAGTTTGACGTGGAAGAGGAACCAGCAAGTACAGTAGCCGACCCGGGTATAACAAGTCTGCTCCTGCAACTTAAGTTAGTCATGGACGAACAAAAGAAAGCAATAGAAGATCAAAGTCATAAGCTCGATGACCAAAAGAATTCTATAGAACTTAAGCTGGACGAACAAAAGAAAGCAATGGACGACCAAAAGAATTCTATAGAACTTAAGCTGGACGAACAAAAGAAAGCAATGGACGACCAGAAGAATTCTCTAGAACTTAAGCTGGATGAACAAAAGAAAGCAATGGATGAACAAAAGAAAGCTATGGACGAACAAAAGAAAGCAATGGACGAACAAAAGAATTCTCTAGATGCTCTGGAAAGTAAACTTGATGAGCAAAACAAGAACTTGGAATCCAAATTCGAAGTGATCGAAGAGAAAATCGAGAAGGTCGAGACGCAACTCGAAAAAGTCGAAACCAGATTCGATGAAAATTTTGAGAAACATGAAACTCAGTTCGGGAAGATAGAGACTCAGTTTGAAAAAGTGGATACGCAATTCGAGATAGTAGGAAAGCAAGTCGAAAATCTTGCTAAGGAGCTCAGCAACGTGAAGAGACAGAAAGCACGGGAATATTCCACTGACGGTCTGAGAAGAAAGGAGATGCAGCCTCCTATCTTCGATGGTCAAACATCATGGCCAATTTATAAAAGGCAATTCGAAGCGGCCGCAATGACCAATAGCTGGGACGATGAAGAGAAGTCCATTGCACTCACACTTGCACTGAGGGGTCCAGCTGCGGAGCTCTTGCAGACCATCCCGGAAGATAAACAGCAGAACTACGATTCTCTGGTTCAGGCTATCGAGATGCGGTTTGGGGGATGAACACATGCAGCAGGTGTACAGGGTTCAGCTGCGTAGTCGAGTCCAGAAAAGGGGGGAAACGCTCCAACAGTTGCAAGCGGATATAGAGCGACTAGCCCATCTTTCATACCCTAAAGCCGGTGAGGAGCTTATCAACGAAATGGCGGTGGAAGCTTTTATTCAGGCCATAGAGGACAGACAACTGCAAATGGCTGTAAGGATGGCTGAAAAGCGAACACTCCCCGAGGCATTGGCATTCGCTTTGTCAATGAAGGCTGCGGACCAAGCATACCAGGGAATACACCGTGTCAGGGAAATGTCGGTCGTGGAATGCTCATGCCAGAGAACAGCCGTCATGGATGAAGACAGAGCTCGCGGAAGTCTAATCCGTTGCTGGAATTGCAACCAAACCGGACACCTACAACGGCAGTGCAGAAGTGCACCTAGACGAGGAAATTGTTCACATTGCGGAAGTAGGAGAAGCAGAGAGGAAGCATCTGGCTGTCAGTCAGACTTCCCAAAACCAGCAGTCGGGAAATGCGTAAGGACCAACTTCGCGGGGCAGAAGTTGGTTACTGGAATCGAGGCCCCCAGGACCACCATTCAAGTTTCGCAAACCAAACGGGGTAACAAGAGCCTGACAGTGGAGGCACTAATCAACAAGAAGAAGTGCGTAGCCACCATCGACACAGGTGCCACCGCCTCCATTATAAGAAGAGATATCGTCAAAGGCTCCTGGCTGCACAACACCAACAGCTACTGCCTGAAGACTGCAACAGGGGAAATGGCGAAGGTATTTGGAGAAGTTCGTCTTACGATTACTCTGGCAGGACTGACGTTCTCCCATGCGTTTCTGGTGGCAGATATATGCGACGAGTGCATCATCGGAATAGACTTCATGAAAGCAAATGAAGTAATCTTGGACATCGGGATGCAAGTACTGAGGTATCGAAATGTGGAGATTCCGATGGTGTACGGAAACGAGAATGCCGCAACTCTCAGGACAGTCATCAGCAGAGACGAAGTTTTGCCGCCTTCTTCAGAGACAATCATTTGGACGAAGCTGGAAGGTGATCTTGGGAGCCACCGATTCTACATAGTAGAACCAGGCCCAGAGAAGAATTCTCAAGACTACATCGTGGGAAAGACGTTAGTCGAACCAAAGAACACCATGGTTCCAGTGAGAGTTTTGAACACAAGACCACACACTGTCAAACTAAGGCGAGGGGAGGTGACTGGAAAATGCACGCCGATTACCGCCGTCGCAACAATATCTGAACGTGATGCTCCAAAACCTCTCCCATCACCTTGGACAGCGGAAACGAGAGAGACGATTCTCCAGTCCAGTGAGCTGAATAAGGAGCAGCGAACTATGGCAGAGAATCTTATCAATGAGTACGCTGATGTATTTGCCTCACAGGACGGAGAATACGGCCGAACACACTTGGTACAACATCGAATAGATACTGGTGATACTAGACCAATTCGTCAGCCTGCTAGGCGCCTTCCATTGGCAAAGCAGACAGAAGTTGCAGAGATGGTGTCGGCAATGGAGAAAGAAGGTCTGATTGAAAGTTCCAAAAGTCCGTGGGCATCACCGGTTGTACTGGTTAAGAAGAAAGATGGCAGCACGCGGTTCTGCGTGGACTATCGGCAGCTCAATTACGTCACCAAGAAAGACAGCTATCCTCTGCCACGGATTGACGACACGCTAGACACACTATCAGGAGCCCGATGGTTTTCCACTCTCGACTTGAAGAGTGGCTACTGGCAGGTACAGATCCATCCAGAAGACCGGGAGAAAACCGCCTTCACCACAGGAAATGGGCTATGGCAATTCACGGTAATGCCATTCGGGCTGTGCAATGCTCCGGCGACTTTCGAGCGATTGATGGAATGTGTCCTGCAAGGGTTAACATGGAAAACCTGTTTGGTATACTTGGATGATGTCATCGTCGTAGGAAAAACGTTTGCGCAACACCGAGACAATCTAAGGGATGTGTTTCAAAGGCTTCGAAGTGCCCACCTGAAGCTCAACCCCAAGAAGTGCGCCCTGTTTAGAGCGGAAGTCAAGTACCTGGGACACATAATTTCAGCGAAAGGAGTGAGAACCGATCCGGAGAAGGTCGAAGCGGTGAAAAACTGGCCAGTCCCCAAAGACAAACACCAACTAAGGAGCTTCCTGGGCCTAGCCACCTACTATAGACGGTTCGTGAAGGATTTTGCCGGGATCGCAAAGAACCTGCACCAGTTGACGGAAAAGGGAAAACAATTCAAATGGTCAATTGAGTGCGAGAAGAGCTTCAAGGCACTTAAACAACGGCTATGCGATGCCCCGATACTGGCTTACCCCACTCCCGGGGAAACGTTCGTTGTGGATGCAGATGCTAGTAATGTCGGGGTAGGAGCCGTACTCTCCCAGGTGCATGACGGCCAAGAGAAGGTGGTTGCGTACTTCAGCAAGGTGCTCTCTAAGCCAGAAAGGAACTACTGCGTGACAAGGCGGGAACTTCTAGCTTTGATCTTGGCTACGAAGCATTTTCACAAATACCTTTACGGGAGGAAGTTCGTTCTTCGCACAGACCATGCAGCCTTAAAATGGCTATTACAGTTCAAGAGTCCTGAGGGTCAGGTCGCAAGATGGATCGAAAGGCTGCAAATCTACGACTACGAAATACAGCATCGTAAAGGAAAACTCCACTCTAATGCGGATGCACTGTCCCGGAGACCATGCAGAACGGATTGTAAACATTGTGCGCGTCAGGAAGAACGGGAGCTAGTTTCCATCCAAAGAATGAGAGCCGAACCTATCGCCGGCTGGAGCGTAGATGAGATCCGGAACGCTCAGAAGGAAGACCCGGATATCGAGCCGATTCTGGCCTGGAAGGAGAACATGGAGAAACCGGATCATCAGGACATCTCTCACAGAAGCCCGACCTTAAAGGCATATTTTGCGCAGTGGGACTCCCTCCATGTCCAAGAAGGTGTTCTGAGAAGAAAATGGGAATCCTCCGACGGAAAGTCGTTTGTAATGCAGCTTGTCCTACCGCGGACGAGGGTCAAGGAGGTGTTACAGGAAATGCATGGCGGGGCGACCGGAGGCCACTTGGGAGTGAATAAGACGCTAGAAAAGGTACGAGAACGTTTTTATTGGTTAAAAGCGAAGGAAGATATCGAAGACTGGTGCAGAAAATGCGACGTGTGTGCAGCTAGCAAGGGTCCGAGAATCAAAACTCGAGGTAAGATGCACCAATACAACGTGGGAGCACCTTTCGAACGAATCGCCATTGACATCGCAGGGCCCTTTCCGGAAACCGACAATGGTAATCGGTATATACTCGTAGTGATGGACTACTTCAGTAAGTGGCCGGAAGCGTTTCCGATCCCTAACCAGGAAGCCAGAACCGTGGCGGAGCAGATCGTCTACAATTGGGTTAGCAGATTCGGTGTGCCCTTGGAATTGCATTCTGACCAAAGGCGGAACTTCGAGTCAAGAATCTTCCAAGAGATGTGTCAACTACTCGGAATCAAAAAGACAAGGACAACCCCGCTTCATCCACAGTCGGACGGTATTGTGGAGTGTTTCAATAGGACTTTGGACGAACATCTCTCGAAGGTCGTAGGTGACTACCAACGGGATTGGGACCGGCAGATTCCCTTGTTTTTGATGGCCTATAGAAGTGCCGTGCATAGCACTACTCGACATACGCCGTTCGAAATCTTATTTGGTGGAATAGCTCGTTTACCCAGTGAGGTGAAATTTGGATCTCCTACCAATGAGCCCAGAAATGAAGAAGAGTACGTGGCGGACCTTAGGGAAAGGCTTAGGGACATACACCAAAGGACCAGAAGCCAGATTAAGATGACGAGCGACCGCATGAAGACCAGGTATGATGCCAAGGCAACAACGTCAGGATTCCAGGAAGGAGATCTGGTGTGGCTGTATAATCCCCATCTCCAAAAGGGGAAATCACCTAAATTACAGCGGAACTGGGAAGGTCCCTACAGAATAGTAACCCGCATTAACGATGTTGTCTACCGCATCCAGCGAGGACCAAGGGCCAAAATGAAAGTGGTTCATGTGGACCGACTGAGTCGATACAATGGCCGAAATGAGGATGCACTTGTTCGGGACGAACACGTCTAAGAGGGGGGCAGTGTAGCATAATAATAACCACGCTCCTATGTCTATGCAGCAAATTCCGAAGTGACTTTCCATTCTGGCAGAATTTTGGTTCAAACTGTCCTTTCATTCGAGGTTCGTGTCTGGGACGAAGTCTCCACAGCTCATGTCAACGAAAGAGACGAATAATATCAGGGATAAAAGGGAATTATAACTGCAATAATTATTTCTCTTGTTCCAGTGGTCGAAGAATTTGCTAGAAGTTTCTGGTTATCAGAAACTTCTGCTATATAAGGACAGATGGCGATCAAAAAAAGACACAGTTGGTTTTAGAACCGTGGCGAAGAGATTGGAAAAGTGATAATGGGCGAAGTTGTAATTTGGTGATAAATTGAAAGTTGAGAGTGAACAAGAAAAAGTAATTAGTTTGGATTTGTGAATTAAGTAATTGAAAGGAGATAAAGTGATTTGAGAGGAAAGAGACCTTGTAAGAAAAGAATTTGCGAAGAATAGTATAGTGTGAACTTGAATTGTTATATAGACTAGAAAATAAAGAAATAAATTTCACAGAATATCGTTTTATCTACTCGAGCCGTAGCTGGCATATTACAATATTTAATTAGTCTGAATTGCAAGAAGATCAACGTTTTTTGCTCCTTTTTTGCCTTTTTTTTGTCAGACACAAAAATATGTCGCAAAGTAAAATTTACCATTTTTTTGCATTATTTGGTTCTGATTACATTTCCAAAATAAACCCTCAATAAAAGTAATATTTAATATGAGTTTGCTTACTAACTGATGATTAAAAATAAAAAAAATGACTTAAAACAATGAATTTAGTGGTATGAACTGTTAGCAACAACTCCAATGGTAGGTACACTCCGTCTCACTTGATTACGAACAGGCAGTTTGTTTACTGGTTAGTAAAAATGACACTGTAGTTGAGATCAAACATGAACTATTCTTGACGATGATTGACGGAAAAGTTGCTCAAGTATTGCTAGTTGCTCAAGTTGAGCTAGACCTAGGGAGATGAATGATTTGAATAAAATTACTTCCAAACCCGAAAACGAAGATGTTTTCCAATATGGCCTTTCCACTCTTCATGCCTGGATTAGATGTATGGAAACCATTCTGCATATTTCTTATGATCTTTCGCTCGAGAAATGGTCAGCAACAACTCCAGAAAATAAAACGAGCAAGGAAGAAAAGAAAAAATATGTGCAAAGTAGATTCCGAAATGAACTTGGCCTCCATATCGACAAACCCCGACAAGGAGCTGGTAACAGTAATCATGGAAATACTGCGCGAAGATTCTTTTCCAACTATCATTGTTCGTCGAATATTACTGGAGTTGACGAAGAATTGATAAAACGGCTATATATTATACTACAATCAATATCATCTGGAATTGCAGTAAATGAATACAGCTCAAATATTTGTGAATAAATACAATTGGTATTACATGTCGTCCTCTGTTCATAAAATCCTTATTCACGGGGAGTGTATTATAAGGCATTTCGCAATTTGACAAATAGGCCAATTGTCTGAAGATGCACAGGAAGCGCGGAACAAAGACTACAGACGATACCGGATACATCATTCCAGGAAGTGTTCTCGTTCAGCAACTAATGAAGATGTTTTAAATACATTATTATTTACATTAGATCCATATATTGCAAGTTTAAGGACACCGACCGAGACCGTTTCCAATGAATTTTTGGATAAAGTCACAATGCTCTTGGATCTGCCTGAAAGTGAATAGTCAGCATATTATACTTGTTCGAGAATATATTAACTTCCAACTTTCTAAATTCAAATTTTTTTCAAATTTTTTTTATACCTTATTAGGTACTTTTCTTTTACTGTAAACTAAACTCATTTGCTCAAAACCTAATCGCTCATTAACCGCTAATTAACTAAAATCTTTCACTTGTTACAATTTACTGTCAATTACTTTCACTGCTCCCTTTTAATAAAAACACAAATGTAAAATAACCTACCAAAATCAAGTAAAAAGTCTATTGAGACTCTTTGTACATGCATCAACCAACAAGTTTTCTCTTTCATTAAAAAGCATCATTCAATAATATATGTACACATTTTCAAGTTGTTATCACTTAAAAAATAAGAGGAACAGATTTTTGAGACAGTGAACCCGTAAAACAAAGAATAGTACAATTTAACAATTCCAACAAATTCAAAGTTTTTAAGTAAGATAGGTAAATTAAATTTAAAAATCAAAATTCACATGGATTTATTACATTATTAAGTTGCTTCAACTGCAAGAAGCATGTTTAAAAACTTTCTGTTAAAATGTTCTTTCTATAAACTGTTGAGCTCTAGGTGAATTCAAAGAGGGTACTCCAACTTCTGGTTCCATTAGAACTCTTAGTGTTTCTTCTTCTTCTAAAAAGATTTTTTCGAATAAATCTCTCCTTATTTCACGTACGATTGGACACTAACACTAGATTTCACAGTAAAGAGGTAGATCCGGTCTATGAGGTACACAATTTAAGGGTAATATTTCTCCTCTCGCTCGGAAGATGGTTGAAATTATGTTGGCGGAGTAATTCGGATGAAAGTAGTTTTCTGCACGTAATTGAAGTCCAGTCTGGTATAATATTGAATACGCTGTGAAGACCTTGCCAAGGTATTATACTCTTCATGCAATTTTTCATTTACGGAGGATAGCAGTTAATACAATTGTGTTAGTGAAGCACCTTGGGTCTCTGAGAGTAGTATCTAATACTTTATAAAATTGAGTTTGTTTGGTATTAGTCTTGAAGATTCCATTTGAAAAGGCTTGAGAATGCAGTCGAAATGCAATTTGAGAGCGTCTAAAAACAAGTTCGGCAATCTAGTCTGAATAACATATAGCTTGGCGTTGTAGATGGTAGTTTGAAGATACATTTTAAGTAGAATCGAAGCAATTTTCCTACCTCCTCGTATAGTTTGCAACCCCATACTTGAGCAGCATATATCATTATGGATTTAGAAATCGATTTAAGCAGCTTCTATTTTCCTGCATGACCTATAAGCCTATTTAACATACAACTTTTCCATGATGCACAAAACGTAGATTTGGCTTGCGAGAGCTTAAACTTAGGTGTTTTTCAAAGCTTATGTTGCTTGTAGGCATTACACCTAAGTATTTCAACCTTCTTTACTAAATCCATATCCTGTCCTTTATAATACCATTTTTCGTTTGCTGCATATCTTCCCAGACCTTTTCGAAAAATCAAAATTTTGGATTTACTTGAATTGAGGGTTAAGTTTTAAGTATCGCAATGTCTCTTCAACTTGTCAATCATTTCTTGTAGCTGTTTAGGGGTGTCTGCCAAAAGAACTATGTCATCAGCGTACAGTAACACCGGGACAGCAACACCTGCAACATTTATGCTGTTGAATCCCAAATGGTTTTTTGGGAATGAAATTGCCAATTGCCAGTACGAGTAAGTACCAATAGTCCAGTACAAACCAAATCCAGAATCCAAAAGTCAGAGTGAAACTCACCAAGTCAAACGTCAAAACGTCTGCCTTTTTTATTGACCCCAAATGCTTTTTTTGACATCGATTGATTGAGAGAGAGATATACTAATCCAGCTGGGGTCTTATATAGAGAATTGCTCGTTCAGAAACTTCTGCAACTAACCCTTGAATCACAAGCTTGTGGTATACATATATGTACGATGGGTGCAGGGTGATGATAAATTTAGGTGTTGTCAATGGCTATAGTAAATGCAGCATATTTGAATCGAAGGTGCTTTCATATGCCTCCTCCAAAGTACTTTACGATGTCGTCAATGAAAATAGCGAAGAGAAGTGTGCTCATCTTTGTTTAAGGTCCATCGACGAATTAAATTGGTCAGAAAGCGTTTCACCATTCCGAACAGCTATCGTGTCGGTTGCGTACAAAGCTCTTAATGTTGTCATAACCTTAGAAGACATTCCTAAGTTTAAGAGTTTGTAAAAGAGATTTTCCTGATCTATTGAATCAAACGCAGCTTTGAAGTCAACAAAGAAGTTGAATAATTTTTTCCTGCGCTAAGTCTGGAGAAGTTTCTATATTAATAAGACTTAATCAGTTGTGGAGTATTTAGCTCGAAAGCCTGCCTAAAAGTCACTGAGTAGCGAGGCTTAAGTGATGCAGAATATAAAAATAGTTCTCTCTCAAGTTTTTTCCTTGTTAATCACAATTTGGTTGCCTTTTTCAATGCCACTGCTCCATAGCTGATTGTAGGTCTCACGGTCATTGTGTACATCAATAGCATGCTATGAGGGCCTCATCCTCAGATTTTTGCAATGTTACAGAAGAATTTTCTATCTAGGGCTCAGAAATTCTCTGATCAATTTCAATATCTGCGAAGTGCCAACGGAACTCGTCTTATCTAAGGTAAATGTTTTTTCTTGAAAAATCCACATTCCCATGTTGCTCTGTTTTCTCTGCATATCTTATACAGTTTGTGCCGCGACCTGTTGACCAGCCGAGGAGTTTATTCAATACAGGGCACTATATTGAGGGTCATATGACCATTCTTGGGGTTAAACCTGTGTTGTCCTAATTATAATATATTGTATTACTGACGCACTTGCTCTAAATGCTCTTGCACAGCACTTGCATATCCTCATTTCCAATTTTTTTTTTTAACGTGCAAAGTGTGTCAAAGTTATGTCCTATGTTTAGGAAAGCATAGAAGGCTGTTTTCTTTCTCTATAGTGATCTTTATATTGTAGCCACAAAGTCAATGTAGTGTTCATCTCAACAGTTGATCAAAGATCCTCCTCGGACCTTAAATCATTCAGACCTATAGGCTTCACCTCCGTCTTTCTAGAGATAATACATTAAACAAAAATCAAATCGTTTATCTAGTACGTAAGTCGAACTATCGATGGGTAATGGCAACATATTATATTCGTCAATCGAAAGGGCTACCACTGCTAATTGCCAGATGCTCATACCTGACTTGCAAATCTTGGACAATCATCTGATCTATTCAAAGCTACTAAAGACTGTCCGCAAGATGGCGTTCTAGCATAAGGCCGTCTAGGTAGCATAAAATAGGATGTCCTCTGAAGAACTAAGTGCAAATCCTACTAAAACAATCATGATTCCCTCCAGGGCAGAGAGCTATACATCTATCAATTATATCTCTTATCAATATTCAAATTCCGTTTTCAAGTGAAGTCAAATATTTGGGAGTAAATCAGAATTAAAAACTAACCTGAAATCCACAACTTGAAAAGATCATAAATATAGATATGTTCAACAGAAATGAGGTCTTAGGTCAGAAATGATTTATTGGGTTTAACTCACTATCTTTGATTCAACAATTATGCACGCATCATTAGTGCGGAAAGGTTGAACAAAACGCTGACCAAAATGTACCATAAAAATTGCAAGGATACGATTATGTTTGCATCATAGGCACTATGTGTTCCTGCTTAAATGCGGCGCTGAACAATTTCCTTGGCACCACAATAAAAAAGAAGTGCCGCAATTACCACCATAAAGTTTCACCTCTCCTCCCACTTTAAATATGGCGATGTAACCTCGACGTCGGCTAAACGACGATGGACTAAAAATTAAAGTGGCATTGACGAACAACTTCAATTGAGCAGTCTGGCTTGGATGCTCATCTTTCATCTTTAAAGCAGAGGTCTATCTAATTGATTCGCATACCAGAGAATGCATCAGGTATAACCTCCAAAGATCCCAAGTCAACGTCATTTTAGATACCCAAGAAGCTCTATAAACTCCAAACTATTTTTGTTTTGAGTCTAACCCGGATACGAGGTTATCGAAGGAAATGAGATTGGAGATGAACTTGTGAGACGTCCTCTCTTCTTCGTCATAAACCCTTTTATGGTGCATCCACCAGCCACTTAAAACTAGAGCTAAGCTGTTGTGAACCTTTCAAAATTAAACCCAACTCGAGTGCTACGATAAACAGTTAAGAAGAAAAGATTCACCAAACTTTCAGACAAAAATAGCAGCCTGAAACTTCTCACATTGAGCAAACGTGACGTAAAGCTTTTAATTGACTTCCTCATCGGCCACTGCTCATTCAACTATCATCGCAACAAGCTTGACAATAGTTCCTCGGATACATGCCGCCTTTATCTTGAAAAACGAGAGCCCCGCCATAGCTCACTGCAGGCTCAAATATTTCTGTACGGGTTTCACTTCTTCACTCGAAATTCAACAGCTATCTAGATCAAATGCAAGATTAGCTTAACCTAGTTTAGATTGAGTCCAGAGGTAACACAAACGATCTTTTCGGTCGCAGTATTATTTGGTCTTTACAGACTTCATCAGCCCTCATTGCATTAAAATGTAGCCCTTAGATACTACACAGCGTTCCCCGTAGATTTGACTACTTGATACGTTCACTGATGTGCATGTGAAGGCACTCTATCGATTTCAATGTACGAAAGTATGAGTACATATTTATATTTAAAATAAATTATTGGATGAAGGGTATATATCTGGTCAAAACTTCAAATATAAATAACATTTGTCCTTTTCCAAGACTAGATAGATACCCAGCATGTTATTCCATCTTTCTATGTGTAGGAGAGTGGACAAAATATAGCTATTCTGTAAGATTTCTTTCATATTTCAGTCCACCTTGTTCCGTCTACCGGGCGTATTCCCGAGTTTCTAGTAGCAAAAAGTTATTTGCTCTTCGCTTGACTAAGAGTAGACTTTTTAAGCAGATCTTATAACTAGTCTAATCTAGTCGCTAAGTATATGTAACTTTTTCTGTTCACATTTCCTTACGAGTATCACATCATCATAGTTTTAATGTCATAATGTGAATTGGCTGCCACTTTGTCAGAAATGAAAAAAATTGGGCTCTGATTTCACGAAAAGTTTTTTGAAGGCGTAACATTGACATTAAGTAGAAAAAATGATATCAGTCGAATGACCTAGTCCTGAGGAGATGCACATTTATGCTCGTTTTACGGCATTTTGAATTGTTGCTCACAAAACATCTGGCACCAAATCGGTGATTTCTTCTTAAATGTTGGCTTTCAAGACTTGCAAGGTTTGTGGTTTGTTGTTGTAAACGCGAGATTTCAAAAAGCCCCAAAGGAAGAAGTCTGCCGCCGTCAGATCTGGCGATGTGGCCAGCCAGTTCAAATCGCCAAAACGGGAGATCACACGGCCCGGAAATTGGTGATTCAAAATCTCCATTATTGCCCGAGCTGTGTGAGCGTTTGGTTCATCCTGCAGGAACCAACAATGCTCGAGACCCAATTCAGCAACTTGTGGTAAAAAAAAACTCGTTTAACATCTCTCTGTAGCGCTCACCAGATACGGTTACGGTGGTGCCCTCGGGGTCCTCAAAAAATAAGGGCCAATCACTTTTTTACTGCAAATGCTCTTCGTGCATTTCATGTGGATTCTCCGCGCCTCAGAAATGCAAATTTTTTACATAACCACTTAAGTGGAGATGGGCTTCGTTGCTCATTATGATTTTGGATACGAAATCATCCTCTTCTCGCACCAGGTTTAACAGAGCATGGGAGTAAGTTAACCTCACTTGACGGTCAGCAGGTAGCAATTGGTGAACGGTTTGCACTTTATAAGGGAACATCTTCAGGTCTGTCACCAAAATTCGACACAACGAACGTCTGCTGATGCCAAATTCTGTGCATCGTTGTCTCGTCGATGTTTGTGAACACTCTTGGCCAAAGCAGTGATATTCTCGGCCGAACGAGAAACACGGGGCCGGCCACTTCTTGCTACATACCCAGTTTGCAAGAAACGCTCAGCCAAACGCTTAATTGTTCGCGCACATGGTGCAGGACGACGAGGAAAACGACGACGAAATTCATGCTGCGTTAAAACAACAGACTGGAAATTGGTCAAATAAGCAGTAACATTAATTCCGCGTTCTTCAGGTGTGCATCACTCCATTGGTTATTGTCAACTAATTCTCTATCTGTCTACAACATAAATGTCAAAGCATAATGACATGTGACGCCATTTACAAAAATTATGGCACATTCACATTATCACATTACTTTTCCCCCACCTTGTATTATATGAGGCCTATACCACTCTTACATTATGCTATGCCGTCATTACAATGTAATGTTCAATGAAAAAATTGTACATAATCTCCTTCTTTCCAGCTGGCACCCCCCTAATCTACAGTCCTGCACCACGTGGTGAATGTTCCAATTGCTGCCTGATAAGAGAAGTTCAAGATGTCAAGTTCCTTCTCTACACAAAGTAAGACATTCAAGTACTTCCTACAATCAAATTAATATTTTATTTTATATCCACCCACTCACAGTGAAAATCCGATAGAACCCTATCAACTCTACCTCAGCAATGATCGACGATTGGAGCAAAGTAAATTCAACAAAGCAAATCCACTGGTGCTGTATCTCCATGGTTTCTCCGAATCAGCAACCAGTGAGGGACAAAGTAGCCAACAACTCAAGGATGGTAATAACTCGCTTATCACTCTGTACATTTGAAATCTCTTTTCTTTAATTTCCTCACCAAATAGGTTTTCTCAAGGCCGGAAATTACAACGTTATCCTAGTTGATTGGAGTCCACTCACAGCAATGCCATGGTACACGAACTCGGTGGAGAACATACCCATAGCTGGGCGGTATATTGCACGTTTTTTGCGTTATCTCATCGGCAGTGGGTTCCCTAAAGCTCGAATCCATGTGATTGGTTTTAGTTTGGGTGCCGAGGTTGCAGGCTTTGCCGGTCAACAATTGCAAGAGTGGGGTGTAGTGCTATCCAGAATAACAGGTTTGTATAAGTGTGCTCGCTTGCGATAAATTCAAATTTGACACATCAGGAAATTGTAGCAACCTGACAAACAGCTTTCCCAGATCTCCAAGGTCGTATCGTTGTCGTCGTACCTATAAATTGCGAGTGATGTTATGGATGTGTATTGCACAAGTTGGTATCTTTTATGCGATCTCGTAAAATCTATTGCAAATCAAACACGAAAGAGTATTACGAACAAATAAACGTTGACCGGCTGTTTGTTGACGATGAACAAACATAAGTCAACAGAGAAAAAAAATTGCGTGAATTGACACGCATCAGTGACATTATGACAGTGACAAGTACTCATATACGAGTAGTTGGTAATTATAGTGGATCTGGCTAAAAGCACATTTGAATCTTTTTAAGTTCATCGTATACTTTGGAGAAGTTCTCTCTACAAATGAATGACAATCGGTTGCGTTTGTTTATCTGAGCCAGTTCGGATGTACTATATACATACGTACCTTGGCCGAAAATTGCCGGTGTTTGTTTGAATTACAAGCGCACATTTGTGGATTGTTAACCATTCGGGTCTTTGTTTTATTGACGTGTTAACTTAAGCGAATCGCGGTAGCAGGCATTGGGCTTTTAGAAGCAACTTTTTAATTACTTTTACAAGCTTTGTTTGTTGTATAAATTAATTATTGGATGATGTCTAAGAGGTATACTATTGTGTGACCTAATTGAGGCTCAGCTGTATTTAATTAGCACGTATCTAGTTAATTGGTCGACTAATAGTCGTCGTAAGGATCGGTCTTCAAGTATCATTACGTAAAATAATAGGTCTGTTTTTCGTCGGTTCTAAGAATAATTGAATAAAAGAATACATTAATAAATGAATAGAGGTTAAGTTGGGTTAGTCTGTAGTTATGTATAGATATACTTAGGTCAAAGGGGTTCCATTGTGATACCACGGGATCTATCGTTATTTTAACCCTAAAGGTTTTTGGACACTTTTCCTCATCTTGTCCCTGCAGTTCCTGTAAAAATCGTTTGAAGAGAGGCCTAGTCTTTTAACGTGTAGACGTGTTTTCATATGTAAAATGTTTTAGATCTGATCAAGCAGTGATCAGTTAGGTTGCTGGGTCAGATAGATGGGGCTTTTAGACGGGTGGCTGCATTGGCGGCTATCTAGCTCTTAGTGCACCTCTGATTTGCGACACATTAATATCTGCGATGGTGGATATTTACAGCAAGAGTAAGGGACAGGGTTCCTACCAATGATTTTTCAGTTCTTGCTTTATCACTGAAGGTGTCTGACCCTTATGTAATAGGGTCTATTAGAGGAACTTTATATTTTCGAGTAAAGGGGTGGTCCCCGATTTTATTTGGATTTACTCCCAAAACACATCTTGTGGCCCATTTGGAGAGCAAGAAAAGAAAGTGTTGAAGGAGCTTTCGAAGAGTATTTGGGTACTTTACCCAGACAGCAATGGCAACATCATCTGCATAGGAAGTTTTTAAGTTCGATTAGTAGATTCTTAACCACAAGATTTTAAAGAAGAGAGACAAGAAGCCACCTTGAAGTATCTTAGACTCTTTGAGTCGAAGCTCCTCTCAGTTTTGTGTTAGCAGTCCTGAATGTAAGGAATTTATTGTCGCTCCTGAATTGACATTGTTAAAAGCTCCTCAAATGTCAGCAAAAACAACTATGTTCAGTGATCTTTCAATAGCGCTCACGAGTGAATGTAAAACAATCTTAGTTCAATGAATAATTGTGCGAATGAATAAATAAATGAATAACCGAATTTACTAAGGAATACGATTAAATAAGTTTACAATACAATACAACCCTCATTTAGTCTTTCGACTTCGACTGCACAAATCGTGTGTAGGGTTCTCTTTTGAAACAGTCTTTCGATAGTTCTTCGTGCAGACAAATTTGGCTAGAGTAGCTTTCACAAAAGCCTTTAGTTGGATTACCTACCTCTGATTTTCTGGAGTACTTTGTACATATAATAAGTGGAGTTTCGATCTCCTGCGATCTAAGGTTCAACTGAATAGAGTTTTTGTCTGCACCATTAAGATGCGAGGATGAAGTTTTCATCTTAAAGAAGCTTCTAAGACTTCAAATTTGTCTCTAATTTAATTGCACAAGTTTTACAAACTGCTTGCCCCAGAACGCGGTAACACACTTTTTTTTTATGTTGCGCTCTGGGATAATATGGATATGGCTTAGTTATTTGTGTCAGTATTTGACTTCTTTACTACTCTCGAAAGCACCCGTAAAAACGGGCACAGCTCAGTCTAGACTTTAGAATTTTTTTAAAAGACGTAATTGATTGATCAACTTTTCTTTTGGCTTCCACGAATTTTGGCATTAGTCTTCTTCTTAACAGGCTCCTGACTGTGAAGAGTCTACGCAGTCTGCCATAATCATGTGCCTGGAATCAGTGGTTTGGTCTTTAAAATGGAAACTCGGACATTCTGGTCTTTTCGAATCTGGCGGATGGAATTCAAATGTAACCGAGCTCATGTACGTATCGTTCGTCATGCCTTAGATTTTTGGATTACATCCACATCTAGGTATAGTAAGTGTTATAGTGTTAGCAATTGTTCCTTCTTAGCCATTCGCCTTCTTTACTCAAAGGAACAAATATACGACAAAGGATTTGTCTCTTATAAGAGCCCAATATCTGCTCAACTTTCCTGCTTTTAGTCCAGCAATCGGCACCGATCCAGAGAATCAATTTCGTTTTTATGTTAGAAACTTTTAACACAGTTGTTTTGAAAAATGGAAGTAGCAGCGAATTTCTAGTGTCAGTCGACGATAGATCACTATGAGGGTGTCATTTGGAAGCAGATGAACTTCTTCAAAGTTGGAGCTAATAACAGTAACGGGATGTCCTAGACAGTCGACAGATTCTTCTCACATTAACACAGTGAAGGCCTTAATACACCCGATGATGTCAATAACGCCTGCGTATCCCAGAAGCTAGGCGGACTTGTGAAAGATAGTGACTTCCAAGTTCAAACCAACCCTGCTCACTATGTATTCCAAACCAAGTTTAAAGAAATCACATAATTGAAAGACTGCTTCTTCATTGACCATGAAATGATAGAATTATCAGACTAGGGGTAGGTGTATTCGTGGAAGAGGCAGTCCTCACTCAAGACAATATGGGCCATTTTCAGAAATAAACCATTTGACTTATTAAAGGTTATTGTAAGGGGAGCCACTTTACATTAAGAGGTTGTTCAGGACAGTTCTACGTAAATCAGTTTAAGAGGGGACATCAAAGTACAATGTTAGGTCCTAAGTCCTGCAAAAATGTGCCAAAGTTTAGATCCTTCCACTACTTGACCTAATAATAGGGGACATTTTTGTACTTTGAACTCCACAGCAATGATCGGGAGACTCAAGGTTCGAGTCCCAGAAAATATCAACAAGTTTTTTCACCACCTCTTGCGAACGTCTGACAAATATCCGAGAGTAAAATTGTGATGAGAAGCTTCTCTCAATCGAAAAAATTGTCCTGCGGAACTTGCATTGAACTGTAGATTAAAACTATTCTGTAAGGGACTGTTAGCGCATTTATTGTACTTATTTATTTTCCAGACCACAACAAATAGCGGAGATAATGCTAGATAAGAAATTCAGTTGAAAACTAGATATACGAGACCATATCTGGGAGGCTTACACAGACCTGCGATAAAGATACTATTTATATTCAGATGAACCTAAATGGCGCAATATACGGTTGGAGTTTTCCCTAATTCATCAACGATTTGAAGAGTCTGTCAATGCTTGACATCTGCAAGATTACGAAATTCTACTCAGGCACAAATTCGCTCCACTACTCGTAATGATGAACCAGTACAGCCGATTGATTATACTGCAAAGGTTATTTAGTCCGTTCTATCTTAGAGAGAATCCAAGTGTCAACAGTCATCCAATCACATTTCTTTCAAGATGACTTCATGTTAATTAGTTCCGAGATCCGAAAGTCCGGTTAGTAATGATATCACAGTAGACCTACCCTCTGGTCTAAATGTGTCCTTGCAAGCATCTTATATAACCTAACTTAACCTGACCTAATGGTGCCAAAAGCCTGCGGATGGCTAGGAAGCTGGTTTCTTTTATCACTTAGTTCAAGGGTTCCGTGTCGTAGTTGGTCTCTGTAAGATAGTTTTCCAAGACTCATGCATCCTGGTGTTAGCAGAACCCTTTGTATCTTCTTCATCAGTTACGCATGGACCTGTAGCTGTTGTCGTTTTTGTCAACAACTTTGAGATGACAATAACATGACCCTCTGTCAATTGGAAGGTAATGTTGGATAAGCCCGCTTTTGGCACTTGGCTTACCAGTGCTTGTGTTTGTTGTAAATGGAAGACGTAGGCTTTATCTCACATCTCATAAAGTTGATGATATCGATGCTTTTGGGTGGTAAAGCCTCGATCTTGCTTCTTTCCTCCTTCTGTAGCTCCGTTAGGTGTAACATATTTCAGCTCTAATGACTTTCTAATCACATTAGTAGAAATCAGCTGATAAGTATTAAGCAAAACCGATTTTTCCACTTCTCTCAGTATATGAAGCAGCGCACTAAACTGTCATACTGTCATACCAGATGAACTAGCAAGGAAAGAAGTGAGTGACACAGAACTAGATCCTGCTAAGACTATAGGGGTCCCTCTGGCAACTATGAAAACGATAATCAATGAAAAGATTACGGGAGTTCAATAACTACTGGACGAATCTAGACACATGTAAAGTAGCCAGATCAGTGGTAACAGAATCGAGTAACAAGATAGAAAAAAGAGCTTTCAACTCAATTGGAACACAGTTAAGAGCAATGGTGGGACTTTAACAGGGCACATCAATCTCAATAAACACTCGTCGTTCAGACTCGGGCTAGCTGAAACAACAATCTGTGTCTACTATGAGGAGGAGGAGGAAGATATAGAACACTTCCTCTGCCACTGCCCTGCAATAGCGAGATTAAGACTGAAGATTCTGGGATCCCCAAGAATACCGGATCTAACACACCTCAGTAAGAAATGAATCGGTGATATACGAACAAGACGATTTCCGGATGACTATATGACATAATCTCCTTTTTGATACTCCCAATGATTCCAATACCTACATCCTCTCTCATCACTTAATCCCCATATTACATTACTTTTCCTACAGCTCGTCAGACGAGGGGAACACGGGCCCAGTGGAGGCCTAAGTGAACCAACCAACCAAACTGCCATACTGTAGTGTCTTCGCCTTAAGACGAAACATTAGGGCTGCGAAATCGTAGCGATCATATGATGCTTGCAAAAACATACAAGCACACTCACTATATACATAAGTATACCACCAATTGAAGTTACTAGTGAAAGTCAAAATAGAGAGCGAAAGTACATCAGATGCCTGGTCTCTTCTCCTCAACTTAATTTTTTAAAAGCCCCAAAAACATGATTTTGGAACCCCCACATTCGGGAGCACCTTGCCTTATTTGCTCATGGTATAATAAGCCGCTGTTCATATGCCCACTCAACATTTTCAAGTCCTTTTAGAAATTCCTAAAATAATTCTTTCACTTCAATGTATAGGTTCATTCTTGTGTTGCCTCATACTCGTAAATGTCTTAAAAATCCAAAAAGCAACTATTGCATCATCGTCCTCACAGAAAATAGTTAGCAACTATGTACTATCAACAAAAAATAGTATACTGAATTTCGTACATATTCAAAGCACGTTCCAAGATACAATCCACCCACACCCACCAAAATGCAATGACGGCAAAATGTAAGCAAGCCAGAGACTACTTCACAACGAGTTGAATTATATCCTTTCAACAGTCAAATGGGTTTTTCACATCCTTTTCCGGAGTTGCTTTGGAGGAAAATCTTGACACCAAATTCTGGCGACCTTTTAATCGTCTCGAGGCGTTGAAACGAAAATAAATATTTTTATGAATTTTCAACTGAAATGTCTTAACTGGACTCATTTTTTCACTTTAGGTTTAGATCCAGCTCTACCACTGTTCAATGGACAAAGTTCCAATCAGAGACTTGCACCAACAGACGCACGATTTGTTGATGTCATTCATACGGATGGTGGAGTGTTGGGTAATCCAGAACCGCTGGGACATGCAGATTTCTATCCTAATAAGGGAGTACCATTGCAACCAGGATGTGCCAGGCAGGAGATTGCCAACAATCGCTGGTTGAATATTATAAGCAAGTTTTGATGGTGTTGTTGTGTTCTTTCAAAAATAAATTTCATATTTTTCTTTATAGTTGGCTGTAGCCATCAGCGTGCATGGCAGTATTTCGTCGAATCTGTGGGATCTGTGCAATCATTTCCAGCTGAGAAATGTGAAAATTCTACAAAGACTTATGACAATGAAGAATTTTGCCGAAGGGATCTGACCGCGTACATGGGAATGGGAGCTGATAAACGGTAAGAATAACACGAATTTTAACAGAAAGTTGGTGGAAACTGGAGAGTTTGAATTAATTAGTGGGCTTTTATAAGTGTCTATCCAGTGGCATTAGAGATTTCTATATATTCATAAAAAAAAAATAATGTCAAGCTTTCGCGAGCAATTGGAAAATCTAAAGAACAAAGGAGTTGGGTACACATAGGGTGGCCAGATAAGACCGATAGAAATAGATATTTAAATAAAACAACAACGGTGTGAGATATAAAATTGATTCTGGCCTTATTTTGAAGCTACATTCATGCCATTATGTATGGAATAGCACATTATTTAAATGGCCGCCTCGGCTTCGCTGGCAGTGCTTCAAGCGGTCGGTCCAATTTTTGACGACTCGGTCCAATATGTGCGGCGTTATTCCGGCAATAGCATCTCGAATGTTGACCTCGAGCTCGTCCAATGTGGTTGGCTTGATAGCGTAGACTAAGGACTTGACGTAGCCCTAGACAAAATAATCGAGGGTGTCAAGTCGCATGATCGCGGCGGCCAATTGATGAACGCTCGCCGTAAGACGACCCAGTCGCCAAATTTCTCCTTCACCACTTGGAGCGTTGGCCCGCTTGTATGGCATGTAGCGCCATCTTGTTGGAACCATAGCTCGGATATATCGATGCTGTCGAGCTCTGGCCACAAAAAGTCGATTAACATCTCTCTATACCTAGGACCATTGAGGGTAACGGTGGCTCCTTCCTTATTTCGAAAGAAAAAAGGTCCGATGATGCCGCCGTGACATAAATCTTTGTGGATACATTGATGCTTCGTCGAACACTTGTGGATTGTGGTCGCTCCAATAATGGCAATTTTGCTTGTTGACATACCCGCTGAGCCAAAAATGGGCTTCGTCCGAGAAGATGATTTTTTGGCCAAAATTCGGATCTCCGGCCAACATTTCCAGCACCCAATTAGCGAACTCATGGCTTTGTCTATGGACGTCCGGCTTCAATTCTTGCGTCAACACAATCTTATATGGATGTAGGCCCAAATCCAACCGCAAAATAAGCCTAGTTGACTCTCTGGCGATGCCCAATTCAGCTGATCGGCGCCGGATCGACATTTCTGGGTCTTCTTTGATACTGGCCACTACGGAGGCTATATATTCTTCACTTCGCACCGATCTCTGTCTGGTTGGTGGCTTAAGATCCAAAAGAGTGTACTCAAGCTCAAACTTTTCCACGGTGCGACGAATTGCCTGCGCACTGAAGCCATGATGGCGACCGACCTCACGAAGAAATTCACGTTGCGTATTTACAACTGAGCCGGAATTTCGATAATATTTTTTAATAATTTCCACACATTCGGGAATCGTCAAACGATTAATGATGAAATAGTAAACCTTACTGAATATTTTGACAGCTGGATGTCATTGGTAACTTTGACAGCTGCTGAAACATAACAATTGGAAAAACTATCATTTCAATCTGGTCACCCTTTACAACGGTTGGATATAGAAAGTAACTCTTTCTTGCAAAAATATTGACCCTGTGATTCGCTCAATTATGCGCCCGAAAAAGATTAGCCGACCCCAGTTTTGCACATTAAGTTAATTAAGGTCCCTTTCCACTTTTATGGGGCAGCTTATGTGAGGTCTTCTTTTATCACATCGTCTCGGATTTGAACTCTTTCTATCTTATTAATGTTGGGCTTGAGAGTCCTTCTCAATGGGTTGATGGCGCTGTACACCCAGTAGAGTTCATTGTTGTAATTTCATTTCAACTTTTAAAACAGAAGAATTCTTCTTTTAAAACAACCAAGTTGGGTTTCATTTACTTTTGTGAATGTATATAAAGGGTTTTTCAATAAGGATATAACAATTTTGTATTTAAATAAAATACAGAATAATTAAGATATTGGGCTGAATTTTATTCCAGATGTAGTACACATGTTAAATTTAAGTATGGAATTCGATCTCATCCATTTAACCACCGCAAGCACGTTTCCAGCGATCGATTCTTTGGACCCAATTTTCCACCACTCTTCCACACATTTTGATATTGTTCCTGAGATCCTCTAACATTGTAAGCTTGTTAGCATAAACAAACGACTTAACGCTACCCCATAAAAAGAAATCCATCGGCGTTAAATCGCATGAGCGAGCTGGCCATTCGACCGGACCATTTCACGAGATTACACGATTATCGAACTTCCCCTTCAATAGATCAATTGTTTGACCCAGCTGTGTGACATGTGGCACCATCTTGTTGGAACCACATATCACTGATGTCAAGTTCATCTAATTCTTGCTAAATATAGTCTTCCAACATGGCACGATACCGAACTCCATTGACAGTAACATGGCCATCATTTTCATCTCCTGAGTCCAATCACACCTCCGGCATGAAATCCACACCACACGGTCACTTTGTGGATGCAATGGAGGCTCTTGAAGCACATGTGGGTTGGTTGGTCCAATAGCGCATATTTTGGTTATTGACTAAGTCTGGATTTTCTTTAAACTTTTGCAGAGCCTAATCGGAGAAGTTTCGGCGCTTCAAATGATCGAAAGGCTTCATCAGTTCTTGAGTTAATTTAATCTTGTAAAGGTGTAGGCCGAGATCTTTATGCAAAATTCACCACAATGTGGACTGAAGGACTCCCAATTCCTGTAAACGGCGTGGAATCGACTGATTTGGCTCATTTTGAACTGAAGCACTTACGGATGCGATATTTTCTATGCTTCGACCGGTGCGTTGTCTCACTGGTACAGGAACATGTTGAATATGTTGTCTCGAATTTATAGACTATAGCACGCACAGCCCGTCTGGTGGCACGATAATTACGACCGAAAATTGGAGTAAGCGCTCTTAAAGTTGCGAACACCGACTCAGAATTTTTGTAGTAATTTTTAGAAATTTCCAAACGTTGCGCATTCATGAGCTTCACTGTAACAGAAATATAAACCTTAGCTGAGGCTTTGACATTGACATAAATAAAGTTTAAGGATGCGTTTGTATTAAAATACAAAATTGTTATGTCCCTATTGAAAAACCCTTTAATTCTGTGTCGTATAGTAGGACTGGCATAATGGGGACCTTGTATAGGAGTCACCTTAGTCTGTGCCATGCAATAGCCGTTTCAGCTCAAAGTAATAGCTGTTGGCAAAAGTGTATCTTCGATTTCTGCGTTGGTGCCATTGTTTGCTGTATATTGTGCTATATACTCATATTGTGACGTTCTGTCTAACTTGCCGACGTTGTGTCTCCTATTTTAATGACAGCATATATTTTGTTTTGCCCTCGTTAACCATTTCGTTGCTTCAGACTCAATATCACAAATGCATCATTGACAGCCCGCTGCCCTCTTTCACTTATGTCAGTGCCATCGGCGTTGTTGAATGATCGTACCCCAAATGTTAGCTTGAACATTTTGGACAATCCTTTCAAGTATGATTTTAAAGAAATCAGATGATAGTACATCTCCTTGTCGAAGCCTTTTCTAACATCAAAGTCTTCGGTGAAGTTACCACCGACTTTGATGGAGTACCGTGAATTCTCCATCATCACCCTGCATAGATGGACGAGTTTGGAAGGGATGATGAAACTGTATATGGCTCTGTATAGTTCGTCTCTATAAACGCAGTCATAGAGATATGATGGTGAACTGTGCTAAAGGTGTTCACATAATATGGCAGATAAGAATTTGGTTAGCATCGTCCGGTCTTTCCAACAACTTGCATTTGGAAAAAAAAATAACCTGGTAAATACTACAACTTTGTAAAGCTTTCTGCTGAACCTGCTACTTATATTGTTCGAGTAAAAATTGCTTACAAAACATGCCCTAGCAAAATGCCAAACAATTTTTGCCTGAAAGCAAATTTAGTGTCTGGGCTAAAATCTCCACAAATATTTTGGCCGAAACAATAAAATCGAAACAAAATTGTTGACGATTGCAATCATTTCGACAAAAGAAATTGAATTTGTGCGAAAGGATAGTCTCACAAAAGTCACCAAAAAAGTTTGCCTGTATTTTGCTTGATGTCCAGCAGAAATGTTTGAACAGCGAGCTAAGGAAGATATAACAAAACCTCAAAGTAAGCTTTTGTAGTGGTTAATTACTCATATTTAGGCAACGTTTAAATGGTATGCGTTTGATTGAATATGTTATTTTGTATGATTATATTATTTAAGGGTAAAAGATAGAAGGCTACGGTTTTCAAGACATTTTTGAGAGAAAGTGGATGCATATACCGAACAATAAACAAAAAAATGCGCATAATTCTGAGATAAATTATGAAAATCAGCTTTTTTCAAACAAATTTTATTCAAAGCTTTATTTTTCGGAAAGTGTAAGGCCCAATATTGTCACTCTGGACTAATTATAGGCTATAACAATCGATGTTATTCTTAATCTTAGGTTATAAGTTACCTCAAACATAAAAGCACTAGTTGATCTATTTTATGACCTCTCTTCTTCTCCAGTTTTTGAAATCGCATTGAACTTTTGAAATTAGTTGTTAATTTCAAATTCAACTTTTCGTAGCTGAAATATTGCTTTAAAGTAATTAGCTGTATTGGGAAGCTAAGGCTAAATGTTGAGTTGCGTTATTAGAGAAAAAGAAAGAAGTGATGTGCTGTGGCACGCTGTTTTGGAATTTTTTTTTTTAAATATTCTCCACCACTTAGAACTGTATTCTTTGAAGCTTGTAAAATACAGTGAAAGGAAAAGTTAAAGAGTGGATAGATAAGGAGAGTGAGTGAGGTTACGAAGCGCGTTCATTTTAAATCTTTACAAATTATAGATTTCTGGAAATGCTGAGGAAGGCAGGTTATTCCACATTCATGTTGAACGGCTAAAAAAAACATTTCCGAACATTTGTGGTGGAAATACCGCTGTAGGAGCGTTAAGCATCCAACATTACGCTCGAGCGAAGGAATTTGGCTGCATACGGAATGATAACCGATCAGTCTACAAGCTTGTCGCTGAACACGTTCAAGTAAAATCAAGCACGTGATGGGACGAACTTAAGCTTTATATCATAGATTGTGGCCAAGTCCACAGGAGTGAACAACTTTTTACACTTTTTGAGTAATTCTAGGCATCTTTCTAAGCATCAGTAAATTGCTGGTTCCATCGAAGGTCTGGGCTAACGTACATGCCAATTATTGACAAGCTATTAGATTCAGTCAATTGACCAGGTTATCCCGCTTCATAAACAGGAGCCAGTCTTGGGTTTTTGATGCGTTGAATAGACGGAGAGTACTGAGTCTTGGGGAACACTGGCATTAGCCGAGAATAGTGTAGAATTAAATCCATCTGATACAACCCGCAATGATCGACCACTCGCGGTCAATTTCATGGAAATATCGCCAACGTCATGAGCTTCAAGCTAATTAAACAACGCACTATGCCACACTCTATCAAGGGCGGGGATACATTCACTATGGTCATGAATGCACTGGTTCCATTTTTAGGACATGTATGAACGGTGTTGCCAGGAACTATACTGACAGTCATTAAGGAGATGGTTTCTTTCAAGATAACTCATAAGTTTTCATCTGTTCGGAATAATGCCTGTGGAATACGATAAATGGAAGAGCATACGTTCGGTTGAAAGGTTGCCGCCAGTTTAGCTGACGGTTCCCATAGCCTAAGCAGTACCCATATGTTCATGTATAAGAGGAAAATAGGGATAGGTAAGTCCGCCAATTTCCCAGCTCCTCAAAAAAGGGTCTTCTGACGGAGTCTGCTTACATTTGGGCAGCGCCTCAGGAAATGTGAGATGTTTTTCTCAAAATCATGCTGCAGATTGATTTTTCCGAGACAAGGAGAAAATTCCCATCTGAGCCTGAAGATCTATTGAGATCTTTTAGGACTCGAGCTAATGAACCGTTTCAAAAAAAAAAAAATATTAGTCCTAATGAATATTGAACCGAATTTAGCATAGGTGGAGAGGTAATGTGAAATGTGCTGCGAATACTGCAGCTAGCAGATTAGTCTTATCTTTGTAGTGTGCTCTATCCTTATCACTGTGGACTTTTTGTGGATTTTTGCTTTAGAACGTAGCAGTATCTTTTGCCTCACTTGACGATCTTGCAGGAATTTAGCATGTTTTTAGATGACTTTACTGTCATTCCTATAGCTGTAAATATATTTTTTACTGTCCAAATATATTTATAAGATTCTTTTCTGGTACGTCATGCTGGTCAGAAACCCAGATCAGATTTTATTGACATGAGGCTGCCAGGATTTTAAGAGTTTCCCCCGGTGGATTGAAGTGACTTAGTCATATATTTTTCTGGCTTTCAAACTGTTGTAGTGCTTATAAGTTATATTAACGTAACCATTTATAGTCAATAATTGATCGGAAGAACTTAAAACATCCAGTTTATACGAAAAGTCTTAAAAGTATTGCTAGGTACTTGATAACGTTGGTTTTAAATGATTGCGGCTTATTATACAATAGAAAAAGTTCAAGCATATGAAAATCATCCAAAAAATATACTCGAAAGAAATAAAGGCTTTTAGAAGACCTTCCATAAATTGAACAACGTTTGCCTTCTTCTTAACTAATAAATGTCAGTTCTATCACAGGGCCCCTATAAGCTTTGCAATTGCATTAGCAAAGCTGAAGGAAACTCCATTCCACTGGTAATTTGTACATATCCCGTACATACGTGATGACATTTACCACATTTATATGAATCCAAGTAAGTATCTCACGCAATTCTCATCATCATAAAAATAAGTAATCTGACAAAAACGGAAACGAAAAGGTAAACGACTACCTACCTACCTGCCAGCCACTCCCTCATTGTTGTCCTGTCGCATACAATCACAATCTAATGTGTCTAATTAAATCTGACAAAGTGAATCGAGGAAACAAACAGTTCACTCATAGAGTATCTTATTGTCCTTTTGCACTCGTAGTAATTTCTTATTCCATTTTTTTGGTGTTGTTGTTCATAATGTTATTCTTTCGTTTCGTTTACAGATTGCGTGGCAAGTTCTACTTAAGCACCCGAGAGGATCCACCGTTTGGTAAGAACGCACCCCGTCTCACGTGATAAAATTGTTTGCCTACGTTGTACATATATTAGTGTTTGTTGATAACAAGACGCGACAACGATGACTGTAACAGTACGAATAGTTGAAGAAGGACATAAAAAGCTGAGGAGGATACGATGCCGCTTGACAACACTAAGCCTGACAAATTGTATTATTAGGACTATAGACTATAAGCATGGATGTTTTGAGTATGCGAATGTAAGGATATAGAGCTGACACTAACACTTCATATGTGAATATAAGATAATCCTTGAGAAAGGAGTTTTTGCCAACGAAATAGCCACTCGACGGGCAAATAACAAAACACATTTTGGTGGTCTGTGTGGTATAAATTGATTTCCATAAATGTGGGTGAATGGTGCACATAATGTAACTACAGTTGAAAAAGGAATTTTTCGTTTGGCTCATAGCTTTCAAGGATTTTGGTTTGGGAAAAGGTCATATGAGTGTGAGTCAGATATTGTTATAAATTGTAAAATATTAAATGTGACTGTTTAACTCAATTGGTTATATTGTATGTAAGCAAAAATGTTATAAGAATAAAATATTTAAATGACTTATGCTGTATTTTTACAACTACACATTCAAAATGATCCACCTGAGCTATCTTAGAGCTCTAAAATTCGCTATTGCTCAACATTGTATCTAAAGCTTCTGCAAAAGTTATGGCGTGTAATGGTCAAAGGCTGGGTATGTCTGCTGAGGACCGGTGTAGTAAAGTTAGACTCAGAGCTTCGCCATATGCAGAATTTTCAGAAGCGCGTATAGACTCGCTAGTGGAGCTTATCATGCCAAGGTCCAAAGTCAAGTACATGCTTCAGAGAGTATACGAACTATTAGGAGGACGTTTTTAAAAAGCAGTGCAGAAAATGCATATACAAAAATACATGTGCAAAACATTTGCAACCAAGGATGGAAAGGAATAACATAACCATTTAAATGTTTTTAAAGTATATTTGCAACTGATGTAAAATATATACAAAACTATAAAAAAAATCTTAATATTTTATGGCATAACCCTAATTTTTAATAACAGCGGCACATCTTTTGGGCAACGTTATGTCCTGTATCCCCTTGTGGGTCCTAGGACCTCTACAACGCCTACGCGCCATCGTGTGCGATTTCTGGAAATGTGCCTCAACTCTTTCCCATTTGCCTTGCTTCCTTCTCAACTGTTCTGCGCCACGTACTCCTAGGACCGCCGCGTGTCCTGCCATCCTGCGTAAACGGGTTCCATTGCATCGCTTCATCCACTGCCACTTCCGTCGTCGTATGGTTGTGCCTATAGGTTCATGGCCCGTTCTCTAATAAAGCTGTTCGTTAGAGATACCGTTTGTATCCAAACCTTAATCCTTAAGATGTAACGTAGACACCTATTGACAAACGTTTGCAGCTTCCTCGTGATAGTGACGGTCACTCTCCAGGTACCACATCCATATAGCAGCACGGATTCAACGTTGGAACGGAACAGTCGTAGCTTGGTGTTTAAGCTAATTGCATTACTTCGCCAAACTATGGATTGCATCCCAAACGCAGATTTTGCTTTACCTATTCGGCTGGCTATATCCAGTTCGGTTCCGCCATCGGTTGAGACAATACTCCCAAGGTATTGGAAACTCTCTACTCTCTCAATCGTTTGTCCAGCAATGCATATATGAGTTGATGAGTTTGGTCCTAGGCTGATCATTTTTGTTTTTGCCGAGTTAATTTTCAGCCCAACGAGGTCTGCTTCCCTCTCCACATTTGCTGTCATTTGGTGAAGGTCCATTATTCTGTGAGACAGTAGGCATACATCGTCGGCGTAGTCGAGGTGTTTGAGTTCAGATGTAAGAGTCCATCGAATTCCTCCATTTCCTGTTGATAAGGCCGCATTCAGCACATCGCTAATCACCAATAAAAACAATATTGGTGAAAGTATGCAGCCTTGCCGAACCCCACTTCGAATTCCTCAGACAGTCTTCCTCTGTGCAGAACGTGACATGTGGACCCATCATATGTAGCCTTGATAATTGCTATTAATTTATCCGGAAAGCCTCTCCTGCGCAAGGTACGCCAAATAAATTCCCGATTGACACTATCAAACGCCTTTTCAAAATCGATGAACAACAGGTGAAGTAGTGGTCGATATTCAACACATTGCTCGATAATGATCCGCAGGATGTTGATGTGGTCGACACAGGAGGATTCAGAGCGGAAACCTGCTTGTTCGGCGTCGAGTTTGTCTTCAAATTGTTCTTAAGGATGATTCTAGCTATTATCTTGGCCACAGCAGGCAGCACGCAGATATCTCTCCAGTTTTCGCACTGCATTAGGTTGCCTTTTTTAGGGAGCTTGACAATCATTCCCTTTTTCCACTCATCCGGAAAACTCTCGGTTTCCCATGTTCTCCCGACAAGTGGGAACAGTAGCTCTGCCGATGCTGTTGGCGCAGCTTGGAAAAGCTCCGCGGGTATGCCGTCTTTTGGGCATGGATGCAATTAATTTGTTTGGAATGTCTTGCCATTGTTTTTATACTTCACAGAAGAGATCCTCCTTCTTTTTGAAAATGTTGTTCCCAATGTCTCCCATACGTTTTCGATTGGGTTCAGATCCGGTGATTGTCGGGCCATTGTAAGATGTTGATATTTTGCTCCGCAAGCCAAGTTTTTATCAGCTTGGACGTATGCTTGTGGTCATTGTCATGCTGGAACCACTAAACAAGCGGCATCTCACATTCTGCATAAGGAAACATGGTGTTTTTTAAAATTTGTTTGTAGTCTTCGGACATCATCATTCCCTCCACTCGACGAATCAGACTGTTACCTTGTCCTGAGAAACACCCAAAGACCACAACGCTACTACCACCGTGTTTTACTGTCCATTTAGTGTATTTTGGGTTCAGTCGCCCGCCTTTGGGTATCCTCACGTGTTGTCTCCCATGCAGGTTGAACTTAGACTCATCAGAAAATAAGACTGTTTTCCATTGCTGTAGACTTTGAGTCCGAGCAAAATTCAAGCGGGCTTTGAGGTTCTTTTTAGAAATGAATGGTTTTTTCGCTGGTTTATAACTTCGCAGTCCGACCTGTAAAGTCCTTCGTCATATTGTTGATGAGTCAACATCCAATTGTAGTTGCAGTTTTACTTCTTTAGAGGAGGCTTGAGGATTATTCCATACAAAATTTAATATTTTTTGGTCATCTTTGTATATTGTTTTACACGGTCTTCCTCCTTTATGTCACAAGCGCACACACCCGCTATGGATAATGCGGCAAACTGTTGACTTGTGGATTGCATATTTCGACGAAATTTATTTTTGAGTAATTCCGTTATTGTAATCACTCAAAATTTCAGAACAATATTTATTACCACCCACTTTGGTAAAAAAAGATACTAATCTGGCTTAAACTGACTGCGTGACTACTTAGCACTATCGCTCGAAATAACACAATGAGCTGCAAATCACCGCACTGTAGTTGGAATACTGTTTGAATGAATCACCATTGAATTGACATTGTAAACTCATTTAAAGAACATACAGAAAATTCACAATCCATTTGGAACGGAACGTGTGATACCCTAGTCCTAACCCATCTCAAATAAAGTAGGCTTGACATTGGCCGCAATACTCAAACAAAAGGTCAATCTCTTTGCGAATACATTTTCGCGCAATTCAACGCGAAGTCACCAATTTCTCCGGAACTTCACTCATAGATGCCGGATGCGAAATTTCGTCCTCATGCATCCTTAATAATTTAGATTGCAAAAATGCATTTGGCTCCGACGAAATACCATCTATTATATTGTACACCTTAATTAGCATCAATCCTTTCTAGAAATTTTTCTATATCAAACTCACAGAAATCATTTTATTTATGCTGAAAATTACCCGCATTCAACCGATTCTCAAAAAGGGAAAGAAATCACTAAATTATCTTCCCATAGCGTTGTTGTCTAAAAAGTGATGAAAAAAGCCATCAATGCCGAAATAATTAGATTTCTACATGGACTCGAGCCGCCATTTAAGTGGAGATCTGCTGAGTTATGCAACCTACCTTCGAATTTAGCCATTGAGCTCCATGGCGAATCAAGGGCTGTTACCCTGGACATTTTAAAGGCGATCGATCTAGTTTGGCATAGGGCCAACTAAACTAGCTTAATACAGACTATCAGGATAGCTCTGTGGCTGGCTGGAACGTTTTCTTTAGAACATATCAATTGAAGTTGTAGTCAAAAGTGTGTCTTCCGACATATTTGCTGCAAGTGCTGGAGTGCCACAGGGATCGATACTTCCACCAAATCTGTTTATAATCCATATCAGAAAATTTTGCAGTGGGAAAGCTCACTTAGTAGAGTTCAATGATAGCAAACAACAATTTATCGACTTCTCTTAAAGGACAACGTATATATACTCTACCAGAGCTCGAAATGAATGAATAAACCCAAGGAAGAAATGCAACTTTTTGGCTTTACAGTCTACTCTGGGGTAACATGGCATAACCAACATGGCAAAATTGGCGTCCATGAAGGTCGGCTATCTATTTAGAACACCGATATGCTTCATAGCGAAACAGCTCTTTCAAAGCACAAATTAGCCCGTGGCCCGTAAACACTCTCTTCACCTACCTGACTGCATACAGAAACAACCCGGCGCTAACCTCAAATCTGCAACCGTTGGGTCATCGAAGACTGGTAGCAAACCTATGACTATTCTTTAGATACTACTACTAGAAATGCGACATTTGAGCATTCTGCTAAGGAAGTCGTCTGTGCCCACCTGGCAACTTCGCGAGCCTCTTTATATCAAAATTCCTTCTGCTACAAGACAAGTAAACTTTGGAATCCACTCCCAGGAGACATATTTCCAGAGCTTTTAATCTCCAGTTATTCAAGAGTAGAACCAACAGGCATCTCGAGGCACAGTACCAGTGTTATAGTTCGACTTTCCTGAGAAAATATTATAAACAATATTTGCAATTTAGTTGCGATGATATCTTTCCACTCAGAGGATATTTTCGCGGTTTTTAGAATATTCTATCAGAAAAATTGGTTCAACAAATTTCTTAAATAAAATAAAGTGGGCGTGGCTTTTACCATTTTTAACCCGAATTCTGGCATTCTAATGATATCTTCGAAATAAAGTTTAACTATCGCAAATAGCTTAAAAAAGGAGTTGTTTAAAAAAAAACATTAAAAAAAGTGGGCGTCACCGTATATAGGTATAATGTACAGACGAATTGTTAGAGAAGTAAACTTTTATTTATTTTATTTTTTGAAAGTAACCACGTTTGTCAGAGGATTTCAAAAATGTTTACACTTGTACTGCTTGGATTCCAAGGAAAGAAATACGAAATTTTATCCTCTTACCTTAGAATCTGAGGCCCAAAATTGCTGACATTCAGACTATTGGATGAACGCGCAACAAAAAAAGCCGCATACGGGTTTTCCATTATTTTGCGCTAATTACCTTTAAGGGATTCGCCGAATTATATTTTATTGCTTCCGGGTTAGGTAATGCACATTTTGGAATGTGTCGGAATTCATTCTGGCACTATTTAACAGTGCGTGCAGTTGTATTTCTTAAATAAAAGTGAAAAGAGTATATCGCGATGTCTAAAAGGGTACAATTGAGTAAAGAAAATAAGGCAGTTATCGTCGCCTTATCCAAACAGAATCAGTCATTTCGTGAAATTTCTCGACAAATTGGATGCCATGAGAGTTCTGTAAGAAGATTCTGTAACAAATATCGTCGGGATCACAATCTGGACAGAAAAATTGGCACAGGATTGAAGAGTTGTACCACTGTTCGGGAGGACCGGGAACTGAAGAGGCTAAGCTTGAGAAACAGGTTTAAAAATGCATCGGAGTTAAGAGCTGACCTGCGAGAAGCTACTGGGGCTGAAGTTAGCGTCAGAACTATCCAGAATCGTCTCAACGAGATGGGTTTGCTAGCAAGGAGACCAGCGAAAAAGCCACTTCTGACCAGCAAAATGAAGAAAACGCGCCTTTGCTGGGCTAAGGAAAGGCAAAACTGGAGTGTTCAAGATTGGTCAAATGTGGTGTTCTCTGATGAGTCCAAGTTTAACCTAATCGGACCGGATGGGAAGCAGATAGTTCGTCGTAGAAAAGGGGAACGCTACAGCGACGAATGCATAGTTCACACCGTAAAATATTCTCCTTATGTTATGGTGTGGGGATGCATCACCGCAATCGGAGTTGGATCTCTAATTATGCTCGAGGGCACTGTTAACGCCATGCAGTAAAAACAAATTTTCTTAGATGGTTTTGTACCGAGTATGGAAATGATAACAGCAGAAACATCAAAACCAATTTTTCAAGATGATTCAGCACCTTGCCACCGAGCAAAATCTGTGAGTAATTCGAGGTTTTTTTTTTTTCATATTTATGGGTGTTTTGAAAATCTTATGATTTTAATTTTTAAATTTCCTCCACAGATTAAAACTTTGAAAGAAGAATTAGGAATAGAATCCCTAATTTGGCCGGGAAACAGTCCAGATCTCAACTCCATCGAAAATGTCTGGTCTTCACGATCATAACTTTTTTTCAATTAGGCTACGAAATGTATTGTGAAATTGGGGAATGTGTTAACTTAAATGTTAAACATCAAAAATACAAAGTGACTATGCAGTGATTAGTCATCATTTATTAGATTTCTTCCATTTTGTTAAAAATTACAATGTGCGGCTTTTTTTTGTTGCGCGGGGTGTATGTAACTTCCAATACTGGCAAAAAATACATATGTTTGTACATACTTTGGGGTCTACCATTATTATAACTATGAGATAGGGTGTAGTTATTTATCACTGTTTCGCTTCTTTTGTTCCGTTTGAATCCACTTCTAGCTCGAAGTACTTGAAGGACAACAATTTTGATATACACTAGAAAGGAAATGCAAGGATGTCGTTATTCTTAAAAAACAAAAAAACTGAGAGGGAAATGTCAGCCAGTTTCTACTCTAACCTCGTTACCATAGGTTAACTTTAATCCCTTTTCCATTGTCATTTTGCCAACAAACAACAATTTCCTCAACATTCCCTGTAATCTGAATCATCATCCATGTAGCCCTCATACAATCCTACCACAACCGTCGGCCAGAACATATTAAACTACAGTAAAAAAGATTGACATTCAGGACAAGCATTCCACTGCTCCACGGCCATTTGACAGGCTGTCACATAGCACTTCCACACACCATGCCATTCTCCTGAGGGCCCTCACTAAACTACTGCGACTTCCACTTCTAATTGCGACTGCAATAACCATCAAAACAAAAGTGCGTCCATTATGAAATCTCCACACAAACTGCACCAGTCGCGTGCTTTTATACCATAATGTCCCCATCGAACGACGGGCGATGTGTACATGCACAATCACTTCGGAGCCACTTACGCCCCATCACCCGTACATGAAACAACAAAACATGTTGGCGCTTTGTTCATTGATAAAATGATATCCCTCCCCCAAAACGAAAGGATGAAAGGGATGAATATGGTAAGTGTTGATGGTACTTAGAGCGCGTGTGAATGAAAAATGCGGAGACACCCGCCGCGAGGACTCACAGGATGCAACGTTTGCTAGTAAACTATCAGGCAAGTTGAAAACTTACACACATGCCCACCACATTGCATTGACCATCGGTGTCACTTCGTTTCCCATAAAAAATATTTTAAAATGTTCGCGTAAATGTTTAACCATCTTGACCACCACCACCATCAGGAGGGAATACTCGTAGTGCACCACCGCATACTTCTGCGTATCGTGGGGTGGGCCAGCCATTGTCTTGGTGGTTTGCATTTTTATTAAATTTATGCAAATTGAAATTAATCGCGCGTTTGAAACTGAGAAGGACCTGCAGTAAAGGAAATCCAACACTAGGATATCGATACTTAGGAGTGCAATTTAGCAGAAGGGGATTTATATTATTTATAGTCTTCGAGGCTAATATGCTTTGAAATGGTCGTTGCAAGTTATTGCAAACAATGGACTGACGAGAGAGAGAGAGAGAGCTTAAGTATACTGCTGTGGTGGTATGGAGTGTGGTCTGCGGAAATGCAGTTGATTTCGAAATGAGGCATTTGCTTTCAAGTCTGCATGAAATTTCCAACTAAACGATGAATAATTGATGCAATGCAGTGAATAATTGATGTGATCCGATTGTAGAATTTGAAATGGAGATAAGCTCATAATCAGGATACATATTCCTTGTATATATACTGTACATTTTAATTAAGCTGTCGTGATACCTGTTAGTCCTGGTGATGGTTTTCGTTTTAGATTCCAGGTATAAATGATTATTTTTGGAAATTCAACCTACCTACATAGTCCTATCTCTTTGCTCATTGGTTCGCTATACAACGAATAATAGTAGCATGATGGAATTAAAAATTTGGTTTGCAGGTATAGAAGTATATATTGACAGCTTGATTAACTTATTTTGTGAGAGGCTATATTACATACGGCTTTGCTAATGAGCAGGTAGAAAGGTGGATGAGTGCCCCGTAATATTTAACTATTGGGATAGACCAAAAACTGAAAGCCTGCAAATATGTAATCATAGATTGATAAATTAAAAATACCTATGTGGAGATTAGGATGTCAAAAAATCCTTTACAATGGAATTACCAGAGATTACATCACCCTCAAACTACCGTGAAACAATATTTTGCCCACCATATGTTTTAAATGGGAAAATAAAGAAAAAACAAGTTTTGTAGTCGAGTTTACTAAATAAAATATTTTCATTTAATTGTACAGGGGACAATAGGAGTTCATGAGTCAAGTTTTCAATGAATTTGTTCTATATTGCAGATATGTATGATATTGGAGGTTCACATTCCACAAAAAAAGTGAACTGTAACTTCTATCAACTTCTTTAAAGTAGGACTTTGTTGTGAAACAGGCTTAGATACGGGGGTAACTTAGGTGCAGGTAAGCAGGATAGCGGCAAGCTCGCAGTTGCTCGCCTCTACTTCGTCGGATGGAGTGGTTCTTGTCCACCTCACCTTACACTCTACGGTGCTCTACGTAGACGGCAGTCGGACTTCATAAAAAGATAGTAGAAGAGAAAATGTTAAACAGTTTAATGATCAAGGACTTATACCAATGGCAAAGAGAGAGACAGGAAAATAATTCGCCAAACTTCCCTAATCTAAATCTTAGCTATTAAAAACTAACCTAAACTTAAACCGTAACCGCATTATGCTTCCAGGTGTCTCCACTCGCCTTTAAATTTATCCAGTTTATTTAAACTGATTGTTCAATATCATTGTCTCTATTCAATACAGTTGTCTCTTTTCTTTTCTGTTTCTTTATGTAGTCCTTTATACTTTCATTTTCTTTTTATCATTCATTCGTTTGTCGTCTAATACGTTGTTCGGAACCCTCGAGATCGAGAAAAATAAATATTTTATAATACAGTCCAGTCGTTTGTTTTTATTCGTAAAAATTAATTTTCCGGTCGAACACTGATCCTTAAACTAACATTCCTGTATTCTTAAACTTTGTTAATAAAACAAAAAAACAATGTTCTGCCCTTAATCTCTAGGTGTAGATAAACATTCGAGGTAGGAACTTTATCTTACTCAAGTCCCACGTCACCGGTCGCAATGAGTCTATTCGTTTTTATACGAGTACGTCCTTCGTAGTAAAATCCTTCATACAATAAAATACGTAATCTATCTTTGACATATCTACATACATGGACATACCAACGACTAAGTATCAATAAAATATTAAAGCACTACTGAGTACTACTACTCGGCTATCATTTATGGCTGCACCATGGTTATGCGCTCAAAAAAAAAAAAAAAAAAAAGAGCAGAGCACGCAAAGGATGGCAACAATCCCGCGCTCCTCAGCATAAAAGTTATTTGAACCACCTAGTTCATTATAAATAAACTCACAAATTTAGCCATGATTTTAAAAATAGCGAGATTTCTACATACATTGAAGGTTTTGATTGCCGAAAAATCAACTCCAGATAGGAAGTCGAATCCGTTCAGCCGCTTAGGCTGCAGTCAGACATATGTACATATAGACATACAAACAGACAGACAGACTGACAGAATTAAGAGACCCACTTTTTTGAGTTTCTCTATTACAGTAATGTTACGAGTAAGTTTGATCAAAAACTCAAGATCGAACATTTTCAGGAAACCAATACTTGGTGGAAATAAAAGCAATGGCGAGTGGGCAATAGGAAACATAGCGAAGGCATATTTATATGCCGAGCACCTAGAAGAATCGCTTAAGCCGTTCGACGGACATTGGTAGAGGATCTTGGTGGCACGATTACGAAATCTGACAGACTAAAAAGTGTGTTATTGACCTAACTTCGCCAGGCAACAAAAAAAACGTAAAATAACAAGGCCCATGGATATAATTTATTAACCGGGCAGATCCTCAAGAAATTGTCAAAGAAAGCTGTAATCAAACTCCTTTATCTTATAAATGCTTTGCCGAAGTTCTAATGGTTCCAAAACTGGGAAGATCTTTAAGCGACTAAAAATCGTACAGACCGATATCGCTCTTGGCGATAATATCAAAGGTATTTGAAAAACTCCTATGTCAAGCGTTTATTGAAGAAAGACATTTGATCATCAATTTGAATTCAGAATAAAGCATTATACAATTGACCAGCATTGTAGAATAACCAATAAAAGTGGGAAAGCTCTAGAAGGGAAAAAGATATGTTCAAGCTCTTTTCTTGATGTCTCTCAAGTCAGCCAGAAGTATAAGCTTAGACAGTTACAGAAAATTATAAAATCTTACCTTGCGAACAGACAGTGGAAATTAATGACACTACGAGTAGACGCGACATTTAAATGGAAGAGACACATTAAACAGAAATGCGACAAGTTTGAATATACGAGTAGATTTAGGCAAATATGTTAAACTGCTTTTATATGGGTTATTCATTTTGTGCTTTGTTATTTTAAGTGCTCCAAAGTGTGGGGATTGCCTACGTAGGCACCATCTTTAGTATAGCCCCACACAAATAAATAGAACACGATCTTGTCTTCAATCTCATGTTAAAAAATATTGGTTACCATTTGACCATAGTGCAGAAAATTCACCGTAACAGCGACGCCGTCGTTTTAAAAAAATATGGCCTGATTACGCCGCCGTTCCACAGCGCGCACTAAACTGTCGCCCGTGGTGGATGCAATGGCCTCTCAACGATCACATTTGGACTCTCAGAATCCCAAATTCTGCAATTTTGTTGGTTTACGTAGCCGCCGAGGGAGAAATGTGTTTCAACGCTTTTTTTTTCGAAAAATAGGCGGACAGATATCAGAGAACTGTTAGATGCAACAATTTTAATGCATTGAGCGGTAGTTAAACGATCAATATTGAAAAATTGCAAGTTAAGAACTAACAGCCTGTCACTATGGGTGACAGATAAATTTAACAGATGTCATATGCTAGGTATGTGGAATTCCAATCTCAAAATGAATAACCCTTTATAAGTAAGTGCTGACACATATATGGGCGTATGGTATATATATACAAGTATAACTTTGGGGTTGTACTAAACTAAGCAATAGAAATATTCTATAATCTTCTCTGTATTCGTCTGCAACTTGGATGTGACAAATCTTGTGCGCCGATTACAAACAACGAAACATTTCGATTGAGAGCAATAAGGATTAGCCGCATGTAATATAATATAGACGTGGACGATGTTTATTTTCAGCAGGATGGCGCCACATGCCACACCGCTGGTGAAACAATAGCTCTAGTGCATGACAAATGTCCTGGACGTGTGATTTCTCGAAATGGAGACTTGAATTGGCCACCGAGATCGTGCGATTTAACACCATTAGACTCTTTCCTTTGGGGCTATGTTAAAGAAAAAGTCTACGCCAATGCTTCACCAATGATTTATGCTCTAAAAGAAAATATCAGAGCTGTTATTCGCGAAATACAGCCGCAATTATGCGAAAACGTGATGAAATATTTCATCAAAAGAATGCCTATTTATAGGCAGATAATTTATTCCATTACTAACCTCAAAATTTGTCCTTTAGATAAAACGACACCTCTTCTTGGATGACCCTATAGATAAGAAGCAACAAAAACTGGCTTTTTCGTAAAATGTGTTAAAAATCTAAAAAACTTTGTTGAGCATATGTCAAAAATATGAATTCCATATAGTTGCATATGTCAAATATGGCGTAGAAATTGATTTTGAATAAAATCGTCTCAGCCATATCCCAGAAATAGCCATTCACAATTTCGCTAATAACTAAAGTACCGTTATTCGAATTTTTAGCTAAAAACTGAGTACGCAGTCTAATTGCAAACGTACCCCCTTATTGTATTACCCCCGATATGATTTATCGAAATCGCTGGAGCCATTTTTTTTTTTAGAAAATTGCATATTTTTAAATACCTTAAGTAAAGTACCGTTCATTTTGAGGATAGAATGAAAATTAGAATTTCTCCTCTGGGCATTACTCCACAGACTACAGATATGAACTTTGAAGAAAATCCATCCAGCTGTGTAGGATGCAGCCAAGGGTACAGACAGACAAAATTGCGTGACCCACTTTTTGAGTTCCTCTGTTAAACTAATGTCAAAAATGATCAAAATTTTGAGATCTACAATTTTCATTAAAATAATACTCACTTATGAGTACGTGAAAAGTAAATAAGTTGAGAAAAAAAGTATTTTTTTTTTTTAATTTTTTGTAGTCCCTTTGGTTTGCTCCCTTCGGGTTAGGGGTCAGAATATACCCGAGGTAGTCATGCCAGTAGTAAAAGGCGTCAAATAAAAAAAAAAAAAAATGCAATGAGTAAAATAGCAAGAGGTAATACCCCAGGTGGCAGACTAGGTTTACTGCAAAATCCGCTCTATTGGGTACGATCCTACAGATTCTAGAGAGGACCAATTATTGCATTTAATCGACTTATCTGGAAAAGATTCAGTTGACCACCATCAGGATTTAATAAACTGACTGTAAACACATAAGACAAATGCATAGCAGTATTATAGTCTGACATCATTAGCAACTGTAACATACGAGTATATCCTGACCTACAGTTCGGTTTCAGACCACGACACAGCACCTCCCACCAAGTGCATCGAATTTGCAATTTTGTTAAAACAAATTGCCAACAAGGAAAATGAACAGGGATGATCCTTTGGGACATTGCAAAAGCTTTCGATTCTGTTTGGCATGACGGTCTCCTATATAAAATGATTAATTACAACTTTCCTCCATTTCTTTGTTAGATAGTGCAGAGTCAATAGTACCGTTTCTAGTTTAATTTGTGTCCAGTCAGGTGTGCCGCAAGGTTCTGCCTTGTTTCTATATTGTACAATTTGTTTACGTCCGATTTTCCAAGTTTGACTCATTGTGAAGCAGCCATATTTGCAGATGATACTGCAATACTCTCGTTACGCGGAAAAATTGTGCGAAGAGGAGAGACATATTCAACCAGTAACAACGAAAGAAATTGCCAAAGAAATACAAGAAGCCATCAATACTAGGAAATCACCAGGATTTGACTTTATATCAGGGGAAATCGTAAAGCAACTCCCAAAAAAGGCTTAAAGAAACTAGCACAGATTATAAATGCTGCAGTCAGGATAATGTATGTACCTAGCATGTGGAAAGTCGCGGAGGTAATTATGATACAAAACCAGGGAAATCACCTAGTGAAGTCACCTGCTACCACCCCATATCGATTCTGCCTATGTTGTCCAAACTATTTGAAAAGATGTTGATTAAACGTGAAGAAAAATCACTAATCCCAAACCATCAATTTGGTTTTAGACATAAGCACTCCACGATTGATCAGGTGCATAGAATAACTGCTAAAATCGAAAAAAAGCATTTGAAGAAAAAAAGATATGCTCTACTATATATCTTGATATAGCTCAAGCTTTCGATAAAGTATAGCACAAAGGACTGATACATAAATTGCAAAAGCATCTACCAAAGGAATACTCAGAAATCCTAAAGTCTTATATATTACATCGATTTTTTAGAATCAAACAAGGAGATGACTACTCCACATTGAGAAAAATGGAAGCTGGTGTACCACAAGGCAGTGTGCTAGGACCTGTATTATATCTCTTATTTACTAGTGACTTGCCATTTAGTGATAAAACAACTGTGGCGACATTTGTAGATGACAGGAAGAAACTGTCGAAGTAGCGACGGAAAAGCTACAGAAGTGAATAATATATCAAAATGGACCAAAAAATGGCAGATTAAATTAAATGACCTAAAGTCGGTCCATATCAACTTTACAAATAATCAGGAATAATAAACGATAATGAAGTAAAATACGCAAATACAGCCAAATATCTAGGCAGGTGCAAAACTGCGCTGGAAAGCACATGTAATGAAAAAAACAGAAGAATTGAACATAGGCTACATTGAAATGTATTGGCTTATAGGGAAATGCTCTTGTATGTTCAATTGCAATAAACTATTACTTTATAAGCAAATTCTAAAACCAGTATGGGCCTACGGGCTCCAGCTATGGGTATGCACATGCAAAACCAATTTACAGAAAATACAAACATTTCAAAATAAAGTACTACGGAATATAGTAAATGCACCATGGTACATAAGAAACATTGATCTGCATAGAGATATAGAAATTGAAATGATTGAAGATCAAAAGTCAAGCAAGTAGCTAATAGACACAAACTTAGACTCCTCAATCTTATAAACTCAGAAATGTCGGAACTATTATATACTATAATAGCAATCTGACTAGGAGATTAAAAAGAGTAAAACCTTTTGAATTAGCTAGATAGGTAGAAAAAAAATAATTAAATGCAAAAAAATAATATTTAATCGTCCACAGATGAAAACTTATCATAAACACCTTAAGATATGAAAGACAAATTGCTGATTGTTCAAACGACTAGGTGTAATAAGTGGAAGACTGGCTCCTGCCCGCCCTGCGATGAAATGCCAAGACGGCGGTACCATAGGGAAAACGGGAAGAAGGGAGAAGGGGTCAGTGGGTAAAAGTCCGACACTGTTACTGAGTACGGGCTCCGTCTTTTGAAGATTATCATCTCCCAGCGTAAATAAAATGAACTTCTCTCAGGGATGCTAGACCTATAACGCTGTGGTAGCACCTCCACATCTATCAAGCTTCGAAACGTACTCAAGACTATTTCACGGAGTCTATAGCAAGATGTGGTGATATCTTATCTCACATCTACCAGCTGTGTGTAGAGCAGCCGCATGTTGGCAGACACAAATTCGTTCCATGGTATCCTTAAGGTAAGATGAGGATGTGTTACTAAAAGGCGTTGTAGTCAACATTATGTAAATGAAAACGAATGCATTTTGGAAGAGTGTTTTAAAAATATTTCGAATTAAGAAATGTAGAATTTGAAACAAGATTGAAAGTTCACGTTCTCGTTTGCTCTATGGGCGAGGCGACACTACTGAGCTACCATGTATAAAAATATGAGGGTTCCTAATTATAATTTCTAATGAAAACAAGGTTGGGATTAAATAAATTGCAATCCACGAAGGATTAAAGGAGAGCAATATGTAATAACCAGTTCTGGGTCTGTGGTCATTATCCTGCTCTCGATGTACAGGTACAAACATATATTCCTATACCTTTAATCAATTAATTTTATAAAGGATTTTAAGAATCGTGCGATAGGCTCTTATCTTGAAAGTTTAACAGCGAAAAAAAGATTCCAATTATTCACTTTGGGAAGCTGTAAAAGGCACCAAAAGGTCCAAGGTCCTCGCGCCGCCTATTAAATTAAATCACAATGAATGGGCAAGGGAAGATAAAGAAAAAGCGGACGTTTTTACGGCCCACCTGGAAGATACCTTTAAACCGTACGATGGTCAAGTGTCTTACGATAATATCAATAGGCCGGATTTACCATCTGACGATTTAGCACTTAAAAGTGCAACGCTAAGGGAACTCAAACATGAGATCGGGAATCTAAAACCTAAGAAAGCTCCTGGCTTTACCTAGAAAAGCACTGATTAAGCTTCTTCATATTGTAAATGCGGCGCTCAGATTAAAACACTTGCCTAACCAATGGAAAGTTGCGGAAGTTATAATGATTTTAAAACCAGGAAAGCCGCCAAATGAGGTAAAATCTTATAGACCAATTTCGCTACTTCCAGTTATATCCAAAATTTTCGAGGGGATATTACTAAGGCGTCTCCAACCGGTTATAGAAGGAAATAATCTTATCCCTGATCACCAGTTTGGGTTCAGAAGTAAGCATTCGACGATTGACCAGGTGCATAGAATTACTGATGTAATCGAGAAAGCACTTGAAGAGAAAAAAGATTTGCTCAAGCGTATTTCTTGACGTACCGCAAGCCTTTGATAAGGTGTGGCACGATGGCTTGAATTGCAAATTACGACAAGTTCTCCCTGTATGCCTATACGACATTCTAGAATCATATCTCGGGAATAGACTCTTCCGTGTTAGACATGGAAATGAATACTCGGAGCTCAAGAAATTTCGGCCGGTGTACCGCAAGGAAGCGTTCTTGGGCCACTTCTCTATCTGTTATATACTCGAGATATACCGAAAGAAGATGGCACTATCCTGGCTACGTTTGCCGATGACGCCGCTATCCTAGCCGTAGGTAAAACAATCGAAGAAACGACTGCAAAACTGCAAAACGCACTGAATAAAGTAAATGAATGGACGAGGGACTGGCGGATCGCCCTCAACGAATCTAAATCTGTTCACGTGAATTTCACTTATAAAAAAACTAATGTCTTGCCAATTTTCCTAAACTTGGCCCGAATACCTTTTGCCAAATACCTTGGAATGACACTCGACGCAAAACTGAAATGGAATTCTCACGTGAAAATGAAACGTAAAGAACTCGAAATCAAATATAGAGAAATGAACTGGTTGCTCGGAAAACACTCCCAGCTCAGTACTGAGAACAAACTGCAAGTGCTAAAGCCGGTGTGGACTTACGGTATACAACTTTGGGGCTGTACCAAGAAAACAAACGCCAATATTTTACAAACTTTTCAAAATAAAGTGCTAAGAGAAATTGTCCACGCACCGTGGTATACTAGAAACGATGATATCCACGGGGGTCTCGGAATTCCGACAATCGAAGCTGAAATTGGAAGCTTCGCGAGAAAGCATATAAATCGGACATGTCAACAATACAATCCTACAAATTCTGGATGAAAGCAATTTATTTCGCCGACTACAAAGGACGAAACCTTTCGACTTTGCGAGATAGGAATCAACCGCGCTTTCTTCAGTGGAAAGTAACCTGCCAAACGAGTTTTTTTCAAAATAGAAAAATTGCTTGATATGGTCCTTCTTAGTTGCAATATATAACAAATTAAATCGCAGGGTGGTTTTTTTTAGTCAGTAAGAATCTGACACTACTATGAGCACGCGCTTGCTATCCTCATAGTGTCTATGGAAGATTTTTTCACCAACCCTCGGGAAAAAAAAAAAAAAATGTTTTTCCTTTGTTACTTAACATTTTTATCTCATTTATTTGGACAAATTGCCTACAATTGCATCATCACGTCACATTAATAAATAATAGCTGCAACATGGATACATGTACTTACATCCTGCCCAAGTTTACGTAACTCACGGCGGTAGAATGCCGACATGCAATATATATAAACTAGTTAAATTGTCTATTACGAAATGGCATTCATATTAATTTTTAAATACAGTTTTATTGAAAATAAATCATGAGTAACGAGAAACAGCAGATATATACGTAACATATCCATCGCTCATTGACAGTCCAATCGTGTTTTGTGAAATTGCTATACGCCTCGGTTATCGTGGGAGCACGTTGCACGCTCGATAAGGACATCAAATGGCATTGTATTCTGGCATTATATCGAAATCCGTTTGCTTTAACAATAGATTTATACAACGCCATGAGAGTACAGGATACAAAGTATCTCTGGGGGAATTCATTGTATCTGCCATTTCCGTTGGGGGTTGCTCACGGAAGTATGTTGGCGGTGGAATTTATTCTATGCAATTGCACCGCGTTGCATACACAAAAGGCAGTCCAATCCATTTTCAGATTAAAATCCACTCGAGATTCGCGTGAAAGCAAGGTTTTTTTTTTTCATTCTCTCTGAAGGATAATAGAATCTTTTGTTTAGGGAGGGGTGATGAATACATCTTGCTTTAAATGTGAAGCAAGTCATAATGGAAAGCCTGGAATATAAAAAAAACCCCAAAGAATATTACACTGCCTTACATTTCATTTAACGCTAATGCTTGAATTTCTCAATCAAATTACACCAAATTTACGACTAATTAAAACCATAAAAGTAAAGTCATAAAAAGGTGCGTGCCATGAGCCAGCTCACACCAGGAATATCCCGTAACAAGGATTCCATAAAAAAAAATCGCTAATTAAAATTTTAGCCCGTGGCAGTGTTTGGGTACTACTGTGTGTGTTATGCGGGTGAAGGACTTTTCTTTAGCACTATACCATGTTGGAAAGAAACTACTACTACAATTATACCATTACTTTAATTGGCACATTTTTTAAGAGCACCGGGTGTACGCGATATTTCCATCTGTTAGATAGTTAGGTACTCCTCCACCATTTGGTATTTTATAAAAAGTTCTTGTGACCCACGCAATATTCTCTAAGCAAGGTTATTTGTTAGTTCCTATTTTGTCATTCTTTTGAGGGAAGGTGACAGAGTACTTTTTTTTGCTTGCCTTAATCTAATGTTGTGTCCTTAGTCACTTAGGGAAAATTATATTTTTTTTTTGATTTCAGATAGCGTGATTGAGGATTTTTTTTTTTTGCAAACAAAGGACACGAACATGGACATTGGTCGGCAAATTTGCACAAAAGAAAAAAAAAAGAAATATTGCGCATGGCTAAACGTTTTCGAAGAAATAGAACTTTTAATGGACTCCAAAGGACATAACGATATGTGGACACTTAAGTGCGGGAAAAATGTAAATTTTGCTTTTAATTTGTTAACTGATTTGGTAAAGTTTGTTGTAGACTACCACTCCGCATGGTTTTGTTATTGGATCGTAATTCTACGTGTCCTTGATTTAAAGAGTCCTGCCCAGCGTATGACTATGGACTGTTACCCGTCTTTGGGTAAAGTGAAATGACTCCTGATCGATGGTGTATTATGTACTTGTTTTGACTTTAGGCTAAATACCTAAATACACCTCTCAAGCTGGGCAAGAAAAAAAAGATTTCCATAAATTAGTTTATATGTAGATAGCGATGGTCAACTTCAATAGAAGAAAAATACTAGGGGGTTTCAGCACCAGAACAAGAAAGTGACATGAAAAGCCTTCAGCAATATCGAAATCGCGATAATCATCTTCGCATTGCCGTAGTAGACAGCATGAAATCTGAGCTTAGGCTCAGCGATAATCAGAGTGGAATTGTCCACATCTAACTGATGTTGGGTATCAGTGTTGTACTGGAGGAGAATTTCGAGGGGAGCTGTTGCTCGCTTGTAAGATACAAGTTTAATTTTTTTAAAATTGGCGACAGTATTGTGAAAGACTTCTAAACGAACAGTTTCCCCGGGTATACTTTCCAAGAGCCGTTCCTAACCATGACGAATAATAAGACATTGCTGACGAAGAAGTTAGAAATGCCGTCAAATACACCAAAAGAAGAAAAGCGGTTGGGCCAGACGAGATACCCTCTGAGTTCTGGAAAAAGAGGGGAGACGTCGGGTTCAGATGGTTCATGATTCTTATCTCCAAACTTATGAGCGGTGATCAGTGGAGGGAAAGTTATCTTCTTCCTTTACATAAAGGGAAGGGCGATACGCGAAACTGCGATAACCTGCGATACCGTTCTGTTAAGCTGATGTCACACACCAGGAAGATCGTTGAGCGGGTATTAGATGGCCGATTGCGGAAATTAATACGGCTATCTGATGACCAGTGCGGGTTTGTCTCGGGTAAACCAAACACAGATGCAGTCCAAAGTATAAGGCTCATAATGGAAAAAACTCGTAATTCCTTTATAGGACTTGCATATAGTGTTGGCCTTTGATAGGCAACCAAGAGATCTCTTATGGGTGGCGCTAAGACAACGAGGAGTTCCAGACCCAAAGTGCATCAGTTATTCTTTGCTGACTATGGAGCTATCATAAATGAAGATCAAACGTCCCTTCAATGAGCACTTGATGAATGGGTGGATGTTTTGGAGGAAAATGGGTATCGTATTATTTCAAAAAAGACAGAGTATCTGTGCTGCTCGTTCTCTGATCTACACTGGCCTATTCCACACATTCACTTGAACGGAAAAGTGCTTCCCAAGTAGAAAAATGGGGGGGAATGTAAGGTAAAGTAAGACTAGAGGGGGAGAAGTCAGAAACATTCAAAATATGCAAAGGCCTAAAGCAAGGAGACAGTTTTAGCCCTCTACTGTTCATCCTGTTTATGGATGAAATAGCAGAATCGTGCAAGAGGCAAACAGAAAAAAAACAAAATTGGGAACTGGAGACTTTACCCCATCTACCTGCAATTCCTATTATATGCAGACAATATTGTTATCATTGCAAACAATCCGGACAAACTACTGCAAGCATTGGAGAAGTGGTCCAATAATCTGAAGAGAAATAAGATGGTTTTAAATGCAACTAAGAGCAAAGTAATGTGCGTCTCTAAGAGAGAGATGAGAAGAGAGAGCTGGGACCGAGTCCATTGGAGAAGATGGATATCGCGAGACTACCCCAACGCTTAACGGCAAGCGGGGATCGAAGAAGAAGAAGAAGAACATCAACTCTAAAATACCCAAAAAAGAAAATGCCGAAAACTCATAATCGCGCAAACCTATCCTAGAATCTAAAAATAAAACAGGCAATTTTAGAAAACCAGTTTATTGAATAAATTATTTGGTTTAATTAACAATAAAACAAGAAAGGAAAGAAGCAACAAGGCAATATTTAATACAAATTAATGTTATACTCGTAGGCAATTCCCAATAAAAAACTTATTACTTACTTACTTGAGGTGGCGCTTCAGTACAGGGTGGATCTGGTCCTCAACCAACAAGCGTCCCAAGCCAGCGCGATCTTTAGCTAACTGCATCCAGTTTCGTATGCTAAGTTGGTTGATGTCCCCTTCCACTTGCGTGTGCCACCTGAGTCGTGATCTTCTTCTACTGCGCCGTCCCTCGGGAATGAAGTAGACGATTTTCCGGGCCAGAGCATTGGTGTCCATGTGCTCTATATGACCCAGCCACCTCTGTCGTTGGACCTTCAATTTCCTGGCTAAGTCGATGTCGCTGTACAGTTCGTCGTTTTATCTTCTCTTCCACTCACCATCTATGCAGACGGGACCAAAAATCACCCGAAGAATTTTCCTCTCAAAACAGCCAAGAGCAACCTCATCCACTTTTGATAAAGTCCATGCCTCTGCGCCTTAGAGTAGGACTGGGATGAGTAGGGTTTTTATAAAGGGTCACTATAGTTGTTTGAGAGAGGGCTTTGCTATTCAATTTACTTCTTAGTCCAAAGAAGCAGCGGTTGGCAAGAGTTATTCTTCATTTGACCTCAGCGCTCATGTCGTTGTCTGAATTTATAGCGGATCCTAGGTAGGCAAAGTCCGTAACTACCTCAAAGTTATATCTGAGACGTCGATGGTAGTTGTCCTTTCTTATTGACATGATATATTTGGTCTTGCCCTCATAGATCATTAAACCCATCTTCGCTGCTTCCGCCCCAATACTCAAAAAACCGCCACTGACATAACGTTCCGAGATTCCTCCGTCGAAGAGTAATTGGACAGACTTTGGAAAGTTATGCCTCTGGTGTTGGCTAGTGAGTTTTGCACTATTCTTTCAAGAACGATGGTAAAGAAACCGCATGGCAGCGCGTCGCCTTGTCTGAATCCTTTTTTGACATCAAAGGTCTCGGAGAGGTCTTTACCGACCTTGATGAAGCAGCGTGCATTCTCCATCGTCATCCTGCAAAAACGGACGAGTTTGGCAGGGATGCCAAAACTGTACATTGCTCTATATATCTCGTCTCTATAAATGCTGTCATACGCGGCCTTAAAGGTGATGAAAAAGTGGTGGGTACCATTTTGAGGCTCCTGGGTTTTTCCAAGATCTGCCGTAGTGTGGACATTTTGCCGATGACTTTCCTGTCCTTCAGGCGTTCACACAACATGGCAGATGAGGTCTTAAAAGCAGTTCAGAGGGACTCCTTTACGGGGCCTAGAAATTTGTTTTAACTGAAACCACTTGTGAAACCAATTGAATTTTCTATCCATTGGTATGACACTTCTTTAGAGAGAGAAGTTTACATTTCTATGCACCAAAAAATGTTGATAGAATTTTTCATAAAATGTTCACATTTTACATATGCGAATCATATTTAACACATTAATTTGCACTGAACTGGTAAAGAGCTAAAGCAGTATAAGTGGTTTGAGTTTAAAACAAACTTCTGGCTCCGTAACTGGGATCAGGCAGGATGCACCCCCCACACAATTTGTTTCTTGTCGTATGTATCACCTCCCGAAGTTCGATCGTCTGATTTAGGCTTTCGGTATACTGACCCCAACCCCCGTTGCTGCTGTAACTCGACAAGTCTACAGTGCTATCATCAGCGAAGGAATGAATCCAATTACGGGTAACAGTATTAAGATTGTTGATGTAAATCAGAAAAAGGGACGGGGAGAGTACTGAGCCCTGGAGAACAGCGGCATTAGTCGAGAATGGTGAAGAAGTACAGCCATCTAATACAACCTGCAATGATCAACTTTTAATAAAGCTCTCAATCCACTTCACGAAAATGTCACCAGTACCATGAGCTTCAATCTCATTAATAAAGACAATACGCCACACTCTATCGAGCGAGGCAATACGCTACGAGTACACTCTATCATAATCATTAATGCGGTTCCACTTTTAGAAACGCTGGTGTCGGAAACTTTACTGGTAGTCATTAAGGACACTGTTTCTTTCAATATATTCGTTACTCATAATTTGGGGATTGACAATACTCTTCATCACTTTGGACAGCACTGCCGTTAAAGCTATTGGTCAGTAGGTAGCAGCGGAGGTTGTAACGCCTCTCTTTCGGAATTGGCTGTGCGTGTGCAAGTTTCCATCTATTCGGCAAAATGCTATTGGAAAAAGATAAGCGGAAGAGCTTACACAAAGATTTGTCCAGGGAAAGGGAACAATTCGTTTTGACCCCGAAGACTTGAGTCTATACAGATTTTTGTTGCTTTGCAGCATCTTAACCAGTAACGCAAAAATAAAATAATCTTTAATTTTAAGGCTTAAGGATAGGCTAATGGATTAATATAGCCAGATTGGCACAACTTTCTATTTTGATGGCAAATTGTATGTCAGAATCAATAGAATCAATAGAATATTCTAGAGTTGAGCTATAGAAGAAACTAGTGTGCACTCTGTGCCTTTTTTATGTCACAATTCATTTCGGGTCAGGGGCAGCTGATAAGTGGCCATAGATACTCAACAACGAGTCATCTTCTCATTAGTCATAGCACTAACTGCGGCACTCTTTAGTATAAATATCACCTCTTTTTAGTATAAATATCACCTCTTTTCAATAGTAATCTTATTTTGTTATTATCTGTGGTAGGATAAACATGGTCATGTCTGCCGAAATCGGAAATTCTCACAAGGAAATCGGGCCTTCGTATACCATGGTCAAAAGATGGGCTCACTTATTTCAATAAGGGCGAGAGAGTTGTGAAGACGACCCTTCCCCAGGGCATCCTGTGTCAGTGGTCACTGAAGAAAACGTTGGAAAATTTGAAAAATTAGTACTGACCGAACGAAGAATAAAAATGTGGCAGATAGGGAGGAGTTGCACATCAGCAAAGAATGGATTGGACAAATTTTGCATGAGCATTTAAACATGAACACAATTTGTATGCGGGATACCGAAAATGCTCACGCTGTTTGACAAAAAATGACGACTCGAGTGCTGCAAAGATTTTTGAAGTTAGCCGGGGACAATCTAGATGAAATTTGCAACCGAATCGTAACTGTAGATAAGACTTGGGTTTACCAGTACGATCCGGAGTCCAAACAAGAGTCTATGCAGGATTGAAAAAGCGGAGAGACCGGTAGAATAATAAACTCGCCAAATTGAGAGTTGAAACCAGAAAGCTTTTCAACAGAGCGAAACGCAATGGAGAATGGGAAATATATAGGGAAACCCTAACCATAACCTAGAGATTAGAAGAGCTAAGCGAGAATCATGGAAGAGATTCTGCAAGAATCTTTCTGATACTCGCAGCAGCGCCCGTATCCACAGAATTCTTTCTAAACAACGCACTAATCAGATCGGATTACTGAAAAAACCAGATGGTACATATGCGGAAAACGGTCTACAGACGCTAGAACTCATAGCCGAAACGCACTTCCCAGGATTTTTCCTTGCTCCTATCTCTCCAGATTATGTTCATCAGGTAAGGATCAATAGACCAACCAGAGAAGACTGGAATAGAGCTAAGGCAATTTTTCATGAAGGTAAAATAAGATGGGCAATACACTCATTCCAAACTTTCAAAGCCCCAGGAGAAGACGGTATATTTCCAGCACTCTTACAAAAGGGCACCCCTCTCATAATACCAATACTGATCATTGGATGACATTACTATCTTCAGAACTAGTTACCACATAAATGGGAAAAGGTCATCTAAAAATATATACCTGGTAGGTCGCAGACCAACGGATCTACCAAAATCATATCGATCGATAAGCCTCACCTCCTCAAGACGATGGAGAAAATTCTGGATTGACATATCAGAGATGGGGCCCTTCGCATGAACCCCCTTCATGAAAATCAGTGTGCCTATCAAAATGGGAAATCAACTACCCATGCTCTTCAGAAGCCCACATCATGAATTGACAAATCGCTTAGAGACAAAGAGATAACGGTAAGTTGTTTTCTCGATATCGAGAGTGGCTTTGACAACACCGAACACGCCCAGATACTCGTATACTACATGTAAATGGATCTTTTATCCATTATGCTAGAAGACAGGAAAATAAAAACCACATTAGGCAGCTATATACTCAGCATCATTGCTGCGAAAGGATGCCCTCAAGGAGGAGTTCTCTCCCCTCTACTATGGTCCGTCGTAGTCAATAAACTGCTGACAATACTCGACAATGATGGCTTTTATGTCCATGGGCACGCAGATGACATTACTATCCTAATCAGAGGTAAATTCGAAGAAACAACCTCGGATGGCATTAAACCTAGTTCCGGCTGGTGCAGGAAAGTTGGCTTAAATGTCAATTCCAAGAAAAGTACCATAATTGCTTTTACTAAGAGAAGAAAGCTCGATAGGCTCAGAGAACCCACACTTTTTGGTGAAACAGTAGAATTCTTAAAAGAAGTCAAATTCCTTGTGGTAACCCTGGATGAAAAACTCACATGGAATTCTCATCTCAATAAAGCCATAGACAAAGCCAGGATATCCCTGTGGACCAGCAAAAGTCTTCTTGGCAAGAACTGGGGACTAAATCCAAAAATGACTTTATGGGTGTATACAGCCATAGCGAGACCTATTGTCATATATACAGCATTCGTATGGTGGCAAAAAACCAAACAAAGGTCCACACAAGACAGGCTCAATACTCAATACTGCTACAGGAGCCATGCGAACTACTTCGGTGCCGTGACATAAGGCCATGTGACATAAGGCCATATTTCAAAATATGGCCTTATGACGCTTTCACAAAGTGTTATAAAGCCATATTTCGGGGTATGGCCTTATGACGCTTTCGAAAAGCGACATAAGGCCATTATGGCTTTATGTCACTTTCAAATGGATTTTTAGCCCTTACCTGATTAAATTTTATCTTTAAAGCTCAAAATTATTGAGGATTAAAAGATTTAAAAGGTCAAAATTATTAAAAGAAATGTAAATTTCGAAAGCACGTAGGTATATAAAGTTTGCGGCGTATAAACAGTGAGGTAGGTATGGGGGGCATGCTGCCCCCTGCAACCCCCTGCTTGGGGTCACTGTTGGATTTGGAGTAGATGCGAAGTTGGGTATATGCAAAGTTTCTTTTGGATTTAAAGAAACTTTGCATATACCCAACCTCACACCTACTCCAAATCCAACAGTGACCCCAAGCATATTTCTAACGGTCAAAACTGGTTTTTGTTATTGGAAAAATAAAAAAAAAACGATGGTCTTATGTCTCAAATTTATATGGTCTTATGTCGCTTTTCGAAAGCGACATGAAGCCATACCTCGAAATATGGCTTTACGACACTTTGTGGAAGCGTCATAAGGCCATATTTTGAGATATGGTCTTATGTCACATGGCCTTATGTCACGGTACCACTACTTCCACGGCAGCGTTAGAAGTCATCCTAAATCTACCACCACTTCATCTTTATATCATGAAAGAAACTATGGTTAATGCCTATATGCTCATCACAGAGGATGAAAAGAATACAGGATCTATTCATTCTGACCTTGTTCAAGAAATAAAAAAAGAATGAACTAACTGAAATAAGTATAACTGAAATAAGTCTTTCGAAATTCAACTTCAGCCACAACTTCAAGGTGGACTCTCATGTATGGTACACAGATGGATTCGGAGCCGGAGTATATGGACTGAGCACAAATACTCTCCTATACGCAAGTATGGATAAAAGTACCTCAGTATTTCAAGCCGAAATACATGCAACAGTGTATCCGAGAGTATACAAACAGATCTATAACCAACCAGAACATTTATATTCTCTCAGATAGCAAAGCCGCGTTGCTTGCAATTAAGACATAGAAAATTACCTCAAAACTAGTATGGGATTGCCTTCAATTGCTCATAACATTGACCAGCACAAACAGAGTTCATCTCATTTGGGTACCTGGCCACAGCGGTTATGAAGGTAATGTAAAAGCTGATGAACTAGCTAGAAAAGGATCCGCATCAAAAATCACGCTGCCAAGACCATTCTGCGGAATACCTAACAGCACTTCAAAAAGCAGTATTAAAAACGGGCTCAATGAAAAAGCGCATCATTACTGGATTTAAACTGAAGGTATCAGGCAAGCCAAAAAAATTCTTGCCAAATGCTTCCCACCTAAGAACGAAACAACTCTTACAACTAAGTAAGAGTCAGATTCGCTTGGTCACAGGCTACTTAACGGGACATTGTGGAGTTAAAAAATAGCACAAGACGACGTATGCAGTATGTGCAACGAAGACGAAGAATCAGAAGAACAATAGGCCCACCTCATGGCCATGTGAATAGCACAAGACGACGTATGCAGAATGTGCAACGAAGACGAAGAATCAGAAGAACAATAAGCCCACCTGTGGTGGCAATGATAAGGGACTAGTTCCCACCTCGATCATCAATCTACAATCTATAAGGCACTGTATGCCCGATGTGAGAAATGCATTTCACTCGAGGGAGATTATATTGAGAAATAAAATTTTGTAATCGGATCTCATCTTTCACTTAATGCCTTAGGCCGCGAATTTATCAGCCGCCCGTCGCATATTGCATCAAATTTAAGTGGAAACCGATTTAAAAGTCTTCATAATACTCGAAACGCAAATGTGGCTTAAATTAAATTCAGAGTAAAGTTGTTCGTGTAATCCCTGAACCTTTATACATTTATAATCAAATCCGCACATGCACGGTACATATTATTATCTCAAAAAAGAACTCATCACAGTGAAACTAATCAAATTTGCGAGAGCACCTACCCAAGTCCTTCAACACCTTCTATCGTTCGTTCGTCGTTCATTTTTAACTCGATTATAATTGTTATCGAATTTTCCCCAGCGCTAGCGCTTCGAAATGGAAAATGATAATCAATTTAATTTGCCAACACACTTAAAAGGCAGCAAACTCAAAAATAGTTTTCCACATCGTCCTGGTAGAATACGAGTACATGTACGAGTACAATATTCCTTGCTGAATATTCTATACGAGCACATGCAATCAAGGTGGAGCTTGTTAACCAAAGTTGATTGAATTGATTTTTTGTATATTTATTCCTGTTTCCTTCGGTTATATTCACTTTATATCATCAGCTATTAATTAAGGACATACAAGGATACAGAAAAGTGTATTTTTAAAAATTGAGAAGCACTTTAATTGAATAAAAAAGAGCAAGCGCCTGATGTGTATTGTATGGATTTTGTTGGTATAAGAAATACACGAACTATGATACAAATTATTGTCCCGCAGTAGAGTTGGGAGGCAGTGTAACCGCACCTACTACTCAACTTTCAAGACTTCAGCAAAAAAGTTATTCAGGTTGTTATGAAATCAATTAATTTGTCACAATGAAACAAATGGAAAGAGCGCCCACAATATTGAGGACAATAGGAGTATTTAACGTCATATGGGTGAGTTGACTAGGCTGTTTGTCAGAAGAGGCTTTCAGTGGAAGAGTGAGTTGGTGAAGTTCTCTTCTTTTTAATGGAATCGAAACTCTGCGTCAACTGGGGATTAGACACCCTCTTAATTGTAAAGGATCCTTACTCATAATTTCATACTCGCCCTGCTTTGACTTAAATGTATGTCTTTGCGTCATCGGCTTTATTGGATTTCTAAAAGACCATTCAAGGGCCCAATATAAATCTGCATATGACTCACGTTAAATATGAGACTAACTTTAACACCTCGTGTTCTTAATGAAATTTCCCAGCTGAACTTCTTCAGACGCGTGGCACCGCACCGCTCCCTGACACAAGCAAAACACGTAAATCTAGTCCATGGTTTTTTGGCAAAAGAATTTCAAAAAAACCAAAACAAAAACAATTGACCACGATGACCTCAGTGTTGAACAGGATTCTCCACCGCTTGCCAATATCCGGGGTATTGCGTGTCTTATGCTCATTTCCATTCTGTCGTCCTATTCCCTAGTCTAGTCCTGGGTATAAAATGTTCTCTCTATCTCTCTTTAATGAAAATGAACAATTTTCTCTAGCATTTTTCGATTCTGAGGCAATGTTCTTCGGCAGGAGGTGGCTGGTGGGTGTGATATGTACACCAACCGAACTGTTCTCATTAATTGATTTGACCCGAACGACTAGGGTGGTATGTGTATCAAATGGATTCACTTCATTCAGTTGGTTTATGGGATTTCTTGGCATTGCCATAAAGATAAGGAAGTCGAATAATTTTCAAAGTTAATTAATGACGTCATAAATACAATTCTTCAAATGCCAATGACTTATGCGCATTCGGCGAAAAATGGATAAAGTGATTAAAACGACATTTAAGAATAAAGTGCGAAAAGTTTGACTTGGATTTGGTTGGCGTGTTTTTTTTAAAAGTTTCGTCATTAATATGGGAGGACATTTTGTTTTATGGCATAATGAAGAAGGCAGCTATAGCAGGGATTAGTGACAAAAATATAATGAAAGTTCTAAGGAGCCTTCGCTTGCTATAGATATTTCATAAATGATTCACTTGTTTATTTATCAGTAGTTTTGTTTACGTCTGCAGAGAAGGCTGAGAGTTTTGTTTTCACTTTTCGTGACGACTGAAATTTAGAGTACAAATTTCGAATAACTCAAAATGAAAATTGAAAATTGTTGAGCTAAAAACCAGGAGAGACTACCACCAGAATTGACTGAGTATCAACTGTGATCCCAATAACTTCCAAAGACGATAGTCAACTAGCCACTCATGGGAGTACAAATGACTAATCATTCACGATGGACTATCATCAATGAATGACTAATAGAGACGGTAGACTACCAATCTACGACGAATGATATCAGACACAAGGACTACCAAAGATTGATATCTGAGTACCAACTACGAATCACTCTCAGAAACCATAGACTAAATATCAGTCTGAGGAAGAGCCATGTACGAATAACTTCTGTATACAAGCGACTACCAATCATTGATGATTGAATACAGCAAATAACTAACCAATCATAAGGGCTTACACCATCAATGACTACCAGATTCGGGAGACTACAAACGATTGATAAATGAGTACCAACTGCGAATATTTCCCAGCGATGGGAGGAAACTAACTCATTTAGATGGAGTACAGTCAAAGAATGAGTACTCGAGGTGGAAGACCATTTATCAAGTCACGACAAAATACCATCGAAGAATGATTAAAAGAAGACGACAAACTAAATAACCATTAAAAATTGAATATCAACCACAAAGGACTTCCAGACCCTGAATAAAACTAAAATAAATGAATTGACGGGAGACAAAAAAACCAGCCATAATGAGAATACCACAAGGGAATAGTAATGGGATATGTACTACCAACCGACTAACAGAAACGAATAACGTCCAGAATTGAGAGACCACCAAGCAGTCATGACGAAGAACCATTGGGACTATCTGAAGCGAGTGACTAATAACCAAATAATACATATGGTTAATGACTGCTAGAAAACATAGATTGAAAAGCAAAGACAAGACTAGTGGTACTAAGTGGCGAGTTTTGATAAGATTTAGATTTAGATTGGATTAGAAATAAATCCAAATAAAACGGAAGGGATTCTCTTTACAAAGAAAACCAAAACTAGTGATTTTCACATTCTACAACTTGGAGGAGCATCTCTGCAACTAAGTGACAGTGTCAAGTAAATGGGCATAATATTGGACAGGAAACTGACCCCTGGAGAAACAACCTGGAAGAAAGAGTTACCAAAGCTAAAAGGGCATATTGGATATGCCGGAGGGCCATCAGGAAGTCATGGGGTCTGAAACCGAAACAGGTCCACGAATGCGTAATAAAACCTATCAACTTCTACGGAGTAGTTGTATGGTGGCCAGTGACAAATAAAAAGTACGCAAGAGACTTGTTAACAAACGTGCAACGTATGGCCTGCTTGGGTATCACAGGAGCACAATCCTTAACACCAACAGCGGCCATATAAACGATCTTAAACATTCTACCAGTGCACCTCGAAGCGAATAATTTTGCCGGTCTTTCAGACTCAAGGCTTAGAATCACCGGCCTTTTCAACGAAGGTGCTAACACGGGACATCGAATAATCACCAAAATGACAAGAGATTGTCCCAGTGACAGAAGCTAATGCAGTTCATTGTCGGTAGAGAAGCTGATAATGCCTAATATCGAACGGCAGTCTTTTTGTAAGGATAAGGTGTAACGCATCAACCTCAAATTTACCATTATTTATAATCAGTTGAAACTGCTGACAAGCAACAACTTGGACCCTCCATTTGCTATAGGAAGGGAAGTTGACAAGAACGAAACCGGAGTGGTGTTAGTTCTTCTGTAACACAATAAGCTTTTATCTCACCAACCAGAGGGAGGATACCTGTGTTGGATTTGATTAAGGCAAAAACTCTATATAACCACCAGATTTGTGCAGCGATTTCAAGGGTTATAACCGTCTTTTCATCCCTGCAGCTTCTACCCTAGCCACGCTGCGTGATCACCTATCACACAGTGTCCTTTCATGGCACCAACGGATACGGATATCCCTTTGACTTAATTCTAAGATTGATAGATCTCTTTTTGTCGTAGACTGTCCAAAATGATTTGGCTGTAGCGCATGTTCATTAGCTTTCTCATTAATTTCGATGTCTATTTCCCTGTATACGGTGCTAGCGGTAACTAGCCTCGGAAAAGGAGTTCGTCCGTTTTTTCATTACCGGAGATATCCATGTGGCCTGGCATCCAGCACAGGGACACCACGTTGGCCGCTGAGATAGCATCCAGTTGTTTTTTTTACAATTTTTTAAGAGTTTGGATCTTAGTGATGTTGACTGCAACGCCTTAATATACGCTTGGCTATCAACGTAGATATTGATTATTCTTCGGCAGTTTTAGATGTCGTGTTCCCGCAATATATGTATGTCAACTGGAAGACGATTCAGCATTGTTTCGAGAGCTGCTGTCGGTGTTGATCTCAACGATCCCGTGACCACCAGACAGCCTGCCCGTTGAATCTTTGTAACGCTTTCAAGTTGGTATTTCTTCTCGAGCATCTTCCATCAGACAATCGAATCCTAGGCCAAAATAGGTCTTACTACCGTGGTGTATAGCCAGTGTACTTTAGGCATAAAACCCCAAAATTTCCCGAAGGCTCTACATGCGTATAGTGCAACATATGCCTTCTTGATTCGATTGTCAATGTTAGCTTTCCAGTTTAATTTGGAATCCAATATTACTCCGAGATATTGTGCAGTCTCAAGTAACTGCACAATATCTCGGATCAGTAACTGCACAATATCAGCTCGATACCATTCATACGAGGATAGTTGTATTCTGGTATCGATCTTCTCCTCGTAAATAGCAATAACTCGATTTTTACCGGATTCACAAAAAAGCAAAACAAGCTACAACAACGAAAATGGTAGACAGGGCCCCACCTTATTGTTGCCCGGTAATATACCACCACAGATTGCTATAGGCTAAGTGAAGTAGCCTTGGTTAGGATTAGTAGTTTGGCAGTTAGAACAGTGCAACCAAGATTAACATTATGTGGACTACTTCAACAGCTTTGCGGTTGAATGAACAATTCTCTTCAGGACCGATCAATTCAAGTTTTAGTCGGTGGTATATCTTCCAATAACTTAACTTTTACTAACCCTATTTCTACTCTATAGACTCAGTCTCTAGCTGCAAAAAAACAGCATAATATTTGTTCACGGTCTCACATCTCGAAAAATGTGACAAACATCCGAGAGTAAAATTATCATGAGAAGCTTCTCTCAATCAAAGGTTATCTGCCAAATATACCACAATACTGTAGGTCCCTTCCATTTGCATATCACACAGCACGAATGGTTGTGAAAAGCTTGGTTGTGTGGGCTGCTTACGCTAAATAATTATGGAATTGTATTTGTGATCAATGACCCATTGGAATCGACAAACTGCCGTAAAATCATTTTTCTCTTACAACATGCCCGAAAATGCAAATACCTCACATCGTCAGAGATTCAATCAAATCCAATCATTAAATAAAGAAGTCTTACAGTGGAGATAAACCAACTTAGTTGACTTCTATACGAAACAAAACCCAATTCGCTGCCGTTGACAGAAAGAACAAAATGACTTTAAACTGTCAAGCAAGTGTTATCAAATCCAATTAAACAAATTAACTCGGCTGTAATATGGAACGAATACATAAGCACTAGGTGGACAGTTGAATATTGTTTTTTCAACTGTCCCAAAATATTTTCTTCATTTACTTTACAACATACAGGCTTATTAGAAGATAAAGCACTAACATTCCATCTCAAACCGTTGGTTTATAGAAGACTATGGATATAAGCATGGCATTTATTTCGAAGACATCAATGGATTTTTTTCTAGAATAGTAATGCGACATTTGAGCGTTCTACTAAATAAGCTAGGGTCTATAACCTTCATGTCCATCTGGCAACCGTGCAAACATATCTCTTTTTACTTGGCTAAGTACAATTTTCGTGAAATTGTTCGATCTCTAAATTTATAGGAATTCGAAAAAGCAGGTCTCGCAATTCTGTCTGTCTGTCCGTAGGTCTGTAACTCGTCCAACTCGTCTGTCCAAATGCTCAGAGGCCCAGTCGGAATTTCCGTTCAAGTCTCAAAATTAATGGTACTTTTCCTAAGGCCAATTCTGAAAAATGTAATTTTCTCGAAAACGGCTCTAAACAATTTAATAAAATTTCACATCCGATGTAAATCACAGGTTTTACGCATTCATATTCAGTTTTTTTTCTTGTTATAACTTGGATTAATGGTACTTTATTTATTAGCGGACTTGCATTTTTTGAGAGAACATTTAAAAAAAAAAAAACATCAAACTTATACAAGGTGGGGCAAAAGTAATGTCATAATGTGAATTGGCTGCAATTTTGTTAGAAATAAAAAAAATAGAGCTGTTTTCACGAAAAGTTTACTTGAAGGTGTAAAATTGATGACAATAAATTGGAAAAATAATATCAGTCAAATGACAACCTCTTGAGGAGGTGCACATTTGTGCTCTTTTTAAGGCATTTTGAATTGTTTCGCGCAAAACATCTGGCTCCAGATTGATGATTTCTTCTTCAATATTGGCTTTCAAGACTTGCAAGGTTTGTGGTTTGTTGTGGTAAATGCGAAATTTCAAAAAGCCCCAAAGGCAAAACGCCAAAACTGGAGATTATACGACTCGGAAATTGGTGATTCAAAATCTCCATCGTTGCCTCAGCTATGTGAGTGGTTGCTCCGTCCATTGTTAGTTCCAACCAACAATGTTCGAGACCTAATTCAGCAACTTGCGGCAAAAAAAAACTCGTTTAATATCTGTCTGTAGCGCTCACCAGTTACGGTTACGGTGGTGTCGTCGGCGTTCTCAAAAAAATAAGGGCCAATCACTTTCTCACTGCAAATGCCGCACCGAACAGTCACTTTGAGGGGATGCAATGGCTTTTCGTGCATTTCATGTGGATTCTCCATGCCGCAGAAAGGCAAATTCTGTTTATTCACGAGGTCATGGGCTTCGCCGCTCATTATGATTTAATTTAGATACGAAATCATCCTCTTCTTGCACCATATTTAACAGAGCGGGGGAGTAAGTTAATCTCACTTGACAGCAATTGGTGAACAGTTTGCACTTTATAAGGGAACATCTTCATGTCTTTCAGCAAAATTTGACACAACGAACGTCTGCTCATGCCAAATTGTGTGCATTGTTGTTTCGACGATGTTTGTAAACTCTCTCGGACGTCCTCGGCCACAGCAGAGATATTCTCGGCCCAATAAGAAATACGGGGCCGGCCACTTCTTGCGACATCTCTAGTGGACCCAGTTTGTACGAGACGCTCAGCCAAATGCTTAATTGTTCGTGCACACGATGCAGGACCACGAGGAAAACGACGACGAAATTCACGCTGCGTTAAGACAACAGACCGGAAATTGTTCAAATAAACAGTAACAATAATTCCGCGTTCTTCAGGTGTGCATCGCTCCATTGCTTATTGTCAACTAATTCTCTATTTGTCTGTAACATAAATGTCAAAGCACAATGACATTTAACGCCATTTACAAAAATTAGGGCACATTCACATTATGACATTACTTTTGCCCCACCTGTTACAACAAGGTGGCTGATAATACATCCTCCTAAACAAAACCTTTTAGAGGCTGCACTGTACAGTCTTTGCACCCAAGGTAGCGATCTTTTAGATGCTTTAAGCATAGAATCCATCTCACGAGGGTGGAAACAAATCTGTTAGAGCAGACTTAATTTTAATGATGAAAACCTTATAGCCCCTGAGCTCGGATGGAGGTCACATATGCTTTGCTAGGCTTGGAAATAAAAGCGGTCTTAAGAAAGTGTGAGGGATATAGCCTTGGGAGTTGCCAGTCAGACAGGCAAAAATGAGACTCTAATGAACTATGATAGTTTTAACACCAAAGCCACGTAAAAGAAAGGTGGTGATATCGCTATTATTGCCAAAATTTATATTAGCAGAACAAACGATATCTTTGGTCCTTATGAATCCTTCACGGCTTTATTAATACGAATGTAATGTCGTCGATTTATGGACATAATTACATTATTTACATGTGTCACGACATGCGATCATTAGACAAATTTGTTTTTTAAGAATCTAATAACATTAAATCTAGACGTCTTCATACTCTCGAAAGGACATTTAACACGCAGGGAATTTCATTTGAAGGAGTGAAAAAAAACAGTCGTACCTAACTGATGACAAAATAGGGGTTGTTCCTCTATATTGAAGCTTTAGGCAGCACGTTTAGACGTCGTGGCGACTGGCGTGTGGGTGAGCCTTTTTTAATTACATGTATCCTTGTACTTTTCGAGGAGACAATAAATTTCGAAAGAAACTGCTCCATTCTACCATCGTAATGAAATGCCAACACAGATATTAAAACAGATAAATAATCTGCATAATTTACCTGTCAAGTAATTTCAATTTGTATCAATTGCACATCGTATCACCATCCATCAATTACGGAGTCAACTGTTTGCCTTGTATCGTCTATAATTGAATTTCCTCTGGCATCCTATTTGATTTTAATTGAACGCAATTTCTCATCTGCATCCGACCGAATATACATACGAGTACATAAATGTATATATGCAGTTTAAGTTTTCACAAAACAGTAATTGCCATCGACAGCAGTGGCATCACCAAAGTCGACCTATCATCAACATAAACACAGCATCAGCAGCATCATTATCCTTGGGTTATCCTGCCATACACTGACATTCGAATGTAAAAGGAAATCTAATACGTCACACTTTTGTGCGAGTGTATGGCAGGGGATACAAGTTTGTTTTCCGCTTGCAGAAAAAAGTATAATGAAATACAAAAAAAAAAACAAGAAGAAAGAAGAGAAAACTGCACTTCCACCCGACAAAGTTCCTTCATAAATATAAAAGGAGCTCTAGCTATTCACGGAACTGTACTCTGAGAACCCTAGTTCAGAATTTATTTCTCGAGAAAATGTTTTCATGTCAGAGAGCGAGCTATCCGGGGGAAGTGGAAGGGGCAGACGGCCAGCAGGTGCTCAGTAGAGGACTTATTTTTCCGATTCACGGCATTTCTGATGTTCGGATAGAGGTAGTGATGGTGGTGTTGGCACTGATGGTGGCGTTCGCCTTTTCAATGGATATAATTACGGCCTATATTTGCATTGGCAATTATATTTTTTTTTCTCTGTTCTTATTGTTGTAGTGTTTATTTCGAAACGAAGGTCAAGTGGAACAGGTGAAGAGAAGTTAACTCGCAAGGGACCTACAGCTGCAGATTAATAAATTTCAGTCGTATTTTCATGATATGATGAAAGTGCAGAGCTACAAGGGCAAATATTTCTTTCAGGGGATTGTTGGGGAGACAGTTCTATGTCTTTTAGACTGATTTTGGAAAGTGCTGGTATTCCATTCTGAAGAACAATAGTAGCAGACACTAGAGTTTTCAACAACAAATTATGACAGAATCAGGAATTTGCAAATTTTCTCACTCGATGTTGGTGAAAGATTCTATGGCAGCTAGGATATTTACCTTACTTAGTGTATATTTACCAAGGCTTTCAAATAAGATTTGTACAATTACTGGGGTTCATTCCGACTCTTGGTGTTAGCTGATGTTGTTTACGGGCTGTATAACCTCCTTGAACTCAGTTTCTATTAGAAACTTTAGGACGTGGATTGAATCAAGAAATATGAAGTTCTTTTCGTCTATCTGTAGGCTTATGTACAGCTTCCTTCGCTACTACATGGGACATACAATTTGTATCATCTGTTGTTTGTAGTTTGTCGGACAAATAGTCACCTCTAGTACTGGTACAACCGCGTGCCCTTTCAATCAAAGTTTTCATTACATTCTGCAGCATGTCGTCCGGAATGCAATTGCGTTGCGTATGTTGTTGCAATGTTGTTGGTTTCTACATCCGGTCCTTCAAGTAAACCCAGAGAAAGAAGTTGGGTTCTGTTAAATCTGGTGAGCACGGCGGCCAATTGATATCCCAACATTTCGACATGAAACTACCTGAAAATGCCTGTTTCACAATTTCCATTGCCAATCTGGCTGTATGGCATTTGACACCACATGCTTCGGAGACTAAGCCGAGCAACTTCAAGTGGAAAAAATGTTGTAACATCGCATGATATCAATCGCCAGTGACAGGTGATACGAGTAGTTTCGCCATCGTCATTTTCAGAAAGAAATGGTCCAATTATCCCACCAGTTCAAATCTCACACTAAACAGTCACTATACGAGAATGGAGTGGCCGTTCATGAATTGCTCCGCTCCTCATATCTGGCTATTCTGTTTGTTTACAGCTCCACTTAAGTCAAAATGCGCCTCTTCACTCATAATTAATTTTTGAAAAAAAATCAGGGTCATCTCTATTCAATTGGTCAATTTTTGCACTCCAGTCCAGTCATCCATGGTGGTCATTTTCTTGAAGTTATTTAGTCACTTCAAATTTGTATGGAAAGAAATGCAAGTTGCGATGCATACTTTTTCACATAGACGTTGAAGAAATCCAAATTTATTGAGCATGACAACGAATCGAAGTTCCCGGACTTTCACTTACATTGTCCCTCACTTCATTAATGTTTTGTTATGTACGCGCTGTATAACGTGGTCCAGGCTTCGATAGATCCCTTAATAGGTAAATATTCTCGAAATTGTAGATAATTTTTTGAACAGTGCTCTTCACAGGCACTCCACGTCGCTGTGTTGCAAAAAGTGATGAACCACGATAAAATGTTTTGATCTGTTATGGCGTCAAATAAAGAGCAATGATGAAATAGCATTGACAGCTGAGCACTACTGCCAACTTCCACATAATAAAACCATCTCTGTGAGAAATGGAGTCAATTTCAAATCGTCCGCAGTCCCAAAAGAAGCTTGTTCCTACTTAAGGTAGTACAGATTTTAGATATTAGTTTCAATTATCAGGGAAGCTACCACTTAGTTCAATAACTCGAGAGGAACTGTATTTCATTTAGTGTTTAGTTTAACTATCTCTTGATAAAAATAAATACTGTAATGTACTCGTACAACAATGATTATGTAAGAGGGTACAGCAAGTTATGTACATAGGTGGAAGTGCAATTAAGATGAGCAAAACTGTTTTATATTCAGGGTGTATTGATATTTTGAAACATAAAACAAACATTTAATTTTAAAGAAGATTTCTGTAAATTAAATCGAGCTAAGATAAGATTTCTATATTTGATATTGGATTATAACATTCATGATTACATATTTGAAGCCATTCTCATCATAGGGCGAAATATGTGGTTGAGATTTTTCTTTTGGTACCGCCTTTGTAAAAATATCACCTATTTGGTTTTATGTTGAGACATGTTTCAAATCGAATAACTCGAAGTCTGATAGCTCCCTGGTTATCCACATACAAGATAGGTTTCACTTTTCGAAATCTTTGCAAGTTGTCCAAAAGTTTTTGAATTCAAGCTAGCTCGCAAGATCTGTAGGTAGAAGCCTAAGTGATGCAACTGGAGCTAATCAATTAAACATAATCACTGGTAGAATGCCTTGTAACTAAGTCTTCAGTATAATTTGGATTACTAGAACAAGACATGTATTGCGATTAATGTACATGGCTTGAATAGTCATGCAGTCTCTTTATCTCCAAACATATATTTAGAAATTCTGTTTTAAATAGTTTCAAAACCTGATTTTTATCTTTCTTTTAACTACGTAAAGCTGGCTTCGCTAAACTTAATAACCTAGTCAATAACTTAAATTTCGACCTCTTTCTAAAGAGTAACACCCCCATTGATATCGCTCTCGAATTCTTCTACACAGCAATCTTTGACTGCCTTCTCCAATCTGTTCCATATTTGCCGCAAAAAAACTGCTCGTCATCTCCTCCTTGGTATAGTAATGAATTACGTACTCTTCGCAATATCAGAAACAAATTATGGAAAACTTACCTGAGATCCAGATCGGCCTCAGATTTTTCATTCTACCAGCAAGCTTATTCCCGCTTTTCCATCCTCTGCGAATCCCTCTATCTCGAATACCTCAACAAAATGCAGTTAAGCCTAATCACAGATCCTAGGCGTTTTTACCAATTTATAAACGTCAAAAAAAGGTTCGATGGCTTCCCATCCACTCTAGAATTATTCAGTACATCATCTGCTGACCCTAAAGCAATCGCCAACCTCTTTGCGACCTTCTTTAGTCAATCGTATTCTGACCACGTTTACGAACCGGATCTTGACTATTTCAGCTACCTGAACAACTGCCCATAAACCTCCCTTGTCTCAGTTGACATAAGGACTGATATGGTACGTGAAAAGATCAATCAACTTAAGGATGATTTTTCCCCAGGCCCTGATGGTCTGCCCGCCATATTTCTAAAAAAATGTGTAAATGTTTTATGTCAGCCCCTTACAACTCTCTTTCGACTCTCACTCTCTCAAGCTGTTTTCCCTAATTTATGGAAGGACTCCTTTATTTTCTCCATCCATAAAAAAGGAAGTAAAAATGACATATCAAACTACCGACCCATAGCCAAACTCTCTTCTATACCTAAGCTTTTTGAAAGCATTGTCTATGACTCACTTTATTTTCACTACAAATCCATATTTTCTCCACAACAGCACGGTTTCTTAAAGGGTAGGTCCACAACGACTAACCTAACCGAATTCGTTTCTAAAACACTGCAAGCATTAGAGGAAGGTAAGAAAGTGGATGTCATTACGACCGACTACAGCAAGGCGTTTGATAAAATATGTCACCAAACTATTTACCTTAAACTTAAAGCTTTCGGTTTTCCCCCTTTTTCATCTCATGGTTGAGATCGTACCTAGTGCAACGCCAGTACAGGGTTCTCTTTAGATTTTCAGTCTCTGATCTCATTAAGGCCACTTCGGGTGTTCCTCAAGGTAGTCACCTTGGTCCACTGATTTTAGTCTTAACAATAAACGATGTTGATCACATCATAAAAGACTCAGATCTGTCTATTTACGCGGATGACATGAAAATCATTAAGACAATATCTACCCCCACTGATTCTCTCTTACTTCAAAACGACCTTAATTCATTCTACACATGGTGCGACAAAAACTTCTTAGAACTTAACGTCGGCAAATGTCAATCCATAACGTTCTCTCGTAAGCATCTTCCCCCACCCCTCAGAACCTATTACTTTCGCAACAAGCCTGTTTCCGCAGTCTCCTCTATACGCGATCTGGGTATTATTTGTGACAGGGAGCTAAACTTCCGTTCCCACGTTGATAAAATTATTCACAAGGCCAATTCTTCTATCGGTTTCATAAAACGCTGGTCTAAAGAATTCTCGAACCCTTACGTTACAAAGTCTCTTTACATCACCTCCGTTAGACCCCTCCTTGAATATGCCAGCCAAGTTTGGTCTCCATTTCACGACACCCACTCTCTTAGAATCGAAGCCGTGCAGCGAAGGTTTATCCGTTTTGCCTTACGTGGCCTCCCATGGAACGACAACTATATCTTACCCCCCTACGAAAATCGGCTAAAATTAATTAACTTGCATACCCTTATAAAACGTGGCGAGGTAGCGGACATACTCTTCGTACACCAATTATTAACTGGCACGATCGATTCTCCCGCACTACTGGAAATGTTTTCACTTCAGACTAACCCACGCAACCTTAGATCCGTACCGCTCTTTCGTCTCCCTCTCCACCGCACCAACTACGGTCATTTCGAACCTATCTCCAGAATGTTGCGTCTGGCCAACAATGCACAGAACACACTTGACTTTCATTCCAGTATATCTTCTATTAGAAATTCTCTCTATACCTCCTCTTAACAACTCCCCATTCTTCCCTTCCCTTAAATGTTAGTTTTAAGTTTTAGTTTAAGATAATTGTTTGGGCTCTAGGGCCCGGTCAATAAGCATAAAAAAAAAAAAAAAAAAATTGGTTAAGGTAAATTTAGGTTAAGTTATTTTCTAAGTTAAGGCTTGTACTAAGCTTCAATAAAATAAATAAATAAATAAATAAATATCGGTTGATGAAACTAACCCATCACAGCGAGTATAATCTTCTTCTGACTTTGTTGACAAAAAAATATATATGCGTCAGCATCATAAGGCCCAAATTGAAATCCTTCAACAACTATATAGAAGAATGATACCAACACCTTGATGCGTGTTTCATTCCCCTTTGGTTGACGAATATAAATTTCTTCATTGATGCTACCATTTAAAAATGTTGTTTTAACATCAAACTGTTTTATATGGAAATACTCGGGTGCTGCAATGATTGAAATAGTCCTGGACTGAACGTTTAAAGTAATCGACACCGATTTGCTGGTTAAACCTAAGGAAATAAATAAAAAAGTCGATCAATTGCGAAAGTTTAGTCAACTCTACTGCGTAGGCATAACACTGGCAGTAGGGTGGTCATATGGCTTAAATGCAACTTGATCGCGATGATGACATCAGGTGGAAGGAAAAAAATACTGTGAATCATGAGCAACGAAAAAAAGCAAAACCAAAACAAGCTTCCCAGTTATCTGGACGCCACCCTTGGAGTTTACTGAAACTTAATACCACCTAAGTTTCAAACACACTACACCAATCTTTCTTTCTCTCTCTCAATTTTCTACAGATGTACTAAGATCCAAGTAATATTCATGACCCCTAATCACATCTTCAATTGAAACCCGTATTCTAGATTCGGCAAACAAAGTAAAACTTTCCCAAATGTAATATATTTTTTTTTTTATATTTCGCGCGCGCTAAAAGGAATATGAATACCTTTATACTGTTGCAGGGTACGGGCGGAGGAGCCTGTGTACGTTGGCTTTAAATGTTTGAAGGTTGTAGTGATGGGGAAATACAGAGCTTGGAAAATCATTCCACATTCGTGTCGTTCGGATTATAAACGAATCCCTATATTTAACAGTACGACCGAAGTTAGGCTTTAGGGTAAACTGATGTACATTCGAATCATGTCGCGTATTGCGGTTGAAATTTTGAAGGGGAGGAATGCAGCTGGCTATTTCGCTGGAGCATTTTTTATAAAAAAAAAAACGATAAAATAGGGAGAGACAGGAGTGATTTCTCCGATGTTCTAGTGAATGAATGGAATTCACAATGTCTCTATCACCTATAAGTTTTAACGCGGGATTTTGTACCCTATCTAGAATGTGCAGAACCGTCTTGGGTGCACCAGACCAGATATGGGCGTTATATTCCAGCTTTGGGCAGATGAATGCCTTATAAAATGAGGCCAGATCAGGGTAAAATATTTCTTGCACCGATAGTGTTCGTTTTACTTCTCAAGCGGTTATTGTTCGCTGTATTATCCTTATACATTATCTCCACCATCACCAATGCCAATAGATTCTTCAAATATAATCAATATCATCATCCTTATCAACGCCACCATAGGCAATAATACCATCATTCTCATTACTATTAATTGGTCTTTGTGTTTAATTTCACTTCTAACTAGATTCCTTTTTTCTCACAGATATTTCAATGTCATTTAAAACAGGAATCATTATCTTTGGAGACTTTTGATTTATTATACCTTCAGCATTATGGAAAATAATATACCTAGAGATTTAGATTTTTTGTTTTCAGGTATACGAAAATATACTCTGACAGCATCCGCATAGTCAAAGGCAAGAGCTCACTCGCAAATTACTGATGTCAGCTTGCATCGCACACCCTTTACGATTCAGAACAAAAACTGCAGTATGTACTCAGACTAAAATTTCAGATCCAAATTTCTTCTGTGAATTATCGTACGTTCTGCTTCCACTATGGTTCGCATTTCGCATTCTGCAGAACCATTTTGCTCAGGTGTGTAAGAAACGTTTTTTTTCTGAATGACGCACTTCTAAGCCAGAATCTTTTGGACGTGTTACTCGTAGTTCAAAGTTTCTTCACCTTTGCACCAGTTTCAACTTCCATTACCTTCAAATATTTGTTCATATAAATTTGCATTTCAATTTTCTATTCAAGAAAGAAAACATTTCACAAATGCAAATAATCATTTTTGATAGCAAAAAATACTTTGATAAACTGAAGTCTGCTGCATTAGTCCATATATAATCGTAAGTTCGGCCACACAATTCTTTGTTTCCCTCTTTTGTTTTTGGTAAAAAACTACACTTTGTTGCTTTCCGTATGTAAAGGGTGTTTTTTTTAGAGGCATAGAACTTTAAAAATAAATAAAACACATACAAATCGTGGTAATAGTGATGGTATTGGCTTTATTGGAAAAAATAATTTTATGCCCTTAAAGTTTAGTGTTTAGGTGCGCAACTAAGTTCTCGCTGTTTTTTTTTTATGAAAATGCAACTTTATTGTGAAAAAATTGTTACAAATGAATCATTCAAAGCATTGCCCATCGCTAGTTACAAATTTTTCCCATCTTTCTGGCAGAACTCGAATACCATTACGGTAAAAGTGTTCATCTTTTGAGGCTATCCACGAATCAAGCCATTTTTTGAAGTCTTCATATGAGCAGAACTGCTGATCAGCCAGGCCATGTGCCATCGAACGGAACAAGTAATAATCGGATGGCGCAATACCTGGGGAATATGGCGAGTGGGGTAGGACTTCCCATTTGAGCGTTTCCAGGTAGGTTTTAACGGGTTTGGCAACGTGAGGCCGAGCGTTGTCATGCTTTAAAATCACTTTTTCGTGCCTCTGCTCGTATTGTGGCGGTGCTCTGATCAATCGCATCAATTGAAGTCGATACCGTTCCTCAGTGATGCTTTTGTTGGGCTTCAACAGTTCATAATAAATTACACCGACGTGGTCCCACCAAATACACACCATAATCTTCGCAGCGTGAATATTCAGCCGAGCTGACGATGTAAAAGTACGAGTCCCCATGACTTTCTTTTCTTTGGGTTGCTGTAATGAATCCATTTTTCATCACCCGTCACGATGCGATGAAGAAAACTCTTCCTTTTTTGCCGCTGGAGCAGTTGTTCACCGGCGAAAAAACGTCCCTTGGCTTCAAATTATATGGAACCCAAGTTCCTTGTTTTTGAATTATTCCAAACGCAAGCAATCCCTTAAAAATGGCTTGACGGGTACCTCCTAATGCTGAAGCAAGCTGTTCTTGCGCTTGGCACGGATCTCCATCGAGCAATGCCTACAATTCAGCATCTTCGAAGGATTTTGGCCTTCCTTCACGCGGACGGTCATCAACATAGAAATCACAGTCTTTGAAGCGACGGAACCAATCACGGCACGTTGTTTCACTTAGAGCAGCATCTCCGTAAACTTTTCGGAGCTCTCGATGCGCTTCAGCCGTCGTTTTCTTCGAATGAAAGAAGAAAATCAACACTTCCCGCAAATGACGATTATTTGGCACAAAATCAGACATTTTCACACAACCAAAAGTATATGACGCCAAAACAAAATCACTAATGTGTCAAAACAGTTTGTTTACCATATGTCTATGCTCGATTCATGATGTTTTGGATATGTCAAAATCAACCAGCACTTACTGCTGGAGCCATCTATTGACAAACAGCGAGAACTTAGTGATTTCGGGCATATGAGCGCCGCGGATATGAGCGCCGCTCGAATAATGGGCAATCTGAAAGTCCAATTTTTGACTACTTTTTCAAGCCGTATGTCGACAATAATGCGGCAAATGTTGGCTTCCAAGTCGTCCATTATCTCCGGTTTATCGGCGTGGACTAGCGACTTCATATATCCCGACAGAAAATAATCCAAAGATGTTAAATCACTTGATCTTGGAGGCCAATTCACAAGACCATTGCGCGAAATTATGAGCTCATCGAATGTTTTCTTCAATAAATTGATTGTGGCGCACGCTGTTCTGCATGTCACGTCGTCTTGTTGAAACTTAATAATGGCTTGTGAATTTTCTTCACTCTAAATGCGGCAATTTTGCCTGTTGACGTAGCCATTCAACCAAAAATGAGCCTCATTGCTGAACAAAATTTTGTTGTGAAAATGAGGATCAAGAGTAATCTCGTTTTCGCCCCATTCATCAAACGTACGGCGCACACAATGGTCAAGCAGTTTCAATTCTTGCACCAGATGGATCTTGTATCTCAATGTCATACAATGTCATGATTCGCGGTGCGGTCACCCCAACAACTTAACCCCACCTTAGACTAGGCCCCCTTTTCTTAAAGCTGGCATCAATTTTCCTAAAATTAGGACAAATACATAGATTGCCTGCATAAATACATTTATTAGAGTGTACATGAATTCCAATTATTTATCTGGGGTAAGTTGAGGAAAGTCTGTCTTAAAATCAGCTAGGACTGCTTCATGCAACAGGACATAAACAATTTAATCCCACATCAAGTGCACGTCTTTACGTCTTTTTTTTAAAGGACTTGTTTTAATTTTCTGTGTAAAGTTGTACCAAATATCTCCAAAGAGTCACTAGTACCCTTTTAATGCATTTTATATCCCCAACGTAATCATGAACATCTTCCCAGGCATAACAAGAGTGCATTTGGCATACCCTGTGTTCACCAACCCATGATCGAAAAAATCACGTAGGACAGTAAAAATTTATAACTTTCTGGAAATTCTACTTCATTGTAAAGGTCAATCGTGATGTTCGTTTAATCACCTCAGAACAAACCCCCATTCATCGCATTTTATAACGACTTTAACAAGCCGTAATTTCAGCGAAAAACTCTTTCAAAAATTTATGGCACTCCCATGAGTATACATCCTTCTCCCTATAAATTACTTCTTAATAAGCCATCAAGTGTATATATGTATATATGCGAGTAGCTGTCCAGACTGCGAAAATTTATTTTCGAAAAATTGTGCAAAATCACCCTCAGTCATATGCCAGCAGAGTTCAGCCTTGAAAATCGGTAAGGAGCCAATTTAGTACCAAGGGACATAATACCTTCTCTGACGTTGGTGGCTTCCAATAGGTCTGCCTGATTTATTACTATGCCTAGCCACCATCACCACCACCATCACTCTGTTAGCCTTCATATTGGGTGTGCATTTATATGATGTGTACACACTCAATCAGGATAGCCTACAAGTACAAGCGAAGTGTAAGGACAAGATTCAAGGTTAGATTGAAAATGACGACAGAAGTGTTTACCCTACCTATATACATATGCCTGCTACTAATATTTGTATTCATCGAGCTTATCAAGATAAGAGGGGACTTGATGTGCTATTTGGAAAAAAAGTGTGCCATGACTTGGTGGTTTTTGTTTGCCTATTACTGAGAGTAGACCCATAGAAAAAATGTTTATATTATATGCGTGCTGTTGATTGGTTTGTCCTTCAATTCGGTTCTCAGGATACCAAATTGGCGATTAGTGCTTTCGACAAGAATGTGGATAGGGGGGACACTTAGTGAGAACAAAATTGATGAATGACTGACTGATGATACTTAAATATTTTCTTACCTAATGTTCTGAGTATTCACAATGTATCCACACAAACCTATCCACTGGTGCATCGCTGTGTGTCAGCAGATTGAAAAATAATAAAAAGCGGCGTAGTGTCCTGATTTATAGCTCCTCTGTGCCTTCAGGGAGTCTTTGACAACAGTTCTTATGAGGCTATCAAAGAGGCTATGATCCATAAAGGGCATCACACTCCTCGTTATAAACTGCATCCTTAGAAGTAGAAATATAAGCTTAAGTTCGGAGGTTACCGTAAAACAATAATAGCTACCAGAGGATGCCCGCAAGAAGGAGTACTCTCCCTCCTTCTCAAGACTTTAACTACAAAGTCTAAGGGTGTGCGGTGCGGATGACTTTGTTATCAGCGCTAGGGCTAAATTCGAGGGCACCATCTTGTAAATGATGCAAAGTGTCATAGCAAAAGCCTGACCATCAACTCTGGAAAAACTGTATTTGTATCTTTTGCCAGGAAGAGGAGATACATTCTCCAGCAAATCACTTTGGAAAATATCTCTATTGACTTATCCGGGTAAGCGAAATATTCTCTAGTAAACCTCTACAAAAGGCTTAAATGGAAATCTCACCTAAGGAACCCCAACAATATTCCAAGCTTGTACTCGAACGTGTTTAAAAATACCTGCAGAGAAGAGTCAAAGGAACCCACATCTACATCTTTACAAGAAGTCAGGCAGCGCTAAAAGCCCTCAAATCCTACACGGTAGGATCGGAGCTTATTTGGGACTGTTTAAACTTAATGGAAAATCTCGCGTCGACAAACAAAGTCGCTGCGGCCTGGATTCCAGGCCATAAAGACTTCAAGAGAAATGGACGGGCGAAAAGTGGTGCCTGTTGTCCATCATTGGTCCTGAGTCCTATTTTAGGGTACCACCTAGTAGTGCTCACTGTTCTTAAATTACTGCGATTCATTATAGACCCTAGGTTAGATTACGTTAAGTTTTGGGGGAAGTGCAATTTGAAAGTGTGTTCCCCTTTTATTTGTGGTATCAGTTCTTACTGCGTTATCCTTTGGTCTTGTTTGTAAGTGGTAATTCCACAAGGTTCTACAGTTCTTCATAGTCTGTTTCCTAGATAATGCTTGACTATATTTTAATACTGGAAGGAGGGTGAATTTTGAAAAGTACGCCTTGTGCACGTGCGTTATTTTTTTTATGGAAAGGAAGAGACAGAGAGAAAGACAGAGTGGTGTGGTTTGAAACCCAGTTGGTATTAAGTTTCTGTAAACTCCAAGGGTGGCTGTCCAGATAACTGGGGAGTATTTTGTTTCTTTTTCGCTAATATTGTCGTTGCTTCTGATTCACAGTATTTTTTCCCCATCCTCCTGATGTCATCATCACGATCAAGTTGCATTTTGGCCATATGACCACCCTACTGCCAGTGTTATGCCTTCACAGTAGAATTGTCTTGGCTTTCGCAAGTGATCGACTTTTTTATTTATTTCGTGCGAAATAAATAGATGATTCTTGACATCAGGATTCGAAACGTGAATCAACAGCGTGACAAGTGACGATGTTACCACTACACCACGGCAACCCTCGAATTGGATGGTGATATTGAATGTCTACGATTATTGACCTAACTTACATTTTATCGTATGGAAACGGGCATACTATATACAAGTAGAACAAGTAAAAAGAAACATTAATCTTTTGCATCAATGCATTTTTTTGTAAACTTAACCGTTTGCGAGATATCGAAGAAAAAAAGAAACTAAGGCATTCTTTCAATCTTCGAAAATAGTTTTTATGAAACTTTTGTATCTCTTGGGCTCTTATATTGCAAAAATTTAGTTTAATCTTCTCTTCCATGTTCTCTCTGGTTCAAGGCCTTTAGAAATACGGAGTTTTTTACTCCATATTTTGAAAGGCTGTTAAAAGTGCTCTAGATTTTGTAAGTTATTTGTTACATTAAGGTCTTATTATAGAAGTTACAGTAGCTTACCGAAAGGTACTTTTTTCTGCAAAGAGATTGTTAGTAATTTTTGACTTGGACCCAAACAAATTTCTCATAAAAAAATATCTACATACTTATATAAGTAGCCCAACTATTTGAAATCACTTTGTATAGTCTGTGATGCCCCCTCCGTAGCAAAGAATTCAGCTTGAAAGATAGCAGTCATCCGGAAGTTTGTATGAGTCGTTGCCTTTGACTTTCGTTTTGACTTTACAAAAAACTCTGGCGTCAGTTCGTATATTAATTTTAAGTCGTCCTTTGCTTCAACGACACCGATTATTTAAAGCGAATCGCACTTTTGGTTGCTGTGCATCGAATGTGATCATCATGGGAAAGGATATTTAATATCGCTTCTAACCCTGCCTGCATTGTTGTTCCCAGTGCTCCTGCTAAATGCTCGAATCCTTCACCCTTGAGAGGTTACCAATATAACAAATTTTGTCTGTTGTGTTCCAATATACAATTGATCTATAGGTAAGTATGAATCTGACGATCCATATCATTTGGATCATCCATTATGGACGGATGCAGACGCCAAAGTTTATCAAGGCACATAGTGCTTTTTCTATTTTTTCTTCTAAATTATGCTTCCAAGTAAGCTGCGAGTGGTGGATAATTAGTTTCTGAGAAGAGTTTCAGAGGAATTCCATTAAGCTTTGGAAGATCGAATTCGTCTTGTTTTCTGTTTCCAGTGAACAAAGCCAGTTCGGTTTTAACCAGATTTAATCCCAGACAGTTTAGCTCTGCCCAAGGGGGTAATTGTTTTAGTGCATGTTCCATTAGATTGCTGATAGTAGGTATTTCTATCCTTTTTGCTTTGAGAATCATCAACATATTCTTGTAGCTAGGAGGAGGCGAGAGGACTCCTTCTTATGGACTTTCTTTTGTATCTGTTTTTCTTACGATGGTTGGTTGGTTGGTTTAAGAGGGTGAGCTTATGCTCTTCACTTAGGCCTCCATTGGGCTTATGTAACTGTAGGGAATAGTGCTGTGCTTTGGGAATTATGTGTTGAGAGGATTTAAGTATTGGGATCATGGGATAGAATCAACGAGAAACTATATCGTATAGTAATCAGGAAATTCGTCTGGCGAACTCCAATATATCCCCGATTCCTTTCTAACTTAGGTGTGTAATTTCCCGAATCCTTTGAGATCCCAGAATTTTCAGTGTTAACCTCGCTGTAGCAGGGCAGTGGCAGAGGATGTGTTCTATATCTTCCTCCTCCTTCTCACAGTTGGCACAGATTGTTGTATCAGCTATCCCGAGTCTGAACGAATGTTTGTTGAGATTAATGTGCCCTGTTAAAAGTCCCACCATCAATCGCAATTGTGTTTTGCTTGAGTTAAGAGCTCTTTTTGCAGTGTTGTTGCTTGGTTTTGTTATTACAGATCTGACCACTTTGCACGTGTCTAGATTCGTCCAGTAGTTATTGAACTCCTGTCGTATCTTTTCATTGATTATTGTTTTAATAGTTGTCAGAGGGACCCCTATTGTATTATCCGGGTTCAGTTCTGTGTTGCCCGCTCCTTTCCTTGCTAGTTCGTCTGACTTTTCGATACCCGGTACACCTTCATGCCCCGGTACCCATGTAAGACGGACTCTATTGCGTCTAGCAAGAAAGTTCAATTTAGTTTTGCACTACCTTAGTTGTGATTTCGACATGGGATTTGTAATCGCGCTAATTGCTGCTTTGCTGTCCGAGCAGATGTCCATTTACCTCTCTTCGCTGGTGTCTTCTGTGAATATTTCAGTTGCCTTCATTATTGCATAGACTTCTGCTTGGAACACCGGTACAAATGGTTCTAGATAAATAGCAAGTTCAATCGGTGGGTAAGCACTGAAGATCCCAGCCCTTGATTCCCCTGATATGTTAGAGCCACCTGTATATACCGATATCCCATTGGAGTTTCTTGTCGTTCTTTCATACGTCCAATATTCTCTTGCTGGGAAAATTGTTTCGAAGTTGTTGGAGAACGTATACGATTTTTCAACAACATCACTGAAGCAATCGATGAGTGGTGTCATTACTCTTATCATTTCGGTGATTTTTCGATGTCCCGTATTTGCATCATCGATGAAATGGCCGATAGTTCTAAGCCGTTATGCTGAAATGCCGGCAATCTTCTTCGCTTCGAGGTGCACTGGTAGAATGTTTAGGATCGCTTCCATGGTCGCGGTTGGTGTTGAGGATTGTACTCCTGTAATACCCAGGCAGACCATACGTTGCACCTTAGTTAGCAAGTCTCTTGCATACTTTTTGCTTATCACTTGCCACCATACAACTATACCGTAGAAGATGATAAGATTTATTATGCATTCGTATACCCAGTGGATCTGTTTCAGTTTCAAGTCCCATGACTCCCCGATGGCCCTCCTGCATATCCAATATGCTCTCTTGGCTTTGGTGAGTTTTTCTTCCAGGTTCTTTCTCCAGGTCAGTTTTCTGTCCAATATAATGCCCAGATACTTGACGCTGTCGCGGAGTTGTAGTGATACTCCTCCGAGTTGTGGAATGTGAAAGTCACTAGTTTTGGTTTTCTTTGTAAAGAGAACCAGTTCCGTTTTATTTGTATTTATTTCTAATCCACTCTCCTCTGCCGATTTTTTAATGATTCGAAGGGTGTTTTGCATTAGCTCTCCTATGATGTTCAGGTGCTTACCTCTTATCAGAACGGCTAGGTCATCTGCGTACGCTACATATTTCGCACAGGTTCCACCCAGTGCTTTTAAAAGGTTGTCCATTGTAAGCACCAACAGAAAAGGAGATATTATCCCGCCCTGTGGTGTTCCCGTATGGACTGTTCCGCTTCTTGTTTCGTCTTCCAGTGAACCTGTGATAATGCGTTTGTAAGCATGTATTGTTTATTATTTGGTTTTTACAGTATATCGAGAGTGCCTCCACAATTTTTTGAGTTTTCACATTGTTAAATGCCCTTTCGATATCTAGAAAAACACCTGCGACTGACTCCTTGGTTTCAACACAATACAACCTGGTGTAGTGCCGCCTCAACTGATTTCCTTTTGAGGTATTTTTTGTTTTTTTTATAATTTGCACGTGTTAAAGGGGATATGAATACCCTTATACTAATTTTTAGAACACGTGCGTTTTGTGGAAAGAGGAAGAGGGAGAGAAAGACAGAGTGGTGTAGTTTGAGACTCGGGTTGTATTAAGTTTCTGTAAACTCCAAGGGTGACTGTCCAGATAACTGGGGAGTATTTTGTTTGTTTTCCCTATTATTGTCGTTGCTTATGATTCACAGTATTTTTTTCTGTCCTCCTGATGTCATCATCACGATCAAGTTGCATTTTAGCCATATGACCACCCTACTGCCAGTGTTATGCCTTCACAGTAGAGTTGACTTAGCTTTCGCAAGTGATCGACTTTTTTTTATTTATTTCATGTGAAATAAATAGATGATTCTTGACATCAGGATTCGAACCGTGAATCAACAGCGTGACAAGCGATGATGTTACCACTACACCACGGCCACCCTTATGTGTATTGATTAGGACATAGCCGCGGATTTGTAATCTGTGTTCTGATGTAGTTATCACAGATTCTCTCCATTGATTTTAGTAAGAAGGACGTTAGGCTAATAGGTCTATAGCCCTTTGCTGTCGACAAATCTTTCCAGTTTTTCGGCAGGAACACCAGCCTCACCTCTTACTATTGTGTTTGCTTATGATAATCTTTCCTATCTCTGAATTGATTACTGCTGAGCTTTTTATCTATCCAACTAATTACCTCTCCCTTCACTCCTACATGATCGTAGTAATACCGCTACCCGTTTTTACGTTTTTAAATGCTCCTTCGATGTTTAATAAAACAGCTAGATTTAATTCTATGAAGGCTTTTTGTAATATCCTAGGCTACTTCAATTGTCTCCACTGACTTTCTTTGTGTATAATCTGGCGGTCGCGCTAGTGTTCTCAATGGTGCTCCAAAACTCCTTTTTTGCTCTTCCTATATCACGTGCATATAGGTTAAGTTTGAAAGTGAAAAATCTCCTGAACAAAAGCAGAACTTTTGTGGAAAAGAAGATCAAGCTTCCCCTGTAGGACACACTGTACAAGCCTTTTGCATATTTTTTCGCCAATCATCTTTTGAACTTATGCAAATGTTCTGTTGCCATTTCTGTTCGATAATAATAGGGAGGTGGCCAACGCTACTTCAAAAACCAAAGACGTAATTGTATGAAGTGGCTTTCTGTTTAAATTGTTGCAGTGGCAGCGAAAGTGCACAAAACACTCATGTCATGGTTCGAAGGACCCTAAGCAAATGGTCTCCTTCCAAGTGAAGATGACAAAATATTTATAATGCACTCTGTTTGTGTGTGTTGTGTCATAGTTTACGAGTAAAGACAAAAGCTACTTAGTTGCACTTGAATCGATTATCGGAGGTTTCTGAGGATGATGTGGTCATTGAATTGCAATGAGGTTTTTCTGTCAAGTCAAAACTGTTGATGTTTGCTTGCCAAAGTGAAAAGAAATTTGAAGTACAAGTACAATTTGAATACGAAAACAATTAAGTTCCCTGAACAAATTTCTTTTATAAAGACCAAAGTGGAACTCTGTCTAATTTGGTTTTACCTTTGCAGCGGAATTACATTATGTTAATTTCAAGGAACATTAAGATCCCTAATGGAGTTCGTAATAGAATTTGCTTGCTATTTCTTTTGAACTTGCCTTAGAGGTAGGACGGAATTGGGTTGATTTTGATCTTTAAAATATATCCCAATTGACTGATATGTGTGTGCAAAAAGGCCTAAATGTATTCAGGCTACTGAGCAGCTCTCATTTTTCTTCTATCAAATTAAAACTATTTTGGGACTTTGCTTTAATCCATTTAGAAAACTCGTGTAAAAAAAAAAAAAAAACATTTAATGGGAGTTAATAGGACATGAATTTAAGAATAGATATGTGAATATGTATGAAAAGGTCCATATTAAAAAAGGTCCATATACATACTACGTGCTTGTAGTATGTATATATGCCTACATTGTTTGAGACAATATCTTATATTGTAACATTCTCTGGCGCAACTATTCATCTTGTCGTTGTGTCGGAGCTTAAGTAGGTTATGCTAGGAATCACATCGAGCGTACTTCCACTTCGAATAGGTTCCAGTGAAGGCCGAAAACTAAGAGATAGTTATCCCAACTCCTGTGGTGGTGTGAGCTCTCAGGAACGAAACCGTGCCAGGGATGGAAGGTTGGGGGATAAACTAACCCTAACAAGCTCCCGTAGGTGCCTAGGCGAGGCCTACGTGTATCCAGCCTCACTCCGATACTCGGCGGCTCTGTCGTATTCGTTCGTAATCGTGGGAACAATATTTCACATTTAAATAAAATAAACCCAAAAAAAGAAAACAACTGTAAAAGCGATGAATTGTCGCTAAAGGTGATGGCAAAGACCATTATTGCCATAGCGTCTGAGGCCGTCACGATGGACGAGCAGATCTCGAAGGAGATGGAGGAGTATTTGCTTGCCGACGCCGAGGAGACAGTCCAAACTGACATAGCGAAAGAGGAAGGTATGCAGAGACTTAGGCTGTACAGAAAAGCCGTACACCTGGAACGCATACTGGAGGAGAAAGGCATTCCCTCACTCTCCTTCTTGGAGAAAGAAAAATTCGCGTTGGCCGAGAACATCATCAAGAAAGATGCCTTAGCGAGACCAAAGGTGGAAAATAAAAACAACGCAGCAGCTAGCTTCAAGGGTGTCAGATGCACCCCGTCAAGAAAGCTGCCATTGTTGTTACACGCAAAAAGATGCATGGAACCGAAGCCAAGAAGGCGACAAGCCCATCGGACAATATTCTTCCGAACGGGGGAAGTTGATTGAGACGGCCATGGCCAACGCGATCTTCTACTACATTCGCTGGAATATTTATACCACTGCTCCCACGTACGGCCTAACTAACTGGAAGCGCGGAATAAGTAGGCTGAACTGCAAAGACCAGCTCTCCTATAACTTCGCGAAGAAGACCATAGCAACTCTTAAACCCTGGGAGGGAGCTGTCCTTAAGGCAGTCCCCCTAGATGAGGTACCAGAGAGGCCTAAGGCCAGACTGAACATACCTGACCTGGGAGTTGAGAAAGAGGAGATTCTCTGCTTCTTGAAAGCACAAGAAGCGGTCCCTATGGATGACTGGGAAATTGTTGCGGTAGAAGATAAAGAAAATGGTACCAAGGGATTAATCTTCATTATGGAGGAAACTCCGGAGGTAATGAAAAAGGAGCAACAAGTGTGTCTCTTCTTTGGAGCTGGTGAGTTCTCACTGAGACTCATGAAGAAGCCGCAGCCTAATGAAACAGCAATCACTGCGAAGAGTACCTTGACTCCAAATGAAGGTAGTACAAGCAAATCTTCATCACACTGAGGCCGCCTCGGTCAACCTTATGCTGCTCCTTCGTAAGGAACAGCTTGACTTGGCCCTAATCCAGGAACCATGGATCCTTCATAATCGGGTGAAAGAATTGGGGTCATACAACTATAATGTAGTGTACAATGGTAGCGAAGGTAAGGTCAGAACTTGTATCGTTGCCAAGAAAAATCTTCACGTACTAATGCTCTCTAATTACAGATCGGTGGACCAAACGGTGGTGGAGGTAAAGGGGAAGGACAACACATACACGCTAGCGTCAGTATACCTACCATACGACGAAGGCATTGACGTCCCCTCCGGTAAAGTCAAGGCATTGATAGCAATGTCTCAACAAGGTAAAAGGAACTTAGTCTTAGGCTCTGAAGCTAACGCCCATCATACTATTTGGGGTAGTTCAGATACTAACAGTAGAGGAGAGATTTTGTTCGATTATATCCTAAGCACTAACCTAACTATATGCAATCGTGGCAACTCACCAACTTTTATTACAACAAATAGAGGGGAGGTTCTCGATATAATATTCTTATCTGCAAATAGCACCGCAACAATATCGAACTGGAGGGTATCCGACCATTGCTGGATATTCTTCGATTTGAATTCCGGCGCTCCGGATAGGAAGGCTTTTCGAAACCCGCGCAGAGCTAACTGGAAAGATTCAACGAAGAACTGGGGAGATCTCTTGGATCTCACCCTGGGGAAATCCCTAGGTCTACGGAAGACATCGATAAGGTGGTAGATGATCTTACCAGTAAGCTCAAACGTTCTTTTGGAAGGGCCTGTCCTGTCAGACGCGCCAGCGGAAGAATTCATCCACCCTGGTGTAATTTGAAAATAGCAGAGCGTCTGCGCACCTCAAGACATAGCTAGAACCTCGCTAAAGAGGGAGCTATTGAGTGGTCGACTCATAAGGAAAACGTTAAGCTTCTCAAAAAGGAAATAAGTTGCCCCACAGAGGCGGCTCGATTGAAGAAGTTTCTCACTAAAGCTCCATCATATGTATCTTTTTTTTTTAATTTGCGCGCGCCAAATGGGATATGAATACCATTAAATTATTTCACGGTTACGTTTGTAGAAAATTGAGAGAGAGAGAAAGAAAGATTGGTGTAGTGGGTTTGAAACTTAGGTGGTATTAAGTTTCAGTAAACTCCAAGGGGGTGGTCCAGATAATTGGGGAGCTTGTTTGTTTTGCTTTTTGTCGTTGCTCATGATTCACAGTATTTTTTCCCTTTCTATTAAGAAATGTGATGGCAGCTGGACAAATACATTCGGGCATATGCGGGTGGATTGAACTAATGCTTAGTACCCGCATAATCAACTCCACACTAGGGGACATAAGAGGAAGAAAGAGAGTCAAGCGGGGCACCCCACAAGGTGGAGTCCTTTCACCACTCCTATGGCTTCTAGTAGTGGACGAGATGTCAGATATACTTGAAAGGAATGGTTTCAACGTAGTGGCCTGTGCCGACGATGTTGCCATCTTGGTATCCGGAAAGTCCTTTCCGGTACTCAGCGAGCGACTCAATTATGCATTAAAATTAGTGAATAATTGGGTCTAGGGCAGGGGTCTTGAAGTGAATCCGGCGAAAACCGAGGATGAATGGTGTCGAGCTGCAAAATATCTCGGCGTAATATTGGATTCCAAATTAAACTGGAAAGCTAACATTGATAATCGAATCAAGAAGGCATATGTTGCACTAAATGCAGGAGAGCCTTCGGGAAATCTTGGGGTTTTAAGCCTAAAGTGGTACACTGGCTTTACACTGAGGTTGTAAGACCCATTTTGACCTATGGTTCGATTGTCTTATGGAAAGCGCTCGAGAAGAAATACCAACTTGAAAGCGTTACAAAGATTCAACGGGCAGGCTGCAGACAGCAGCTCTGGAATCAATACTGAATCTTTTTCACTTGACATACATATATTGGGGGAACACGACCACTAAAATTTTTTTTTTTTTTTATAATCTGCGCGCGCCAAAGGGAGTATTAATACCCTTTAATTGTTTCAGGGCACGGGCGTCAGGGAAAGGGGGAAGAGGAACAGAGGAGGTACCTATGCACGTTGGCTTTGAATGTTTGAAGGTTGTAGTGATGGGGAAATACAAAGCCTGGTAGATCGTTCCACATTCGTGTTGTTCGGCTTATAAATGAATCCCTATATTTGACAGTACGACCGAAGTTTGGCTTTAGGGTAAACTGATGTACATTCGAAGCATGTCGCGTATTGCGGGTGAAATTTTGAAAGTTGAGGAATGCAACTGGCTATTTCGCTGGAACATTTTTTGTGGAACAAACGATAAAACAGGGAGAGACTAGAGACATTTCTCCGATGTTCTAGTGAATGAATGGAATTCACAATGTCTCTATCACCTATAAGTTTTAACGCGCGATTTTGTACCCTATCAAGAATGTGCAAAACGGTCTTGGGTGCACCAGACCAGATATGGGCGTTATATTCCAGCTTAGGGCGGATGAATGCCTTATAAATTGAGGCCAGATCAGACGGGGTAAAATATTTCTTGCACCGTTTAAGGAATCCTAGACATTTTGCAGCATTTTTGGCGACCTCGAATATGTGATCATTCCATCGAAGATGGTTATTAATACACATACCGAGAATGGCAAGTCTTTCGGTTTCAACGATGCAAGTACCATCTGCACTAAGACTAAGGGAAGCCGATCTATAGAAAGTTAAACCCTACGGTCATGCCCCAATTCTAAATAGATGGAATTTATTGAGACTCCGAACGGAAACGGACTACATTATCCCCATGCCAAACTGCAATCGAAAGTTCTCTATTAGAATTCCTAGCAGGGAGGAATGGGATAAGGGAAGAATCTGTTTCGAAAACGAATTGGCCGTCTTTACTGACGGATCCAAAATGACTGCCGGTACTGGTGCCGGCGTCTACTGTGAGTCTCGAAACAAACATCGCTTGTTTAGACTTAAGGATGGTTGCAGTGTCTTCCAAGTCGAAATTACTGCAATAAAACAAGCTGTGGATATGATTATTGAGGAAGATATTAGAGGGCAAATAATCAGCATCTATGTTGATAGCCAAGCGGCCATTAAGGCGTTAGAGTCAACATCACTGAGATCCAAGATCGTAAAAATTTGTAAAAAACGATTGGAAATTATCTCAACAGACAACTCGGTGACCCTGTGCTGGATATCTCCGGTAATGAAAAAACGGACGAACTAGCCAGAGTAGGTTCACTTATTAGCCTTTCGTGAGCCCTTTTCGAGGCTATTGTACCGCTTAGCACCCTATACAGGGAGATAGACATCGAGTCTAATGAGGAAGCCAATGAACGCTGGTGTCGATTAGATACATGCGCTACAGCCAAATCATTATGGCCAGTCTATGACAAAAAGAGATCTATCAATCTTATAGAACTTAGCCGAAGGGATATCCGCATATATATATAACGACTACTGTAGAAGCTGCAGGGAGCTAGAAGAAATAGAATCCGTTCATCATCGCCTGTGTGAATGTCCGGCAATGGCCAACAAAAGAATCCTTGCCTTTGGCTGATACATCCTTTCAGAGCTGGATGAGCTAGGTAACATTGAGCTAAGAAAACTCCTGAGATTCATATATTTATTTGGGTGGTTTAGCCTAGCGGACGAAGATTGTAACTTTTAGGTTTCCAGGGTTCTAAATATTGGGCACAATGGACTCATAATGGTCTAAGTGAGCTGTTGCAACCCTGTCAACAAGAGCACCCAGTTACCTAACCTAACCTAACCTATATTGTAACATTACATATATGATTGAATGAATAAATTGATGTCATGGGAAGAGTGGGAGGATTATCGTTTGGTTATCCCAGAATATTCCCCCTGACATTGATGCCCAAGGTCCTTAACGTCATTCGTGCGGAAATAGGACAGAATGTCATATCTTCGCCTCCGGGACATGACCATAAAGTTGAGTGTCCAATAATTTTTCTGTTGGCTATAGGGTGACAACATTTATTGCATCCTATGATTATTCATATCATAATGCTATCTTTCCTACCCAAATTCTGAAGGAATTTCAAAGTGCTTTTATCAGACCTTTTCTGAAAACTAAGGTGGACCATTTCGATCTAGTACTTAACTTTTGCTAAACTGACACTAATTATTGGTTACTTTTAGTAGTGCGTCAGACATACGTACAACCTTCCTCGCCATTTGTAATAATAAACCTACATCGAGACAAGCACTATGCAATTTCCGATATGAAAAATTGATTACCAATCAATCACGAAGAATATTTTTGCAAACTAACGGGTCTGTTGCATCATAAAGGGTCAACTGCCAGCGCCTGCGAGATTTCTCTGTTTAACCATACACCTGAAATTAAGAAATGTCAAATACATAAGTGATGGCCCTCATTGGATCCAACTCCACAATCCAAACGAATGGATTCACGCTTTGGCGCAAGAAACTACTCTAAAGGAGTATGCGTTCAAAATACCATGTAGCTAACGATTCGTGGATCAGGTATTGCAAGGTTACAGAAGGACTGCATAATGAAATACGAATTTCTCACCATACAAGGACACAATATATACCCTTCTATCACAAGAGTATCATACTCGTATATCCCACTAAGTAATATTAGTAATACTCGGAAACACCTCCGATTCCGCCATTTCATGTCTATCATTGTCACACGACTGAAATCGAAGTGCTGAAGCGGAACATCGAAAAGCTCCGGGACACCCTATCAACTGGATTCAAGAGCCATGACATTCACCATTCTATAGGATATGCCGTCAATCATCATTGTGGTCGCATAACCAGCACCAAAACTAAGGAACGAAACAAAGAGTGCTGATATACCAATAAGGCAGTACCCGCAAGCATGAATCCAGGAAGATAGATTTAGTATCTGTATTAAAGACTAACGTATCATATATGGTAATATTTCTCGTAGCTTACGTACATTGTTACAAAATACTTTTGTTGAACCTTCAATTCAACGCGGGGCAGAATGTTAAACTCCACAAATGTCATTTGTCCAAACTCAGCAAAATCACAACCCAAGTTCATTGTCAACTGGGGCTGTTCAACCTCGGAGTGTGGACGCTATCACATCGAGGATCAAATTGCACACATTTTGTTTTTTCATATTATTTGCAGTTTTTCATTGTCATTTATTCTTTAAGCAATTATTGTATCATATAATTTTGTAGAATAAGCATCAGGTTCGCGGTTTTATTTTTCTAAAAACGGTAGTACTTTATTATGAAAACATGTGAAGTACGAGTATCATGTAGATCTGTGAACGCATTTACAGCTGTTCAAAGTTGACTTGTCATAGTTTTTTTTTTTTTCAATGGAATCAATTGAATATCGTGCAGTAATAAAATTCTTATTTTTGGAAGGTGTAGCAGTAAAGCAAATTCATGAATGGTTATTAAAAATATACGAAGACTCTCCACCTTCAATTAGAACTGTAGAAAGATGGGTTGCTGAAATTACACGTGGTCGTACAAGTCTTTAAGACGATCCACGTCAAGGACGTCCAAAAAGTGCATCAACACCAGAAATCGTAGCAAAAATACAGGATAATGTTTTGGAAGATCGTTGATTAACAGAAATAGTTTTAGTAGAAGCCCTAGGCATCTCATTAGTGGCAGTGTGAGCAATATTTTGGGTAAAGTTTTGGGTTTCAGAAAGCTGTGTGCGCAATGGGTGCTGCATTCGCTAACAATGGAACATAAACACATTCGAATGGGACTTTCTCAGCAATATTTGGAGCATTTTAGAAAGGATAAGATAGATTTTGTGCATCGTTTTATCACTATGGATAGAACTTGGGTCTACCACGATGATCCTGAATCAAAAAAAAAAAAAAAGAAGCGAGGAGTGGTGTATACTTCGGCTCCGAAGAGAGTTAGGGTCCATCATCAGTTTTTTGAGATGCAAAAGGGATTTTATTCTTTGATTACCTCCAAACTGGTATAACAATAAACTCACATTATTAAAAAAAAAAAATCGTGAGAAATGACCTGGTTTACAGAAGAATAAAATCATTTTTCATCAAGGCAACGCCACCTTCTCATAAAGCTCAAAAAACTATAGCGAAAATCAGTGAATTAAAGTACGAATTGTTGCAACATCCACCCTACTCGTATTCGCCAGATTTAGCTCCCACTGACTTCTGGCTGTTCTCACGTCTCAAAAAATTCATGAGTGGAAAACAATTTTCATCGAACGAAGAGGTAATAGCAGCCGTGGAAGAGTATTTCGATAGTCTTCCGGATTTTCACTTCAGGGGTGGAATCCAGAAATTAGAAGCTCACTGGAACAATTGTATTGAAGTTCAGTGAGATTATATTTAATAATAAAAAGTATTTCAAACCATAAAATCTAGTTTTTCTCATCGAACGACAAAACTTATTGAACAACCTGGTAAATACAGAAATTCCAACAATTTTAGTGAGTTTCATCGGAATAGCTACCCAAAACTTTTATTTTACTTCAAGTGAGTCTGCTTGAAAAGCTGTTCAGTGAATTTAAGGCATAATTGATACAAGAATCGACTTGTGCATTCTCCAACTAGTCTAGGTTTATGCACCTACGATTAAATTCATCGAACCAAGAATGAATAAAAGCATACAGCTTTAACAGTGGAGTAAGGCCGAACGTTAAAATTTGGCCTCATTTCACTTTCACAAAGCGAATAAAGCAAATTTTTGCATTTGGCCTTATTTCACTTGACCTTATTTTACGGCACCGATGAATGTCTACATTTCAAAACAAGCACATGAATAAAATTTCATCAACATAAAGCAGGCATGGGACAAAAAGTGTTTGTTTTAACGATACGGAACACTAACGGCATGAATCCCGATTCGCACTCGAAGAATTTTTTTTCTACTCGAACCAGGACTTTTGGATCTTAGAATCCAGTAAATTCTTTCGTTTCACATTATAGCGGGATTCCAAAGCGACCAGAGTCGTAATTTTAAAGCTTAATTGTTCTCCAAGACTATAAAGCCTTTGCCGTGAAGAAAAACTGCACCGTTTGTGCTTAAGTGGGGTACCCATTAGTGAATGGTTCAAAGTTTCCTGTAGTATTTCTAAGGCCCACTTAACAGATGTATACCTACCAGTTCCAGAACATATATACCCATAAAAGCACTCGTCGTCTACTAGTACCCTTAAACGTCTTAGAAACGTACATTTCCGGAATATAATAAACGGAAAAACAAACGTCATTTAATTTTCAAAAAAGCTGCTTATTTCTCGTACTAAGCAATCATAACAACTTTAATGATTTCCGAAAAAAAAAAAAAATAGAAAGAAATCCATGAAAATAAAAACACTGAAATTAAAAATATCCATCAACACGCAGCATTGTTTTGCTTTTTAAATTACACAATGAGCAAAGAAAATAAATACGCGTAAAAAGAAAACCCCACTCAAAAGAGATGAATCTTTTCCTCTTTTTACTTTAGTACCCTGTATTTTACGAAAGATTTAAGGGATGAAAGAAACAAGATACTTTCTACTTTCATAAGAACCTACATCAACAAAATTGTTTCTACGCCCAACCATCTCCAATCCCTCCACGAACCCCAACATCATCATCCTTTTGACATTCTTTCACATTTCATTTTGATTGAAGACAATCTTTTATGCATAGCCGAGCAAACGATACATCTTCATGAATCACTTCATCATCATTTGATGGACTTTGAAAAAATAAAAATTCTCAAAAAATTGTTACGTATACGCCAGAGTACAATATTTAGCTTCGGTAACATCACATCACTCATCATCATACTCATCACCACTATTATCAATATAGACACTGTGTGTGTGTACAAGAGACGAAGGAAAGACAAGTAGTTGAGTACTATCCATTAACGTCACTTCAAGATGTTCCCAGGAATATAGATGTCCATTAAAAATTGAACCCAAATGGAGGGCATCATCCACTACCACCATCACCAGACCACACTCAACAACCTTCACTCTACCTTTGCAGACATTGTGGTATCTGGTCTACTACCGCACATGGTGCAGTTGTATCTTTCTCTAAAAAATAGAAAAAAAAAACTGCGATAAAAGACGGAGTAAAACTTACGATTTTATGATGTAACGCCGATAGTTCCCTTTCAGTAACACGTCGACTTGCTGCCTCACGTCGTCTCTGCCGAAATTGGCTATACTTATAGGCGAGTATAACGCCAGGAAGAGCCAATGCCTCAAGGGGAGATTTTCTGCCGAATGGCATCCTTTCTGTATTTTGGATTCACAAACACACACACGCGTTCACTACACTGGCATGAAGAAGGACAACGACGACGGCGAGGAAAGAAACGAACGACCGATAGGACACGAAGGATATTTAATTTTTTTTTACTCTATTTCAGGGTTGCGTTGTGTGCGGATTTAAAAAAAAATCTCCCTCTACTTGTAAGTTATATAAGTATACTCTATGACACTTTTTTAAAACACTAAATACCGGTATCTGAACTCTAAATAGGCTTCGCTTTCTTTTTTCTTTTCATCATCCTGTGGCACACAAAGCTTAATGAATTGATTAGAATTTTTAATTAAAATTTGTATCACACGGATGGGTATTTTTTATTGAGATTTGATGAAATTTTCAGTTTCACCGTTTTATCGTGACTGCGGAACTCTGGCATCTGCAGTGACAGCGACGCGATACACGAAATCACACGTGAGAATTTTTCACTACTATTCGCATCAGCATCCCCCTACACAATACAAATGGAAAGGATTTGGAACGACCAACCAATACAGATGAACAACGATGAAATTTGTATTTTTTCCACTGCTGCTGGTGCTGCTTTGAACTGTTGTGTGGGCTCGTTCCAGGCGCTGGAATTTCCGAAAAAAAAAAAAATTCACTCAGATGCTATAACATGGATACATTGGAATTATTGTAGATACAGGGTTGAGGTATACATATTCTCCTCATCAACATCGCCATCATCCCCTTGAAGTTATGAAATTGTCAGCGCCCAGATTGATATACGCGAAACAATTGCTATTTCATTATTGCACATAAACACACACAGCCTAAACAATAAAATTTCAGCTTTAACGCCAGAGGTGTATCGAAATGTATCTACAAAACATGCACAAGAAGAAAAAAAAACACGTTTTCCTTTTCGAAGACCGTGCGACTTCGTGCCCTAACTTCAACTGGAAGTACTACGGGTTTTGTGGAATAACAGAAACGTTTCTTTAGGGAAGCTTTTATTTACTTTGTTTGTACATCATTGGGGAGAATAATTATTTTTTCCCCTACTTTCCAGGTAATTAGAGGTTTTGCTTATGCTAGAGAGGTAAACAGCATTTGACAGTTTGACTGTAAACAAAGTTGGTAGGTAAGCACATGTAGGTAGTTAGGTGCTGAAAGTTTGCGGGTTTGATGGGAGATTTTGCGAAATGGTTTGAAGGTTGGATATTTGATTCGAGGGTTTTGAGAGGAGTACAGTGTGTCCTTAAAGAATAATAGCAGGCCCATTTAAGCATTGAAATCCGCTCACAGGTCCTTGATTCAGGCGACTTACAAGGATGCAATTTTAAATTATACCGTCGTATGATTTTAATACTTCTCAGACAAAATTATCTACACTCGACTCTCACTTGATGACATTTTTAAAAATCATCGTAATCAACCTCCAAAAATACGTTGATTGGTAAATGAGAACAAGACTAAACCAGTAAAACTCGGGCAAGAACAAGACTGAACTGCAAGATTTTAGCTTAAGTTAGATTAGGTTGGCTATATGCACCTGTGTCATTACTATCTAGTTGTAGCCAAGGTATGAATGCGGATATCCAGTACGGAGCGAAATCATCGAAATACTGTGAGGAAGTTTGACGTCGAACGGCTACAATCGCAAGAGACCGCCAAAACCTTTGCCCATCGAGTTTCCCTCAATCTCAATCTGAGTCCTATGCCGCCTGCAGCAAAAGCAGAAGACCAGTGGCAGCGTTGCCAGAAAGAAATTAGAAACGCCGCCTCTGACGTACTGGGTTTCTCTCGGACACCACAAAGAAACCCCTGGTTTGACGAATGCCGGCAAGTACATGCAGCAAAACAAGAGGCGTACAAAGCGGCACTGCATAGAAGACCAGAGCTGCTCACGAGCTCTACGAGCAGAGGGGAAAAGAGGAACATCGACTCTCAGAAAGAAGAAAAGGAGCATGGGAAGCGCTCCATCGAGGAGAATGGAACATCAGCATCATTTGCCCGATCCTGAAGAAAGGAGACCCTCTGAACTGCGCCAACTACAGAGGTATAAGTCTTCTCAACATCTTAAGATCTTATCTGCCGTATTATGTGAACGTCTTAAACCGATCGTCAACAACCCGATAGGTCCTTATCAGTGCGGTTTCAGGCCCGGTAAGTCCACCATTGACCAAATACTCACACTACGGCAGATCTTGGAAAAAACCCATGGATATGAAATCGATACGCACCACCTTTTCATCGATTTCAAAGTTGCCTATGATAGCGTGTATAGAGACGAGTTATATAGAGCCATGTCGAGTATTGGCATCCCTGCCAAATTTGTCCGTTTATGCAGGATGACGATGGAGAACTCTCGCTGCTCCAACAAAGTCGGAACCACAGAACCGTTCAATGTCAGGAAAGGTCTTAGACAAGGTGACGCGCTATAATGTGACCTCTTTAACATTATACTTGAAAGAATTGTACGAAACTCATAAGCCAATACCGGAGGTACAATCTTTTACAAGTCTGTACAACTACCCGCTTACGCCGACGACATGGACATACTCGGAAGAATCAGCGGGCCGTCAGTGGGGCGTTTTCGAGTATTGAGATCGAGGCAGCAAAGATGGGTTTAGCGGTCAATGAATGCAAAATAAAATATATGCTGGCAACAAAAAAGGACACCCAACATCGGCATCTTGGACAAAACGCCACAATAGACAGATATAATTTTGAGGTGGTAAATGAATTTGTCTACCTAGGCTCTATGGTGAGCTCCGCAAATGACACCAGTGGTTAGATCAAACGAAGAATTACTCTTGCCAATCGGTGTTTCTATGGGCTAAGAGGGCAACTGAGTAACAAAGCCCTATCTCGAACTACTAAAGTAACTCTTTATAAGACGCTAATCTTCCCAGTCCTGCTGTATGGCGTAGAAGCATGGACTTTGTCAAAATCGGATGAGGATGCCCTTGGTTACTTTGAGAGAAAAGTTTTTCGAGTGATCTTTGGTCCCGTCTGCATAGACGGCGAGTGGAGGAGAAGATATAACTCCGAGATATAGGCCTTTACAATGACATCGACTTAGCCAGAAGAGTTCATATACAACGACTAAGATGGCTGGGTCATGTAGAGCGGATGGAGCCCAACGTTCCAGCCCGGAAAGTCTTCGAATCCACCCCGGATGGGCGGCGCAGTAGAGGACGACCTCGCGGAAGGTGGCGCAAACAAGTAGAGGGGGACCTCAACCAACTTGGCGTGCGCAACTGCGGGCAGTTGGCTCATAACTAGGCTGGCTGGTGAAGTTTGTTGGTTGAGGCCAAGGTCCACCCCGGACTGTAGCGCCACCTAAGTAAGTAAGTAAGTATCTGCACCTGTGTATACACACATTTAAACTACCCTTAAACCAAGGAAGGCCTATTGTAATACCACATGATTTACAGCTCTACGTAAAGCGTTAATTGAACTATGAAGCAGAAAATACTTCTGATGTCAATGATGCAGATGGAGCAGACTTTTTTTTGGACAGGACGTGGGTCTTACAATATACTTGGTCGAGCAATAACTTATGATAGTTTTTATAATGCTCGCTTACACTATGTTAGAGATTCACTACAATGTTCGCTTCCATGATGTAGTGACATCTACTTGTCGTCACAGTCAATCCGGTGTAATATGGCACAGCATATAGAGAGGAGTAGTTCGCTTAATAGAAGAACCCACTCTAACATCCAATCTTCAGCCGTTAGCTCATCGAAGACTGGCAGCAGACATATGCCTATACTATAGACATATGTCTATAATTTTAGAGCCAAGTTATTAGGGTCCATTACCTATATGCCCACTTGGCAATCGCACGGACATCAAAACTCCGCCTGCTACAACACAAATAAACTTTGGATATCAATTCCAGGAGACATATTTCCAGAAGCCTTTAATTCCCCAATAATTCAAGAACAAAATCAGCAGGCATCTACAAACATCTCTGGGCGTTTGCTCAGCGTAATAGGTTCTCCTCTCCTGAGAGAAGATTATACATAAAGCAAATGTGGCTGGGGTGGCGGTTATTGACATCGGACGGTTGTGAGGAAAAATGACGAGTTGAAGTCATTTCATTTCATCTATTTCAACTATGGACGCAGGGTTCAGAACCGCGCAAGCTTAGAGTGCTTACTTAATATGGCTTCTGAACCTAGCTCTTTAGATTATCGTCTCCCGTTTAGTGTACCAAGTTGGTAGAGATTTCCTTCCATTTATAAGCGCCGCCTTATGGGGGTATGGTTGACCTTATTTAACCATTCTTCGCATTACTGGCTGTCGGTTAGCAATATTAATGATTAAAACTTATTGATAGACATTTTCTTCCATCTCAGACAGTTCCACCTACATCTACATAAGAAGCCTTGCTATTATTTATTGGAGTTGGTAGAATCAAAATGTCCTTCACCTGTACAACATACTCTATTGAAATTTCTTTTCAGTTCAAACCAAATATGTCCATTCTGCTGTTCGATTCACCCTTCACACATGTTTCACCCAGCTGTCCCCATTGAAAAAAATCCTGTTGTGCAAATAAATATACTCGTACTTACTCCTTGAGCATACACAAAACATACACCATAAGACTCTTTATCTCGCTGAACAGCAAACATTACACACTTAATACCGGGGAAACAGTATACACAGATCAATAAGCGTGTCCTGCGCATGTTTCATATTACACTACATTTGGCTAGAAATTCTAGTGCTTCCCAGTGACTGTGTGATAGTGACGTCCTGGAAGTTACCCACCAACCACTGGAAGAGCTGGTGCTTGTTCTATGACCAGACATTCGGGGGTATATACAAGCTAACGAGGGCATACACTGTGCTTTATGCTGGAAGTAGCGCGAAGCACGTTGGTATTTTTTTATGTGTGCATCTCCCCCTCCGCAATTGATGACGTTAATGGGTCCTCATCTGAATAAAATGGACCATTGTTCCAGATTGATTATGTGTGTACTAAAAATATACAAAACTTGTAGTGTGATGTCTGCATATATACACATGAATGTTCGACCTCTTTCGTTCTCTCGTTTGCTCCGGTTTGAAGCCTGCGGCAAAGTAAAAATATTTTGCCGACGTCATAATAAGCTGAATGTCCTTAAAATTCTGTATGGGATCCTTGTTTTTCTTTTCTCGCTTGAGATGGTGACGGTGATGGTAGTGCATTTTTGTTGGATTCAATGATGAAAATTGCTTCTATTTTGTTTGCCTTCACATAAGAGAGCTTAAGGTATCTTTAGGTTATGCTATGTGGCCTTAGGGCGGTTGGTAGAAATTATGTTTTCGTTGACGAGAATTACAATTAAATGGCTGAAATTGCAAGTTTTTATAATACACGTACATATGCATTGAGTCGTTTGCCCTCAGGCATCTGTGTATGTGGTTATAATGGAAAAATATGACGGCCTACGACTGAGGTCAGGGAGTTCAAGGAGGTAACAGTCAGAGAAAATAGGATGAGTATGAATTTTGATTAAGGAGGGAATATACCAATCTTATGGTTGTGGGAGAGAAAAAGTTCTTTATGGCTCACCGTTTCGAAGGTCTACTTTCGACTCATGTCAAATTCGGGAATCAACATATTTAGCCAACAAATGAGTCAGAAGTCGGCCGATAAGGATACTTGAACTTTATAGTAATAGCAACGGCAATAGATCTACATCGGCAAACATATACCACGCAGTTGCCTATAATGACGTTGTGGAAGAAAAACAGGACCTCAACAGGATAAAGTTGAACAAGGAACCCGAGCAAGGTTTTTTTTAATTTAATTTTGGTGGGGGTGAAAGCCCCCATTTATTTGGCTTATTACAAGCTACAACTAACTTAAGGCTAAAACTTAAAACTTAAATTAAGACTTAAAGATAGGGAAAATGGTGAAGGAGTTCGGTTTTGAGGCAGGGAGTGCTGGATCGTTCCAAGGAAGACCGTGAAGGGCAAATCGAAGAAATCGACGTTGAATATTCTCGATTCTGGTCACATGAACTTGCTAAAGGGTGACCACGCTTGACTGGCGTATTCAAGCAGGGGGCGCACAAAGGTAATGTAGAGGGATCTGGTCACGTAAGGGTCGGAGAATTCTTTGGACCATCGTTTGGCAAAGCCAAGTGATGTGTTAGCTTTACGAATTATCTCATCAATATGTGAACGGAAATTTAGTTCCCTATCGTACAATAATCCAAGATCGCGGAGAGTTTGAACGATGGATATAGGTTGACCATGGAGAAGGTAAAGGTGGGCGGAGGACACTTGGTGCTTGAAGGTAATGGATTGGCATTTGGTAATATTAAGCTCTAAGCGATTTTGTAGGCACCAGTTTGAAAAACTATCAAGGTCTTGTTGAAGAAGACAGTAGTCATGTGGTGAAGAGATGGTGTTTAATAACCCTCTCGACATCGTTTATGGTTAGAATGAAGAGAAAGGGACCTAGTTGGCTGCCTTGGGGAACACCAGAGATGGCCAAGAAAGGAGTCGATAAGACGGATCTGAAGCGAACTCTGCAAGATCGGTTTTCCAGGTAAGAAAATATCCTTTTTAACAATATGCGTTCGGAACCGATGGCAGACAATTTGAGGAGGATTAAGTTATCTTATCAAAAGCCTTACTAAAATCAGTAAAAGAAAGCATAAGCAGAAAGAAGAACACGAGAGAGAAGAATACAAGAGGAAAGTGTAACACAGTTAGAAAATAGAGTGCATGACTGGGTTGCACGTACATGCACCTATGTATGTGCATACATGTCATTTATATAACTCAGATTTGAAATTTAGACAAAATCGTTAAACTTTCTTTTTTGCTTTTTCATTTTCAAAAAATATCCATTAATGTAGGAAAATAAATACTTGGACAATTTTCTAGAACTTGGTAAGCCATGACGTGGCATAAATCAAGTATTGTTCAGATGATATAAAGGTTTTTCAATAGGGATATATCAATTTTGTATTTTAATATAAACGCACCCTTAAACTTTTTTGATGATCTGTCAAAGTCAAAACGTCAGCTAAGGTTAGCATTTTTATTATGAGTGAGCAACATTTGGAAATTATTAAAAATTTCTACAGAATTTCTGAGTCGGTGGTCGCAAGTTTAAAAGTGCTTACTCCAATTTGGGTCGTAATAATCGTGCTGTTGGGGATAAATTCGAGTCAACAAATTCACTATTGATTCTTCCTGTACTAGTGAGATAACGCACTGGTCGAAGTACCGAAAATATCGCAGCCGTAAGTGCTTCAGTTCAAACTAAGCAAAATCAGTCGATTCTACACCGCTCACAGGAATTAGAAAACTCTCAGTCCACATTGTGGCGAATTTTGCAAAAGATCTTGGCCTTTCAAGATTAAACTAACTCAAGAACTGAAGCCTCTTGATCATTTGAAGCGCCGAAACTTCTCCGATTGGGTTCTGCAAAAGTTTGAAGAAAATCCTGAATTTCATCGAAAAATCATCAATAAGCAAAATATGCGCTATTGAACAGCAACAAACCCACATGTGCTTCAAGAGACTCCATTGCATCCACACAAAGTGACCGTGTGGTGTGGATTTCATGCCGTAGGTGTGATTGGACAGTATTTTTTCGTCGATGAAAATTATCTCCATGTTACGGTCAATGGAGTTTGCTATCGTGCCATGTTGGAAGACTATTTTTTGTCAGAATTGGATGGACTTGTCACCAGTGATATGTGATTCCAACAAGATGGTGTCAAACAATTGATCTATTCGGGTTCGGTAATCGTGTAATCTCGAAAAATGGTTCGGTCGAATGGCCAGCTCATTTATGCGTTATAAAGCCGATGGATTTATTTTTATATGGTTACGTTAAGTCGTTGGTTATGGCAACAAAATAAACAATGTTAGAGGATCTCAGGAACATTATTGAACGCGAAATCGCCAACATTCCGGCCGATATGTTTGGAAGAGTGATGGAAAATTGGCTTCATAGAATCGATCACTGTAAATGTGCTAGCGGTGAGCATATGAACGAGATTGAATTACATACTTAAACCTAACATATGTGCTACACTTAAAATACATTTCAGCAAAATATCTCAATTATTCTCTGTTCTATTTAAATACAAAATTGTTAGGTCCTTATTAGAAAACCTTTTATAATAATTTTGAACAAAGTCCATGGAGCCATAGCCATTTTTTAATAACCATTTAATCAATATGAAACCGTTATACTTATTTTTTAGAAAAAGCTTAGTAGAACATCTAATAGCATATATCCACCATAACTCACATACCTATTAGAATTGCTGAAAATCTTTAGAGCCGTGTTCTAAAAAACCTTCTTTTTTTTTAAAATCGGAAATTAGTAAAATACATTTAATTTTGAGGTTAGAATGAATGCAAACTATTCAGTTTTATACAGGACAATAACATGAATACGAGTATCGTCTTAGGCTGCAATTCGAATGCTCGTAATATCATTTGAGGTAGCTCGGACACAAGCATTACATCCAATAACATAAATAAAGGGTATCCCAAAATACATGCAAGATTTTAATTTTGCGTCATTTGTGCGGTAAAGTTTTGCCAACGGAAAAAAAAGACAGCGTGACAGCTGACAGTTCAGGGTTATTAAAAATGGGGTACTACATGAAAGAAAAACGCGTCTTCATTGTTGAGCAATATTTTAAAAATAATGAAGGTTTAGCAGTTACAGTTCGCAATTTTCGTACAAAATATGGTCGAAATAGTCATTTAACTTCATCCAGAAGAGATTAATTCAAAAATTCAGGTAAACTAGATCAATTAGTGATCTTAGACACTCTGGACGTTCTTCAACAAGTCGTTCAACACAAAACATCATGAGAGTGTTGTCAGTCCAGGAACATCAATTCGGCATCGTGGTCAAGAACTGGACATATCGAGAAGCTCTCTACAGAGTATACTCACGAAAGATTTGCATCTTCATGCTTACAAAGTGCAATTGACTCAAGAATGGATTATAGAACAACAACAAGTGGATGCTGATTTTTTAAACAAAATTACCCATGATGTGATTGTTGAGAAACAAATTTTGGGCTGGAAGCTACATCGGACCATTCTTCTTTGAAAATGCGGCTGGTCAGGCAATAAAAGTTAATGGTGCTCTCTATCGCGACATGATAATCCAGTTTTTTGTCCCTAAATTGCAAGATATGGATGTGGACGACATGTGGCAAAGTATCAACAAGACGGTGCCACATGCCATACAGCCCGAGAAAGAATTCAATTACTGCATGAGTCATTTCCTGATCGTATAATTTCCCGTTTTGGTGACCAGAATTTGCCACCCAGATCATGCAATTTCACGCCATTGGACTTTTTTTCTTTGGGGTTTTTTGAAGTCTAAGGTTTATGCCAACAAGATCACGACCACGTCTTGAAGGAGCAAATTGAGCGCTTTATCAACGAAATTTAGCCACATTTATGCAAAACGGTAATGGAAAATTTTCGACAAAAGAGTGCGCATGTGCCGGCAAAGCCGTGGAGGCCATTTACTCGATATGCTATTCCATTCATAATCCTATTTTGTATACTTTATGAATCAATAAAATATTTACAAATTTTAATTAAAAACCTGTGTCTTCTATCAAAATTATTTCTTGTGTCAATTTTGGGACACCCTTTATATGTAATTTGGTGAGTTATCGAATCTTTGTAACATCTGCTAGAGCGGACCTCTCTCTCTTACATCTTTCCTTTCCAGTAACCTCACCTCTAACAGGCACGTGCCTGTACCCTCATTAATTCTACCAATACCTAAGCCAATCACCCAAAGACAATCACGAAAGAGACTCTAAAACCCTTACCTTTCAGTCATAGTTGATCCCCTCCCAATTAGACCATCAACACAGCGATAGTAGTTCAACTTGCTGAGCAGGGAAAATTGGAAAACGGCGAAGAAATTTACGAGTATAATGTCAATGCCACCAAGTGGGCCATCTCTTCTAAGAAATTCTTCAAAGCTACGGATACGGTATATTGTCAGTATTATTTTAACAGAGGGCTCATGTCAAAGTCCACATATTCTTCAAACTGCTTAGCTGTAGCTTACTACTCGGATACTTAAGGTCTGCATTGCGCAAGGTTATTTTCAAACATCTTCCTAAGACTGGCGAGCTTCGAACTCAAGAAATACATTTTCCTGTATCATTTGTTCTGAAATGTATGGACAAATAATTAGCAGACATATATGTAAGATGAAAAACCCTTTTTGCCTTCCCACTTGGAGATTCCCAACACTCATATCACCCACCCGGGTCCACTGAGTTAGAACTCAATGACTTAGACACCAAAATCCAAGCTTCTATCAACATAAATCTGTGAGATCTGGAGATCTGTGTTGCCGCCTTTCTAAATATTGAAGGTGTATTCAATAATATGAACTTAATTTTATTTTTCCCGAGTGTAGGTGCATCTTCCATAGACACTATTAGGACCACAGGAGAGTTCTCATAGTAGTGCTAGATTATCACTCACCGAAAACACCTCCATTCGATATGAATTTGTAAGACACTACAACTAAGCTAAGACTTATACTCTGTAGGTTTGGTCCTTTGTGGAAGGCGCAATAAATTGATCTCGTCCAGAATTTGAAGGCTGTATTACTAACATGTCCGTTTAATAGAACTTTATGCTTTTGCGCGAAGTTTTTGTTTCATCTTCGACCGTAGGAATTCCGAGTCTCTGTGGATATCATCGTTTCTTATATACCACCGTGCAGGAACAAATTCTCTTAGCACTTTATTTTCGGAAGTTTGTAAAGTATTGTCATTAGTTTTCTTAGTACAACACCAGAGTTGTATACCATAAGATCCACATTGGCTTCAGTACTTGCTTGTATAAGGACAGCTTATTCTCCATGCTAAGCTTGGAATATTTTCCAAGTAAACAGGACATTTTCATTTCAACTTTGCGTGGAGTGTTATGCCGAGGTATTTAGCCTCATTTGCGAACAGAATATGGACCAAGTTTATAAGGATAGGCAAGCTGCTCGTTTTCTTATAAGGATAGATGTGGTTTCATTGAAGGCGATCCGGCAGGATCACATGCAGTTTTCAGTTGTTTTTCCTATCGTTTTACCTAATTTTAGTATAGCAGTGTTATCTGCAAATGTAGATAAGATGGTGCCTTCTTCTTGTGGTATATCACGGGTATATAGGAGATATAGAAGAGGACCAAGAACGCTTTCTTGAGGTACACCAGCTGGAATTACATTATGTCGCGAGTATTTGTTTTCGTGTCTGACACGGAAGAGTCTATTCCCGAGGTTTGTTGTCAGTATGTTACGCAGGCATATAGGCAGAACCTGTTGTAATTTGAGCTTCAGGCCTTCATGTCACACCTTATCAAAGGCTTGCGAGACATCAAGAAATAGGTTTGAGCAAATCTTTTTTTCTTCAAAAGCTTTCTCAATTACGTCAGTGATTCTATGTACCTGTTTAATAGTTGAATGCTTGCTTCTGAATCAAAACTGGTGATCAGGGATAAGATTTTGTTCCTTAAAAACCGGCTGTAAGAGCTTGAGGAATATGCTCTCAAAGTGTTTGGATATAATTGGGAGAAGCGAAATGAGTCTATATGACTTCTTGTCACTCGACGGTTTTCCTGGTTTTAGTACGATTAAAACTTCCGCAACTTTCTATTCACTCGAGACGTATTCCAATATTTACATATATATAATATTAAGGAGCTTAATTAGAGCTTCTCTAGGCAACATTTCTAGGAAAAATCTCCGGTTATTGTCATAACCAGGAGCTTTCCTAGGTTTCAATTTCTTTATTTTTTTTTTAGTTCCATTAGCGTTGCACTTCTTATTGTATGATTGTCAAGTGTTATTTGTGACGCATTAATATTATGAGTAAGCGCTTGAGTGTGTTCTAGATGGGTGGCAAAATGTTAAATTTTCCTTGATTGGCGGCGCAGATATTTTAGGTTTTTTGTTGCCTTTTATGGATTCTTTTTCCACTGTCAGGCTTTTGAGGTAAGTACCTATTGCTCGCTTTTTAAAAATCCTAATAGTTTCTTTCAGAAGGTTACACAAGTGATCCAAGTGTGGTCTATTCTGTGGAGCACCACTTTGTTACCATGCTCCTTTCTTGTCTCCTTTACTCATTTCTTTTATTTCGCGTGGATATTTTACCGGTTTTCAGTTTCTAGCCTGGTCGTTTCTGCAATATCTAGTCAGTTTCACAACATAATTCCTCTTTGCCAGTATCATAGATGACTTTACCGGACTTTACAGACTCATTTCGAGGTTGCGGTGTACGAGTATCCTTTACAGCATAATCTTTGGCTTTAAGTTTTTCTAGCCCTTTTTTGTGGCCTTTGTAGAGCATTTTCATCTTCGCCTGGCTTAGAGTTCCATGTTTTCCTCCCTGAGGTTTTTAGTTTACGGTGAAGTCCGTTGTTCATGCGCCAACACCTAAGGTGTCGTCGGACTTCTTTTCCTGCTCGTAGTTGTTTGAGATCGCGGTGGTGGGGATCTCGATAGCCTTGAGCCTTTAACAAAAGTGTTATATAAGCGCAATAAATGGCTCTTCCAGAATCCAAAGAGCTGACCTACGAAGAGGTGGATTTTCCAGTATACCTGGTCTGCCACCTGCCTACTTCGGGTATATTTTAACCTCTACCCGAAGGAGGAATCCACTAAATACAACCCTAGTTATATGGATTTCTCACCAACCATAAGCATGTTGAATGGTGATACACGCCAGTGTTGACGGTGCTGACATTCTTTCGCCTCTAATTTTGTTTCTAGTTCAATCCTAATTATGATAGCTCCATTTCAGAAGTGCTTCAACATATGTTTATAGTGTAAATGAGGTACAAATATAGTGAACAACTATTATGTCTTTTATCAGAAGACAAAATCTAAATCTTCTAATGCGTCCTCCATCTGTGGCGAAACTGCTCAATTCTGCCCTTCATCTATGACGAAACTGTCCAATTCTCGCGATAAGCAAAGTATCTTCGGGTTATCCTGGAATCCTTATATTGACTGAACCATTGAAAGAGTCAATCGAACACTATGCATCTGTATCCGCATTTGTGGCACGAATTGGAGACTAAGTCCCAAAATGATGCTTCAAATGTACATATTGGTCATCAGACCTACCTTAGCAAACTCGGCAGTATTCTGGTGGATAAAGCGTAATGAATCTACTACAGTTAGAAAGCTGTAACGAGTTCAATGTCTAGCTGAAATCTGTATGAGCGACCGTGGCAAAAAAGCACCTCCACAGACTTAACTTATCACTGGACCCTATCTGCAGACTATGCTCAGAAAGTGACGAAACATGAATTATTTCACGCCCCTAAATTCAGCACAGAGCGGAGAAGCCTTGAAAGGGACATTTACCCCTGAAAATATTGTGGACCTTATGTTGTCATCAATGCGAGATATGGTAAAAGATAAGGCTAAGACTGCAGAGCACCCCACAATGAAATACTTGACGATAATACTATGGAATGGGTAAGAATGTCGCACTTTTAACGGGTAAAAATCGAAAATATCCTTACGGTAGAAAGCAGATAGTAAGTGAGGGTTTTATTTAATATCAAAAGTGTCCAGGGGCTTCGTTACGGAGCAATATCGTTTCGCATCCACTCCCAAAACCCTCCATAATAAACAGAATAAACAGATTATGATGAACAGGACATTCTGTCGCATAAAACCAGAATATCATTATCTCCTTTAAACTGACTACATCTATTCCGAGTATTCTATGGAGGTAATGAGCACATCTAACCGCACTCACAGTTGTGTACATGCACATATGAACAATTAAACCATAATTACATCAACCTTATTCCATATTAACCCCAGTCCTTACATCGGTCAAGACCAGACCATCAGCCAGATGCCAAGAGTCAAATTAAATCACCGAAACTCTCCCTCGGTGGTCATTGTGTGTGGTCGATTGCTGCTGAAGGCACCATTGTTCGCCCAAAATAGCCAAATATGATTGAATTTCGAAACACTCTGCTGCAGTCCTGGATAATTGCTAGGTTAATGGATATAATCAAATTTGGAAGCGAACAATAAAAGGCTTTTGTTGCTTTTAACACTCTTATGGTGACCGTGGAAGCATTATACAAATGATTCATGGTTACAATGAAAGGAAATTGGTATGGTGGCGAATATTATCCAATTAATTGCCAGCAAACTATTCGAATAATCCTACTGGAAACTTGAATTGACAATGGGTGAGTGGTTGTTTACTCGTAAAGGTGCAATTATGACGGCAAATAAAGTTCAAATGCCCCACAGTCATCGATCGGTTAATCAATACGGATCAATAGGGTTGCAAAAAAAAAACATTGCAATTGAATTATGTACATAACAATAAACTGTAGGGTAATGGTATGTACAGTGGTAACATTAGAAGTTCTGAGAAGTTGTAATGAGGTACAGAAAAAGGTATACAAATATACTTACTTAAATCAAAATTCTTTCTTCTACTGAAACCGGCCTTACCAACGCATACCTTACATTCACTACATTGGCTCTTGATGATTTCAAAATCAAGTCGTTCGCACGCCAGACCTCTTACAACCCAAATTTATTTAAAATCCATTTCTGCGACCCTTTAGTACGAGACAATGATCTAGACATAGCAAGCAGATACAGGAACATGGAACAGAAAAATCGCAAAATGGACTTCCAAGAAAAAAAAGATAGAAACCATCATTGCTTACAGAAGATAACCTTTTGGCCACGCATTATACCAATAACAGTTTAGTATTTTATTTCTTTATCTCAGGGACGAAAATGGTAACATAGTAGTAGAATCGCAGTCGGTGCTGAAGATATAGAAGGAACATTTGTGCAGACTGTTAAACGGCGGCGATGACCAACATACCGCTGTCAGACAGAACGATCTATTCAATAGTGACGATGATAGTCAAGATTCCCGTCAACCCGATCAGAATGAAGTGAAGATAGCGATATCTAAACTTAAATCGAACAAAGCTGCTGGACCCGACGGTCTTCCCGCCGAACTTTTCACGGCAGGAGGAGATGAGTTGGCAATGAGCATGCACCAGTTCATCTGTAAAATCTGGTCGGACGAAAGTATGCCCGATAAATGGAACCTCAGCATCGTTTGCCTGATCCTGAACAAAGGAGACCCTCTGAACTGCGCCAACTACAGAGGAATAAGTCTACTCAACATCGCATATAAGATCCTGTCTGCCGTATTATGTGAACGCCTAAAACCAATCGTCAGCAACCTGATAGGTCTTTATCAGTTCGGTTTTAGACTACGTCAGATCTTGGAAAAAACCCACGAATATGAAATCGATAAGCGTCACCTTTTCATCGTTTTTAAAGTTGCCTATGATAGCGTGTATAGAGACGAGTTATACAGAGCCATGTCTAGTCTTGGCATCCCTGCAAAACTTGTCCGTTTATGTAGAATGACGATGGAGTCGGAAAGAACACCACCGAACCGTTCAATGTCAGGAAAGGTCTTAGACAAGGTGACGCGCTATCATGTGATCTCTTTAACATTATACTTGAAATAATTGTACGAAACTCACAAGCCAACACCGGAGGTACAATCTTTTACAAGTCTGTACAACTACTCGCCTACGCCGATGACATTTACATAGTTGGAAGAACTCAGCGGGCCGTCAGTGGGGCGTTTTCGAGTATTGAGATCGAGGCAGCAAAGATGGGTTTAGCGGTCAATGAAAGCAAAACAAAATATATGCTGTCTACAAAAAAGGACACCCAACATCGGCGTGTTGGACAAAACGCCACAATAGACAGATATAATTTTGAGGTGGTAAAGGAATTTGTCTACTTAGGCTCTATGGTGAGCTCCGTAAATGACACCAATGGGGAGATCAAACGAACAATTATTCTTGCCAATCGGTGTTTCTATGGGCTAAGAAGGCAATTGAGTAGCAAAGCCCTATCGCGAACTACCAAGGTAACTCTTTATAAGACACTAATCATCCCAGTCCTGTTGTATGGCACAGAGGCATGGGTTTTATCAAAATCGGATGAAGATGAAAGTTCTTCGAGTGATCTTTGGTCCCGTCTACATACAATGCCGAATTATACGGCCTTTATAATGACATCGACTTAGCCAGAAGAGTTCACCTACGTCCAACGTTCTAGCCAAAAAAGTCTTCGAATCCACCCCGGACGGACGGCGCAGTAGAGGACGACCTCGTGATAGGTGGCGCAAACAAGTGGAGAGGGACCTCAACCAACTTGGGGTGCGCAACTGGAGGCAGCTGGCTCATAACCGAGCTGGCTGGAGAGGTTTGTTGGTTGAGGCCCAGGTCTACCCCGGACTGTAGCGCCACCTAAGTAAGTAAGTAAGTATTTTATTTCCGAATTACCCAGGCACATTTCTATTAAATGTTGCGTACAAAATCCCATTGAGTAAGCTAAATCTTATTTTATTATTATTATTTTTTTTACCTTCTACTACATATAACAATCCTACTACCCTAAACTATGTAAGACGGCCATAGAATAAACAGCCAACTTTCAACAACTCCCGGATTGTGAGGGAACGACGAAGTTCCCGAACCAAAGGGGTTCCCTCTCTTTCGGTTAGCCAGCAGAATTTTAGGAACTAACGTTCTACGTCCTTCTGATCAAGACTTGCTACCGCCCTATGGAACCGGAGATGCTCCACTCTACTGTGTATGACGTCTCTGTCGTAATTGAGTCGCCTGTCCACAGCTGTCCGAGCAACATGGTAGATTAGCGGCACCGCCAATCTGTTCTGGATCAGACCTTTCTCATCCAGATAGAAGAACGCCTCTGTGGGAACAAAGCCTTTAAGATAATAAAGGGATAATAAGCTCCCGAGATCAGGTTGTTCATCGAAAATGATCCACTCTTATTAGGTTAGACCTCGCTGGGATAGAAATTTATGTACTGGGACTCTGGTGTTCTATATAAATGAAGGCAAACCTTCTCAAACACCCGAATCTTTTCCAACAAGCTTGCTCCCATGCTGAACCACACGGGACATCTAAATACGAGCATGAGCTGGATGAGGGCCGTGTAGCATATTACATTTACCCTTGCATCGAGTTGCTTTTTTTTTTTATAATTTGCGCGCGCCAAATGGGATATGAATACCATTAAATTATTTCAGGGCTCGGGCGTTTGCAGAAATTGAGAGAGAGAGAGAGAAAGATTGGTGTAGTGGGTTTGAAACTTAGGTGGTATTAAGTTTCAGTAAACTCCAGGGGTGGCTTGTTTGTTTTGCTTTTTTTTGTAGTTGCTCATGATTCACAGTATTTTTTTCCCTCCACCTGATGTCATCACGATCAGGTTGCATTTAAGCCATATGACCACTCTACTGCCAGTGTTATGCCTTCGCAGTAGAGTTGACTAAGCTTTCCCAATTGATCGACTTTTTTATTTATTTCAAACGAAATAAATAGATGATTGTTGAGATCAGGATTTGAACCGTGAACCAAGAGCGTGACAAGCGTTGATGTTACCACTACACCACGGCCACCCTAAAAAAGTATCTTTGTAAGGGCAAACGCACTTTTGGCTCTGCATCTATATATTTGTTAAAATTGTATTGCTTTAACCAGAGCTCCAAGTATGTGATTACACTTCGACACGCAAGTGACTGTTCTTTCGGTCCCACAATTGAGAATTTTTGCCAATTCTTTCTTTTTGCCGGCATCCTAAAAAAATTCTTCCCTATTTCTGGAAATTGATATTCAGCATCCCATTATCGCAATATCGCTGAAACATATTGAAGTCCCGTTGAAAGAGAAATGCAATGACCTCGACTTTTAGTCCTGATCTATACGCGATCAAGGATCGGCGAATTTGTAATTTGAAAAGATCCAGCAGAAGTCACATTGCCATTTTTCACAATGGAATTGTTTTGTCCACTTAATCAGAGCTCTATTGATCACTTTTTCGAATACCTTACTGATGATCAGAAGGAGACTTATCGACCGAAGATTTGCCTTATTGGAGGTGTCCTTACCCCTTTTCGGGATGCTGTTTTCCAATGTGCTGGATATTGTGCATTATTCAGTGCATTGTTAAACAAAGTGGTGAAAATGTCCACCGCATCTAGAGGGAAATGTCGAAGCACAATGTTCGAGACTCAGTCGATTCCCACAGATTTCTTCCTCCAGATTTCTTCCTCCTCAATGAGTCGAAGATCGCTTGGAGCTTCACCTTCGATATGCACGGGTGATGTACGCTTTCATCGGCGATGACATTATTTGCCATAATATCGGATCGCCAGTGCTCTATATCATTTGGAAGGCAGAGGTTGTGCACAAGGACGCGATTTTCATTGTACATTTCCTGTAAAGTCCCTCCTATAGCCCCCACCTTATCCTGTGGATCTTCGATCACAAAAAAGTTGTTATCCTCTACTGCGTTATCTGGATCTATACCTGCCGGTATCGTTCATTCTTCGTCATTCTAGGGATCTTAAGACATTGAAGGTCGCTTTGATTGTTCCCCCGAAATATTTTATTTTACAATGGGCATTGTGATACACAAATGTATGCAGGCAGTTTAAAGTTTGTCGGTCCATGTCGGTCAGTTGTAACCGACCAGATCTAGATAGAAGCCACTTCTAGGAAATGACGGACTATCTGTGGCTCTCAAATCGAGTTTATACTCGACACTGTGCCGAACCCACCAATTAAATTGTAGGTTCCCTCCATGTGTGTTATTTCCCCAATCTCGATATTTATCGTTTAGATATCCGGCCATGAAGAAATAATTCTCCTCCGGTGCATAAAGTGCAATCATGTAAGTCCTCTTTCCACTATGGAGTGGGATGCACACGATACACGCTTCCAGCACCTGGAACCTTCACACTTAACGCTGTACACTACCTTAAATCGCAGTTGTTTTTTAATGAAGATCGCAACACCTCCTCTTTGTGTCGAGTTGGGTCAATCGACAAGGCGAAACAAATAATGAGACAACTTACAGATGCTTGCGATGTCTCTATGGTGTGAAAGAAGGGAAAACATAAATTTACTTCAGTCCGCTGGTGGAATGAGAATACAGCGCAACTACGGTCCGATTGCCACCGCATGGAAGAGACACGTTCGAAGATTTGCAAAATCGATAAAGAAGAGGGCGCAAGGACCTAAAACAAGCCATCCAAAATAGCAAACATAGATGCTTCTTGGAATTATGTGATGAAACGGACCAAAACCCATAGGGGAGGTCGTACTTAGTCGTTTTGAAAAAAACTCAAAATATTTCAGAAACTACCACCAACGTGCCCGAATCTGCTTCTCGAAATAGATAATGACATCGCCATCGTCGTAGTGGCTTCATTTTTGGAGCAAGTTAGACAAATCAGCAACGACACTATTAGGATAGTCCAAAAATGCCTTACTTCAGTAGCTCTAAATCTTGCCGAAAATAAAACAGAAGCGATGATGATCAGCAGCAGGAAAAAGGGCGAAACAATTACCATCACTGTAGGTGGACACGAGGTTAAATCGAAACCAGCAGTCAAGTATTTGGGTGTGGTGGTCGGTACTAAGCTAACATATAAACAACATCTAGAGTATGTAAGTGAGAAAGCCTCACGAGTGAATAATGCACTCATGCGGATAATGCCAAATGTAGGAGGACCAAGGTATAGCCGAAGACGACTGTATGCAAGTGTAATCATGTCAGTAATCCTGTATGCTTCACCAATCTGGGCAGGAGCTACGAAGACCAAGTCGTATAAGAAGAAAATCGAAACAACAACAACAGATTATGCGCCTTAAGGGTATGTAGTGCATATCGTACAACATCTAGCGATGCAGCATGTGTCATTGCTGGAATGTTACCCACTTACCTGTTATCAGATGAACTGCAGAGGATATATGAAAAGAAGAACAAAGTGGACGACGGCGTGAGGGAACAAATTATCTAAGAGAAGCTGAACGAACTGCCGGTCTACGAAAATGGCAGCAGCTCTGGAATGCATCAAATAAAGGTCGATGGACGTAAAGACTTATTCCGACAAACAACGACTGGATAGAGCGTAAACACGGAGAGGTAAACTTCCACATGACTCAAATGCTAAATGGGCATGGATGCTTTCGTGTCAATAACTTAATTCGTGCGGTTTGCTAAGAGATGGCGTAACTTGTATTATTCCATTGTTATTATTCCATTGGAACATGCTTTTGAAAGCTACTGTCATTGTACGTCATTTCAGTATATGTCATTCATTTGAAGGGTAAACAACAATAATTTTTTTTCACTCAAATATGTCGAACTTTGTGCCTGAAAAAGTGTTTTTGCGGGGAGTTCTTCTTCATTACTTTAATATGAAGAAAACTGCTGCCGAAAGTCATCGTATTTTGGTGGAAGTTTATGGTGAATATGCGCTAGCTGAGCGAACGTGCCAAAAGTGGTTTGCACGATTTAAAATTGGTGATTTTGGCTTGGAAGACGATGAACGTCCTGGGCAGCCAAAAAAGTTTGAAGATGAAGAGCTGGAAGCATTACTCTATGAAGATTGTTGCCAAACACAAGAAGAGCTCGCAGAATCTTTGGGTGTCACTCAAGCAGCCATTTCAAAATGTTTAAAAGCAGCTGGATATATTCAAAAGCAAGGAAATTGGGTTCCACATGAACTCAAGCCGAGAGACGTCGAAAGGCGGTTTTGCATGTCTGAAATGCTGCTGGAACGCCACAAAAGGAAGTCATTTTTGCATCGGATTGTTACTGGTGATGAAAAATGGATCCATTACGACAACCCCAAGCGCAAAAAATCATATGTGAAACCCGGCCAACCAGCCAAATCAACGGCAAAGCCGAATATCCATGGCGCGAAGGTAATGCTCTGTATTTGGTGGGATCAGAAGGGTGTGCTGTATTATGAGCTGCTAAAACCGGGTGAAACCATCAATGGACAACGCTACCGAACACAATTAATCCGTTTGAAGAGAGCAGTAGCCGAAAAACGCCCGGAATATGCGACCAGACACGAGGCAATAATTTTCCATCATGACAACGCTCGGCCCCACGTTGCTATTCCGGTTAAGAACTATTTGGAAAACAGTGGATGGGAAGTTTTACCCCACCCGCCTTATAGCCCAGACCTTGCCCCTTCTGACTACCATTTGTTCCGGTCGATGCAGAACGCCCTCACTGAAATACGGTTCACATCAGAGCAGAATATCAAAAATTGGCTTGATTCATTCTTGGCTGCCAAGCCGGCGCGGTTCTTTTGGGATGGGATCCACAAATTGCCAGAAAGATGGGAATACATAAGTTTAAACTCGTCGACACACCCAATTGTCCGTCCTGCGAGGAAAGACAAGCAGACGTTGAGCATGTGTATTTTCAATGCCTACGATTCCGGCTTCAGAGAGAAATCCTACAAAGGGAACTGGAAGAAATACCAAATCCTGAAAACATAACATACTCGTACTACAGCCGCAAGCAAAATGGGATGCAGTAGACACCTACACAAAATACATCTCGAATGAACTTAGACGACTGGAGCGGGAAAGAAGGAGAGATGGAGAAAGGAGAAGGGTAGTCCAAGAGACTGGCCACGTAGACATCTGAAGAAGCAAGAATTGCTAAATCTTTCCCCGCGAAGAAATACTTGGAGTAGTACCGCGGGGTATAGAGTATAAAAGGGAGGTGGTTTTAGTTAGTAGAAATCTGGCATACTGACCAACCGAGTATTTCGTCAGTACAAACAAAAAAATGAGAAGACATCTCTGTTTGACTCAGTTCTCTACCTCAAATCATCCTGACAGCTCTCTACCGTTCCATATCGCCGACTTATTGTTCCTGTATATGTCATTTAAAATATTTAGTAAGCTGCTTTAAAGTTGATGAAAAATGCATATAATTTCTTGCCTTGGTCTAGATATGTTTGTGCTATTGACGTTAAATTGAATATCCGATCAGCTGTTGAGTAGCCCTCTCTAAAACTAGCCTGGAATTGGTTAAGTTTCTTGCTCTCATTCACCCATCTAGATAACCTTGCTGTCAACAAGCTTGTGAAGATTTTCTTTATTGCGTCCATAAAGGATATGCCCCTATAGTTTGCAGCCATGTTTGGGTCGCCCTTCTTCAATATCGGGAAGACAATCGATCTTTGAAATTCTGTTGGCACTTTTCCTACATCATAATTGTGGTTGAAAGATATCGGCAATATTTGCAGGAAGTATTCTGTAAAGTATTGGAAGAATTCGTATGGGATTCCGTTTTCTCCCGGAGCTTTATTCCGTTTAGCTTTTTTCAATGCCTCAAAGAGCTCATTCTCATCAGAAGGTGTATCTAGAGTCTCGTTGCAAATTCTTGGTAATGCATAATGAAAAACAATCAAGGGTTGCTGTGGATTAAGCATTGATTTGAAATGAGTCCTTAAACTGGATATATCTATTCGGCTTCCAACCTTAAAGGTATTTCTATTTATTTTCTTTGCCAACGGCCAAAATTCTTTGCTGTTAGCAGACTCAGTTAGCTTTCTAAGACAACGAAGAGTTCGAGAAACCTACGTGCGTATGATCATGGACATGTATGAGGGAACAAGGACAAGAGTAAGATGTCCCGCAGGAGTTACCGAAGAGTTACCAATTGATGTCGGTGTACACTAGGGAAGCGTCCTCAGCGTATTGAAGTCCTTGATTATCTGCTTAAAGGAAAAGTGACGGACCCTAAAGTGCATCAGTTATTCTTTGCTGACGAAGGAGCTACCATAAGTGAAGATCAAACGTCCCTGCAACGAGCATTTGATGTATGGGTGGATGTTTTGAAGGCAAATGGGTACCATATTAGTTAAAAAAAAAGATAGAATATCTGTGCTGCTCATTCTCTGATCCACACCGGCCTATTCCGACAATTACTTGAATCGAAAAGTGCTTCCCAAGTGCGAAAACTTCAAATATCTGGGATCTTTGATCAATAGCGAAGTAACTTGTGATGATACACCAATCATTCCATAAGCGTAGGGTGGATGAAATGGCGGGAAAACTCCGCTATCGTCTCCGATTGAAAAATGTCCCCTAAACTGAAAGGAAGACTCTAACACCGCAGTTGTACGTCCGGCGCTCACATAGGGTTCACAATGCTGGACAATGTACAAAAAGTATGAAGGCAAATTAACGGCAGCTGAGATGAAGATGCTTCGCATGACAGCAGGAGTAACAAAGCTTGATAGAATAAGAAGTTCAAAGATTCGAGGAAGCCTTAATTTAAAAAGCAAGTCCGGCTCAGTTGGTATTTTCATTGTTCAAAGGAGAGATCCTTCGAACCCCGTCAAAAAGGCAATATCAATCAACGTTCCTACACAATCGCGCAAAAAGGCAGACCAAAAACAACTGCATCACACAAATGCAAAAACACCAGCATTCGGTTGGCCTCAGTGACGAAGTGATCCGAAGCCGGGAAGCCTGGCGGTACTTCCTGAGGTCAAACCGGCAAACCCCACAGGCGGATCAGTAGGGATGCAGTAAAGTGGGAGGATTGTGATCCTTCTACTCCATAACTTGGCCGTAAGAAGATGAAGAAGAAGACTCAGTTAGCTTTCTAGCTATTTCATTGAAATCCAATTATTTTGTGTACTCACACAGGGCTTTGTAGAATGTGTTTGTGTCTATGTATAGGGCTTTCGCCGCTGCGGTGTTGTTCTTTCTAAAAAGATTCAATGTGGCAAGGGTATTTTTTCTAGCTTTGTAGCATTCGCCGTCAAACCAGGGTTGTTTTCGTTCAAACCTCATTGTATTTTTTTCTTCGACGGATAATCTTATAAGGTCCGTAATAACAACTGGTAATAAAAAAGCATGACTTCATTCTGGGGACAGCCTTCTGATGTACGGTGGATGTGGCTGTCTCTTTTACAACTGGCATTTTCGTCAATAGTGAACATTCAATTACTAGAGGCATATGGTCTGAGGTTGATTCTGAGCTCATAATCGATTACAGAGCAACCCTTGTCTTTGGTACAATTCCAATATTTTTATTTCCAATTCTTATTTCAACTAACGATCTTTCTTCTTTTCTTACAAAGTCGCATTCAAATAATAACGCGACCTTTTCCTTTTTCACAAATAGCATACCACCAACAGCTCTTCCTATACTATTAGCTCTTTTTCGAAATAGAATACTGTACTATTGTACCGCCGACGGAATGAGGCAGTATAACGTTACAGGCGGTGTCTCCCAAGGCTCTGTCCTAGGTCCAATACTGTACAACGATGTCCTCAGACTTTGAATCCCGAGGTTCTCTAAAATAATTGTCTTCGCCGACGACATAGCGATCGTTGAAGTGATCAAAGTGCTTAATTAGTTGGAGCATGACTGTAATGAAGCTATAGAGATAGTACAGGACTGGCTAGTAAGCATGGACCTAAAACTAGCAGAGAAAAAGACTGCACATCAGCAGCAGACGAGTTATGGAGTCTATAAAAGTAACCGTGGGCGATCACGTTGTAGTTTCTAAACCAGAGCTGAAGTACCTTGGCGTTACTAAAGATGCAAGGTTGTTGTAATACCTGCAACATGCAGCTGAGAAGGCAGCAAAGGGTGCTCTGGCAAGGATCAAGCCAAATATTAGAGGATCTAAACAGAAGAAGAGACTACTCTTAGCAAAAGTTGCGACGTCGATGATGCTTTACTGCTCCCAAATATGGGCAAGTGCCATAAAGACGAAATCGTACAGAAGGAAGACGGAGGCGGTCTACAGAACCAACGCCTTGTATAAGTATGCAGCGCCTTTAGAACAACCTACTACGACGCGGCATGCGTAGTTGCTGAAATGGTGCCAATATACCTCATCGTTAAAGAAGCCGAACGGAAATATCGTGCCAACAGGACAGTGGTGTCAACAGCGACGAGTCGAAGTGACACCGAAGTACCGCCAAGATCAATCCTCGAAGAATGGCAAGAGAGATGGAACTTTTCTGACAAAGGCAGATGGACGCAGAGATTGATCCCCAATATAGACCCTTGGATCAGTAGGAAGCATGAAGAGCTGAACTTCTATCTGACGCAAATGCTTACTGGTCATGGATGTTTCAAAGCTTACCTCCACAGATTTAGACACGAAGACAACCCTTATTGCTCAACGTGCTCGGAAGCATTCGTGAAGCAGAACAGATCATGTTCCATTGTGCGCGATATCAGGAAGAAAGTACCTTGCTGGCAAACAGACTGGAGAGAACACCACCGGACAGATGACGGGCACGAAAGAAACTTGGGAAGCAGTAAGCGAAACTGTGGCTACCATCATGAAAGAACAACGAAGACAGGAGCGACAGCGAAACGTCGCGCAGACGGCTGCCAACACGAACGAGCCGAGTGTGTAAGGCTGAAGCCCTCCTCGCGATGAAATGCTTTACGCCAGTGCCGCGAGGACCAGGGGTAGGAGGGGGATGGGTTTAGTAAGTGGAAATCCCATGCTACTATTACTTGGTACGGGCTCAGATTCATCTTTGAAAGATTCCCACCTCCCAACACAAAAAAAAAAAAAAACTCCATTAGCTCTAATTGCAGCTTCCATAGTAATCTCTGATCATCAAAGGACTTTTAATATTTTTCAAAATTTTCCTCCGTAATAAATGTTTCGAATAAAAAAAAATTCATATTTATTTACAAAATTAAAGCAAAATTATTCTATTAACATTCAGGTTAACAGTTTGCGAATTATTCAAATCGCATTATTGTTGCACAAGTATAGCGAACTAAACAACATTGACTGAAATTTTCAAAACCCTAATACAAACAACACAGAACTTTTATAAATTTTCTTCCTGATTATTTTGTTCACTGCATGCTATTTTTGTGCAAAATTTCAGCTATCTAGGTCAAAAGTAACAAGCGTGTGGTGCTCTGATAAACTGAGAGACACCATATTGAATACATTAGTGTTCAGTTTTATACCATTCTGATACGGAACACTAAAAACAACTTCTTTTTCGAGATCATCTAGATTAGGGTAATGCAGTCACATCCTAGTTTGACAAATTCGGAATTAAGTTCACAAGTATTCGAGTCAAGACCGAGTTTGGCACATAGCCCCATTAGGTAAACTACCGTATAACTAACTCTGATGTACCATATATCCAATGTGGGATGTTCAGCGTCCATGAAGAGACACGTTACAGTGAAACAATTCCTTCTTCTGTACAAATTACCATTTAGACAAGGGCTTGATTATTGTTTTCAAGTACGGAGCTCGACCCTGAAACATTCTACTACTATACATACCACCATGACAGATATTCTGAAGACATCAATGAAATGATTCCTAGAAGTGTGATATTTGAGCACTCTACTAGGCAGCCCACCAGTATCCACTACAAGTATATCCAGTCGCAACCGCGCGAAATCTCTTCATCAATATTGCTTATGCTACAAGAGAATTAAACTCAGGAGCCATATTTTCAGAAGCTTTTAGTCTCCAGCTGTACAATCAACGAGTCTATATATTTCTGAGGATACCCTAGCTATTCGTGCTTTTCAATATAATTACGACATCAGTCATACCTTGGATAGCTCATTCCGCTCCTGGGTTATTGCCTTGTCGCGGCTGAAAAGTCCAAAAGACATGTGAGAGGCGTAAAAAACCGGAGTCTGATTGCAGGAATATCTCGAGTGCTAACAGTATTTTGCACGAAACCAAAAACAACCCCGCCTTGAGTTAATGCCGGAGTATTGAGGTACCCGTGCTTGGCTGCATGACTAGTTAGTGGTTAAAGAGAAGTATTGGAACGGTCCCCTCGATTGTATAAATGCCTTAGTATGCCTCAGTATAACGGCTCTGCTGGGACTGACCTACTTTCCGAATTACTCGTGGGACCACATAGCCAACACAACAATGAACAAACAAAACCAAAAAGATAATAACGAAAACAATCAAGTAGAACTACAAAAACCTGTTCTTGTCAGGCTAGACACAACCCTTGGTTGAAAAAAAAAAGTAAGGACAGTTGAGAAAAGCTGGTTAAATCACCTGAAATAAATAAACAAAAAAAAAGAAGTCGATCAATTGCGAAAGCTTAGTCAATTCTACTGCGAAGGCATTACACTGGAAGTAGAGTGGTCATATGGTTTAAATGCAACTTGATTGTGATGATGACATCAGGTGGAGGGAAAAAAATACTGTGAATCATGAGCAATGACAAAAAGTAAAACAAACAAGCTCCCCAGTTATCTGGACGCCACCCTTGGAGTTTACTGAAACTTAATACCACCTAAGTTTCAAACCCACTACACCAATCTTTCTTTTTCTCTCTCTCTCTCTCTCAATTTCTACAAACGCCCGTGTCCTGAAATAATTTAATGGTATTCATATCCCATTTGGCGCGCGCAAATTATAAAAAAAAAGCAAATAGTTAACCGGATCGACGGGGAATAGACCAGTAGAGTCTCTGCAGGAACACATGCCGGTACTTCGAAGCTGACTTCAAAGAGACAAAGATCGAAAGATTCAAACAAAAAGAAGGCCTCATCAAGTTTTGAAGCTACACCATTGGAATCAGCGATTGTAGACCAACGATTGTAGATGGGGTTATCACTCAGGAGAACTGACTGCTTTTGAAAATTAAATATTAAAAGCCAAGATAACTACCATCGACAACGCCGGATGGTTCAAGGGAGTAAAAGTTGTCGCCTGTGGAAATGCGAAAGCAATCGAGTTCCTGACAAGAACCATCACCAATATCGGTGAACTGTGGAAAAGAGCCGGTTTCAAGGTGCTGCCTAAAACTGCTTTGCTACCATCCAGAACAAGGATCTATCAAGGAATGGAAGCTGGAAGCCGCTATGGAAATGGGAAAGACCTGGCCTCTACAATCGACAGGCATTCCTCGTATCTTAAAAGAGAAAGCACGCATATTAAAGTTTGGACTGGGGAGCGTTAAGAGTGGATTATGATGGCGAAAAGGAGTTGGAATCTACTATTGGTGCAAATTAATTTGCATTACTCCAAAGCAGCAACATATGAACTTTTCCTATTCATTAATGAAGAAGACGTAGACGTGCCTTTGATCTTTGGATTCTAAAAAAAAGGATACAGGGTTTAAAGTCAAAACTACATAATTTATTCCACACTACGTAAAAAGGTAAAGCAAGAAGTTGCATTCTTGCAAAGAAAACTATTGATATGCCCTTTCTCCCTACATTTAGTAATGAAGACACTATGGCAGTCAACGTAGGGACCAGGATGAAAAAGCTGTTTCTGCCTATATGCCGCACGACAATGGAAACCTACCACCAAGAGCAGTTCGAGAACTGGTTAATTATGCAGTATATCACGGAACACATCTTTCGTAATGGGAGGCTGTACTAATGCTCATCACACTCAATGGGGCAGCAAGGATATCAATGACAGGGGTGAGTCTACTTTTGAGTTAATTTTTTCTACAAATCTAGTACTGCGTAATAGAGACAATCATCCGACCTACCATAATAGAATAAGGGAAAAAATCTTCGACCTTACCTTAATGAGCAATAATGAAAAAATTGTAGTGGAGACTGTCACCTAAAAATTAAAAATCGAAAAACACAGGTTAGAAAACTGCATAATAAAGCTAGACAAAACAAAACAAAGGAAGACTGGACTGTTTACAGGTCCAAACTAAACTTATACACGAAAGAGCTAAAAGAGAATCCTGGAACACGTTCTGTCAATCCATTGAGAATACGAGCGATGCGGCCGGGCTCCTTAAAGTCCTATCTAAGGACCCAGTGGCCCCATGATACATTATGCATCCTAATGGCTCCTGGACGGAATCTGGCCAAGAAACGCTACAACTCTTGATCAAAACCTACTTTCCAGGCAGCAGTGATCTAGAACACTCGAAATATAGAAAACCATCCGCCGATAGATCCAATTAATTCAATGAATATACAGAGTATATTGCCACAGAGCACAAAATAGCTTGGGCTGTTCGTTCAAACCCTACAAATCCGCAGGACCAGACGATATCATTCCAGCCATGCTTCAACATGCTTTACAGACAATTATGCCCTGGCTTAAGGTTATTTTCACAAGTTGCTTAATGTTAAGATACATACCGGTCAGCTGGAGAGAGGTGAAAGTGGTATTTATCCCCAAGGCTGAAAACCCACCCAAATCCTCTTTTCTTTTAAAAACACTGGAAACATCCTACATATAGATCTGTGGGAGGCCCAGTTAATGAACATAGCTTGTGTAACACCTAAGGTAAACCCGTGGAGACAGCACAGACAAACAGTTACGAGGTTTACTCTACAGGGAGGAGTAATTTCACCTGTCCTGTGACTTCTTGCCGTTAACAAAATTCTTAAGGCTCTAAAGTATCAAGGAATAAAGACGGTAGCTTACGTCTGTTGCGGCAACTTTCCTCATGGGCGGAATCACATTACAGGTCAACTCAGAGAAGACTGAACCATTCTAGACTCAAAGCTTACGTATGAAAAGAGCACTATGTGCGTTCTACGCATGCAAAAAAACTTCGGTGAACATTGGAAAATGTGACCGCATATAATCCACTGGATGTATATATCGGTCATTAGACCTGCTATCTTAACAACCTCACTAAGGTATAAGGTTATTCACATGTATTGGAGTAACTGGAGCATATTCCCTTGCAGGTGTACATGAAAAGCCTGGCAAGCCAAAGTGCAATCAGTTTTAAAGCATCTGGTCTTTCTAAGCAAAGTTCCTATAGTCACGTATCTATACTTCACAGTTATGGAATTGTTAACCCCATCAAGAACTCAGACTATGTTATTACATATCAGAATTTCAAAAAGAATTATTCCACCCTTATTTCCAAAACATAAGAATGGGAAACCAGCACTGATGGCCCTCAAAAGGAAATAGGAAGCGGACTCATACAGACTCAAATGTATGAAGTATTTTTCAAGCTTGAAATCTAAGAGCTGCATTGACAATCCTAACAAAGAAAATAAATCCATCTCGGATTACAATTTTTGTGGACAGTCAGGCAGCAATCAAGGCACTGGATAGCGAGACAATAAGATCTAGGACAGTATGTAAATGTTGTGAAACCCTGAATAAACCTAACAATATCGACCTGGTCAATCTCGGCTGGGTTCCCGGACATAGTTATATAGAAGGGAATGAGATAGCAGATAAACTAGCCTCCTCCATGCGAAACAGACTCTTCGGAGAACTAGGAGAGTTGGCACATGCATCGCTGATGGACTTAACGAGATTGGTAAAGGGCACACGCTGGTGTGCCAACTATTATAGAAACAGTGTTAGATGCGGTAACATAATCCAAGGGGAACCAGAATGAACTAATAGGCTCCCGTGTAGGCACCTTTAGAGATGTACAGCTCCCCCCCAACCTAATCTCGTTTAATATTTGTAATGAGTAACTTTTGTTTACTAATTGTATATCTACTACGTGCTCTCACGTTCATAGCAACGAAAACTGCTCATAATATAGTACCTTTCCCTATTTGTGCATTCGTGCGCTAAAAAGTTTTGCTACTACAAAAATTAACCCTTATTTGCTACGTGTGCACTTGTATGGGCTTCATTCGCTATACCTAACGAAGCCATTATTTAGTTTGAATCAAGAATTCGAACTGTTAACCTCTATAGGCTAATTTGTTTTCCTAAAACTTCTAAACCATGGCTGAACCAGCAGCAGCTGCAGCTGCTCCAGAGGATGAGAAAATCATCAATTATATGAAAAACCGCATCCGCAAGGGTGCAATGAAACGAAAAGACATAATTGTCGTCCAAGGACATCACTTTCAACCACGATTCTTCAAACAGCCAACATTTTGTGGTCACTGTAAGGAATTTATTTGGTAAGTGACTTACACCGCATATTACAATGAAAAACTGAACCCTTTTTTTTCTATGTAAAATCCTTTAGGGGCTTCGGCAAACAAGGCTTTCAATGTCAAGGTAAATATTCATCCCTTATATGTTTAAGTACTAAAACAACAACATTACTTGGCAGCGTGTAGATTCAATGTCCACAATCGATGTCATGAGTACGTGGTGTTCAAGTGTCCTGGCAAGGATACTGAAATCGATTCAGTAAGTAACACTCACTTTAAAAACAAAAACAGTAAAGTTCATTATTTTGTATCCCAACGTTACCCAGGATTGTCAAAAGATCAAACATAAATTCGAGTCGACCACATATAAAGCACCGACATTCTGTGACCATTGCGGTTTACTACTCCATGGCATCGCTCATCAGGGATATTGCTGCTCTGGTAAGAACTTGCTTTTATGGTCAGTCAGAGTGTGGCAAGATTTTCTATGCTTTAAGGATGTAATTTGAATGTTCATGCTGCGTGTAAAGAGCAAATTCCCCAACTGTGTGGAAGTGATATAACGGAAATTAGAGGACGCATCAACTTGGACATTAGTGTTAAGGGTGGTGTGCTAACAGTAGAGAGTAGGTTCATAGTGGGTGATCCCTAAGCCGACTTTAAAGCGTTTTCTCTCTTTCAGTTAAAGAAGGTGCAAATTTAATTCCTATGGATACAAATGGACTCAGTGATCCCTATGTAAGAGTATCGATGCTACCCGATAAAGCCGATAAGACCAAAAAGAAGACAAGGACTATAAAAGGAAATCTTAATCCGGTTTTCAATGAGACATTTACTTAGTAAGATTGGTAACTGGTAATTTCTTTCGTAGTTTTGAAGCCTGATTTATTTTTTTAAAGTGACATCAAGCCAGAGGACAAGGAAAAACGTCTCCTGGTAGAGGTATGGGATTGGGACAGAACTTCTCGAAATGATTTCATGGGCTCGTTGTCGTTTAGCATTCAAGAGATTATAAAGGTTTGTGATGAATCGAATTGCGACAGGAATTGAAATGCGTTCTTCTAGGAACCAGTTGAAGGATGGTACAAATTGTTATCTCAAGAGGAAGGTGAGCATTACAATATTCCATGCAGTGATCCCAGCACTGATATCGCTCTTCTAAGGGATCAAGTTAGGGTAAGTGAAAAAAGTTTTAACGTATCTATACATTTTAACATATCTATACCTTTTCTAGTACCCCAGTTTATGTTAGGTTTGCCCTTCCTGTACTCTACTTTTAAATCAAGAGATACTGGCCCAGTTAAAAATTGGGTCAAATAACGTATAGCTGAACATTTTCAAATAGGTTTTTGTTAAGTCTATCGAACTTTTTTTTCTGCTGAAAATAATGTAACAATGATCATATTGCCTTAAAAGTTAATATTTTTGATGCAATGGTAGATTGGATTATCCAGATCAGAGATAATTTCTGGGAGCTTACCAAGTTTTAGCGTCCTTTCTGAATATATCATGATTTTCGTAAACCTCTTGATGAGCTGACGTACATGACATGACCTGCATGGACCACAAGAAAAAACCTGCTTGAGCCGTTCATTACATGTCATTTTACTTATTTAATTATCTTTTAAAAATTAGCAAATCGATTCCCGTAATTGTAACCGTTAAAGAGTTATAGTGTGATAAGCTATGGCAGCTCTTAGTGTGATTTTTTCAATTTCGACTATCGCTACCAGTTTAGCAAGTTAAGTTTGGTTAGATTAGGTTGCGGAATGTGTACAACGATGGGTGCCTACACGTTAGACTCTTGGTCCATTGTCATTCCCTTTCTTTTTTTTTTGATTGTGCCAAGGGATGTGTTATCTTCTAACGATACCAGTAGTCCGGGTTACTGGCATGCACGATTCGCAAACCTGAATACTCGATGTCAGGAACACGCCTACGTACTAATCCACACCCTTCACATTTCAACCACTCTTCCAGCCTACCGTTATTTATTACTTCGCAGGGCTGGTTAGGAAAATAATCCTCTTCTTTCCCAGTTTGCTCCTTCAAAAATGGGTTCAGTATTCGCCGTTCTTTGCTCCATGAGATGTCGTCTTGGCTTCATTTTCACTGTTGCCTTCCTGACTCTTTCCAACCGCCAAAGTTCCTTCATGATTATTGCTGTAACCTGTTTCACCGCATTCCATATTGTGCTCGATGCTATTATCATGAGGTTATATTCTCTAGAGTTGGTGTTTCTCCAATTCTTTTCTCTAGTTCTCTGCGCTCTATATCGAAACGTGGGTACTGAAAAATACGTGCCGCGCATCTTATCTGGCCTCTGCATCTTATCTGGCCTCTCCACAGTTCAGATACTCTCGAAACTAGCCATGTTCATCTTCCCTTTTAAGACTGTTTCCATCTCTCCTGCCGTGCTTCCATACTCCGTTGTCTTTCTTTCAGCTTGATATTGTTGACACTAGCCAGGATATCTGCTGGTGGCATTCCCGCGATGACACATATAGCATCATCTGACACCGTCCGAAATGCACAGCATACCCTCAGTAAACATTCGGTTGACTGAGTTAATTCTTCTGGCGTACGACTTAATTGTCACTGCTTTGGCTCATATTGGTGTTGCATACATTATGATGGACTGCACCACCCTTGACATAACTAGTTTCCTTTCTTGTCTTGGTCCTCCAATGTTCGTCATTATTCTGCACTCACTCGAGCAGCTTTGTCGCACGTTTTTTCAAGGTGTTCCTTGTAAGCGAGCCTAGCATCGATCATCACACCTAGGTATCTGATAACCGGTTTTGACATTATATTATGGTCGCCTACCCTGATGGTGATTGTCGATTGAGTCTCTTTTCAAGCGACTACTTACTCGTACTAGTACAGCTTCTGTTTTGTGTTCTGCGAATTCTAACCCAACCGCTGCCATCCACCGCCTCACTTTTCAGATACATTCATTACAAATATTTCTTCGAGGTGTTTCTGCGGCACAACTATTGCAATATCATCGGCAAAGCCTATGATTTGTGCCTCATTTGGGATCCCAAGCCTTCCCCTTAGAATGGTGGTACCGTCTAACACCGTTGTTAGTTAGCTGCTCGAGCTAGCATGTGCTCCTTATAAGTCGAATGAAATCCATTATCGAAGCTTGCTCAAACTAGCACAGTTCTGCAAAGAGTCTGTTTCCCATATGGAGAAGCCGACCGTTTTGGAAATTTGGGCAGTCGAAGAGCAAGTGTTTAATGGTTTCTATTTCTACCTCATTTTGACACCTTCTGAGTAGTCCGAGAAGTTTATTCCTAGTCTATTAGCCATAGTGATGATCGCACAATGCATGTTAGCAACCATATCAAGATGCGGATTTCTTTTTTCCCCATAACTAATAAGCTTTAGGTTCTTCCCTCATTCGAATGTGGCCATAGGCTGTGGAATATAACACAATCACCTCTTTATATCTAAGCAGTGTTGATTAGTTCTCTGATCCTAAGATCTATCTTTCCTTTCACTACTCCAATAGAGATATCTATTTGTTGGTGTGTATGTTCTGTGCCTAGTTCTGATCATTTCCTGGCTAGTTTGTTCAGGTTTTGACGACATTGACATACTGTACTGTCCTAAATTGTATGACATCGCTGTCCAGTGCTACCTGAATGTTAACAAAGATTGTTATCCGAGATGGATTAATTTTCCCTTGTGAATATTGTCAACGCTGCTATGTCAATGACGAAGATTTCAGCTTAAAAAAGTCATTAGTCTCTAATTGTTTCCAGAGTAGACAATGATTGTCCAAGTGCCAATCGATGATATTTATTTGGAATGTATTGGCTAGAAACCAGACAGCCTCTCCAGGGAACGAGTGTCTCATCGATAACTATACCTTCACCGGTGTAAAACAATTCTTTGAACTTTTTTTCCAAAGTGTCTATAAGAGGCTGAATATTGTTTAGGCAGCTTTCTCTATCACTTGTCTCGCTGGTTACAAAATGGAGTATTGTTAGTAAAATTTGGAAGCGATTTTACGGCATAAGACGTCGCGGTATATCCATTTTGTATATGCTATGGGATGGCCAACAATCTGGAAGATTGCCAACCCATCCACATCGTTAACAGCATCTGCTTTGGTCTTTATTAATTCTTGCAGATTTCGGTCGGCTGATACGTTTCGCTCTGCAAATCTATTTGTTTCTTTGACAATATGCTGTATTACCTCATCAGCTGGTAAACCACTTCTAAAGGATTTATATTTGCTGAAAGCGTTAGTCAAGTTTGCCGGCAAATAGAAAAGATTTGTGTCTTCCAACATATTCAGTCCACTGTTCTTCTCCAATATTTCCAATGTTTTGATAGCAACATTTATTTATTTATTTATTTCAAACATCTTTCACAATAGACTTACAGTCTTTAAACGCAAAAGTTAAATTTAAGTACAGAATTCAATAACTAATAGCCAATTCAAAAATCAAATCATTCAAATAATTAAATAATAATAATTTTAAATAACTATATAATTAATTAATTTTTATTTTTTAAGAATTTTCAACCAAATATCTGAACAAAACAGCCTCAAAACGTTTTGTGTCACTGAGTTTCTTTATGTCTAGTGGCAAGGAGTTATACTGCTTGATGACATGAACGAAAAATTGCCGTTCTGAAGTCGTGCACGTAAATCTGGGTTGTAAAGGGTGGTTAAATTTTAAGGGCCGATGTTGAATGTGAATCACACCTAAACGTCAAGTTTTTTTCTGCATTTCGTTTGACATTTCTCAATTTCAGACTAACTCAATTTGAACCATGGAAAGATACACAATCGAGCAATGCGTTAAAGTTATTCAGGCTTATTATGAAAATGGGCGTTCAAATCAAAATGCATATCGTGCATTTCGTGATTCTTTCGGTCAATTTAATCGTCCAAATGTGCGTACAATCGGAAAAATCGTGCAAAAATTTGTGCAAACCGGGTCTGTAGGAGATGTGAAAACACCAGTGCATGCTCGTACAGCTCGTACTGCAGAAAATATTGCTGCTGTTCGCGATAGTGTGGCTGAAGAGCCGTCCACCTCAACTCGTCGTCGTGCCCAACAATTGCACCTCTCACGCTCGTCGTTGATGAACATTATGCATAAAGACTTGCATTTACGCGCTTACAAGGTGCAATTGACTCAAGAACTAAAGCCTCTTGACCATTTCAAGCGTCGTCAATGGTCACAATGGTGGCAAGAAATGGCAACAGTGGATGATCAATTTTCGAAGAAAATCATCTTCAGTGATGAGGCACATTTTTACCTCAGTGGATTCGTCAATAAGCAGAATTGCCGCATTTGGGCGAATGATAATCCAAGAGTGATTGTCGAAAAACCAATGCACCCACAAAGAGTGACTGTTTGGTGCGGTTTATGTGCTGGCGGCATCATCGGGCCGTATTTTTTCCAAAATGAGGCCGGCCAGGCAGTTACTGTGAATGGTGTTCGCTATCGTGAGATGATAACGAACTTTTTATAGCCCGAATTCGAAGATATGGATGTGGACGATATGTGGTTTCAACAGGATGGTGCCACTTGCCACACAGCTAACGAAACAATGGCACTTTTGCGCGACAAATTCAATGGCCGTGTTATCTCACGTGGTGGCGATGTCAATTGGCCCCCAAGATCATGTGATTTGACACCGTTGGACTTCTTTCTTTGGGGTTATTTGAAAGAAAAGGTGTACGTCGATAAGCCAGCAACAATTCAAGAGCTAAAGGATGAGATAATTCGGCACATTAACGGCATAGAACCTCAATTATGCCTCAGCGTCATCGAAAATTTGGACCATCGGATGGAGGTGTGCCGCCGAGGTCGCGGCGACCATTTGGCCGATATTTTGTTCCATACGTAATTGAACCATACCAATATTATCATAATAAAAGGAAATGACAGTAATTTCCTAAATAATTTGTGTTTTATTCAAAATCAACATCGGCCCTTAAAACTTAACCACCCTTTATTATTATTTTGAAGGAGTGATTGGACACTGGCAACTCTATTTTTTCATATAGATAGTACGGCTCTCTGGTTCTTAATAAGTTATTTAATGTTTTAAGTGCAAAGTATTTTCTATATGTATGTAGGTCACATCCTAAAATATTTTTTGAAAAGTTCGATACGTGATCAAAGCGCTTAAGGTTATAAACGTATCTGACAACGTTATTAAAAGCAACAGAAATTTTTCTTTCCGTTTCGTAGCTCAGGTCACAAAAAATTTCACATCCGTAAGATATAATTGGCATAATTATACTTTTTTGCTAAATTTATTTTAATGTATAGTGGTGTGAACTGTTTCGATAACGATAAACATCGCAGAGAGCAATAAATTTTGCCAATTATTAATTGGATGTGGTAGTTCCAGTTCAGAGTCGAATCAAACCAGATACCTAAATTCATAGCTTTGTCGACATATTCGCCCATATTTCACCCCAAAAATAGGGGTTAAAAATAACTGACTTCAAGTTTGTTTTTATAAATAACTAAGCACTTAGATTTTCTAGGGTTTATATGAAGATAATTAGTATCGGACCATTGCAGAATATTTTCAAGGTCTCTGTTTAATTTATAAGCTCCATCTTCTATCATTCCAAGTTTACAGCTGAGATAAATTTGCACGTCATCCGCATACATATGTAAAGATGTATGCTTAACTGCTAGCGGAAGGTCATTTATAAAAATTGAGAATAAAAGCGATCCCAAAATAGAGCCTTGGGGTACTCCCGACGACAACTCGATGAGGCCTGATTTACTTCTTTCTACAACAACAGCTTGTCTCCTTCCACTAAGGTAGGAGAGCCATTTGAGAAAAACAAAACTGACTCTTTAGTTTGGAAACAAGTGCTCTATGGTTTACCGTGTCAAAGGCCTTCGAGAAATCAAGGAGTCCTAGAAATGGCACCAAGTCGCAGTCTATGGCGCATCTAATATCATCCGTCAATTTAAGGACAGCTGAAACACAACTATGTTTTGCTCTAAAACCTGACTGAAGACCACTCAGAAGATTTTTTATTTTTAATAAAAGTCGATATTTGTTCATGCAAAAGTTTTTCCAAAATCTTAGATAGGTATGGCAGTATTGATATTGGCCTAAATTCAGGTGAGAATGAGCGAGTAGCAGGATTTTTTACAATAGGTGTAACTTTGGCAACCTTCCACGCCAATGGGAATGAGCTAGTTAAAATAATTGTGTTATACATGTGTGTAAGAGTTGGAAGTATGTGGGGCAGTATTATTTTAATGAATTGAGGGTGTATGTTATCAAGACCCATAGCTTTAGACTTTATCTTAAGTATAGCCCTTACAACAGCAGTCTCATCTATTCTATAGAAGTGAAAACTTTCTTCATTACATGAGTTTGCGGTAATATCAGCTGAGCTTGGAACTATGAGATTAGTCGAGCCGCACTGAACTTTTACAAATTCATTATTAAGGAAGTCTGGATTTACATCTTCATCACAATATTGCTTTTGACGGCCAACACCTAGCTCACGAATGTTTCTTCACAGAGTTTTCGTGGGTAGATCTTTATTAAGGCGTTCAGACAACATACGAGATTTGGCATCTCTTATTTTAATACAGACCTTATTTCTCAGCATGCGAACAAGTTCATAGAATTCGGTGAGTCTGTACTGTTTCCAGCGTTTGTACGCCAGATCTCTTTGCTTCATGAGTTCTCGAATATCACTTGAAAACCATGAACTTGTATTATTTCGCACATATTTTGTTTTGAGTGGTACATGTGTGATAGCTATCATTCTGCAGAAGGTCGTTAAGATCTTCGATATCTTCTTCAACTTGTAGCTTATTTAGTATATCGATTATATTGTCCGCCTCTACCCCATACTCTTCTTCGTCATCTGATGAGTCTTCTGAAAATCATCCGGGATCGTCAAAAGAATTATCTGCTCTAGTCTTCATCTGTAGTCTTCGCTACAATATCCTCTATTTACTGAAGTGTTAGCCTTCGTCGCTTGCTAATTTCTAATGTTCAACCCTGCAAATCAAAAAATACATATCTGAGTGACATGTCGTACAACGTATGAATGTCAATCGTTGATCCGAATTATCGCTTTAATTTTTTCAAAAGAATGACCAATATGTATTATAAACATATTTTTGTTTGTAAAATAAATAAAAAAAAACCCAACTTATGAATGATGTGGCCCACACAGAAACTTGAGTGTCATTTATACTTGAATGACGTGGCACGCAATGTGTTAACGGAGAAATTTGAAAATAACCCGTCATACACATGTGAATGACGTGGCCCACACGGAAACTTGAGTGTGATTTATATTTGAATAATGTGGCACGCAATGTGCTAACGGAAAAAAATTGAGAAAAAATGAGAGTTTGTAGAACCATAAGATGATCTCCTGATGCAAGCCGTTTTTTTTTTTTAAAAAGTTGTAATACTTAGGGTTAAAGATTACCCCGCGATACCCCTGTCTCATCCGATTTTAATGGTTAAGCCAAAAACAAATTTCATCAAAATCCGATAAGTGATTCATGAGTTGGATGTGGAAGAACGATGGTTCTAAGATTTATAAAACTCCTCCCCATTTAATCCGATTTAGATAATTTTCCGATGGGACAACTACCGTCTTAACTTACGAGTCCAATTTCTTCGCACTCCATTAGATTTTGACAATTTGTAGTCAAATACACATTTTCTCCAGATTAAAGATAGAAGATAAAGACACAATCAGGATACACTTAATATAACTGAACGGAATACTAATCGAGCGATGCCCGACTCGCAGTTGAATGTTATAACTTACTTTTACTTTCGTTGGCGCTACAAAGCGTTGTGTTACTGGGCTTCAAGTAATATGCCCCTCCAGCTGGCTCGATCTCTAGCCCGCCGTCTCCAATTTTGTATACTTAGTCGATGGAGATCTCCTTCTATCTGGTCACACCATCGAAGATGAGGTCTGTCTTGGTTTATCAATCCCTCTGGTAAGGCGTTAAAAACTTTACGGGCTGAAGCGTCGATGTTCATTCGCTCCATATGACCCAGTCATCATAACCGTTGGATACGTATTTTTTTGACTAGGCTTATGTCGTTGTCCACCATGTGCTACTTGTCGTTGTATCTTCTTTGCTCGTCTGCAGAAACAGGACCATAAATCGTGCGTAGGACTTTTCTCTCGAATACAGCATTTCATTTCATTTCATTTAAATGGTTTGTACAATAAGATAAAATCTTTTTTAGTACTTAGAGGTGTAACTTCAAAACAATTATTTCATTGAAAACTTAGAAACTAGATACAAAAAATTTCTTAAAACTAACTTGAGGAGAGATAGATAGGAGATTTAATGGGATTTAATGTTGAGGTGTGGAAAAATATAGGAGAATTGCACTTTTAAAATTGGAGTGATTTGATATAGCTCTTATATGCGAGGGTAAAGAGTTCCATAGTCTCACAGTGTGAATGAAAAACAAGCGCGAGGAATTGAGATAATTGCAGCGGTAGGGTATTAGATTGGTGGTTCGTGACGACCGAGTAAAATTAAGCCTGTTATACAAATAAGGCGGACTTTGATTTATAATAATTTTATGCAAGAATATACAGTTCCTGGCGTTGATATACTGATGCAAATCACAACCTAGTGAATCCCTAGTGTATGCTGATATGTGGTCATATCTACGAATCCCGTGGATGTAACGCACCGAGTCATTGAAGGCTACTTGTAATTTGTGTTGGGATAACGAGTCTAGGCTACAATATACAACTTCAGCATTATAAGGGGCAAGATTAGAGTTGTTACCAGCTTTCGTCGTGTTCCCAGTGGAGTAAAATAAGCACTTAGCCACAGCTTGCGAAGGCATCCGTAGATACGACCAATGACCACGTTGGTGTGATTGTAACCAGACAGATTTCGATTAATTGTGTATCCGAGACTAGTGGTTGATTCAACAGCTTTGATTTTATTACTATCTAGATACAGATCCGGTAGAAGATTAAGGTTAAATTTTTTCTGGGATATTGGAATTACTTGCGATTTTGACGGATTTAATAGTAAACCATTTGCCACTGACCAAGTGTAGATGCGTTTTAGATCATCGTTGATGAGAAAAGCGAGTTCATTAAGGTGGGAGTATGGTTTTGCTAGGTGTAGTTGAACGTCGTCTGCATATAGATGTACTGAAGCATGTTTGCACACAGACGGAAGGTCATTAATAAACATGCAGAAGAGAATCGGTTGAGCCCTGTGGCACACCTTGTTTGATTTTCATTAGGGACGAACAACTTTCACCCGAAAAAACTCTTTGCGACCTACCGGAAAGAAAACTACTTAACAATTTCACTGCCCTATCACTGAAACCGAAGTTGTTCTTCAGTTTCCAACATAGAATTTTATGATTTACTTTATCAAAGGCCTTAGAGAAATCCAGGAGACAAAGAAAAGAAACATAACCCTTATCAAAATCTTGTCTTATTTCTTCGAGTAGATTGACCATGGCTGTCGAACAGCTGTAGTCAGCTCTAAAACCTGATTGGTGAGGACTCAGTAACTTATTGATAGACAGGTGCTTTTTGATTTGTTTTGCTATTATTTTCTCGAAAGCCTTCGATAAGCAAGGTAGAATGCTGATCGGTCTATAGTCGGAAGGAGATGTTGGGTTAGCTTTCTTTGCGATAGGCAGAACTCTTGCATTTTTCCAGACCTGAGGAAAAGTCGATGTTGTTATAGACCAGTTTATTACATGGGTAAAGTGGGAGACAATTTGTGGTAAGATAAGTTTGATGAAGCGTATTGGTAGGCCATCTCCCCAATTGAATCAGACTTGATAGCTGCAACGCATTGGACAATTTCGTCTTCAGTGGTTACTTCAAAGTCTTCCAGTCTAGGTAACGAATGCTCAAGGTTGTCAACCTGATTAAAATAAAATTCGTTAAAACTGGGATCATCCCCTAGGAAAGCACGATTTAGTTCATCAGGATCGAGAACGCATTTGGAGTTGAGGCCACCAGAAACACCAATTTTACGCAGGTTACTCCAGAGTTTCTTTGCAGGGACGGATATATTTAATTTGGACGCAAAATAATTTTTCTTTGAAGTGCGTACAACTAAGGTGGCGTGGTTACGTGTCACTTTAAATGAAGACCAGTTATCATCAGATGGTCTGCGCCTCCATTTACTGTACAGTTTGTTCCTTCTTTTAATAGAAATAACTACTTCGGCCGTAAACCAAGGGCATGCTCTGTTATGTATTTTTACTATTTTAGTTGGTACACATTGATCGAACAATTGTGTTAAAATAGCTTGAAACAACATTACTTTTTCATTTGGATCAGCCCTTAGACGGCATTGTTCCCAGGGGGCAGAATAAGTAGCAATTTGAAGGGCATTTAAATCTATGGAATTGAAATCCTTGAACGTAAAAGTATCTGAGAAAACGGTTTTGGACAAATTCACATCATAAGTACAGAACAGCATATCATGATCAGAAACATCAAACGATAATTGGTCGCACAGTAAAACAAGAGACGGATTAGAGACAACGATTAGATCTAGAAGATTTGGTAAGCGATTATTAGCAAAACCAGTTGGGTAAGTTGTATTTATTATTTCCATTCCTACTGAATAAACTAAATCCTTCATTTGAGAGGCAAGAGAGTTATTTTTCAGTAAGTTGGTATTGAAATCACCACAGATAATTATGTGCTGATAGAGCGCACAGAATTCAGAGATAACTGAAAAGAAAGGTACAGGGGAACAGCTTCTATTGTTACTGTACGCACACGCAACCATACATTTGGTGTTGCAATCCCGAATTTCTATTATAATGTATTCGATTCCACTGCCATTAGACTTACTGATAATTTCACATTTTAGATTTGATTTACAATAAATCACTACCCCGTCATCAGTAATTCTATCGTTCCTGAAAATTTCATAATTAGGTATTTTATAGGACAAATCAGGTACCATCGGGTTAAACCAGGTTTCACTTACACAAATAACATCAACACAGGAACAAGAAAACAAGTACTTTAAATAATCTAATTTATTGTCATTTAGACTACGCGCATTCAAGTAGTAAACTTTAAGCCCCTCATATCTCTTGGAGATAACATTTACCATAGTGTACGTTGAGTTATCATTCACACTGTTGCCTAATATTGAGCCATTCATTTAAAAAGAAAAATAAAAGAAAATAAAAGTGCAGGGGAGCTTTCAACCGACTCGGTAAGGGTTCATGCTTTTGCACCATAGAGCAAGGGCAGGACGATGAGTGTTTTGTACAGCGTCTCTTTGGTTCTTCTCGATAGGGCTTTATTTCTCAATTGTATGGCTTTGTTCTGTACTCAGCCCAAAGAAACAGCGACTAGCAAGAGTTATTCTACGTTTAATTTCCGCGCTTATGTTATTTGTCGAGGTTACAACTGTATATTCAGATAGACAAATTCCTTGACTACGGGTACCTTAAAGTTATATCTATCAATTGTCACCAACCGACTCTTGCTAATGAAAGCATATATTTCGTCTTGTCCTCGTTGATAACCAGTCCCATTCTATCATTCGCTGACCCCATGCTAATGAAAGTATCAGTATCTGTCCGCTTAGTTTTTCCTATCACGTCAATGTCGTCTCCAAACCCAAGATATTGCCTGGATTTTTGATAGATGGTGCCTGATGTACTGGCCTGGGCGTTGCGTACTATTTTTCTAGCACAACATTGAAGCAACTGCATGACAGTGCGTCACCCTCTGTTGGTGTCGAACGTTTCAGTAGAATCCTTTCCAAACTTGACGGAGCAGCGAGCATTATCCAACGTCATCCTGATAAGTCTTATCATTTTAGTAGGGATATTAAGGCTGGACATGTCACGCTTGAATGTTATAAATTGTATATAAATAAGGGCAGTAGTCACTTATGTACATATTCGAATGAAAATCTATGGGTGACCGTAAACGCCAATAGCATTTATAAACCCGAAATACCCTGCGAAGAACGCTGAAATTCAGTTATAGAACTTGTTCCATTTAAATTCCTCATAAATCTTAGCTTACTTCACTTTGTTCGTCAAAATTGTCATACAATTTGGGTTCAAAATTCTAAAAACGATGTCGCTTCCGCCTAAAAAACGTACAGCGTATCGCAGAGACCAAGCAAAACCATCCAAACCAAAGCCTTTCATTAGTGTGGTGACTGCCTGCCGCAGGCGAATGCATTCTAAAGAACCAAACTTTGCTTCTTACGACCTGTCGAAGGATGAAATCGTCTTTGAAGGAAATTTCTCTGGACCAATGAAAAATGTATCTGATGAACAACGGAAAGTGCTGGACAGTGGTAAGCGCAACGATTATCTTACATTACGTTACGATCACAGTCCAGATACGAAGTATTATTACCCGGAAGCTACCAGTTGGCGTATTGGATGGTTGCACAATGTGAAATGCAAAACGGATAAAGTTAAACTAAATGATTCAAAATGAATTATACACATATATGTATTCTTGTTTGCTTGGAAAAAATGTTAGTTTAGCTTTCCATGTTTTGTCAATAAATTATTGTTCTGTCCTTTGTTATCCTTCTACTACAAGACATTTGTGGAAGTGTGTAGATGTATTTAGATGTTGGTGATTGCACGAAGCGTGCATAGGAAGTGTTTTATGATCTGTACCTACCTCTCATCTCTGCAACTTGGCCTACTTGTAGTACAGTTTCTGGTTATGACGATAGTTAGCCACAGCTTTGGATTTGGTGTTGGGATATATTTTGTGGCACACAGTCTTCTATAAAACAATCTACAATTTGTAATTTATTCGGCTAAGGTTTATGTTGGCAGAAGTCCAGACTTCGGTACTGATATAACACAATACATTTATCTGGGGAATTTTGGTTTATACAGAATCTTGCCGGAATGTCCACCGTTTTTTTGTATGGTTTTGCCAAAGCGTATGTAATCTTCATAGATACCAGTAGCATGCAGGATTCGCAAACCTGAATGATAGAGGCCAGGAATACGGCTACGTACTAAATCACTCTGCGCACTTCGAACCACTCTCCTCGCGGGATTGCAGTTAGGTAATACTTCGCGGGACTGGGTACTTCTATGCCTTTTGTGTTCTTAGGTGAACTGTTCGGATTATTCGCGTTAAAGTCGCTGAGTATGCGTACCGCCACGTTACTTATGATGGTCCAGTTTTCGCCATTTTGAAGCATGTAATTTACGACATTATCGGGTGTGGGCCACTCCTCAAATTGGTCTTTAAGGACGATCCTCTCGGTTTCATACCATGGACAATGAAAAAATAAGTGCTCAGCAGTTTCCGGGACATTTTCATAACGTTCCATAGTTTCGGATAGTTTCATATTAGCGTTTGAAAAGGTATTCTCTGAAACAGCCATGTCCCGCCAGAAACTGAATCAGATAAAAGTTTTATCCATATATCGACCGCTGATATAACGCGATGCGTCCATCTCCCCTTTACGGATATGTTCCGCTGTTGTTGCCAGGTTGCGATACTGCTGATTCTTTCGTACTTTCTACTTTCGTTGTCTACCCGGCCAATTCTTGCCTTTTCTTCAGCGAGTAAGTCGATGGATAGCATTGAAGATGCGACGAGTATAGCATCGTTCGAGACAGTTCAAAACACACTGGCGACCCTTACTGCGCTAAGACGGAGAACGGATTTAACTCCACGCATGTACGACTTCATTTTCTCAGCACTTGACCATATTTCTGCTGCGTACATATGTATAGAATTGGCAGCTCCTGCGAGTAGAAGTCTTTTATTTTCTTTTGGACCTCCGATATTACCTTGAAAGTGCACTAATATCTTTTGAAGATTTTTTGTATACATGCTCAAGGTGGTGTTTGAAACTTAAACGAGCAACAATAATCACTCCAACGGTTGAGAAACTATTTCGTGCCGTCCGACTCTTAACGATATCGTTTCCTGAATTTTTCTACTTGTAATTAACACCGACTCGGTTTTATGGTCGGCAAGCTGCAAATCAGCGTTAGCTAGCCAGGGCGTACCATTGTGATTGTCTCGTTGCAGTAGAGTTCAACTTCTTCAAGACTTGCTACAAAATCCACCGCTATGTCGTCCTCAAAGTCGATGATTGACGCTTCTCTTGGAATCAGTAGGCATAGGATTTCATAATAAATAGCGTTCCACAGCAGTGGGCCAAGGACCGAACCTTGTGGGACCCCACCAGTTACTTCGTATGTCTTAATTCTCTCATCAGAATCATAGAGGAGGATCTGTTCACAAAACAGCTCTTTATTATTTTGCAGAGATAATCCGGTATTTGTAACCGATAAAGACAGCTCATAATGCGTTCCCAATTCGCTGACTTAAACTCGTATGTCTATGAATCTGTCTATATATACATACGAGTATATGCCTATTTATTAATTAAACTGAACATGATCTTCAGTCCCGGCTCTTGGTTTTGGACCTGTGAGTGTTTATTGACAGCGATTCATTATAAACGACATTGTTTGTAGCTGGAAACTTAAAGGCATGCGATTTTCTTTTCATTTCTAAAAGTACCTCAGTAGTAATGCTAAGCTGGTAGCCACTTGTTTGCTGACGATGCCGATTGAGCGAAATTGTCTCCCAGTGATGCAGAGACAAAATACAGAGACTTGTTGAGTCCTTTTTAGTAATTTCAGGCTGAAAGCCATCACCAGGCCATTGATAACCAACTCAAAAAATTCAGCATATTCAATGATTCTTCTTCAGATTCTGTCCACGGTCTACAATACTAGAATTCGTTAGAACATACTGTGTGTCTGGAGAATTGTGATAAGTTTTTAATATATTCATAAAGAATCGCTAAAATCTCCGTTCTAAATAGCATTCTTGTCAGATGTCCTAGTCCAGAGGTAACCAGTTATGCATTATTTGAATCTATTAAAGCTCTTCCTGCTCTTGCAGCGAAAACAGTTGAGTTCTGCACTCCACCACCGTGGATGTTTACTTGCTTTTTTTCTAATTACTGGGCACGATTTCGATGAATACAGATTTAAGGGCAGAGGTTAGAAAGTTGTTGAGCTTAGCGGAAAGGATAGAATTATGTTTGTCCTAGTCTCTGCTGCGACGGTTATGAATTCAATTTTAAATAACGAGCTGCTGCTGAAGGACTACTTCCTTTGTTGTATACTACATGGTACTTACCCTATGAGTCATAGTACGCGTTACAACGTCTTCTATTACTTTCCTAACGCATGTCGGTGGAGTGGAGGTAACTTGATACGATCCAGATGTTCCTTTCTTCTGGTTTAAGTAGCATTACTGCGAGGACATTTGTACTGCAGTAAAGAAAAAAGTTAGATTTAACTATGCCAGGGAGAATGTTGGCCCTGATGTCTGATACCTGCACCTATTGTGTGTTTTTTTTTTATAAGAAATTGGAAAGCATCGGAAGTCTTTGTGTGGGACCATGGTCCACGAAAATTAACTCTCTCTCTGTTCCCCACGGTACGGCCGTTAAGCATTTCATCATGTATGGAAACGTCAGCTGTAGCTTCACACGTGTATGTGAATGTGAGTCTGTATGTGCATCTGGAGTGTGTCCACACATCTTCGGGGGAATTACTGCAAGAAGGCCAGATGGAGAAGTCATCGTGCATGAAGCGATAAAAGGTATGAACGGAAACATCCATGTCCTGTTAGCAACTGTGTTACATAAAAGTCGACCTCTCCGTGTCTGCGACGAAAAAAAATCTACAGAATTTCCCTGATGTAACTTGATACTCTTACAAGTATATTTCCCAGCGCTTCCAGTATGTATTTCTAGCCCGCGGAGTTGAAAGCGTCCTTAACGTCCAGTATTATGCCGAAACAGTACTGTTTTGTGCCACGTCTCCATCGTATTCCTTCTTTGTAATAGCATTAACAGCTGGGCATGCCCTTAGGAATTTAGAAAACAGTACTGATATTCCGATAGCCCCCTGCTTCTTCAATCTGTTGGAGATGATGCGCTCCAGATTTTTTTCTCCTTGTCTAACATACAGAGAGGACGTGTTGCTTCCCTTGGGCGGTAGCACAAGCCTCTGTTTCCTCTATTAATCCGGAAACAATCCCTCACTTAAGTAGGCATTGTAGATGTCTACAAACATGTCCATTTTGGAATTAACTGCCGCTTTAAGGTCCACATTGAATATGCCATGCGGTCGAGGATTTTTTTTTATTCCCAAATCTGTTGGATACCTCAAGTATCTCTTCTGGCGTGATTTTAGGGTTTGGTTGTACTATTGCCGATGGGAGGTCTTCTGGCGGAGTTTCCGGTTGGCTTGGGAATAGACCTTTTCAGAAATACTTCTGCGCAATATATTCATTCCACCAGTAAGCTGATGGATAATGAGGACTAGTCATCCATCTTACCATAGACATAGAGGCACTGCACGTCTATGTAATGTACATATGTGGTTAGTTGCATAGACAATTGTGTAGTATAGCGAGCCCTGTATTATCGCGTGCAGCCAGAAGCCCTCAATCTCGTAACAATGTTGTAAGACAGGTAAGATTTTCTTAGTGCTACCAACGGCGCAAATTTCCTCTTAGGGGCTTAAATACATTATGCACATGAACCTGGTATTCTGGATTGGCGGATAATCCCAAAAAAATGCATTAAATATCACTATTTGCTGGGAGAATCCCCCTCAGAATCTCTGAATGTACGAAAATACCTCGGAATAGTGCTTGATAAAAAGTTAAAGTAGAAAATGAACACCAATGAAGGAAAGCCACGATAGCTTCATTCAATCATCTTGTGGATTTAAACTGCAATCGTGATACCTATACTCACATATGGTAGCCTGATTTGGTGGCAAGCCGCAAAAACAAACACCAACCCCAAGGCCCAAGGATACAAAAGTTGGGGTGCATAGCATAATGACAACCATATCAGTGGCATGACTCGAGGCTACCCCCAACCAGCTTCCAATAGACCTTTTTATAGAAAAGGCTGCGTCTAGAAATGCCTTGAGAATCAGCCAATCGAAGAAGTACAAGTCATCATCACCAAAAGTCCCCTGGATTTACACAGCATCTACTTAGCATATGCGTAGCTTGTTTGGTTGAAAAAGGTTTCGCGAAAATATGTCACTGGTTCTCTCACTAAACTCCAAAGAACAGTTTGCATCGGCTGCACGGGGGCCTTCTATAGCACGAATGGCTCTTATCTAGATGCATTGTTTTACCTCCCCCTCTTGATATTTATATCATCTTCTGTCTTAAAAGAGATGGCTTTTGGTATAACCTGCACTGGACCTTGCGCGACACTTATCTTTTGAATTTTGTCTTATGGGTATGCCATCTGATGCAATGACACCAGAACTCAAACTGCTTCCCTCACCTCACGCTCAGGACTGGATTTTTCTAGAATCTGAGCTAGGAAGGAATTCTCGTAAGGAAACATCAATACTAATGGCTATGAACTATATTGTAAGGAATAGGTAGAGGGGACGGAGTATCTGTGAATATAGCGACAGCCACTTTGCGTTTAAGGCCTTGCTCAGCCCTTTAATCACTTTCAAAATAGTTCGAGGATGGAAGAGCTCTCTAAATTCCGCCATGAGTCTTGTTTGGGTCCCAAGTCAATTAGCGATTACTGGAAAGGAGATCTCCGATGAACTTGCTAGACGAAGTTCAGAGAAGAACTTTTCAGAACCCAAACCTGCTTTGAGTCTTCCTGCGACCTCGGTTTGGGCTTCCATTGACGGTTTAGATTTGCTATGTATATGGTCTTGGGTGGAATGACTCTCAGAGATGTAGACGGATTAAAGAAATGCTACCGAACGTCTGTAAGAAATCCTCTGCATTCTTGCAGTCCCTCAGTAGAAAAGACTGCAGACAACTTACTGGTGTTCTTACGGGCTATTTCACTTTCATTAGGAATCTTAATGTGCTAGGCTTAAGCGACACCACCATCTGTGATGCATGTGGAGAAGGTGAAGATACTGCTAAACACTTGCTCTGCGATTCTCCTGTCATTGCTCGTGTTAGGTGGTAGATCTTTTTAGCCGATGTGGTGAGCGCTGATACCGTAAGTTTCTCATCACTGAAGCTCTTACTAGTCTTTCTACGAAAGATGAAAACATTTCATTAACAGTGGGTTGCTTCCTGGTAGTACAATGGACAGGTATAGAGTCTGCGTGCTCCAGTGGAGTTTTTCCTACCCCGATAAAAAAAAAAAAACATCCAATCCATAGCAATCTATACCGATGGATAAAAGACGGATGTTGGCGTAGATGCGGGAATCTTTTTCGATACGTTGATCCTATTCAATTCGGTCAGACTTCTGCACAACCGCCGATCAGACTTCTGTACAACCGCCGATCGGACTTCTGGACAACCGCCGATCACCGACTTCTGGATGAAGGCGAAACCAGGTGCTGATATTACATTTTTAATTGACAGTCAGGCGCAATGAAAGCAATTTCTGCTACAGAAACAAAAGAACTATTTAATGTTCTTAGAACACAGTACAAGGTAAAGCTCTGCTGAGTTCCTGGGCATAAAGGTATACTGGAAAATGAGAAGTCTGACAAACTTAGCTGATTATTAAGTAAAAGTCCCGCCCTGCAATCCTATGCATTAAGCAGGGAATAAGATTCTTACAGATGCAAATATTAACTAGAGTTATATACATGCATGCATTACAGCAGGGAAATTGTGGCCCCTCTATAATGAAGCCCTAAATACTCTGCGGTAGCACAAGTGAAGATGACATATTGGGTCAATAACTTAATTCGTGCGGTTTGCTAAGAGATGGCGTAACTTGTATTATTCCATTGTTATTATTCCATTGGAACATGCGTTATATGTCATTCATTTGAAGGGTAAACAATAATATTTTTTTTCCACTCAAATATTTCGAACTTTGTGCCTGAAAAAGTGTTTTTGCGGGGAGTTCTCCTTCATTACTTTAATATGAAGAAAACTGCTGCCGAAAGTCATCGTATTTTGGTGGAAGTTTATGGTGAATATGCGCTAGCTGAGCGAACGTGCCAAAAGTGGTTTGCACGATTTAAAATTGGTGATTTTGGCTTGGAAGACGATGAACGTCCTGGGCAGCCAAAAAAGTTTGAAGATGAAGAACTGGAAGCATTACTCTATGAAGATTGTTGCCAAACACAAGAAGAGCTCGCAGAATCTTTGGGTGTCACTCAAGCAGCCATTTCAAAACATTTAAAAGCAGCTGGATATATTCAAAAGCAAGGAAATTGGGTTCCACATGAACTCAAGCCGAGAGACGTCGAAAGGCGGTTTTGCATCGGATTGTTACTGGTGATGAAAAATGGATCCATTACGACAACCCCAAGCGCAAAAAATCATATGTGAAACCCGGCCAACCAGCCAAATCAACGGCGCGAAGGTAATGCTCTGTATTTGGTGAGATCAGAAGGGTGTGCTGTATTATGAGCTGCTAAAACCGGGTGAAGCCATCAATGGACAACGCTACCGAACACAATTAATCCGTTTAAAGAGAGCAATAGCCGAAAAACGCCCGGAATGTGCGACCAGACACGAGGCAATAATTTTCCATCATGACAACGCTCGGCCCCACGTTGCTATTCCGGTTAAGAACTATTTGGAAAACAGTGGATGGGAAGTTTTACCCCACCCGCCTTATAGCCCAGACCTTGCCCCTTCTGACTACCATTTGTTCCGGTCGATGCAGAACACCCTCACTGAAATACGGCGCAGTTCTTTTGGGATGGGATCCACAAATTGTCAGAAAGATGGGAAAAAGTCATAGCTTCAGATGGGCAATACTTTGAATAATACTATTGTACATGTTTTTCTTAAAAAAACGTTCAAATTTTGACAAAAATCCGCACGAATTAAGTTATAAACCCAATATATATATACATATGTTTGGAGGGAGTGTAGTGATGAGGAAGTACACGAGGTCATATCCCCCTTTCTCTATAACTAACCAACTGTGACAAAGATTCCTTGGAAGCCATTTTCTGTAAGCCCGTAAATGATATCTGAAGATTCATCTAAGTTTAAGAATGGTTTGAAACACAACTGCAATCGGTGATTGTTTTTTGAACGAGATGGCTCTTTTCGCAAACGGCATGAAAATAGGTCTACATTGACCTAAGTGTGGAGTAGTGGAGATTATCTCCCCTTTGTTAAACTCACTTACCTAACCTATCCTAGCTAAGGCTCTTCTATGAGGACGTAAAAGGCTCTTTATGACTAGAGGAGATTAATCGTAAATTTTCGAGAAATAGTTTTTTTCCAAGGCGCATTTTTTTCCGGAGACATGGGATGCCACCCTACGTACCTACTCACAAAAAGTAGCTGTATCTATCTTTGTCTACATATTTCTAGACCAAGAATATCACCTAAGATTGTAGCCTTTACTGTAGAAGCCACTAATGTTATTCATTTATTTTTCTAGCGCCCATCTCAACGTGAAGAAAAGAGACGCATGGACAATAAGGACATGCCACACAATATGAGCAAACGCGATATGATTCGAGCTGCTGACTTTAACTTCCTTAAGGTTCTTGGTAGAGGTTCCTTTGCAAAGATTCTCCTTGCCGAACGTAGAGGTACAGATGAGCTGTATGCATGCAAAGTTCTTCGCAAGGATGTGATCATTCAAACCGATGATATGGAACTACCAATGATTGAAAAACGTGTCCTCGCATTATCGGGCAAGCCACCGTTCCTTGTACAATTGCATTCTTGCTTTCAAACTATGGTAAGTTCTTTCCGTTGTCAGCTAGCTTGATTATTTCATTCTTTTTTCTGAAACTACATAGGATCGCTTATTCTTTGTAATGGAGTACTGCAAAGGGGGTGATCTTATGTACCAAATTCAACAAGTCGGCAGATTTAAGGAAAACGTGGCTTTGTAGGTTGAAGCCCTAACCTACTCTACAACATTTTTGAAAATCATTTACTTTCAGATTCTATGCAGCTGAAATAGCTATAGCTTTATTCTTTCTTCATGAAAAGGGTATCCTCTATCGCGATCTAAAGCTAGATAACATTCTATTGGACAGTGAGGGGCATGTGAAAATCGCAGATTTTGGTCTATGCAAGGAGGGTATTCTTAATGAGGACACTACCAAGACCTTTTGTGGTACTTCAAACTATATGGCCCCGGAGGTAAGGCACATTTAATACAGTTAAGGTCAAATATTGAAACTAAGTCAGTTCATGGAGGCTGATTTTACAAAGGAATGTTTTAATAAACCCTTGTCTTTTTAGATCCTTCAGTATCTACCCTACAACAGTGCCGTTGATTGGTGGTCTTATGGAGTTTTATTGTACGAAATGCTGGCTGGTCAGTCTCCATTCGAGGGTGACAATGATGAGTTGATATTTAAGGCAATTAAGGAAAATAAATGTACCTTCCCGAAGCATTTCTCGCAGGAGGCTAAGGATATTTGTAGTGGAGTAAGTTTACCTTCAAAGCATATCAGAGTGTAGGTATACATTTTTGTTTATAGTTCCTTGCCAAGAGGCCAGACAATCGCCTTGGTTCTGGACCGAATGGTAGATATGACGTAAGAACACATGCATTCTTTAAGGATGTTGATTGGGATAAGGTCGCTTCACGTGATATGGACCCACCATTTAAACCTAAGATTGTAAGTTGGAAAGGTGATGTTGGGTTACAGTTATTAAATTTTGAGTTTCCGTAGAAACATCGCAAGGATATTAACAACTTTGATAAGCTTTTCACCACGGAGAAGACCGATTTGACTCCGACCGATAAGCTGTTTATGATGAACTTGGACCAGAATGAGTTTATTGGATTTTCGTACCTTAATCCGGAATTTATTACTTTCTTGTAAGGAATGGTACCGAAGTATCCTTAATACACTAAAATTAGTGCAATAAAATTAAAATATATTAGACACTGTTGTTTTAGAAGATTTTACAAAAAAAGGATTTCAATATTAAATTTCTATGAGTGGCACTTCCAACAGATACTAAATGAGCACCGGAAAGATGTCTCCCCATCGAAGATTATTAATTTTGGAGCTGAAACTTTGTAAGTAGGTTGCACAAAAGCAAGCTCAATGCTATTCAATGTTGTTCAGAACTGCTGAGAAATATCCCTGTTAAATGCTCCAAACAAGATCCTGTATAACATTCTATTTCAATATCTTAAACCGTTGTGTAATCGGCCACTAGTGTGGTTTCGGGCCCTGCAATTTGACAATCAACCTCACCGTCATTCTCATCCTCAACCTCAACCTATCGGCATGAGCATGGCCTCAAGTTCATGGATCATGGTATGCCCATCATGTATAGTTTGCAGCAAGTTTATAATAACTGGACTAGATAAGAATAGATTAGTAAGGGACCAAAAGTAGGAGTACTAATTACCAGCAGTAGGTAACTTATGTACATGACGAATTCCTTCTTTAAAGCAAAATAATTTTTTGTAACCGTAACGGTATTTTCCCCTTCCTGCTCCGTATTATGTGCATAACCATTTAGATCCGGAATCGAAGCTCTTTATTTTGTAAAATAACGAGCCTGGCTAATTCACCGAGATTTTAAGGGAAGCAAAGGGTCACCAGATAGCAATGATAGCTTTTTCAGTTATTATGTTTCAACAGCTGTCAAAGTTACCAATGACATCCAGCTGTCAAAATATTCAGTAAGGTTTGCCATTTCATCATGCATCGTTTAACGCTTCCCGAACGTGTGAAAATTATTAAAAAATATTATGGAAATTCCGGCTCAGTTGTAAATACGCAACGTGAATTTCGTCGTGAGGTCGGTCGTCATCATGGCTTCAGTGCGCAGGCAATCCGTCGCACAGTGGAAAAGTTTGAGCGTGAGTACACTCTTTTGGACTTTATGCCACCAATCAGATAGAGATCAGTGCGAAGTGAAGAAAACATAACCGCCGTAGCGGCCAGTATCGAAGAAGACCCAAAAATGTCGATTCGGCGCCGATCAGCTGAATTGGGCATCGCCAAACAGCCAACCAGGCTTATTTTTCGGTTGGATTTGGCCCTACATCCGTATAAGTTTCTGCTGACGTAGGAATAGAAGCCAGACGACCATACACAATGCCGTGAGTTCGCTAATTGGGCGCTGCAAATGTTGGCCGAAGATCCGGATTTTTTCCAAAAAATCATCTTCTCGGACGAGGTTCATTTTTGATTCAGCGGCTATATCAACAAGCAAAATTGCCATTACTGGAGCGATCACAATCCACAAGTGTTCGACCAAGCATCAATGCATCCACAAGAATTGACTGTTTGGTGCGGTTTATGGCTCTGCGGTATCATCGGACCTTATTTCTTTCGAAATGAGAAAGCAGACACCGTTACCGCCAATAGTCCTCGGTATGGACCGACTTTCTGTGGCCAGAGCTCGACAACATCGATATATACGAGCTGTGGTTCCAACAAGTCGCCGCTATATGCCATACAAGCGACGCAACGCTCGAAGTAGTGAAGGACAAATTTGGCGACTGGGTCATCTCACGGCGAGCGTTCATCAATTGGCCGCCGCGATCATGCGACTTGACACCCCTCGATTATTTTGGAGCTACGTCAAGTCTTTAGTCTACGCTAATAAGCCAATCACTTTGGATGAGCTCGAGGTTAATATTTGAGACACTATTGCCGGAATAACGTCGCACATATTGGACCGAGTCATCAAAAATTGGACCGACAGTTTGAAGCACTGCCAGCGAAGCCGAGGCGGCCATTTAAATGTTATCTGGTCACCCTATACTTCCCAAGAGTTTTCCTAGTCAATGTTGATAAGACAGGACAAAAAGGTGAGTTATTGGTTCTTCCTCGTCGACTTCTCTACAGCTTCTATATAAATTGTTGGAAGGAACATCCATTCTAATAGCATTCCAACTCATCAAGCAGTGCTCCATGATGACTCCTAATATAGAGCTCAAGCATTACATATTTATGCACAGGAGTCTTTTCCCTCTCAATCTCCTCCATCAGAGAATTACGCCTTTGCTTGACCAACTTGAATCGTATAGTCGATGCTTAAAAAAGTCCATCGTTGCATGACCATCTATGTTGCAAAACGCCTAGTGCAAGCACAGCATAAGAAAATCTGATGTAAACGCAGTGTTAGTCTCCTTCTTTCTCTTTGACATTTATTTGTTGATTCGTTTTGTGAGCGCTTGTCTTAGCTCGAGTCAAATGATTCTCGCATTTGGAAATTATCTAGAAAGGAAGAAGGGAGTAAAACTGCGGTAAGGAATATCTGAATATTGTAATATGCGAGCTACGGCTCGAGTAGATAAAACAATATTCTGTGAAATTATTTCTTTATTTTCTAGTCTATAGAACAATTCAAGTTCACACTATACTATTCTTCGCAAATTCTTTTCTTACAAGGTCTCTTTCCTCTCAAATCACTTTATCTCCTTTCAATTACTTAATTCACAAATCCAAACTAATTACTTTTTCTTGTTCACTCTCAACTTTCAATTTATCACCAAATTACAACTTCGCCCATTATCACTTTTCTAATCTCTTCGCCACAGTTTAGAAACTACTGCCCCCTTTTGATCGCCATCTGTCCTTATATAGCAGAAGTTTCTGATAGCCAGAAACTTCTAGCAAATTCTTCGACCACTGGAACAAGAAAAATTTTGCTGTAATAATTCCAGGATGACAATCATTCTTGCAGTTATAATTCCCTCTCATCCGTGATATTATCCGTCTCTTTCGTAGACATGAACTGTGGAAACCGCAGACACGAACCTCGAATGAAAGGACACTTCGAACCAAAATTCTGCCAGAATGAAAAGACACTTCGGAATTTGTTGCATCATACTTTTAGGGAGCGTAGTTATTATTATGCTACACTGCCCCCCTCTTAGACGTGTTCGTCCCAAACAAGTGCATCCTCATTTCGGCCATTGTATCGACTCAGTCGGTCCACATGAACCACTTTCATTTTGGCCCTCGGTCCTCGCTGGATGCGGTAGACAACATCGTTGATGCGGGTTACTATTCTGTAGGGACCTTCCCAGTTCCGCTGTAATTTAGGTGATTTCCCCTTTTGGCGATGGGGATTATACAGCCACACCAGATCTCCTTCCTGGAATCCTGACGTTGTTGCCTTGGCATCATACCTGGTCTTCATGCGGTCGCTCGTCATCTTAATCTGGCTTCTGGTCCCTTGGTGTATGTTCCTAAGCCTTTCCCCACGTACTCTTCCTCATTTCCGGGCTCATTGGTAGGAGATCCAAATTTCACCTCACTGGGTAAACGAGCTATTCCACCAAATAAGATTTCGAACGGCGTATGTCGAGTAGTGCTATGCACTGCACTTCTATAGGCCATCAAAAACAAGGGAATCTGCCGGTCCCAATCCCGTTGGTAGTCACCTACGACCTTCGAGAGATGTTCGTCCAAAGTCCTATTGAAACGCTCCACCATACCGTCCGACTGTGGATGAAGCGGGGTTGTCCTTGTCTTTTTGATTCCGAGTAGTTGACACATCTCTTGGAAGATTCTTGACTCGAAGTTCCGCCCTTGGTCAGAATGCAATTCCAAGGGCACACCGAATCTGCTAACCCAATTGTAGACGATCTGCTCCGCCACGGTTCTGGCTTCCTGGTTAGGGATCGGAAACGCTTCCGGCCACTTACTGAAGTAGTCCATTACTACTAGTATATACCGATTACCATTGTCGGTTTCCGGAAAGGGCCCTGCAATGTCAATGGCGATTCGTTCGAAAGGTGCTCCCACGTTGTATTGGTGCATCTTACCTCGAGTTTTGATTCTCGGACCCTTGCTAGCTGCAACCACGTCGCATTTTCTGCACCAGTCTTCGATATCTTCCTTCGCTTTTAACCAATAAAAACGTTCTCGTACCTCTTCTAGCGTCTTATTCACTCCCAAGTGGCCTCCGGATGCCCCGACATGCATTTCCTGTAACATCTCCTTGACCCCCGTCCGCGGTACGACAAGCTGCATTACAAACGACTTTCCGTCGGAGGATTCCCATTTCCTTCTCAGAACACTTTCTTGGACATGGAGGGAGTCCCACTGCGCAAAATATGCCTTTAAGGTCGGGCTTCTGTGAGAGATGTCCTGATGATCCGGTTTCTCCATGTTCTCCTTCCAGGCCAGAATCGGCTCGATATCCGGGTCTTCCTTCTGAGCGTTCCGGATCTCATCTACGCTCCAGCCGGCGATAGGTTCGGCTCTCATTCTTTGGATGGAAACCAGCTCCCATTCTTCCTGACGCGCACAATGTTTACAATCCGTTCTGCATGGTCTCCGGGACAGTGCATCCGCATTAGAGTGGAGTTTTCCTTTACGATGCTGTATTTCGTAGTCGTAGATTTGCAGCCTTTCGATCCATCTTGCGACCTGAACCTCAGGACTCTTGAACTGTAATAGCCATTTTAAAGCTGCATGGTCTGTGCGAAGAACGAACTTCCTCCCGTAGAGGTATTTGTGAAAATGCTTCGTAGCCAAGATCAAAGCTAGAAGTTCCCGCCTTGTCACGCAGTAGTTCCTTTCTGGCTTAGAGAGCACCTTGCTGAAGTACGCAACCACCTTCTCTTGGCCCTCATGCACCTGGGAGAGTACGGTTCCTACCCCAACATTACTAGCATCTGTATCCACAATGAACGTTTCCCCGGGAGTGGGGTAAGCTAGTATCGGGGCATCGCATAGCCGTTGTTTAAGTGCCTTGAAGCTCTTCTCGCACTCAATTGACCATTTGAATTGTTTCCCCTTTTCCATCAACTGGTGCAGGCTCTTTGCGATCCCGGCAAAATCCTTCACGAACCGTCTGTAGTAGGTGGCTAGGCCCAGAAAGCTCCTTAGTTGGTGTTTGTCTTTGGGGACTGGCCAGTTTTTCACCGCTTCGACCTTCTCCGGATCGGTTGTCACTCCTTTCGCTGAAATTATGTGTCCCAGGTACTTGACTTCTGCTCTAAACAGGGCGCACTTCTTGGGGTTGAGCTTCAGGTGAGCACTTCGAAACCTTTGAAACACATCCCTTAGATTGTCTCGGTGTTGCGCAAACGTTTTTCCTACGACGATGACATCATCCAAGTATACCAAACAGGTTTTCCATGTTAACCCTTGCAGGACACATTCCATCAATCGCTCGAAAGTCGCCGGAGCATTGCACAGCCCGAATGGCATTACCGTGAATTGCCATAGCCCATTTCCTGCGGTGAAGGCGGTTTTCTCCCGGTCTTCTGGATGGATCTGTACCTGCCAGTAGCCACTCTTCAAGTCGAGAGTGGAAAACCATCGGGCTCCTGATAGTGTGTCTAGCGTGTCGTCAATCCGTGGCAGAGGATAGCTATCTTTCTTGGTGACGTAATTGAGCTGCCGATAGTCCACGCAGAACCGCGTGCTGCCATCTTTCTTCTTAACCAGTACAACCGGTGATGCCCACGGACTTTTGGAACTTTCAATCAGACCTTCTTTCTCCATTGCCGACACCATTTCTGCAACTTCTGTCTGCTTTGCCAATGGAAGGCGCCTAGCAGGCTGACGAATTGGTCTAGTATCACCAGTGTCTATTCGATGTTGTACCAGGTGTGTTCGGCCGTATTCTCCATCCTGTGAGGCAAATACATCAGCGTACTCATTGATAAGATTCTCTGCCATAGTTCGCTGCTCCTGATTCAGCTCACTGGACTGGAGAATCGTCTCTCTCGTTTCCGCTGTCCAAGGTGATGGGAGAGGTTTTGGAGCATCACGTTCAGTTATTGTTGCGACGGCGGTAATCGGCGTGCATTTTCCAGTCACCTCCCCTCGCCTCAGTTTGACAGTGTGCGGTCTTGCGTTCAAAACTCTCACTGGAACCATGGTGTTCTTTGGTTCGACTAACGTCTTTCCCACGATGTAGTCTTGAGAATTCTTCTCTGGGTCTGGTTCTACTATGTAGAATCGGTGGCTCCCAAGATCACCTTCCAGCTTCGTCCAAATGATTGTCTCCGAAGACGGCGGCAGACGAAGTGTCTTTGCTGATGACTGTCCTGAGAGTTACGGCATTCTCGTTTCCGTACACCATCGGAATCTCCACATTTCGATACCTCAGTACTTGCATCCCGATGTCCAAGATTACTTCATTTGCTTTCATGAAGTCTATTCCGATGATGCACTCGTCGCATATATCTGCCACCAGAAACGCATGGGAGAACGTCAGTCCCGCCAGAGTAATCGTAACACGAACTTCTCCAAACACCTTCGCCATTTCAACTGTTGCAGTCTTCAGGCAGTAGCTGTTGGTGTTGTGCAGCCAGGCGCTTCTGACGATATCTCTTCTTACAATGGAGGCAGTGGCGCCTGTGTCGATGGTGGCTACGCACTTCTTCTTGTTGATTAGTGCCTCCACTGTCAAGCTCTTGTTATCCCGTTTGGTTTGCGAAACTTGAATGGTGGTCCTGGGGGGCCACCGCCAGATGCTTCCTCTCTGCTTCTCCTACTTCCGCAATGTGGACAATTTCCTCGTCTAGGTGCACTTCTGCACTGCCGTTGTAGGTGTCCGGTTTGGTTGCAATTCCAGCAACGGATTTGACTTCCGCGTGCTTTATCTTCATCCATGACGGCTGTTCTCTGGCATGAGCATTCCACGACGGACATTTCCCTGACACGGTGTATTCCCTGGTATGCTTGGTCCGCAGCCTTCATTGACAAAGCGAATGCCAATGCTTTGGGGAGTGTTCGCTTTTCAGCCATCCTTACAACCATTTGCAGTTGTCTGTCCTCTAAGGCCTGAATAAAAGCTTCCACCGCCATTTCGTTGATAAACTCCTCACCGGCTTTAGGGTATGAAAGATGGGCTAGTCGCTCTATATCCGCTTGCAACTGTTGGAACGTTTCCCCCCTTTTCTGGACTCGACTACGCAGCTGAACCCTGTACACCTGCTGCATGTGTTCATCCCCAAACCGCATCTCGATAGCCTGAACCAGAGAGTCGTAGTTCTGCTGTTTATCTTCCGGGATGGTCTACAAGAGCTCCGCAGCTGGACCCCTCAGTGCAAGCGTGAGTGCAATAGACTTCTCTTCATCGCCCCAGCTATTGGTCATTGCGGCCGCTTCGAATTGCCTCTTATAAATTGGCCATGATGTTTGACCATCGAAGATAGGAGGCTGCATCTCCTTTCTTCTCAGACCGTCAGTGTAATATTCCCGTGCTTTCTGTCTCTTCACGTTGCTGAGTTCCTTAGTAAGATTTTCGACTTGCTTTTCTACTTTTTCGAACTGAGTCTCTATCTTCCCGAACTGAGTTTCATGCTTCTCAAAGTTTTCATCGAATCTAGTTTCGACTTTTTCGAGTTGCGTCTCGACCTTCTCGATTTTCTCTTCGATCGCTTCGAATTTGGATTCCAAGTTCTTGTTTTGCTCATCAAGTTTGCTTTCCAGAGCATCTAGAGAATTCTTTTGTTCGTCCATTGCTTTCTTTTGTTCGTCCAGCTTAAGTTCTAGAGAATTCCTCTGGTCGTCCATTGCTTTCTTTTGTTCGTCCATCTTAAGTTCTAGAGAATTCTTTTGGTCGTCTATTGCTTTCTTTTGGTCATCGAGCTTAAGTTCCAGAGACTTCTTTTGGTCTTCCATTGTTTTCTTTTGTTCGTCCATGACTGACTTAAGTTGCAGGAGCAGACTTATTATATCCGGGTCGGCTACTGTACTTGCTGGTTCCTCTCCCACGTCAAACTCTACGTCATGCGGATTTTCACCTTCCTGCGTTACTGCTTCTTCCAAACGAATCAGTAGGGCATCTTTTCCCCCAGTTGTGTCGAGGTTCCGCTTACTGAGTTCTGCCTTTAGTTGAGTTATAGTTAGTTTTCCCAATTTGCGACCCATTTTGCGCAACTAATTAACTCAACACAGAAATCGTTTTTTTTTTCTTTTTTTTTTTTTTTTTGCTTGTGCAATTTCACACCACGGAAATAGTTATTCACAGAATAAGTTTTATCCCGCTTCTGACACCAATGTAATATGCGAGCTACTGCTCGAGTAGATAAAACAATATTCTGTGAAATTATTCCTTTATTTTCTAGTCTATAGAACAATTCAGGTTCACACTATACTATTCTTCGCAATTCTTTTCTTACAAGGTCTCTTTCCTCTCAAATCACTTTATCTCCTTTCAATTACTTAATTCACAAATCCAAACTAATTACTTTTTCTTGTTCACTCTCAACTTTCAATTTATCACAAAATTACAACTTCGCCCATTATCACTTTTCTAATCTCTTCGCCACAGTTTAGAAACTACTGCTGCTTTCTCAATCGCCATCTGTCCTTATATAGCAGAAGTTTCTGATAGCCAGAAACTTCTAGCAAATTCTTCGACCACTGGAACAAGAGAAATTCCAAGATGACAATCATTCTTGCAGTTATAATTCCCTCTCATCCGTGATATTATCCGTCTCTTTCGTAGACATGAACTGTGGAAACCGCAGACACGAACCTCGAATGAAAGGACACTTCGAATCAAAATTCTGCCAGAATGAAAAGACACTTTGGAATTTGTTGCATCATACTTTTAGGGAGCGTAGTTATTATTATGCTACAATACATTTCTTCAGGAAAATTAAAAAAAAAACAAAAGATAACCTTATTGGTGGAACTCAGGAATCGAAGTGGCAGGTTAACCACGAGGAGAAAATCGGCATCTGGTTTTTACTTATTTAGTTGGCTTTTACTTATTTAGTTGGCAACTAATTAGAGTTGCCAATGTGCTCAAATATTTGTAGGAACAAAAGAGTTGCTGATGCAACAGCTCACTCACATCTAATTTAAGAAACGAATCTAACTTGCTTAGTGCGTAGACGCGCAGATCTTCTCGGTGAAACTACGTTTTCAACTGCATTCCGCCTGGTTATGGTCACTCGTTGAGGTGATGAAGAAGGCTGAACAACCCTTCTAAGATAAATCCTCCAATATTTTTGACAACAATGTCGTGAAAGTGCGGACCATGCGCTCCGCGGCACCATTAGACTCCGGGTTGAAAGCGGCAGATGTAAGATGCTGTATACAATTTCTTCTGCAAAAATCCCAAAATTATTTGGATGCGAATTGTGGCCCATTGTCAAAGTCTTTGGTAAACCCTCCAACGCAGTGGCGTAGTTGATGACATCTTGATTACAAAGGGGAACTCTGAATTGGAATCGACCACTATTACCCACATGCTCTTCCTAAATGGCCACGCAAAGTCCACATGCAGTCGTTCCCAAACCTCCGCAGTAGTAGGCCAACTGGAATATTCCTTCGGCGAGTGACTAGCATTCAGCTGACAAGCACTGCACTGCAATACGGTTTTGTGTATCTGCTCATCGATACCGGACCACTAGCCTAGAAATCTGCTTCATCCTCGTCAAACCCCAGTGACCCTGATGAATCATCTGTAATACTCTTTATTGCAATGTCTTCTTCTGATTTCTGCAGAAATTCTCGCTCTGAAAAAGAAGAACATCAATACATACATACAAACAGAACTTTCTACGAAAAAACGGAAGTAACTGGGTTTCAGCAAGAGGTAGAGAATTTGGCCAGCCGTGCTGAACATACCACATGACCTTCTATACTATTTCATCACGCTTCGACTCGGCAACATCTGTCTACCACGCTTACTGGAAAATTCTCCAAAACATTGTCCAAAAGATAAACCGTATCATCCTCTGAATTGTTGAACTTCTCGTCCGGTCCATGGGGCAACGGTGACAAACAGTCTGCGTTCCCATGCGACTTCGTAGATCTGTAACGTACAGTGTATGTGTAGCTCATTGGCGTAATGGCCCATCTCTGTAAACGATGAATGGTCATCACATGTAGTTTTTTATTAGGGCTGAATATGGTGACCAAGGGTTGATGGTCCGTAATCAACTCGAACTGCCGACCGTGAAGAATTGGTGAAATTTTTTCACACCATAAATAATCGACTCTGGATATTCCCTTTTTGAGCTTCAGTAAGCGTTTTGGAAGCAAACGCAATTAGCTTTTCTACTCCGTCAGGGTATGTATGGGATATCACCGCTTTAATGCCATGCGATGAGGTGTCCGTAGCTAGAGAAAGAGGCAAATCATTTTGAAAATGAACTGAGAAATCGCCATGATTCTCTCTTTAAAATCATCAAACGATTTCTGCTGTTGCTGACCCCAAATGAAAGGTTTTTCTATGGACCTAAGCTTATTCAGTGGTGCCGTCAACTGCGCGAAATTCGGTATAAATTGGTTGTAATAATTTAACTTAACCAAAAAAGCTTCTAACTCCTTCAGATATTTCGGTCTTGGCAAATTGTTTATGGCTTTCACTCGTGTTTCCGATAGTCTTACTGCTTTCCCGTCAATTATATGTCCCAAGTACTCAATTTCAGGCTCAGCGAACATGCATTTTACTAAACGACACTTCAGTCAATGATCTTGGAAGTATTGATATAGTGTCTTAAGATTCTTTAGGTGTTCAGCGTTATTTCGGCCCGACGCGATGATGTCATCTAAATACGAGACACAAAAGTCCAGATCAGCAGTCAATTGCTCTATGTAGTGTTGAAAAATTCCAGACGAACTTGCTGTCCCAAAAGGGAGTCGCTGATATTGGAACAACCCAAGCTCCATATTGATGACACACAGGCGCTTTGATTCCTCATCACGTGGGATCTGAAAATATGCTTCGGAGAGGTCCACTTTCGTAAAGGAACGGTCACCTTGAAGGCGACAAAACAACTCCTGGCTTCGAGGAAAATGATGTTTGTCAATTCCCAACTGAGGATTTATGGTGACTTTGAAATCATCACAAAGTCGAAGATTTCCATCCGGTTTCTCTACAACTACTGACTGGTCTCAATGGCTCACAAAATTCACAAATTTATCAATCATTAAACCTCTTTCCTAGCAGCACCTTTTGAGCGAATCGGACTGGTCGGTACTTAAAATACCGCGGACGCCAGGGTGACTTCAACGTAAGATGTTCAACGAAATGTCTACTACAAGTCCGGAACTGAAAACAGATTGGTATTCTTCTGTGTGCTTGTAAGGCGAGCTGATCCCGAGAACCATTCCACAACCGAAAGACTTTCTCCTCATCTGGATGCTTAACCTCAAAGTTGAACGCTTTGAACTAATCCAGCCCCATGATGTCAGAAGCACTGGTACTGTCAACTACCAGTAATGACAGCTGTTGCCGCTCTTTACGCCAACGAACTATCACCACGTGGGGTGTAACTTTGGATTACTAAGCTCTCGATAATAATCAAACGCAATCAGCGATGATGTTGCTCCTGTGTCCACTTGGAAAATAATTGGAGCTTGTTTTACATCTAACCTTATAAACATTTTGTCTCTCAAGGGAAACCAAAACCCTCAACCATTATCCATGGGTGGTACTTGCAACATTGAAACCGAAAGACGCCATTCTCGGTATGTGTATTAATAACCATCTGCGATGGAACGATTACATATTCGAGGTCGCCAAAAATGCTGCAAAATGGCTAGAATTCCTTAAACTGTTCAAGAAATATTTTACCCTGTCTGATTTGGCCACAATTTATAAGGCATTCATCCGCCCTAAGCTGGAATATAACGCCCATATCTGGTCTGGTGCACCCAAGAACGTTCTGCACATTCTTGATAGGGTACAAAATCGCGCGTTAAAACTTGTAGGTGATAGAGATATTGTGAATGCTATACATTCACTCGAACATAGGAGAAATGTCTCATGTTACTCTGTTTTATCGTTTTTTTCACAAGAAATGCTCCAGTGAAATAGCCAGCTCCATTCTTCCCCTTCAAAATTTCACCCGCAATACGCGACATGCTTCGAATGCACATCAGTTTACCCTAAAGCCTAACTTCGGTCGTACTGTCAAATACGTTTATAAGCCGAACGACACGAATGTGGAATGATCTACCAAGCTCTATATTTCTCCATCACTAAACATTCAAACATTTAAAGCCAACGTGAACAGACTTTCCTCTGTTCCTCTTCCCCTTTTCCCTAAAAGCCCGTGCCCTGTAACAATACAAAGCTATTCATATTCCTTTTGGCGCGCGCGAATTATAAAAAAAAAGAAAAAAAGTATTAGTTGTTGTTTGGGCGGTGACACACTTCCGACCATACGTGTACTCGTATGTACGGTGGGTCAATAAGTCCCTGAAAATTAACACAAATTGTGTCGTCACCTTAAATTTTTTTTTTTTTTTGTCAAGAATCATCTTTTAAAAGAACGCACCTAAATTTTCAAACAGATCTGTCAAATAGTTTTGTTGTTTCAGCCATTTTATATAGACGCCTACTAGCATTTTCGTTAAAATGGAAAAAAGTTAATTTCGAGTGCAAACCAAACAAAAGCTTGACAAATATTATGGGGACTCTTCACCATCGATTGGAACCATTCACCACTAGTTTACTCAATTTCGGTGCGGTCGTTCAAGCACAAGTGACGCCGAACGTTCTGGTCGCCCAATTGAGGTCACCACACCAGAAATGGTCGACAAAATCCATGGTTTGATAATGGACGATCGGCGAGTGAAAGTGCGCGAGCTTGAAGAGGCCACAGGCTTATCACATGGCTTAGTGATATTGATTTTACATAAATATTTGGACATGAAAAAGCTTTCCGCAAGATGGGTGTCGCGTTTGCTCACAATCGACAACAAACGCATTCGTTTGACAACTTCAAAGGTGTGTTTGGTGATGTTCCAGAAAAATTCGGATGAGTTTTCGTGCCGTTTCGTAACCGTGGATAAAAGCTGGATTCACCACAACACACCAGAAACCAAGGAACAGTCAAAACAATGGACTTCTCCTGGTGAATCGAAGCCGAAGAAGGCCAAGGCGGGTTTGTCAGGCCACACCAGGTCATGGCGACAGTTTTTTGGGATGCGCGGTGTTATTCACATCGATTACTTTGAAAAGGGTAAAACAATCACTGGCGCATATTACGCAGAGCTGTTGGATCGATTCCAAGCCGATTTGAAGCAAAAACGGCCGCTTTTAGCGAAGAAAAAAGTTCTTTTTCACCAGGACAACGCATCGGCGCACAAGTCCGCAGTCGCAATGGTAAAATTGCATGAGTTAGGCTACGAACTCCTCCCTCATCCAGCATATTCCCCAGATTTAGCCCCCTGCGATTATTTCTTGTTTCCAAACATGAAGAAATGACTCGTAGGTAAGAGATTTGGGTCTAATGAAGAGGTCATTGCTGAAACAAACGCTTATTTTGAGGGGCTAGAGAAATCGTATTATTTGGAGGGCATCAAAAAATTGGAGAAACGTTGGATGAAGTGTATAGAGCTAAAAGGAGACTATGTTGAAAAATAAAATGTTTTTATACCGAAACGAGTGTTCCTTATTTCTTTTTTTAGGGACTTATTGACCAACCCTCGTACGACACTTTGAAGTCATTACCAACCATAAGTCTGGTATGGATGTTTAATTTAAAAGATCCGGCGTCAAGAATAATGCGCTGGCGCATTAAGCTCGAAGAGTACGACTTTACGGTTTGTCATAAAGCCGGACATCTAAATACGTTTAAACGTAGCCGAAGTCAAAGTGGTAACCCGTAGCCGAAGTAAACTAACGCCAGAATACTCGGAAGTGAACGAAAAAATGATTGAAATTTCAGATCCAAACCTAATCAAACAAATAATACACGAATTAAATGACACTCTTTTGGGCGGACACCAAGGAGTAAAGCGCACTTTAAGGTTGGGCATCCACTACAATAACTAATGCAGAGATGAAGAAGGATAAGAAATGGTAACATACTTCTTGTGTACATGTCCCGCACTCGCCAAAATTAGAGAGGCTACACTAGGTGTTCAATGGTCTTAATGATCTCAACAACTCCTGAATGACTAAAATTAAAAATATCACTATGAAAACTAATTGGTTCCAATGGTAGGTGTTGTGAACTACCCATTACGCAGTGGTAACACAATGGACCTACTTTTGGTCTACGTGTACCTCATCGAGGGCCAATCCAAACCAACCAATTATTGTAAGTGACGACACATAACAATCCCATTTTTCACCTTGAAATGGCTATAACGCCATAAAATTTGTTTCTTGTCATTAATCGTTGGAATACTAGTTTGTGTTTACTGTTCACTTAATCAATGATGTTCAACTGACTTATATGACTTGCACTCTTAGCCTATCTAGTGTCTAGTCTTCAGTCGTTTTTAATTAGTTTTAAGCATTCAAATTGATGTTGCATGGTAGTTTTTAAAAATTTATCAAACAGACTGTCCAAATGATGTATCCATGTCGAGTATGAACTTCGCTTTACCATTTAGAGATTGAGGAGCCAACTCTTAACTTTGTTTTATTATAGAATACATTAAAATTTAAGCACAGTATCTAACCAATATTCAAACCATTTCGACAAACTTTAAAAAGCTAAAGAGTGCTTGCTGTAAAGCTTTTTTTTGCACATGGAGTACAGACACAAACCAATGAAAATCCCATTATCTTCAACGCAACCATAATACAGGTAAATACCTCAAATAATTGAATTAAAAATCACTAAATGATTAGTCATATTTCAGCAATTGATTGAACTCATTTGTATTTCAAAATCAATTTTGAATGCATGTAAGATTTTATTGATGACTTTCATCACTTTAGCTGTTATTTTATTGAATGCGAGTGCTGAGTTAATTTCCTTAATATTCGCTCAGACACACGCACACAGTTTATGACTGAAACGCTGCAATTTTCTACGCAACCACCCACTCAACGACCCACTCTTCCATATAACCCGATTGTATTTCAATTGCATGTCATGCAGCCCACCCTGCTTTATAAGCATTTACGTCACTACTCTTCGTATGACGGTTGGATTGTTTCGTAACTGAGAAAAAGAGCTTTTAGTATATTTTATTTGCCATAGTAAGTTTTATTCATGCTCAACGGAAGTATTGCCATTGTACGAAAAATAATAGATGATTTAATAAAGTTGTAACTGTTAAGCTTACGAAGGGAATGAACACATTCTAATACTCGTTTATAACTATATCTCCAAATGTTTGATACGGGTGTTGTTGTATTCTAATTTCCATACAGGTTCAGTAAGACTAGGCACCCTTTCTCCTTCACCACTTTCCAAAGATCCAAATATTTCAGGGCCTGGTGCTCTTATGAGACCGAATGAAAACAAATTATCGAGCAGCACTGACTTCATCGAAAAACTGTGCAACAATAAAAGCCGCGCCCAATCTCACATCCTAAAGTGCGACTATCGGTAAAACAACTTACGTTGTTACATTTCAAATTCAATTATTTCCATAGCTCCGGGGATTTGATATTATTTATATTACTTCTGATACTACACAGGCAGAGAAGTATAAGAAGCGTGCCCCGGTGCTGACACTGTTGAAAACAGCTGACACTGTTGATTTTTAATCGCTAGACTAGTATTCTCAGTACATAGACCAAAAAGCTCTTCTTCAACCTTATGGGAACGCTTGGATTGAGATTCACAGTTATTGTTGTCCTTATTATAGGATCAGTTATGTTATTTGGAACGTATGTTGGAATATGAAGGTGCGAAGAATGCAATGGTTTCTGATCCCGCTCCTATTTTTCAAGCCCTAGAGTTACATTTGGTAGAGAATGCTAATACGGGAGCAACCATCTGTCGACTTACTCGGACGAGCGTAGTATAATGGAAGTCATGGGAATCTATATCTGATTGTAGCTCTAAGGTTACGATAAATTATGATTATTCTGAACTACTTCGAGCCAATATTTCCCTAAAGACTTGGAAAAGATTCTCTTACGAGAGTTTGGATCCCGCATCTCTACGAATAGTAAGATAAAAAAAATGGTGTGTCATCTGTTGTTTTCTTTTCAAAATTTCTGTATAAAAAAATTCATTTAATATTTTTCACAGTTTTTTTGCTTTATTAATATACTTGCTGATTATTTATAAAAAAATAATTTCATGTAAATTTCTGCCGCTGCTGGCTTGGCAGTAGCAAATCCTGTCAACCTAACTTTGCAGTAAATTTTCGGTACGGGTCTCTATTTCACGATTAGATCGACCAATATTGTGTTTAAGTGACTGAGTAATTTCTGGATTATCGGCATAACATCGATCTTTAATGCCCCAAAACGATTACGAGGATAACTTGTTTTATCGATTAGCATGCCAATCTCAGGAAAATACTTCACAAACTTGCGTACAGTAGACATGGTTGGTGCATTATTTCGACTGAAACTTATTTTCAAATTTCGCTCTGTTTCAGCAAGGCAGTACTCACTTTGGAAATAAGCTTTCAATATTTCCCAAAATTGTTCAAGTATAAATCGATTCATTTCGTACAAGCGGAGCCATGTCAGGTGAATACTGAGCTTGCGCAACGGTATGAACGTTGTTTTTGATCAAATAGTTGCGTACAAGATGAGATGTATGCGTTGTCGTGGTGAAGAAAGTACGAGTTGTTTCTCCACAATTCTGGCCTCTTGCGACGAACATTTTCTCTCAAACGCTTTAATACACTAACATAATACTCCTTATTTGGATACTATCATGGTAGATGTTCCCGAGATCTCAATAAAATTATCTCTAGAAATGCGACATTTGAGCGTTCTACTAGGTGGGTCACCACGGCCCATCATCTCTAGGTCCACCTAGAAACCGCGCGGACATCGCTTTATCGAAACTCCTTCCGCTACAGGACAAGTAAACTTTGGAATTCACTACCAGAAGACTTATTTCTAGAAGCTTTTAATCTCCAACAGTTCAAGGGTGAGAATCAAAAGGCATCTACAGACTTCTCTGGGAGCTGACCTAGTGTTATAGGTTTGGATCTCCCGAGAGAAGAGAGATTATAAAAAAAAAATACTTTAAGCTGATCAACTAAGCCTTTTATACCAATGATAGTCAATCATTAAATAAAGCAAACTTTCGCTAGGGCGTTGGGTAGTTCTTAAAAGACTCACAAGCAAGCACGACAATGGCATAGTTCAGCATGCAATACATTTTTGTTGGTGAAATTTTGAAGGTATACCTATTCGTATACATCAGTTAAACAGAGAACAAAAAATTAACTTTGTGCTGGTTTTCAGAATCTTACCTTATTTAAATTATTTCATAATACTCGACGTGTATCTGTTGAAAATAAGAAAGACAAGCACTTAATTTTGTTGTTGTTGATGTAAATTGGCACAGATGAAGTAAACCCTCATCTACTGATCCGAAACGAACTCTATCTGCTGCCTACCTTGCAACGTAAACAGAATGTCTGCTTTCAGTTGAAAAATTTAGATTTTATTCGTTTCTTTTGCCACACCATGAGTAGCACTTTCGTCGTAATCGGGAGACGTTTTTATTTAAAAAGACAATAGTCTGTCTCTAGCTGTGACTTGAAACCATAACTCTAGTTCAAAATGCTAACACATTATCGACTACACCATACCATCCGCAGGGAAACGGAGAAATAGGTGTAGTGTGTGAACGGCGGTTGGACATACATAGATGTGGATGATATTGTATCCTTCGCTTCACTTACTGCAGGCGTGGTTAATGAACTCGCCAATGATGGCACAATGCTACAGATTATGCAGGAAAATCGAAAAGCATTCATTGCACATTGATACTTTTAGTGGATACAATGTTTCATTCGAGACATGTGCTTAAGACAGATTTGATTGAAGCTAAATCAGAAATCTTATTTTAGGTTAAATACCATTAGGGTCAACTTTTTCTCTAATGCATTTTGAAAGACCTGCAGATAAAAGTTCGAGAAAAAGATAACGAGAACGAAGTACTATTTGGTTCTGGAATACCTTACTGACTTTGCAGATGCGAACAATGAGAGCCCTGAATGGTTTTGCGAGTATTAAGGGTATAAACCCTATTGTTCCACAATAGACCAAATTTAAGGCAAACATGCGATTATTTTCATTTATGATACAACGATTTTCCCCTGCCGTTACATTCAAAATAAGTACTTCTCGATACCATTGACTCCCATTGGCAATACCCACATGCATACATTCGCCTAAGCTACGAACAAAAATTATAAAAACAACAAATTCTAGGTTACCTTCTACATCATCACATTGCTGTTACTGTCAATGCTTTTTTTTTTCTCTACAACCATAATAATAAAATATTATCGAGAGCACCGCACAGCAGCATCGACTGTGCCAATCGACCAGATACAATTTGACCGTATGGACTAAATCCCACAAATCGCGCGCGCTCTCGCCACAATCTCTTAATCCATCAGTATACTTAGCTTTCAGATACAATTTGTCAAAAAAAAAAAAAAAAAAATAGTAACGTTGTCGCGACTCGGTGTCTGTTTATAACGCCAGATACAATCTCTTTCCCTCGTCATCTATTATGGAATCAGCATTTTATTTCCATCAATATTTAGAAAATAACTGAAACAACTTAAATTACAAGTAATTAATGAACCGGCAAATTAATTGAGATGAGGTGAAAAAAAATAAAATAAAACAAGTGAATGAACATCTGTTCCAATGATTGGACAGTAATCGAATGGGACACGACAGTGACAGTGCTGATTTAATCCAAATCCAAGGATATAATAAATTATTTTTGTTATTTATAAAATTTTCTCCAAGTGTTGGTAAACAATACCAATCTCTCGCAATCCAATGAACTTTTCAAATTATATTAATCCGCCCCGCGTTGTGACTGAATTTCTCTGCAACAACGAATGATAAGGTGTAGCAGAAACGAAGCAAAACAAAAGAAATTCTAAATTCGTGGTAAATCGTTCTACAGAAAGACGAAAAAAAAAAGCTTTATCTACCCCCCAAATCAATGCAAAGGGAGTTGCTGTTGTGCGGTGGCGCGCTCTTGCTGAACTTTCGCTCAGTTTTCCTGCTCTCGTTTGAGGGTCAAGCTCGGGGACCGGGAGTACCAAATACGAGTACAAAATACTAAAATCCGTTTCATTTTCAACTTTGTATCGCCGGGCTTTTCTTGCATTTTCCCGCCGCACATTTTTTTGGCTGTTCATTTGTCTCTCCTCAAAGAGAGAAGGTCCGCGAAAAAGGTTTTTCACTCCGTTTCGGTTTGTTGAGCGTGTCGGACGCCGCGAGCATTAGCGCAACCAGTAGTTACCACAGCATAGAGTTCAGCATAGGAAAAATAGAAAAAAAAAAAAAAGTAGATACTAAATCTGTTGCTTAGAAAGAGCATTCTGTTTTCGTTTTCGAAAATCACACTTCGACACAGTGTCAGTCAGGAAAGTATCTCGCTATTTGTAGTTTTCACCTCGTTTTGTCTTAGGGGTTATATCCTTCGGTAGTTCGCTTTACTATTCGCCTTGTATAGTACACATTCTAGAAATCGTGTGCATTTAACGGTGTTTTATCCCAACCACAACGCAACAACCTGTCGCATTGGTCATCGTCGTCGTAGTCGTCATAAATTATAATTTGCTTCGTCCCTGCACCTGGATTTTAACGATTTTTTTTTTTCCATTTAAAAGGAAAAATTACAACAAAACAAAAAAAAAAGTATCTACAACTCAGTGTGTGTATTGTAACAAAAGAAAATAAAAAAAGTCTTTTCTCTCTTGTACCCTCTATACCTAATGCTTTAGTGGTTAATAAATAAAAAGTTGTGTAGTGGCCAAGAAATTAAAAGTAAATTAGTGCAATAGTGTGCGTGCGGCTCGTATAGTATCATTGTATCTACAAGAAGTGAATTTTGTTCTTTTTTTGACATAAATAAAAATGTCGTCGGTCGAGAATGATAATAACATCGAACAGATGAAGGAGGACGGGGCCAGTGGGGGTGCCGAGAATAAGATGAAAAATCGCCTAAGAAAGGGCGCCCTAAAGAAGAAGAATGTTTTCAATGTGAAGGATCATTGCTTCATACCGAGATTTTTCAAGCAGCCGACATTCTGTTCTCATTGCAAGGATTTTATATGGTAAGTGGATGTGAAGGACTAGATAATGGGGTTCAATGTTGTATTTATAGAGTTGATAGGCTTCTAAGCTCGTAATCGAGGTATATTATTGACATTTTGTGGCGGCGTTGAGAGGGGATGGTAAACGTTTCAAGGACTAATATTCCGGGGACAAGGTATCCTTCGGGTACAACTTTGACCTAGTTGTTGAACTCTCTCAGGTGAACATTATAGTGGTTGGTTGGAGTGGTGTTTGACGGTTTTAAGGAAATTTCTTGGTTCATATTGACCATCGAAATTTCTTCAATTTTAAGTTTGAGTGCCGTGTTGGGAACTTTATTATTACCCTTTGGAATTCCTGGAAAATACTCTTTAGTGAGAATGTTTGATACCAAAAATATTTCCAATACAAGTTTTCGTTATACAATTAGATTAAGAATTCTTAATCCCTAGACGTTGATCATACCAGCTTAAATGGCCTATCACAATCGAGGAGGTCAAAAGAGATGTTCGAAGCTGCAAAGTAAGAAAGAAATAAAGCAGGTAAATAAAAATCTGGGGCATGTTCTACTACCGACATGTGAAGAGTTTCCACTTGAGATACTTTAGTCTTTCATCCTTTTGTCGATTCAGAGCACGTTGTTTCAGTTCCGTATACCGAGTCTCCTGGCATCCATGGCCGAATGGTCATTAAACCGAAAGTTCGGTCTTCCTGGTCGGAATGATTCGATTCTTTATGGGAGCGTTGTTATCCATCTACTCGAGATAATGGGCCGTATGCATAAAAACTAGTAACTGCTTTTACTAGATAATTTTTAAGTAAATACTTGATTTCCCTATGCATAAAATTTAAATAAATGCTGGAGAACAAGCATTTACTAAGGGACATAGCACTTACTAGATGCAGATGAATTTCATTAGTAAATATCGTATGTATAAAAACTAGTAAGTACTTATTTTGTGTAGCAATTACTTGACTTTTTTCAAGTTGGTGAATTGCAACTTGAAAATTTACTAGCAAATATTGTACTTTTCTGTTCTAAATACGAAATTTTGCAGCTATAATCAAGAAGGATTACAGTCGCGAGTCTCATTTTGAAGCAATCAGGTCGCTATATTTACCGAAATGGCATCATTCTTACGTATTAATTCCGAAAAAAGTTTACAAGAAGCGTAAGGTTAGCGAGTCTAATTTTAAAATGCTTTACCGTTTTGAGAAGGAAAACGTAGAGTGGTTAAGTGAATACTTTATTGGTAAGCAATTACTACATACACCCCGCGCAACAAAAAAAGCCGCACATGGTAATTTTTAACAAAATGGAAGAAATTTAATAAATGATGACTAATCACTGCGTAGTCACTTTGTATTTTTGATGTTTAACATTTAAGTTAACACATTCCCCAATTTGACAATACATTTCGTAGCCTAATTGAAAAAAAGTAATGATCGTGAAGATCAGACTACAAAATATCAGATATTACCCAAGTACTATCAATATACATAAATTAAAAAAAGAGCAACAATTTGAAAAGCAAATTTCTTTCTTCATATTTTTATTAACTAAGAAACCTTTTTACATAATTTAAGACTTTCATAATACTAACAAATGATTCTAGTATTTCGTAGCACCACCCTTCGCCCTAACAACGCCATGAACCCTGTTTGGCATGGAGGCATAGAAATTACCGAGGTAATTGTTATTAATTTCATTGAACTACACTTCTTCAATGATGCTCTTTAGATGCATGGTTTTTGGTTTTTTATCTTGGATCTTCTTTCCCATAAGAGCCCAGACATTTTCGATGGAGTTGAGATCTGGACTGTTTCCCGGCCAAATTAGGGATTCTATTCCTAGTTCTTCTTTCAAAGTTTTAATCTGTGGAGGAAATTTAAAAATTAAAATCATAAGATTTTCAAAACACCCATAAATATGAAAAAAAAAACCTCGAATTACTCATAGATTTTGCTCGGTGGTAAGGTGCTGAATCATCTTGAAAAATTGGTTTTGATGTTTCTGCTGTTATCATTACAACACCATCTAAGATAATTTGTTTGTACTGCATGGCGTTAACAGTGCCCTCGAGCATAATTAGAGATCCAACTCCGATTGCAGTGATGCATCCCCACACCATAACATAAGGAGAATGTTTTACGGTGTGAGCTATGCATTCGTCGCTGTAGCGTTCCCCTTTTCTACGACGAACTAGCTGCTTCCCATCCGGTCTGATTAGGTTAAACTTGGACTCATCAGAGAACACCACATTTGACCAATCTTGAACACAACAGTTCTGCCTTTCCTTAGCCCAGCTAAGGCGCGTTTTCTTCATTTTGCTGGTCAGAAGTGGTTTTTCGCTGGTCTCCTTGCTAGCAAACCCATCTCGTTGAGACGATTCTGGATAGTTCTGACGCTAACTTCAGCCCCAGTAGCTTCTCGCAGGTCAGCTCTTAACTCCGATGCATTTTTAAACCTGTTTCTCAAGCTTAGCCTCTTCAGTTCCCGGTCCTCCCGAACAGTGGTACATCTCTTCAATCCTGTGCCAATTTTTCTGTACAGATTGTGATCCCGACGATATTTGTTACAGAATCTTCTTACAGAACTCTCATTGCATCCAATTTGTTGAGCAATTTCACGAAATGACTGATTCTGTTTGGATAAGGCGACGATAACTGCCTTATTTTCTTTACTCAATTGTACCCTTTTAGACATCGCGATATACTGTTTTCACTTTTATTTAAAAAATACAACTGCACGCACTGTTAAATACTGCCAGAATGAATTCCGACACATTCCAAAATGTGCATTACCTAACCCGGAAGCAATAAAATATAATTCGGCGAATCCCTTAAAGGTAATTAGCGCAAAAAAGTGGAAAACCCGTATGCGGCTTTTTTTGTTGCGCGGGGTGTATGTATATGATTTTACTCGAACGAACGAATTGTTTTACAAATTCATATATTTTACGCCATTCAAAGTGAAACAATAGGAGGGGCAGTTTCACCTCAAGAAAAGATGAGGATCCTGGATTTCAAGTTGACATTGGTAAAGATATTGGCGTAGATCAGAGTACTGTTTCTAGAACAGTAAATTCTGTTGCAAAACTCTTAACAGAAGCTTCCCATTGGATAAAGTTTCCTTCCAATTATGAAGAACATTTGAAAGCAAAACATGTTCGGCTTACAGCTTCGCATCATGTATAGCCTTGGACTGTACTCATGTAAAAATAATATAGCCGCACTTCCATTCAGAAGAATATATTAATCGAAAGGGATATCCCTCCATCAATATTCAAGCAACATGTGATACAATGGAATGTTTTACAAGTGTGGATTGCCAATGGACAGGCTCAGTTAACGATGCGAACCAGGAATACAAGAGATAGATGGGTTTTTATCAGCATTCAACAGCTCTAAAAAAATCACTTCAAATTCTTTAAGCTTTTTGGGATTAATTCTCGTTTTATTTAAGTCTGCCTTCTTCTTAACATCTGCCTTAATACTATTGAGCCTCTTCCTAATTTGCTCTTCCGATAGTTGAACACCGGTCATAGTCTCCTTTTTAATGGAATGAATGTTGTTGTGACGGTATGCTGTTTTAAAATTCACCCAAAAGCTAGTTGCATTTGACTAGTGGAAAAAGCTTCGCTTGTCATGGCTGTTTCTTTTGAGTACTCTTTACGAAATAAATAGCCCAACGAGATTGCTCACAAAACAACAATTAAAGGAACAATAAATGACGATAGAAGTTACCGGTATAGCTTTCAAAACAATTTTTTTGCAATAACGATTGAGAAATAATAAAAAAAAAAATAAGTATATACTACCAATTTTGGATGAACTGGTAGTATTTACTTTAATGATTCTAGTATTTTTTAATGGCTTCTGTCACTGACATATTTTTTTTCTTTTGACATTTGTTAGCTGTCAGTCTTACTTTGCTTTAGAAGCAAATTGCGCGTATTTTTGTGTATTTTAGTTTGGCGTCAGTTTTAATATGGAGTGCAAAAACGAGCATTTTCGTCATATTTTACTTTTTTATTTCCGTAAAGGAAAGAAAAGTTACGTGTGTGTATGGTGAAGAAGCCTTAAAAGCAAAACAGTGCCGGAATTAGTTTGTCAAATTTCGTTCCGGAGATTTTTCACTGAAAGATGGACAACGATCAGGTGGATCAGATGAGCTTGGTGATGATCAAATTAAAGCCATAATCGATCATCGAGAGATAGCAAAAAAAGTTGAATGTGTCACATACAGCGATTGAGAAACATTTAAAATGTATGAAACTCGTTAAAAAGTTTATATTTGGGTTCCACATGATTTGAAAGAAATTCATTTAACGAAGCGCATTAACGTTTGCGATTTGCATCTTAGATGCAATGAATCCGACCCTTTTTTGAAACGAATCATCACTGGCGATGAAAAATGGGTTGTTTATAGTAACGTCAATCGAAAATGATCTTGGTCCAGCCTTGATGAGCCAGCACAATCCACCTCGAAAGCTGATATCCGCCAAAAGAAGATTTTCCTCTCAATTTGGTGGGATTGAAAAGGTGTGGTGCATTTTGAGCTGCTTCGAAGGAATCAAACGATCAATTCGGATGTGTACTGTCAATAACTAGACAGATTAAATATAGCGATCAACGAAAAATGGCCAGAGTTGGTCCATCGAAAAGGTGTCATTTTTCACCAGGACAACGCAAGGCCACATACATCTTTGGTCACTCGCCAAAAATTATTGGAGCTTGGTTGGAAATTGATGTTACATCCACCATATAGCCCTGACATTGCTCCATCAGATTACCATTTATTTCGATCTTTGCAAAACCTTTTGGATGGTGAAACTTTCAATAATGATGACGCTGTGAAATCGTACTTGATTCGGTTTTCTGCCGATAAAGATATTTATCTGATATATTCACACGGTTGTATCTTTTCCTCCATCCGCTCTCTTTGCATATACTCGAATAGTTGGGAAAAGCTAGTTCGTATTGTTGGCTGCATGAAACGAGTTGCAAAAAGCTGCAAGCAAAGGGACGATAGGCCGGCTAGAATAGCACTTTCGTTTGCCGAACTAAAATAAGCTCAGAATTTCTTTACGCTTTGCCCAATCTGGTTTCGGTTTAAGTGGAAAAGCTTTATCGAAAGCAGATTAGAGTCAGAATCCAACACTTAACGCCGTCTAACCTTTTTTCGATAAATTCAGATTTCTGCGGGTAGGAGGCAGAATTAACCATGCGTATATAGATTTTGGTACTCGACATCCAATTATTTTTCCTAAACAAAACCCTATCACAAAACTAGTCATCTTTGACGAATATAGTCGAAATTTGCATCCAGGAGTAGATGCCCTGTTTGTAATACTTCGGCAGACATATTGGATGTAGAAATCTTGTTCGAAAAATAACCAACGACTGCATAAAATGCTGTCGACAACGACAACAAACTAGCCAACAGTATACTAGTATGGCGAGTCTCCCATCATCAAGGGTGTCTCAAGCCTATCCTTTCGAAAACACAGGATGTGACTACGCAGGACCTATCATCTTAAAATTGCATCCTGGACGGAATTCTCGTAAAACCGAGGGATATATCTGCTTGTTTGTATGCCTGGCGACTAAGGCAAAGCGCTTGGAATTGGCATCAGACCTCTCAACACAAGGGTTCCTAGCAGCATTTCGTCGGTTTATTTCGAGGCGTGGTAAATGCTCCAATGCCTTTAGCGACAATGGAATGAATTTTAAGGGATACAGTTTGTCAGTCACTGGCATTTTATTCTCCCTTTCGCTCCACACTTCGGAGGACTATGGGAGTCAGGGGTCAGGTCGGTGAAGCTACATTTGAGAAGCGTAATCGGTTCATCCATTCTTACACTTGAGCAAATGCATACTCTTTTTACGCAAATCGAAGCAGTTATAAACTCTCGACATTTATGTGCTTCCTCTGACAGTGACTTAAATTATTAAACTTCTTCTCTGGTGCCACCTTTTCCAGAACCCTTGGGACATATTTTGCGTTGCTTCCTAGTATGTCAAGCGGTTAATCGGAGCATCAAGTAAGTTACCCTCAGGCAGAGTCGTTTAGGGGCGAACTATTAGGAAATGAGAAGGAGTTAAATAATTTAAATCACTGTCAGAGGAAGCACATAAAGGTCGATAGTATATGAATATCCTACAAAGAATTTTCTTTTGAAGGAGTTGAAGATCTGCACAGCTTTCTTGCTCATAGTTCAGCATTAGGCACCTATATAACAGAACTAGCAGGATAAATTTTCTTCAGACTATCGGTTTTGTCTTTCCAGTTAGGAGTTTATAACCACTAAGTTGTCATTTGTGGAGTCTATGTTTTCTCCGATGTAGGTAAACTCCTAATTTCAAGTTGGATTGTTAACGGATTAAGAAATATGTCAGGTGTTCACAGGCATCGTCCTTTTTGTAGACAGGGCTTACAAGCGCACTTCTCCAGTCACTCTTTTCACCATCATAGGGTGGTGGTGGAGTATTAGAGTTTTTCGCTCAGGCGTCCAACGTTAAATTTATTTTTCTGACGGTTTTGGGTGGTTCGACCATCCAAAGATAGTCAGGTTGCTGGCTGTTTGAGGAATCCACATGGTACCAAGTGCAGTCTTTCTAGCGGATCTCCTGGATTGCAGGAGATTGCATGACAACAGATTCTGGTCTTTGGATAGCACTCGGAGTATATAAGGTATAAGGCACTCTCATATCGTAGTCCGCGGACGTTCCAGGTCGTGTTGTTAAATAGGGAGATCCATTAATATATGAGGCTGGTGTCTCTTCCATAAGATTTTTTTTTACGGCGTAAGGCAGTTACCCCAATGATACAGCCCTCAATCTGTAGAGCCAGTTTCTTGGTTAATACCCCTAAAACAAGGGTCCGGGTAAACTGATGCCAGTAAATCACTACAAAGATGAGAGCTGGCCATTAACAGTTCATCCGGCACCATCTCTTGCCTAACCCAGTAGCCCATATAAGGAGAACACTAAATAGTGCCTTGGTGGTAACACACTTCCTTTCTTCTCCTCTCTCGTCAGCTGGCCATTGTATAATTTTTCTTCACTCCTAATAATGACATCCTAGCGTACAGGTAATTATTCTGTGTCGGATTTATAAAATTCCTCTGGTTTAGAAAGGAAAAACGCATCCAGTACACTTTCGACATGGAGCTGATTTCTCATTCCTCGAATGCTTAGACAATTTTGCAAACTCAAGAAAATATGCTCAGAACAATGTCAGGAGACTACGCTGGATGATCCATATTTTCCAAAGCAAAGCTGCAGATTTTCTGGCCTGATATTGACTGGTTGAAAGAGTATTCCTCAGCAATTGATCGATGTTGGTCATTTTTCTTCAAGAGCTGCCTTCAATCGGTCTTATTGTGATGGTTCGGTCAGGAGGAAGCAGTTCAAATTGGACAATACCAAGCATTTCCCATCAATTATCAGGGCGGAGACCTACCTTAGGCACCCGCTCATGTTTATATAAAGGACCCAACACTGCCAAGGATGATAAATGTTCTCATAAAAAACCCATTTCTCATCGTCAATTACAATCCTCCTAAGGAATAGATCGAAATTTAAAAGAAAAAGTAACGAAGAGCACATTGTTATGCCTTATTGCAGGTGTCCTCTTAAACCGTAAAGTACCCATTTTCTGAACTGAGACTCTTTTCTAAGTGCTTTTAGGTATCTGTCTTGAAGAGTTGACCTTTTCGGGTAATTCCGTAATGGACGCGAATGGGTTTTCGGCAAAGTTGTTAATTTCGGGATTTTTTTAAACCATCTTTGGTCATACTTCATTTAATTCACATACAACTTCCGCTGCGTTATGATTTTTTTTGGTATTCCCAAAAAACACAATGGATCGTACGGCCCCCATGATAAGCACTTAAGTGCACTTCGTTCCTACCTTGGTATCAATGGCTGAAATATCTCACACAATATTCTGTTTATTCGATTTAAATTATAAACATTGGATTAAAAAGAGCTGCACTATGAATATTAAATATGAAAAATGTCTCGCAGACGATTTTAGTGGGAGGCATATTCGATGATATCGGCCTCCCGAATTATTTATGGGATGACCAATAGTAATTGTCCATTTGAAGTCGGGAAATCTTCCTGGAATATTCTGAGTTCAAAATTAAATTCGCATATTCTTCGTTGGCTTTGCTGCCAAAAGTATTCCTTAAGAGCTGCGCTACCTTTCTAATGTTACCGCTTCTTAGAGATTCGCAGTGTAACTGGTTGAGGCGGTTTATTTTTGCTTGCACCTACAAGGCCAAGTATTGGTTTCGTCAACAAATCCGACCTCGAGATTTTGAATAATCTTGGATTACTATAATGGAGAATCTTAAAAAAACGGTTCTGGCAATTCTATCTTTTGGTATGTCTATCTATCTGTCTGTATGTATGACCGACTGGAGCCTAAACGGCTAAATAGATTTTCTCCTTTTCATTCGTTGAAAATTTCTGTCCTCTTGAATATTTTTCTAGGTTGGGAAAAGGATGAAAGTCCGAAAGATCAGGCAAATAGGGAGGATGTGGCAGCAATTCAAACCCACAGATGTGGATTTTAGCCATGGATTGACGAGGCGTGTGTTGTTCTGGTGAAACAAAACTTTTTCCTCAACATTCCTGAATGCTTCTTCTTTGTTTTCTCTAGTACCCGACGCAAAAGACCAATCGGAGTTAATTGTTTGACCCCTGGTAAAGTAATCAATCATGATGATTCCCTTTGGTTCCCAAAATACTGATGCCATTACCTTATCCGCCGATAATTTAACTTTAGCTTTCTTCGGAGCTGATAGTCTAGATCTACTCCACTCTTTTGATTAATGTTTGGTCTCAGGGGTATAGTTGTTATTCCAGGTCTCACCTGTCATCACATATCTCACCAACAATTCCTCTGGATCAGTTTGAAACACCTCGAAATAAAGACATCGTCAGTTGTTGAGAGAAAAAAAAAAAAACCAAAACATTAAAATTTTTGTTGTGGGAATGTTGGAGTGGTGGGTACTTCACCATTTGCCTCGAACAGGAATTTGTTGTCTTGGTCTGGTAAACAAATTTCAGGATAGATATAGGTTAGTCTGCCTGTTTGTGCAATTATCCGAAGGAAGGGTTTCCAAGGAGATACCACCGACATCGCCTTACGAGTAAGCTAGCGAATATTAGGACTTGGTAGGTTTCGGACCACTTGCCTCGAATCTGCTACTGCATGTAACTCTCTGAACAATGAGTTCCCAGGGAGAGTTAAGTGGCATCTACTTAAACTAGGGGATTGGGTCAATGTGCTGTCTGTTTGTTATTCCCATCTGCCCATAATGTTTATTTAAAAGATTATGTCGCGTTATTATTCCGGTTACTACGAATATCGGGAATCTGTTAAGAGACAGTATAAAAGTTTCTTTGTTTTGCTGCCATCAGTATTTGGCCATAGAGTTTTCATACTTTTACAAGTTTGAATATTTTCCATATGTTCTTTATTATAGTCAGTAATTTTTCCGCTATAATTGACTTCACGTATGAGAGTGGTATGTAGACCCCTGCATCTGTTAATGATGCACATTGGTCGGACTACATCCTAGCCATTTCTTTTGCTTTTTCGTTTTCGATGAAGTCACTTTGACCTGGCACAGAATTAATTGAAATATTATTCTTTCTGTTTAAGTTCTACGCGACAGAGTTTAACTACTTCCGATTTTATTGGTACCTTTGCCAGTGCCTTAATAGCTGCTTCGTAAGTGGAGATATCCTCTCGGTATATGACCAGTTCAATCGTCCTATGGGCGGCTTCCAGAATGGCCAAAACTTCCGCTTGAAAGTCGCTGCATGAACCCGGAAGACGTATGGAGGTGGAGATACCGAGTTTCTCTGAAAAGACACCTGCACCTGTTCCTTCTTTCATCTTTGATCCGTCTGTGTTCTGAAAGATAACGATGTTCGCTGTCCATTCCTCACTGTTGCGAAAGGAATCAGGCAGTCGAGTTGTAAGCTGTCATCTATTGTTCCTTTAAGGATTGAGCTGTGTCCATATATTATTGCTTTTGGTCTCTCTGCGACGGACCAGTATTTAGGAGCAGATTCTCATACATACAAATCTAGTGGCATTAGATTAAGCATGGTTTTTAGGCATGCAGTACGTGTAGACTTTAGGGCTCCAGGTATGCTCAGACAGGGCGCTATTTGTATTTTGGGTACCAGTGTGGAGCTCCTGGATTTGTTCATTGCTGTCCACCAGACTAAGCACTTGTACGTCAGTATTATTCTCACTATGGCTGTGTATAATACAACCAATGCCTAATTTTGGGTGATGGTCCCCAGTTTTTACCACAGATCGTGTTGGAAGTGCAGAGTTCCGTTGAAGCTTTCTTCATTTTCTGTTCTGTATTTTGGTTCCTCCTTAACTTACTATCAAGGGTTAGTCCCAGATATTTAAACTGTATGGCAGAGGAAGAACTTCGTCTCCCATTTTTGGTAGCACAAAGTTCAGGATGGATGTAATATTAGTGAAGGGAACTAGTTCGGTTTTGGTCGGGTTGACCCCTACCCCTAAGAAGTTGGCCACTTGCTTATTTAATTTGGTGTGCTCTGAAAGGAAATTTCCCGCAGGCTATTAATACTTCAATCATCTGTGTAGGCAACAGGTTTTACAGCCGTTCTTCTGAGTTTTATTTAAATTTCGTTAATGACTAACAGCCAGACCAGTGGCGATAATACTACTTCCTGTACTGTTTCTCTTGTTGTCTACATGTTCATCACGCAATCACCTAGTTCGGATGTAACTATACAATTTGTTAGCATTTTTGGGACAACTAGTCTGCATACGAGTACTTCTGTATCAGAGATAGTTTTTTCCAATGCCTTGACACTATTTGAAGCACCTTACACATCCAGGAAAGCAGCCAGAGTAAATTCTTTGTAATGCATTGATTTTTCCACTGTTGAAACCCCTTCATGCAGTGCTGTTTCTATCGATTTGCCTTTGGTATAGGCGTGTTAGTGAGTCGACATATTATAGATGTTTAGTTTGCGAGGTATATGGATGTGTATTAGCCTTTCTAACGTTTGTAAGAGGAAGGAGGTTAGAGTGATTGGACGGTTGTCTTTGGTTGTTATGTGGCTTGGCTTAACTGCTTTCGGAATGAATACTATCTTTGCTACGCGCCATCGGCATATATTTCAAAGCTGCAGAAGATGTCCACCAACTTTGGTGTTATGAATCCTTTTGATTTCTGCAGTATATTAGGCGGTAGTCCATCTACTTTATCGATTGCCCATTCTACCTTATCGTAGTCGACTATATTTTTGATAGGAGTAGGGATATGGTATAGTTATTAGCGCTGTAAAGTCTGCTATCAACTAGAGCGCAAGCGCAGGGAAGTGTGTTTTTAATACCAAATCCAGTATCTGCGAGTAGGACTCCGTCCATAAACCGTTTTTATTTTTTTGATATCCTGAAGCTGATGGTTACTTAGCTAAGATCTTCCTTAGTCCTGCCGCTTCGTTTACGTTCTCTACCAATAAAATCATTCCATGCTATTCGTCTAGCTGACTGACTTTTCAGAATTCCCATTCGGTTTCTGCATTTGTTCTTTTGGCCTTGTTGATAAGTTTTTTGACCACTCAGGGCTTTTTGTGGCTTTTACTTCTGCTTATGGGGCATATTTCCTTGAAAATTTTGATGTGCGTAGTTTGATCCTAAGCTTTTTTGGATCTCGAGAGGATTTTCCGCTATGACTTGCAGATTAATCAATTCAATCCAATTTTCTCTATTCACATGTATAAAAATAAGTTTACAATTTTACAAAAAATGTTCTTGCAGTTAATACATAAAGAATAGTTAGTGACATCTTTATTTAAGAAAATAGAAATTATGCCACATTTTAATAATTTTGACTTTGTGTGGGGTGCACAAAGGTAGATAAATAGAAGTTAAATAAAGAGAGAGAAGCAATTTTTATCTATCGGATCGAATTTCCAAGGGTGTTAAATAGTTTGCATGAAACAATAGAGTAAAAGTTTCTGTAACTTACAGTGCGAAAAGCAGGAACATTTACAATAAAGTATGATTGGCTACGTAAGCTGCGTAAGTCAGAAATTGGACTTTCCAGATACCCGCCTCCCATGAAGAAGATCTTCAGAGCTTTAAAATAAAATAAATGAACGGAAGAATTTTCAAGGACCTAAACAGTTCCATTGTTTATGCTGAACGGTTAGAACTACAAACTTTTCGTATTGTAGATGTTTGAGTGGCAGTTTACTAAAATAAGCGCCACCTCAACTGCAAAGTCCATATTACAACCTTGAATGGATCATACCAAACCATTTTTATAGTCTTAAGAGAGCAATACTTTCTAAGGCGGAAAAGACAACGAGTAGAGGAAAGTAGATATTTTTTCAAAGAAGAAATGTGTTTGGACCAGTTCAGATTTTGATCTATGGTAACACCAAGATACTTAAAACTATTTACCCTTTCAATATTGAAGCAACTAATACTGCAGTCAGCATTTCTATTGAAAGTTTGACCACTTTAGTTACTGCATTGGTTGTTTAACAGTCGTGACTTGCTCGGACTTGAGAATGAAACATTATATCTAAGTCGGGGTACTCCTGCCCAGTAAGAGTGAAATACATTAACTTTGTTTTGCTACAATAAGTGTGTGTTTGGCAAACCAACATCTTAATAAATATGGAGTTTACATATATTAAAAATAAAATTGGACCAAGGAGAGAACCCTAGGGCACCCCCAAGTTATTTGCTTTAGAACTGCTTATATTGATACCAGTTTTTACGTATTGAATTCTATCTTTAAGATAAGACTCAAACCATTTGTGTATGAATCCTCTGAAACCAGCCTTATATAGGGTGACCAGATAAGAACGATAGGAAAAGAAATTTAAGTAAAACAACAACGGTGTGAGATATTAAATTGATTCTGGCTTTGTTTTGAAGCTACATTCATGCCATTATGTATGGTATAGGACGTCATTTAAATGGCCAGCTTGACTTCGCTGGCAGTGCTGCAAGCGGTCGGTCCAATTTTTGATGACTCGGTCCAATATGTGCGGCGTTATTCCGGCAATAGCGCCTTGAATCTTGGCCTCGAGCTCGTCCAAAGTGATTGGCTTATTAGCGTAGACTAAGGACTTGACGTAACCCCAGAGAAAATAATCGGGGGTGTCAAGTCGCATGATCGCGGCGGCCAATTGATGAACGCTCGCCGTGAGATGACCCAGTCGCCAAATTTCTCCTTCACCACTTCTAGCTTTGCGTCGCTTGTATGGCATGTAGCGCAGTCTTGTTGGAACCACAGCTCGGATATATTGATGTTGTCGAGCTCTGGCCACAGAAAGTCGGTTAACATCGCTCTATACCGAGGACCATTGACTGTAACGGTGTCTCCTTCCTCATTTCGAAAGATATAAGGTCCGATGATACCGCCGTGCCATAAACCGCACCAAACAGTCAATCTTGCACTGAAGCCATGATGACGACCGACCTCACGACGAAATTCACGTTGCGTATTTACAACTGAGCCGAAATTTCGAAAATATTTTTTAATAATTTCCACACGTTAGGGAAGTGTGAAACGATGCATGATGAAATGGCAAACCTTACTGAATATTTTGACAGCTGAATGTTATTGGTAACTTTGACAGCTGCTGAAACTTAACAATTGGAAAAACTATCATTGCTATCTGGTCAGCCTTTATAATTTATCTAAGAGAATTATATATTCAATCATATCAAACGCCTTAGTTATATCGACAAAAATGCCAGCGCAAAAATGGTTGTCATATTAACTCTTAAAAATGAAGCAAAAGTCCAATAGAGCATCCTCAGTGGAAATGCCAGTCCTGAAACCAAACCGGATGGGGCTAAACAAATCTACATGATTGAGATAATCTAAAATTCTTTTTTCAACTAATTTTTCAAATACTTTCGAAATTGAAGATAATAAAGAAATTAGTCTATAATTGGATGTGTCTGTCATGTTACTCTTCTTATATAATGGAATCATTACAGCGCATTTCAATTCAGCGGGAAAGTTCCAAACATAATGCTAAAACTTCAAATATAAGGCAAAATGTCTACTCGAACCAAATTCAAAATTTTATCATTTACATGCGAATTCGAATTGGGTAGAGAATTACTAGTTTTAAGCAATTCAAATCCCGTGATAAACTCAAAAACTAAATTGTTTCTATAATCGTTGCCATGCTTAGTGCAACAGTTAAAAGAAGTTTGCGAACTACCTGAAACAGAAGATTGTTCAACAGAAGCAAAGTAATTGCTGAATTCGTTGGCTATTTCTAAAGGATTTGAAATGTTAATACTGCCATTTTTAAATACGATGTGTTTTTGTTAGTAGCCATTTGCCGCTTGTATTTTGGAATGATAATAGCTATCCGGAGCGTTTATAACTTCCTTATTCATTTTGTTTGCAAAGTTTATTAAAACGACTTTTTAAGTTATTCAATGAATGTTTTTAACATTTTTTTCTTAGATCGTGTTTTAGATTTATTTTTTTGATAAGGTTATGAGATATCCAAGGTTTAAGCTGATACTCCGATTTTTTTCTTGTGTTAGAGTGCAAGTAGGTGAACTTATATAAATATGTAAATACATACGAGTATGTATATCATATGCTATAGAAGCATTTTGTTCAATATAAATACTGTCCCAATATTAATAGCGTAGCTTGTAGTTCAATTTATGAAAGATTATTTTATCAAGTTTTGCTTGAGCGGATTCGTATGGAAGCGTATATGAAAGTCCAAGTTAATATACACAGACAAAATTAAATATTTCTTTATGAATATTACAACAAATTTTGATGACATTCACGCTTCTTAAATTAAAAACTTTAATATCACACTCATACAAGTTCGATACAAAAACTCCCAACCCACCGGCAGAGTACGTATCATTAGTATTTGCAAAAAGATTGTAATTAGGAATATAATTCGCAAGAATAAATCCAAATTTCAGATACAAATATTATTTTTGGCAAGTTAACAAGAGCTTCAAGATTTCCAATCAGTAAATCGATGATCAAAATCGATCAAAATTATTTCTAATGGTTCTTATAGTGATGCTGTCACACATAAGATCAAAGCTGTCGTTCGTATTTCTGCCCTTGGAGAGCAGTTAGATCATCAAATGATCTTGTGACATATATAAAGGATGTCCCAAAATTCACACATGAAGTAATTTTGATAGAAAACGCAAGTTTTTAATTAAAAATTGATGTTATTGTTTTATTGATTCTTAAAGTATACAGCATAGGGTTATGTATGGAATAGCATATCAGGTAAATGGCCTCCATGGCTTTGCTGGCACATAGCACTCTTTTGTCGAAATTTTCCATGACCGTTTTGCATAAATGTGACTTCAACGTAGACTTCAAAAAACCCCAAAGAGAAAAGTCCAACGGCGTTAAATCACATGATCTGGGCGGCCACTTCTGATCAACAAAGCTGGAAATTACACGACCAGGAAATGACTCATGCAGTAATTGAATTGTTTCTCGGGCTGTATGGCATGTGGCACCATCTTCTTGAAACCACATATTATCCACATCCATATCATCCACATCCATATCATCCACATTCATTTCATACACATCCATATCATCCACATCTATATCATCCACATCCATATCTTGCAATTTAGGTACAATAAACTGGATTACAATGTTGCGATAGCGAGCACCATTAATTGTTATTGCCTGACCAGCTGCATTTTCAAAGAAGAATGGTCCGATGATACTTCCAGCCCAAAAGCCACACCGAACAATGACATGTTGTGTATGCATTTGTTTCTCAACAATCACTCGGAGATTTTCGAAATCCAAATTCAGCATCCACATAATCCATTCAACGTACTCTCTTCACTGTGCGTGTTCAGTAGGCTTCAGTTCTTGAATCAATTGCACTTTGTGTGCATGAAGATGCAAATCATTCGTACGAATACGCTGTAGAGAGCTTCTCGATATGTCCAAATCTTGACCACGGTGCCGAGTTGATGTTCCTGGACTGACAACATTCTCATGAACTGCTTCGTTGTTTTCTGTTGAACGACTTGTTGTCTAAGATCAGTAGTTTTTGAATTAATCTCTTCACAGTTGATGAAGTTAAATCACTATCCCGACCATATTTTGTACAAAAATTGCGAACTGTAGGTGCCAAACCTTCATTATTTTTAAAATATTGCTCAACAATGAAAACGCATTGTTCTTTCGTTTAGCACTCCATTTTTAATAACCCTGAACTGTCAGCTGTCACGCTGTCTTTTTTTTTTTTTTTCTGTTGGCAACAATTTGTCGCACAAATGGCGCAAAATTCAAATTTTGCGTGAATTTTGGGAAAACGCTTTATTATCAAATTTTCTCATTCAAATTTGAGAATTCCGGAACACAAGTATTTGAATTTATTCTCTGTTTTTAATTTTTTAGCTGCCATAAATAAAGCTAGTAGTACCTAGTTAAGCTATCATTAATAAAAATATTTGTGTTACTTCCAATAATAAATAGCGATGTGTTCAGCTTCTTCTTTACATTTGATTTGCTTTCCATCATTTTGTGGTTGGCGTTGTCCGAAGAGAAATGCACACATAGTATATTACCGCGATCACTTGATCGCTGAAGTATTCCTACTTCATTTCCTAAAGGCTGTTGTGGGTTGAGTGCGCTCTGCTAATTTAAATTCTATTACACTGTGATCGGAATATTCCTTGGAAACTTTCCACCCAAAGACGGACAGAGTATCAGAATTGTTTGATATTATTTTGTAGACAAATAAGTATAGAAATAGATAAATACGTAATGCATAAACAGAGTTCCTATAACAATTTGTACATTTTTTATGGTATTTTGTGTATAGTGCCGATAGGTTAACTTTTTATCTAATTGGCCTCCTAGACACTTAACACTGCTAGCCCAATCTGTTTCTTTATTCAAAATTGGAGTTTTTCACCTGAGTAGGTAACAGTACTTTCATATTGCGTTTTATCGGGATTTATTTTGACTTTCCATTTTGTAAAATGATCAATAAGTCTATTCAAGCTATTTCTAAGATTGGTTACATTACAATGAACCAAGCTAATGAGTAGAGAGCAGTATCGTCTGCAAACATAGCAAATTCGCAGTTAGAAGAAGAAATTCTGCTGCATAAATGTAGTGCAGTACTGAACTGTTCCCTGAGGCTGAAATAATTCTTCTGGAAGAGTACAAATTTTGAACGAATACGCGACCCAAACTTTCTATTTGAGAAGAAACACTGAATCACATAAGAAAATTTAGATAAGAAAAACTTAAATAAGATTTTGTTCTTTTTTTTGCGTATAGCCGGGTAAAAATCGTTGAAAGACATCGCATGTCAGCTTTGCGATAGTGTGGGACTTTAATCCACATCCGAAGAAGGTATGATTTATGTCATCCTTACAATTATCGCACCTAGTCGTCAAACTAATTAGCAATTGAGGGTGGGCCAAATAGAACCTACCAATGTTAAACACGTATAACTCTTATAATAATCATTTGTTTTAATTAATTTTGTTTATAAAGGGTGGTTAAATTTTAAGGGCCGATGTTGAATGTGAACCACACCTAAACGTCAAGTTTTTTTCTGCATTTCATTTAACATTTCTCAATTGTGTGCCGCCGAGGTCGCGGCGGCCATTTGGCCGATATTTTGTTCAATACATAATTGAACCATACCAATATTATCATAATAAAAAGAAATGTCAGTAATTTCCTAAATAATTTGTGTTTTATTCAAAATCAACATCGGCCCTTAAAACTTAACCACCCTTTATATGAAATACATTTTATGGAAATAAAGTATGAAATATGACATCGGACAAATGTCCGCCATTTTGCTCGATACAGACATTGGCTCTTTTTAGCGCGTTTTCCATTACACCACGTAATGCTTCTGGTTGCAGGCTCCGTATTTCGTCCAGAATATTCTGCTTGTTCTGTAAGAAGCCCCGGAAATCGTTTCTGGTGTTTCATCATCATTCTCGAGAAATATGCGCCGATAACTTTTTCGACCATAACGCCGCACCAAACAGTGCATCTGATGCTGGTGTGTTGCCCTTGGATTTTCGGAGCCCCACAATCTACAGTTTTGCTTGTTGACATAACCACTTAAATGGAAATGCGCTTCATCCGACATCAAAACATTATTTAAAAAATCAATTTGTGTGGCTAATTGTGTAAAAAGAAAAGCGTATTGTAGTGGTTGTCGGTGGTCTTGCGGTAGCAATGTTTGCACAATTTGAATTTTGTATGGGTACATATTAAGATCCAACTTTAAAATTCTCCGCAATGTTGTTCTGGACATGCCCAATTGGCCTGAACGACTACGAGTTGAGACAGATGGATCATTTGCAACACTCTGCCTCACAGCTTCCACGTTGTTTTCAGTGCGAATATTTCGATGAGCACCTCTTCCAGGACGGTCGGCCACTACACCCCGTTTCTCAAAACGGTCGAAACTCCTAATCATAAAGGCGACATTGGCGATATTTTCGCTGCGTCATAAAAATTGATCTTTGACAAGAATACAAAAAAATTAATAATTTTAACGCGTTGTTGTGTACTGTTATGTATCCATTATAAATTTTCAAGAACTCAATTATAACCTGCAAAAAGAGAAAAAACAATTATTTTGGAAAATAAAAAAGTTATTCTTGTTTAACATTGGTTGGTCTTATTTGGCCCACCGTGTATATTGAGGAACTGCCTTTTGCCAGTTAACCTTTGTTTTGGAGTACCTATGTACTTGACTTATGTCCTATATCCCCTTGTGGGTCCTAGGGCCTCGACTACGCCTACGCGCCATCGTGTACGGTTTTTGGCAATGTACCTCAGCTCTCCCCAGCTTTTCCCCAACTGCTGTGCTTCCTTCTCGACTGCTCTGCGCCATGTTCTCCTTGGACCACCAGGTCTTCTGCCATCCTGAGTTAAGGGGTTCCATTGCATAGCATGGTTCGCTATGGAGCTGTCACCCTTTCGGAGCGTGTGACCAATCCACTGCCACTTCCGTCGTTGGATGGTTTTGCCTATTGGTTCCTGACCCGTTCTCTCATAAAGATGTTCGTTAGAGATGCGATTGGGCCAGAAAATCTTTAAGATGTTGCGCAGGCACCTATTAACGAACGTTTGCAGCTTTCTGGTGATAGCGGTGGTCACTCTCCACGTGCTGCATCCATATAACAGCACGGATTCAACGTTGGAGCGGAACAGTCTTAGCTTGGTGTTCAAACTGATTGCATTGCTTCGCCATATTTTGGACAACATCCCGAACGCGGACTTTGCTTTGGCGATTCTGTTGGCTATATCCAGTTCGATTCCACCATCGGTCGAGACAATACTCCCAAGATACTGGAAATCCTCTACTCTCTCTACCGGTTGTCCAGCAATGCATATTTGAGCCGATGAGTTCGTTCCAAGACTGATAATTTTAGTTTTTGCGGTATTAATTTTCAGCCCGACGACGCCAGCCTCCCTCTCCACATCTGCTGTCATTTGGTGGATAATTCTATGAGAGTCCATAATTCTATGAGAGAGTAAGCATACGTCGTCAGCGTAGTCGAGATGTTTAAGTTGGGATGTGAGAGTCCATCGAATTCCTCCGTTTCCCGTCGACAAAGCTGCACGAAGCACATCGCTAATCACCAATAGGAATAGTATTGGTGAAAGAATGCAGCCTTGTCTTACCCCACTTTGGATCTCAAATTCCTCAGACAACCTTCCTCTGTGCAGAACGTGACACTTGGACCCTTCGTAAGTAGCTTTGACAATAGCAATTAATTTATCAGGAATACCTCCCCTGCGTAAGGCACGCCAAATAAACTCCCTGTTAACACTATCGAAAGCCTTCTCGAAATCGATGAACAGCAGGTGAAGTGGCGATCGATATTCAACGCACTGTTCGATGATAATCCGCAGGGTGTTGATGTGGTCGACACAGGAGGATCCAGAGCGGAAACCTGCTTGTTCGGCATCGAGTGTGTCTTCGAGATGTTGTTTGATTCACTCCAGGATGATTTTAGCTATTATCTTAGCTACAGCAGGCAGCACGCAGATACCTCTCCAGTTTCCGCACTCCATTAAACTACCTTTCTTAGGAAGCTTGACGATCATTCCCTTTTTCCACTCGTCAGGAAAGTTCTCGGCTTCCCAAGCTCTCTCTATAAGTGGAAGCAGAAGCTCAGCCGATGTTGTTGGCGCTGCTCGTAAGAGCTCTGCGGGAATACCGTCAAGTCCGACCGCCTTGTTGGTTTTAAGTGCTTTGATCGCGGTAGTGATTTCATCCTTACTGGGAGTCGCGGTGCGTATTCGGGCATTTCTTACCTCGGGCACCTCATTCTGATTTGGGAACATATCGCTAGCGAATACACGGTTTAAAACCGTAGCAAAATGCTCCTTCCATCTCTTAAGCTGGTCCTCTGGAGTACCTATGCAGGTATGTTAAATCACTCATTTCAAATCACGCTATGATGTTATCCCTAGTTAAGTAGTTCAAAAGGTTTTATCCTTTTCAATCTTCTAACGCAATTGTTATTATTAAGTAGTTCAGCTACTTCTAAATTGGCGTGGTTGCGATGTCTTCTTGTGACCTTCCTGACCTCGTCCTCTACCATTTCTACTTTTAGATTTCTATCTAGATCTGCGTTCCTTATGTACCATGGCACATTAACAATATTGCGTAGTACTTTATTTTGAAAACATTGTATTCTTTGTAAGTTTGTCTTATTTGTACAAATCCAAAGCTGGGGACTATATGTTCATATCGACTTTAATATTTGCTTATAAAGCAGTAGCTTGTTGTATTTTTTTTTATAATCAGCGATATGACTACCCTTAAACTGTTTCAGGGCACGGGCGTGAGGGTAAGGGGGAAGAGGAGTAGAGGAGGAGTCTGTGCATGATGGCTTTGAATGTTTGAAGGTTGTAGTGATGGGGAAATACAGAGCCTGGTAGATCATTCCACATTCGTGTCGTTCGGCTTATAAACGGATTCCTATTTTTGACAGTATGACCGAACTTAGAATTTAGGGTGGACTGATGTGCATTCGGAGCATGTCGCGTATTGCAGGTGGAATTTTGAAGGGGATGAACGCAACTGGCTATTTCGCTGGAGCATTTTTGATGAATAGCAATAAAATGGGAAGAGACACGAGATATTTCTCCGATGTTCAAGTGAATGTATGGAATTTACAATGTTTCTATCGCGCGATTCTGTACCCTGTCTAGAATGTGCAGAACCGTCTTGGGTGCACCAGACCAGATATGGGCGTTATATTCCAGCTTAGGGTGGATGAATGCCGTATAAATTGAGGCCAGATCAGACGGGGAAAAATATTTCTTGCACCGTTTTTTATTAATGCACATACCGAGAATGGCAAGTCTTTCGGTTTCAATGATGCAAGTACCATCCATGGATAATGGTTGAAGGTTTTAGTTTCGCTTGAGAGACAGAAGACAGCATTGTGGCATTGTGTTTTGGAAGCATTAAATTCCACTCTGTTGGTTGAACCCCATTTGATTATGCTGTTCAGGTGTCTTCTACGGCAGAAGAGCAAGGCCATGAGTTAGGGAACGAATATGAAAAACTGAGAATACTGTCATCAGCGAAGGAATGGATTGGATTAGAAGTTGCAGACAGGAGGGAGGGGCTGCAAAAATGCTGCTTTCCATCTACTCGGAAAGAGTCCTGAAAAATAGGATAGACAAAAAAGCTTACGCAGAGGTTTTCTCAGCGTAGAAGAACACCTCTTCAAAACTATTGGGGGATACCATCTGGACCAGCGGATTTGTGTATGTTAAGATCTTTGAGTACTCCTGCAACTGTACGAGTGCGAAAGTGGACTTGTCCCATGGAAAATTTGACGCTCTCAAATACAGGTGGAGACAAAGCATTATCTGGCAGCGTGGAGTTCGCTGCAAAGTGAGCAGCAAGCAGATTGGCTTTGTCTAAGGAGCTGACAGCTAGAATGTCATTGTCAAATGATCGTGGGGTTGGCAGACAAGGCAGAATTTTTAATATTTTTAACGAATGCCCAAATATGTTTACTGGCTTTGGGACATTGTACGAGTAGGATTTTTTAATAGCCTCTTTACTTAATGCTCTTTATTCTGTTAGGAATAAAGTCATTCATACCTAGGAGGATAGTGTCGGTGATCATATCAGCTGCGGCATCCACGTCTCTCAGTTAAAACTTCTAAAGAAGCTATTGAGGCCGCTCCAGTTGCTTTCTTTTAGGAGTTTTTTCTTTGACTGAGTGGTCGGAGTACGAGAATTTATCTGATACGATATTATGGTCAGACCTATCTAGAGGCGCTTAAACATCAATAGTCTTTTCAGGGTGCGAAGTAAGAAAGTCTAAAGTGTTGGCGGAATGACTTTCAATGTCCGGTATACGTGTAGGCTCATTTACAAGCTGAGTCAAGTTGTTTACCTCAGCGAAAAGTTCAGCATACCTTCCTTCGGGTGTTGTCTGACCAGAATGTTGAAGCCAATCCGAATTGTGTATATTGAAATCGCCCGCAATGACGATTTCACTATGAGGGTACAAGGAGACAATTCGAGTGATGGAATCGGACAGCGCATCAAATTCGTCAAAAGTTGAGTTGCTGTCTGCACTAGGGCTTCAGAAAATAAAGCAGTAGTGAATTATTTGCCATTGAAATTAAATTCCGGGTTGGAACAGTGGCCATACTGTGGAGGAACTTGGTAAGCAATATCACTACGGACGTGGCGAGGCCACGGTGGGGAATGAAAAATGACAATAAGTTATATCCAGGCAGATTCAAATCGGAATATTCTTCCACTACCTGTGTTTCGCTTAGTGCTAAAACAGATGGTTTAGGGGAATGTGCGTGGGCGTACTCAAAAAGACACAACTCTGACGTAACTAAGCGAAGCTGTGAAGTGAAAGCCAAAGAATACTTTTCCAAAACAGACTGTCGCAGTTGCTATGCCCAAACGATAATCAGCTAAGGTCCTGTATTCGGATACATATTCACAGTCCGGTATGCATCAAATGTTACACACTCTCAGTCATCGCAACTGGAAGTATGTACATACAAAGCACGTGATCCAATTGCGATAGCAAAGAAGGGCAACAACGGGTAAGTGGGGGTGAAAGATGGGAAACACCGGCACTGAATTATTTTTTTTTTCTACTGCTTGATAGCACTGGTTTTTTTATTTATTTATTTTTCTACTGCACCACACTGAATGTAATTTGATGCACGCGAACAGTTATTAATTGTCGATTATATTAATATTTTTTTTGTAGCGATCTTGGACTACGTTCGCGCACGACGCACGACGCACGACAGGCAACAGACAACTCCTGCATACTGAGAAACAGGAGTATCTCCCTAGGAGCCAATCAACTTTTTAAAGCGAATATTTAATTCATCATGTTTTTTTCTTGACATGAGCCTTGCAGTGCAATTTATCGTCAAGAGTCATACCTAATTATTTAGCTAAGTTTGAATAAAGAACATGTGTTGAACATTTTTATTTATCAGTTCATTTAGTTTTTTTGGTCCATTCAAATGCATCATTTACTGTCCCTTGCAGTTTTTCGGTTACTTTCTTCGCAGTTCTACCAACAGCAAGAACAGCAGTACCGTCTGCAAATGTGGCAACAGTAGTTTCCTTATTGTGTGGTAGCTCGTTTGTGTATAAAAGCAATAAAACGGGTCCTAATAGACTACCTACGCCAGCTTTTTTTATGTTTTAATGTGGAGTACACATTTTCTTGCTTTGTTTTAAATGATCGCTGCATGATGTAGGACTCTAGAATATATGAGTATTGTTTTGGCAGATATTTTTGCAGCTTATGTAGTAATCCTTTGTGACGCACTTTATCAAAAGCCTGTGCGACATAAAGAAAGATTTTTTTCTTTTCTAAGGCTTTTTCTATTTTATCAGTTATTCGGTTTACCTGATCTATTGTTGAATACCTATTTCTAAAACCAAATTAATGGTTTGGTATCAATGAAGAAGAATTTTTTCGAATAGCTTAGATAATATTGGCAGCAAGGGAATCTGACGATATGAAGTAACTTCAGTTGGTACTTTGCCATGTTTTAGTACCATAATTACTCCCATGACTTTCCCTAGAGAAGAATCAGAAAAACTTAGAAAGATGATCGGTATGCGTGAATAACTTGAAGGGCTCCGACCCATAGAATCCGTCGACGTCGTTCCATTGAAGGTTGACGTTGACGTTTACGTATTGCCGGAAAGCAAAGTCCTATAAAAATCGTCGCAAACCTTCGTTGAAACATGACAGCCGATGACATTTTGTTATTGCTGAGTATTTTCTCTTCAAGCTGTCCGATTGTCAACGGCGATGACAGTTTCTCCAAATTCCATCAATGAATGTGCTTACTCTTAATTTGTGAATGCGTGAACTTCAATATGTGAATGTGTGAACTCCAATACGTGAATGTGTGAACTGCTAACGGATCAACGGACTAACAAAGTAGAAAGTAAATCTACTTTATCCGTCGAAGATCATATATCTGTTGGTTATTAGCCACTTTCCATAAGAATGCATGTATTCTATCTAGCTGTCAGTTAAAAACGAACGACGAACAACGGATCGACGGATTCTATGGATCAGGGTCTTAGAGCTGTCGCCGACTTTCAGTCGGCACCTTCCTTACGTAGCACTTGTCGATGTTGTCATCTGGAACAGACAAAGCATTACAAACAATTTGCTGTGCAATACTCTTCGCAGTTTGATCATTGACGTCGCGTCGGGGACTCCAGTATTTCAATGCAATTGGTTAGTTAGTGTTGCTGCTACCAGTTGAGTTCATTCTTAAGCATTAACTTTGAACTTCAGCTCATCATTTTCTGCACGCAACTCACTCAGAGAATTTAGACATTGATTGTTTATTTTCTCCAGGCTAGTAAGTTTTTGGTAGACCATTCGTAGCTTATACTCTTCAATTGCCTCCTCACAAGCGGCTGATTCATTTATTGTTGGTTCAATATTCACGTTTGCTTTTCTTTTGATTCCACTGTTTGGAGCTGATGAATACTGCTTTGCTGTTGTCTTGTTGCTGTTGTTGGAGTCTTTTGATGGTTCAGGCATGCGAAGTGATCTGCGCCTTTGCACTATCATTTGTCACACCGAAAAGGCACACCGCTTGTTTTAAAGTATTCGACATCTTGTTGTGAAATATTAACCCAAGATGCATGAAAACGACGTAGAGCTCCTTTCGATTTTTTCGGCACAAACTTGACAATTCATTTTTACATTTTGAAAAGGTTTCTATGAGATGTGTTCCCCACGACAATCACAATTGAAACTTTTTATATGGTCCTTGAATTTTTTAAGATTAGCCCTTTCTGAAATAATCATGACTTGAAATATATTGTTTAAGAAGACATAAGTAATAATCCTATGAAAAAAAAGTTTATTAACTTTGTCGACGAGTCAGTATCCGCCGAGAATATCTAATTGGCCTAAACGAATAGTTTTTACAACTTCAACTGTAAATTAAAGATTCAAAACGCTTTTAGTATGGGATAATGATCTGTAAGCCAATATTTGTTCCTCCTTCATAGTGCACAATTTGTAAATTATCATATATTTCCTAAAAAATTACAAAAATATTACGTATACGACACCGAAACTGCATCCAAAACAAGTTATAACTGCAAAAGTCGCAAAAATGTTATTTGAAATTTAATGCATTTGAAAAATGTCAGATTTTACTTTGCCGAAATAACTGAAATCTGTTTCCTTATTTGTATTTTTGTAAATATGCTTTTTGAAACTAATCTTACACCCAATCTAAATATAAGTATCATGTCCTGAAGTTCGTACGTAGTTCTGTTATTCTTCTTCTTCTTCCTCTCCTTACGGCGAACTTATGATCCGGAGTAGAAGGATCACAACCCTCCCACTTTACTGCTTCCCTACTGGTCCGCCTGTGGTGTTTGCCGGTTTGACCTCGGGAAGTACCGGCAGTCTTCCCGGTTTCGGATCACTTCGTCACTGAGACCAATCGAATGCTGGCGTTTTTGCTTTTGTGTGATCCAGTTGTTTTTGGTCTGCCTTTTTTGCGTTATTGTGTAGGAACGTAGTTTGATATTGCCTTTCTGACGAGGTTCGAAGGATCTATCCTTTGAACATGAAAATACCAATTGAGCCGGTCGTGCTCTATCTTGCTTGTGATGGGTTCTTTTACATGAAGGCTTCCTCGAATCTTTGAACATCCTATTCTATCAAGCTTTGTTACTCCTGCTGTCATGAGAAGCTACTGTTAATTTGCCCTCATACTTTTTGTACATTGTCCAGCATTGTGAACCGTATGTGAGCGCCGGACGTACAACTGCGGTGTTGAGCCTTCCTTTCAGCTTAGGGGACATTTTTCGGTCACAGAAGAATGCGGAGTTTTCCCGCCACTTCATACTACGCTCACGCGATGATTGCTGTCATCATCACAAGTTGCTTTGCTATTGATCATAGATTCCATATATTTGAACTTTTCGCACTTGGGAAGAACTTTTTCATTCAAGTAAATGTCTGGAATAGGCCGGTGTCGATCAGAGAACGGGCAGTACAAATACTCTGTCTTTTTTTAACTAATATGGTACCCATTTCCATCCAAAACATCAACCCATACATTAAGTGCTCATTACAGGGACGTTTGATCTTCACTAATGATAGCTCCATCATTAGCAAAGAATAACTGATGCACGTCACTTTTCCTTTAAACAGATAATCAAGGACTGAAATAAATAACAAAGGACTGAGGATGTTTTCCTGATGTACACCGACTTTGATTGGGAACTCTTCGGTGACACCTGCGGGACATCTTACTCTTGTCCTTGCTCCCTGATACATTTCAAAAATCAACCAACACCATATGCAAGTCCTTTAAGGAATCACGGTGTTTTTCCATTATGATCCTTATACTTTGGGTGCCATCTGCTGTTGATTTTCCCGAAACAAATCCGTACTGCTCATCAGATAGCCGCATTATTTTCCGCAGTCGGCCATCTAATACCCGCTTAACGATCTTCATGGTGTGTGACAGAACGGTAGTTATCGCAGTTTCGCGTATCGCCCTTTCCTTGTGCAAAGGATGAAGATAACTTTCCCTCCACTGAATAGGCATTGGATCACCGCTCATAAGTTTGGAGATAAGAATCATGAGCCATCTGGGCCCGATGTCTCCCATCTTTTTCCAGAACTCTGAGGGTATCTCGTCTGGCCCAACCGCTTTTCTTCTTTTGGTGTATTTGACGGCATTTCTAACTTCTTCGTCAGCAATGTCTTATTATTCGTCATGGTTAGGAACGGCTCTTGGAAAGTATGCCCCGGGAAACTGTTCGTTCAGAATTCTTTCACAATACTGTCGCCATCTGTGGAGAATTTTGTCGTCTTCCACAAGAAGCTGGCCTTGAGCACTGTTAATGAACTTTGGGGAACGAATCTCCTGAACATTTCTTCTTCTTTGGGCGGCTATTTTGAAGATAGTTGCTCCCTTATTCAAGTTGTTTTGTCGAAGCTCCTGGATAGCCTGGTTCCTATCAGACGCCGAAGACGATATTTCCTCCAACTCCCGATAGAGGCCTTCCATACTTTTTGCTTGTAATTGGGCGCACTTCTTCTCCGCGAGACCTTTGCATCATCTATATATCCCTTCAAGACGAGCTTTTTCATCTCTATTAGTAGAAGAACACTTTGACCAAGCCTTGAAAGCCGTTTTCTTTTCCCGTATCACTACTTTAGCTTCATCTGTCCACCACCATGTTTCTTTGGCGTGTTTTCAGGGGCCTTTCGACGTTCCAAGCAGTGATTTGGCTCTCTCCAGCAAGATCGCTGTAGGGAATAGCACATATCTTGTGCTCTGCGCTCCTTATCACCGACCTCATCGATGATGGTAACGAGGTAATTTGTCATGCTGGTAATAAGAGCGTCACCTTTTCCTTTGTCCAGCTTGTATCAATTGATTTTCTCAGCCACCTTTGTTTGCTTATTTGTTTTCTTCCCCGTCTCCATACAAGTTTCTGTCAGGAGGAGACGGTGTTGCTGGGCGATCGCCTCTCCCAGGATCACTTTGCAATCTTTAACCCGGGGCTTCATGAAACTGGCTACCAAATGGTAGTCAATCTTGGTTTCATTTCCACCACTGCTGTAAGTGATCAGATGCCGGCTTTGTTTGACGAACATGGTATTTAGCACGATAAGAACGTATGACTTGCACATACTTAGGATGTCTTCATCTAGAGAATTCCTTGTGCCGTACCCCAGTCCTCCATGATAGTTTTCATAGTCCTCGTTTGTCTTCCCGACAAGTCCGTTTAAATCTCCGCCAACAAAGCTCTTCCTTTGGGATGTTTTTGATGAGGTTGTGAAAATCCAGCCAGAATGCATCTTTTTCTCTCTGTTCGCATCCGACTTGGGGAGCATATGCGCTTACAATATTCCACACCTCACCCTTTGAGAGACATTCAAACAGTCACTGGACTTTGAAATGGTCAACATGTTGCCAAGTAGCTCTGCCGCGAGGATGATAGCAATTCCGTTTTTACCTTGTTCCGATCCATGGTACAACATCTTGTAAGCTTTTGTTTTAACGTCCAAGAAACGCGCCCTATTCCTGGTGGCGAACCATTTCATTTCTTGCCCAATCGCCTTCTAATCATCATTTCTTCAAGCTCGTAGCTGCGACCACTCATACTTCCAAGGTTCCAGATCTTGACTCTTAGGTTACGCCTAAGCTGTTGCATTATTTTGCTATCCCTCGGAAACCGAATAGCTCAGTCAGCATGAGGATTTCTGCTCGTCCCAAGATCACAGCCATGCGTAGCATTGGTAGTGCCTGGCGGGGTAGTGCTTTTCTGTTTAGCCTTCTTTTCCATAATGCTAGGGTTTAAACGTGTTTTGATTTTGACACGTGCATGCTCCTGATTTTTGGTTTATGTTTGATCTTACTTTTCACCAGTTTATGGGAGAAACCTTAATTTCACCTTCATAGCAGCAGTAGTTAGAATCTTTTTCGGAGTTTTGCTTTAAATTTTTAATATTTTATAGTATCTATCCATTTATGTTTAAATTTTGTTCGCTTTTGGGACAGAATTCTCCAATCTCCATTGTCATTAAACTCTTGTTCTTTCTCTTCGCTTTCATTTGGAAAAATAGAGGACTTTTTTTCTGAAATTTAATCCAGCTATGAGCTAGTCAGTTGATTGGACTTTACTCTCAGTAAATATACAATTCAACAGCAACCGAGAATGGATAAACTCCCTTCGAGTTAGTCTTGCTTTTTATTAGCTCAAAAAGCATCGCTGGGGAGCAGAGAATTGGAAGTATTAAAAATATTTAAGTTATGCTAAGTCATGACAAAAAACTTATTGTTCGGCTACAAATTTTGTCAAACGTTAAAATGACGAAATCCAGAAGTTGCTATTGCTTATTTATGCAAATTAGTTGTTTTATAAATCATCTGTCGTCATCATTTTAATTTCTAATGGCTATAGGTGAATTATAATTAACTTCAAGGGTCCTGTGAACTATTCAATTACGGTTAGTGAAAATGTGTCCAAAAAACAAACTCAAAAGTTACAAGGTTTGTGATTTTGCTACGAAACGCAAAGCAACGATAAAGGGTTCATTACTTTCGACTTAATTTTTGACCTAATCCATCGTTATCCCTAAAGTTTTCTGTATAATCCAATGAGAATTAAAACATTTTAAATATTTAGTACCAAACGCATCATATGCCCACAGCCCAAAGCCCTTTAGTTTCCCTTCAACAATTAACCTCATCATACACACACATCACATACACAAACAAATTATTCAATTGTGGTACCAAACAATTTCAAGTATCTCATGGTAACCATCAACGATGATGGCGGCGTTGGCACACCCGTCCTCTTGGAATACTCTCCGGTACATGTTACGCTATCTCAGTACGTGTGACCGCATAGCTAATTTAAATAACAATATGCGAATCTACCGGTGCGCATATCCAAGCACGTCTACGCCATGCAACTGGCAAACTATGAATGTCCTGGGGATTTCTCTTAGTTTGCCATCACCTCACATAAAACCGCACATCAGAAGTAAAATCCCACAAGTCTGAAAAACTAAGGCTAACTGAGCTGAAAACCCACAACAGGTAGGAAGTGTATATCTACACACAAAACTTTATCCAAAAACTCGAAAGTACGCCATTACCGCACTCACACGGGTTAAGATGTAGCTGTATGTTTATATGCAGAGTAGCTTCCTATTAATATGACTTACCTCAGTTTGTTGAGAGCTCTTGGGGATATGCAGACAGGGTGGATCGAAGGTAACGAGTTGAATTTATACAATTTTAAAATTTTCTTATAGCTACGTTTTGGGTTCCTCATATTTTTAAATGTTGAAATGATGTACTTGTACTGTGCGATGATGTCTAAAATTCACGAAATTCTATATTAGAAGTGGCCCCAAAGGCACTTCAAAGAGACTAAGTGCAATAATCGCGTTGGCTAAATGATTATAATTCATAATCAACCCTTTAGCGTTGATTAAGTGCGACCTTTGCTTGTAGAAATATTCCTAGTTTATATCGATTATTAATCGATACTTATTGTTTGCTATGAATGTGGTTACGGTTAGAGATTAAAATAGATTATAGTGACAAACAATTGCTTTCAGGCTTACATGGGAAAATAAAAAGGTTACGTATTTCAATTTCCCTAACAAATCAAACCTCCGATATTTAAACCAAATATCCTTAAGGAACTGTGGAACGAGCTGTGTTTTTCCGTTTAACGTGTTTCACTTATGGAAAAATATTAAACAAGTTTAAAAAAAAGAGGTCCTGTTTTGGCTTTTCTGTTAGTAATAAAGCTAAGTCTATTAGGGCATATTTGTTTGTCTACCTGTTCAGTGATTAAAGTCAAATGTAATATTTGCTAAGGGTGTTAATATTTTTATGGAAAGATAAGCTTTAAGGTCGGTCTTCTTGGCAGTAAAGTTCGCTTTAAATACCTCATGTGAAGAACAGTTTGGTGCTAACCTCTATTAGAAGCTCTTTGAAAGAACGCACTATCAAAGTCAAGAATGCATATTGAATATGCAGGAGGGGCTTTTGAAAGTCGTGGCGTTTAAAGTCAATTTCATTCCACAGGAAATATAATTGTATCATGTAGTCCTCTCTTCTGCTACGTAGCAGTATTTTAGCTGACATAAACTAACATCATTAGCCGTTGAAAATTTCGGTATAAGACATAAAAAGTGAAAGTCGGTCCTCACGCGGTGAGTGTTTCGTACCGCTGTTTAACTGTATCCTGTTAATCCACAGAAAAAAAGAAAACTATGGTCATTTTTAAAGGGGTGAAGCAAAACAAAAAATGTGTTCACGGTTTCACGTCTTGCGAACATTTTACAAACATTCGAGAGTAAAATTATCATAAGAACGGGAAGCTGATCCTGACCCTGTATGGGCTGCTAGAGCCAAAATATTTATTTATTCATATCTCAGGTCAAACAAACACTTAGTTTCACATTGTTAACTGCGCGACCACTGAGCGAGAGGTTCAATGTTCGAATAGAAAAGAAAAACACAAAAATAAAAAAATAAAGTTTTCTTACGCTGCCACCTCTCGCGAACGTCTGACAAACATCCGAGAATAAAACTGTCACGAGAAGATTTTCTTAACCGAACAAATTGCGCTTTAGAAACGGCACAAAACTGTACCTAGTCCTGCCATAAGTTCTGTTACAAATATAAAACGCTATAAAAAAAAAAACCGTAAACATATTGTATTCAAAATTGTTTCATTTATTAGACCACAATATTGATTATTAAAAAAAATTGGATTCACTCGAAATGACTGTCTTTTGCTTTAACAGAAGCTTCCAAACGGTGTGGCCATTGGGCTATAGCGGCACGTACGGTTTCCATGGAGATCGTGGACGCTGCTCTGGTTAATGCTTTTCTAAGGCTTTGCAAATTTCTGTGGGGAATCTCGCAGGCCATGTTCTCCAATTCTGACCACAAACCATAATCTAGTGGATTAAGATTTGGACTCCCCGACGGCCAATCTTCTGCTGCTATAAAGCCAGGAATATTGACTTTGAGCCACTCCTGCGTGGTTTTGGCTTTGTGCGCTGGAGCAGAGTCCTGTTGGAAGATCCATCTGTATCCATTGAAAAGGGTATTGGTCAAACCCTTCACAAAACCCTCTAGCACATCTTCTTGGTAAACCTTTGCACCAGTTTTTACGCCTTTTTCACAAAAATGTGACACCATGGTGAGAGACCATCCACCAAACCATTACGGAAGCGGGATGATGGCCACGTAGAACCCTTGGAGCAACTTTTTCGCTTCCTTAGATGAAGTGGCATAAATTTTGTAATTTTGTTTGTTGAAAACTTCTTCCACGGTAAAAATTTTCTAATCCGTAAACAGAATGTTTTTATGGCTATTGTCCGCGTGCCACTGCAAAAGTCGTTTGAGGAGTTAGAAGTTGACCCGTGGACCGACGATAGGCTTTCATATGCAGATCATCCCGAATCAGCCTAGACATGGATCTGGTTGATATATCCAATTCCTTGGACATGATCTTCTGCTTCCTAAGTTGATTTCTCCGAATTCGTTCACGCACTGCCTTTACTACCGAACACGTATGTACGACGCGCGGGCGACCACTTCTTGGCCTGTCCTCTACTCCATACAATTCGCCGAAGCGAGCAATAGCCCGGTAAACGAATATTCTCGATATTCCGAGTGGTTTTAGCAACTCGAAAATTTCGCCAGCACTCTTTCCGCACTTATGCAACGCTATTACCGCGACTCGATTCTCTTTAACGCCCCACTCCATGTTAATAGTTTGCAAACTGAAACCAAACTGACTAGTATTCTTCACTGATCAGTGTATGTGTTCTGAAAAAAAAAGTTAACGGTTCTATTCCCGCAATAAGTTTTGTACGATAAGCGCTGGAAATTGTGTAACAGAACTAGGTAGGTCCCAACCATTCGTGAAGCGAACCGACCCTTAAAGTGGGGTTCGGCTCGAACGTTGTGAAGGGGGAATTTACCCCATCTCATAAGCCCCGCTTAATGTTATAATCCATTTTTTGTATGTTCAAGAATTTTTGGACTATGTGGCAGTTTTTTTTGCCCAATATGAGCTACTTTTGGGGTTAAAATGCGGTTCACGCAAAATCTGTACGCGCATATGCTATTATATCTTTTTAACCAATACTTCGAAAAAAAACAAATGATACCTTAAATTAAAAGTTATTTATTAAGCTTAAAAGTAGTATTAAAATTAATCTTAGATTTCTTTGCTGTGCAAATAATTTCGGATGTTTTTCCTGATGGACCCCATAAACTTCTGAATATCTTTCCTGTTGACTTTGGCTGCAACATGGTTCCATTTAATCAACATTGAATTCAAATTTCTGACAATTCCTGCATTCCTCCTCAATTTAAATTTAACAATTGCCCAATATTTTTCTATTGGTCTAAGCTGGGGGCAGTTTGGTGGATTCAAATTTATGGGTACAACATCCACATTGTTGCTGTTGTATCACTCCATGGCAGCCCTGCAGTAGTGACAACTGGCTAAGTCAGGCCAAAATGTTACTGCTGTATGGTGTTGACGTATGAAAGGCAGAAGTCGTTTTGTTAGGCGTTTTGTCATTGAGGAAGTTGTCACAAAAGCCCTGCTCTTAAGGCCACAACTGCAGATCGCTTGCCAAACCATTGCCTTCTTAGCAAATTTATACACTTTTATATACTTAAACTTTGAAAGGACATTGCCACCTGGTAGCTGCTTAAGGTCAAATTTAACATACTTTTCATCGTCCATTACTAAGCAGCCTTTGAATTTCGTTAAAAGTTTGTCATAAAGGATTCTAGCCCGTTTTTTCGCTACTAAATTTCGTTTGTCAGACCGGTTGGGGTATTTTATTGCACGATACGATTTAAACCCTGCTTCAAACGTATACGTCTTGCTGTACTCTTGCTTGTATTGAACTTTTTGGCTCGATCATTGTCCGATAGCCCGGGGTTACGTTTCACAGATCTCATTACCTCATTGAGACCAGTTTTGAATTCTTACATCCCGTTTTCTTAATTTTTTTTTAGCTCTTTCGATACTGAATGTTTCTTTATACCGTTTTATAATACTGCACACTGTAGTTTTCGGTAATTTTAATACTGTAATATGCGAGCTACGGCTCGAGTAGATAAAACAATATTCTGTGAAATTATTTCTTTATTTTCTAGTCTATAGAACAATCCAGGTTCACACTATACTATTCTTCGCAATTCTTTTCTTACAAGGTCTCTGTCCTCTCAAATCACTTTATCTCCTTTCAATTACTTAATTCACAAATCCAAACTAATTACTTCTTCTTGTTAAATCTCAACTTTCAATTTATCACAAAATTACAACTTCGCCCATTATCACTTTTCTAATCTCTTCGCCACAGTTTAAAAACTACTGCCCCCTTTTTGATCGCCATCTGTCCTTATATAGCAGAAGTTTCTGATAGCCAGAAACTTCTAGCAAATTCTTCGACCACTGGAACAAGAAAAATTCTGATGTAATAATTCCAAGATGACAATCATTTCGTGCAGTTATAATTCTCTCTTGTTCTCTTTTGTTGACATGAGCTGTGGAGACTTCATCGCAGACACGAACCTCGAATGAAAGGACACTTCGAACCAAAATTCTGGCAGAATGAAAAGACACTTCGGAATTTGTTGCATCATACTTTTAGGGAGCGTAGTTATTATTATGCTACAATACCTTTGCAATCTTTGAACTCGACCACGAAGGATTTTCGAGAAATTTGTTCACTATTATTTTGCGCACAGAACCACTGATACATGTTCAATCAAAACAAAAAATGGACCAAATAACAGTTAAGTTTTACTGAAAAAGTGTGTGTCACAATAGTTCGTTACTTACCGCTAGAGGCGCTGCAATAATCATCAAATGCCGTACAGATTTTGCGTGAACCGGACTTTAATCTGATGGATTCTAAGTTTATCTTCAGTTTCTTCGAGATTAACCCTTCAGCAGATATCACAACCGGGATATCTGGCCGGTTGCAGTCTACAATCCGATCTGTATGCATGGGTCTGTTCCAGTAAAGAATGTGGTCGTCCGATTCTAAAACTTCAGGTAGGGCAGGGGATTTTCCGCTATTAGTCTGAATTTAGTGGATAACTCTTGGTGTACCAGTTTCGCCTCATTGTGTCTACCTGGATATGCGGAGTCAGATAGCATCGAACATCCTCTTATTATATGTTCGATAGTTTCTCCCGGCTTTCGGCACTTTCTGCATTTATCTACTACGTCTGCCCCTAGACAATGTTTTTCGTAGTTTCAGATCTGCTTTTGTCAATATGTTCCTCGAGCAATGCTTTCGGAAATTTTCCATGTAAAATTTTTCTAGGTTTATGTGCTGTTCATCTTGCATCTTTGTTAACACTACTCGTATTTCATCAGATGGGTTCTTCAGATTAAGAGGGGTAAATCTGTCATCCAGTACTTGGGTAGATGATATTATTTCTTCGTTCAATGCAAGTAATTTGCTCTTCATTTTTATTTCCTGGGTCCTGCGCATTTTACAAATATTCAATAAAACCTTACCTCCCTCTTTTCTGGGTAAATAGAGTCAGGGTGTAAGCAATGGAATTTAGTAAGTAACCTTCTGGTCATTCTATCCACAGGATCTATGAGGATGTCAAATGAATAGGTTAGTACAGGAATTGCCCAGCTGTTGATACTTTCCATTCGATTTCTGGCAGTTAGTTTCGTATTTAATAGCTTTGTCAGCCTCTTTCGGTATTTTTCAGTAAAAACTGCTTTTAAACTCGTATGATCTATTCTTATATTTTGCAATATACCTAAGTACTTATAGAGGTCTTCCTTGTTGTTGCTTGTTTTCTTGATGACCTGTAATACATCTTCTGTTGTAAATCTTTCGATTCGCATGTCTAGTGTTAGGTCATGCTTATTCTTTGCTTCTTCTATCCATTCCATGTTTTTATTGTAGTGCTTCGTTTCAGACCAAATCGAGTTCCAGAATTCTTTAAATTGTTCTTTACTGACTTCTACTTTCTGGGTTAGTGTAAACCTTCTTTCAGCTCACCCTATTGCATTAATAAAGCTGATGACTGCCCCAATGCTTTTCTCCGCAATCTCCTTCAGGATGTTAAAGAAAAGTTTGCCTAGTGTGCGGTGTTTGGCCCTATCTGGAGCTGGACACTTGCAGTCGAAATGGTAGATAGTTTCTACCTCGCTTGCAGTATTGCAGCTGCGGCAATGAACATTGAGTATAATGCCTAATATGACCGCGTGAACCCCAATGGGTCAGTAACCTGTACTAATCGCCACAATTCTAGCAATATCTGGTCGATTTCTGCTTTGTAGATCTTGTGTTCTCCGCCAGTTGTAGTTGGGCCACATCTGCCTAGATATGACACATTTTCGCAACCCACGGTTATTGGCCTTGTAAAGGAAATGTGTGAGGATACTTTCCTTGAAAACCTTCAGCGGTACGTGAATCGCCTCCGCAAATGGATCTGTCAAAAGCAGAGAGCTAGCAAGCTCATTAGCTCAATGTTGGTGTGTTACGGCAGCAATAGGGGACTGATCCTGAACCGATGACCTGGCAAGGTTCCTCTTTGCATTGTTCTAACAGCTTGGAAGAAGACAATACAATTGTCTTGATAGCGGACTGTCTGTCAATGGTTGGATGGTTCTGAATGGTGTACGAGTACTGATGTTTTTTAATAAACAGCGAGTTTCAAGTACAACAAGAACTTCCACTTGGAAGACGCTGCATGAATCCGGTATCCGGTATGATTTTGACATATTGAGGATATCGGAGAAAATCTCCGCCCCCACCCCGTAGTCCATTTTCGAACCATCGGTGAAGATTTTGATTTCGCAGTCGTTTGTTACTTCGCCTTTTTCCCAGTCTACTCTGGATGGGAAATTGATTATGTCGACGTTACAAAAGTTTACTTTGGGTATTTTGTAGTCTGAGTTGGAGGTGCTGACAGATCCCCTGGTAGTAAATTTAGGATGTTGCTGTGATCATACGGTATGGTACATCAGCACCTCGTTTCTTTTAGTCCAGCTTTTGTGCCTTTAACTCATTCATTGGTATACTGTCGGAACTGTAACTATCATTCGCTTCTTCGATAATATTCAAATATGTTACGTCGGGGATGTTCCTATTCAAATCATTTACACTTTCAACAAAAAAAGAAAAAAAAAAAACAAAACTTCTTACTAACACAGTAATTAGCAATGCCGATTTAATTATCGTCAACTTTAGAGGTCAAATGGGTCGTTGTCACACACAAGAAATCACTATTATATTTTTTAGCTTATAAAAGTTATTGATTACACCTTGTACGAGTATATTCAAAGTTAGATACTTAAAAGGATTCAGTTGGTAATAGGCAACCCTTTGCTTCTATATGTGTATTAGCAACTTTCTTTTGAACACCGGACAGTCAGAACTTCTAGTGTCATGGGTTGTGCTTAAGCATTTCTTTAGCTCTGACACTGACTATATAACTAACAGATTGACTAACGCAATCCTTTTTCTTTGCTCACCTCCGCCCTTTACACAAGTTTCCTTCCCCTTGCACACTTTATCTGTATGGTTGAATTCCCAGCACTTAAAATGCCTTTATACATTCAATTCTTCATGTACAATAAATCTATCCCACCCGTTGTTAACTCATTTTGCACTCATTAAACTATTAAAATCGTCAGCATCTACCTAAAAAAATTACATTATCACTTTTTATTTTTTTTTTCGGAGAAAGATAAACTTTAATGCATTTGATATTTTTGAAATGTAACGCACAAATGAGCTTTTATAACCGTAATGACATACACTCTGTCCAAGTTTTCATTCAATCGATACACTAGTACTTTTGGGTTTTTTAGTTTTTGGACATATACTCGTACATATGTTGTATTTGTTACTAAAAGACTCCTTTATTGCCGATTCCATTTTTTACTGGATTCCTTGTTACCACACTCTACGAGTATTACACATCAAGAGATATGGATTTATTTTCTTCTAAGTATCTTCCCTGATTCTCTCACACACCTGGCTTGTCTTCAGTTTTACTATAACCTGGGGATGCTTTTTAATTTGAGACGCATATCATGCTTTAATTGTCTCTCCATCAATACTCACACTTCTTATTTCGTTTGTCAACTCATTAACTGCTTTAGAAATTCCACTTATTTTCTTTAACTCGTTCACACATGCTTCTTGTATTGATTTCACAGAATTCAGTATGTCCATATATATCGATTCTATCGCTTCTAATAAGTTTTGTATCTTTTACTTACTCTTCTTTAATGAACTCTCAAACTCCCGGCGCCATAGCTCATACAGCCCGGGCTACGATCGCTTTATTGCGTCCTTTGTTTCACGGACGCCAAATTTTGAAAAATTGTGTTTTTAACTGGCCTCCGCAATCACCCGACTTAACGCCTCCAGACTTCTTCCTGTGGAGTTATTTGGGGTCCAAAGTTTATGTCAATAAGCCACGGACGCTCGAAGCCTTGAAAGACAATAAACGATAGGAAATAGCTTCTATTCAGCCGAAACACTTCGAAAAGTGATGGGAAATGCCGAAAAAACGAGCGCATTGCACCATTTGCTCTGGCAGCGACCATTTACGTGATATCATATTCAAAAAGTGATCAGAACAAGTTTGCAAGGTTCAAAGTAAACGAAAAATTACTTCACAGCACATAATTTGTGTTCTTTTGTTTAAATTATTACCAAAAAATATCCCGATGGTTTAAGTGGTCCACTCTGTATTTAAAATGCCACCGGTACAGCTATCTGTGCCACTGCACAATTTCCCGCATTTTTGTTTTACTAACAAAACAAAACAAAACAAAACAAAACAAAACAAAACAAAACAAAACAAAATGATACTATGGAAAATACAACAGAGAGAGATTAAAACAGATTCTCTAAAAACCACCTTCAATTTGCTGTACCACTCGATTGATATATAACCACGAGCTGTAAGCAGAATTTTTCACGTAAAACCGAACACTGACTCCATTATCATTGTGATTTTTTTCTCGAAGATAAAGCTTTTTGTAGTGAAGAGGATATTAAGCCACCGTAGAAAACACTCCTGACAAATCTGCCTTCGTATAGTTGACTTTAACTCGAGCGAAGGGCACTAAAAAAAAAAGTGAGCGACATATTTACTCGTAACCGCGGAATTTTTTGCGTTAAGCAAAAAAGGAAATAGACCTGGTCGATCAACGAATAGAGGAAATATATTTATCACCTCACAAGAATCATTTTTCTAAACAAATTGCTTTATTATATTTAATTCTATATTAATTTTATGTTTGGCTAGCTTTTTATTTTTCTTTAATTCAATTTCTGCGTAACTGTTAGCCTCCCTTAAAATGTTTATTACATTTCCGGTTTTACTGGCTACATCATTTATTTCAAAACTTTTTTTAGTACCATTTATAAAACTAACATTTCTAACTAAATCCACTTTTAGATTGCAGAAGTTTTTCAGCCAAATGCGGTTCCATTCTCAAATTACTGGAGATTATATCTTGCTTAATAATTTCAATAACCTCACCGTTAAGTGTCCACCTTTCCACCCTTGTCTGTCTACCCGCACATCTTCTGAAAATCATCACTTTTGATTTGTTCAAATTTATTTGTAGACTCCACAGCACACTGTAACCGTAAAGTCGATTTATCATGAGTTGCGAGGTCTCTGGTTAACTTGATAACAGGATAGAACAACGTCGTTAGCATATATACAAGAGCCTTAATATGGGTACCCGCATATGAAATTCCCCCTGGGAAGTAATCAGTGATGTCTTCAATGTAAATAGTGTCGGGCTTGCGTTGCAACCCTGTCTAACTCCTACCCCTGTAACGAACCACTCGGACAAACCTCTGCTTTTGTGTTGTTGTACAAGTTTTCCATTACCTTGCCGAATTTATGAGATATTCCGTATTAATAAAGTTTGTAAAATAGTTTTTGTCGGTCTATAGTATCAAAAGCCGCTCTAAAGTCTATAAAAAAGGCGTATAGCTTTCGTTTCCGTTCTATGAAAGTCTCTACTATATTTCATAACACAAAGATATGGTCAAACGTGGAATAACCAGGTCGAAAATCTGCTTGGAATTCCCCCAGATGTGCGTTTTCCTGAACCCAGCGCATTAAACTATTTTGTAGAACACTTGTGAAAACTTTTGCAGAAGCAATTTTACCACTGTAATTAGATGGGTCGGACGAGTCGCCTCCTTGAAAATTGAAGTTGTTAGGATAGTTATAAATTCGACGGTGCTGTATTTGTAGAATTCTGCGGGGATTCTATCGAACCTAGAACCTTTAGAATCTTTGAATCGGGTTAGAGCTTCTTTATCTTCCTCATTTAAGACTGGGCTATCTAATGTATGATTAACAAAGTGCAGTTTTGCATACAGAATGAAGTGGGCTCAGAAGATTTTCAAAGTAACTTCAGGATTTGAGCAGTGAATTGGTTGCTAATTTTTGGAGAGATACCGTTAAGTTTCCTCGCTGATTTCCAGAAAATTGCTGAATTTCTGCATTTCGCAAGTTTCCTAGCCTCGTTTTGAAAATATTCTGAACTTTTCAGTCGGCATACTCGTAGTAGCTTGTACTGAGAATTTGCTCTGTTGTATAGCTCCTTAAATAATTCATCGTTGTGTTTTCTGAACAGATTAGATTAGAAACTGTGTTAAGCAAAAAATTAGATTATCGAAATCGAAGTTTTTTGTCTCTAAATATAAGTCGGGACTAAAAAAGTTTGGAAAAATGTCAAAGAGCTGGGAATTGGCAAGGATTTGTCTTCAAATGACAATTAAATTGATGTCACAGACCTGCTAAATTTTCTCTGTCTATTTTGTGTGCCAATTTTGGTTTTAATAGAATCTATCAACCGAATATCCTCAAAGCTGTCTTTGCCGTCAAATCAGAAGCAATTGGTTTAGATTGCATGCACCCTAAATTGCTCAAGATCATTATCTGTAAAGTACCGCCTTCGCTGACGCACATTTTCAACAAGTTATCGAAAATCCTGGAAGACATTGAAAATAATTCTTGTCTTAAAAAGCGCTGCGCCAAAGAAAAATAATTTTACACCATCTCCATATTCCCATTTACATATCTCCAAGGTGTTTGACAAGCTGATGAGTTTGCAAATTTATTCCTGCTTAAACCAATTCCATCTCCTCTCACCTTTTCAATTTGGCTTCATGTTACATCGCTGGTTCTGCTCGAATTCTAGAAGGCATTTGATACAGTTCCATATGAAATTCTTATGCTTAAATTTAAACACTACTTCAACTTTGACGTAAACGCAATAAAACTGATAGGAAGTTACCTAGCGAATCGCACGCATACAGTTTTCTCTAATAGTAGGTTGTCAGATTTTCATGAATCTAAGGCAGACGTCCCATAGGGATCTATTATGTAACCGCTACTTTTATTTCTTTTTAACAACGATGTACTTTCAATCGTAAATAATTGTAAAGTACGCCGACGACGTCCAATTACATCTCAACTATCCTCTCGGATTGATAGAAGATGCGCTTATTATTATTATTTTTTTTATAATTTGCAAGTGTCATATTAGGATTTGAGGAAAGGGGGAGAGACAGAGAGAACGACAGATTGGTGTAGTTGGTTTGAAACTCAGGTGGTATTAAATTTCAGTGAATTCCAATGGTGGCCGTCCAGATAATTGGGGAGTATTTTTGTTTTGCTGTTATTGTCTTTGCTTATGATTCACAGTATTTTTTTTTTCCATCCTCCTGATATCATCACGATCAAGTTGCATTTTAGCCATATGACCATCCTATTGCCAGTGTTATGCCTTCGCAACAGGGTTGACATAAGCTTTCGCAATTGATCGACTTTTTTATTTATTTCATGCGAAGTAATTAGATGATTCTTGACATCAGGATTCGAACCGTGAACCTACAGCGTGACAAGCAATGATTTTACCACTACACCATGGCCACCTGGCGTTTGAATGAAGACTTAAAATTAGTGGTTCCTTGGGCACAAATAAATATGCTTGAACTTAATTCTGGTAAAAATCAGGCTATCGTTACAAGTCATACCAACTTGAACATATCCTGCCATACATTCATCAAAATATATGGTGTTCACCTTTAACATGCTCAAAGGGTTATAAATTTGGAGTTGAACTTCAATCAAAATCTAACCTGCAACAATCATACGACTACTATTGTTTGCAAGATTTATGGTGGTCTACACGAATTGTACCAATCTGGATATTGTCTCATAACTAGGATGAAAGCGATATTGGTGAAGGCTCTAATTTTGCCAATATTTTTATACTCATACCCAGTTTTTTTGTGATTTTAATAGTTCTAGCTCACGAAAATTAAGAGCGGCATTCAACAGTGCTGTGAGATTTATATACAATGTTCGCCGTCATGATTATATCTATGGATATGTAAACGTTTTTCTTGACATGCATTTGGATTTTAATATTTTGGTTTTCTTGATCAAACTCAAAGACAAAATGTACCAGAATACCTTTCCATATACTTTAATTCGCATCCTCCGTAAGAAGTAGGGCCCTTATTTTGGAAACTTTCAGGTATAGCACTACTCAAAAGCAATTTTCTGTATATGCCGTGCCACTCTGGAGTTCACTTCCAGCCTTCCAAAAAAATACTGTTAATTATAAGCAATGACAAACAATAATAGCAAAACCAAAATGGTCCCCAGTTATCTGGACGCCACCCTTGGAGTTTATTGAAACTTGATACCACCTGAGTTTCAAACCACTATACCAATTGTAGCGTAACTTTTGTACCCCACTGTGTAACGTAACTTTTTAATACATAATTTGAGCCGCTATTTCACATGGCGCGATGTCCCTCTTTAATGCTTACGGTCAGCTAATGTATGTACATAGAATCATGATATGTATTACACAGTTGTCTGTTTGCGCTAGTTAGTTAGTCGCTAGCAATAGTCCGAGGAGGAAACATCTCCAACAATAAATTTGGCTCAGGAAAGTTAAATATTGTTTTCTTTTCATTAAACTGCCTTTTTCTTATAGTGAGGATTGATACTAATCCCCACATTTGGTGACCCCGACGAAAGTAAGCATGCCAGGTCCTACATCATCGTCAACCGACGCTCCATTCGCCAACACAACACCACTATTATTACCAGCTCGTGCTCCAACTGCTGAAAGCACAGCAATGCAGCGCTTCGTCGTTCGTCCACCAGCTTTCACTGCCGATCGACCTGCTCTGTGGTTTGCTCAACTGGAAGGGCAATTTCATCTAGCCGCTATCACCGACGAAACAACAAAGTTTTTTTTTGCGTCCTCCCACTTGGATGCCGTTGCCGCCGCTGAAGTACAAGATGTCATTCTTCACCCACCTGCCGAGACACCGTATTTAAGGTTAAAAACGGCGCTCGTCGAACGATTAACCTCATCACAGGAGACAAGGCTCCACCAGCTGCTTGACAAAGAAATTTTGGGTGACCGTAAACCATCTCAGTTTTTGCGGCAATTAAAAGGTCTTGTCGATAACGTCCCTGACAATATTCTTCGAACAAAGTGGTTGAGCAGGTTGCCACCTGCAGTTCAAACCATCTTAGCAACGCAGCAAGATACACCGTTAGAAAAACTGGCCACGCTCGCCGACCATATAATGGAAATTTCATCTTCCAACCACGTTGCGGCAGTTGGCGCTAATAATTATGCAGATGTTGTTACACCTTTGGAGCCCCGGCTGTCAAGACTCGAAGCCATGATAAATGAGTTGGTAAGTTCATTTAAAAACTCAACGCATGAACGTCCACGTGTGCACAGTCGTCCACAATTCCGTCCACGATCCCGTTCAAGGTCCCGTTCGCAACCGGTTTCACCTAACGGCCTTTGCTGGTATCACGCCACATGGGGAGAACTTGCTAAGAATTGTCGCAGTCCATGTACCCTTGCGGGAAACGGAACAGGGAGTCGCTAACGGCGGTACACGACCCCGCACTTCAATCTCACCGCCTCTTCATATCAGATAGCGCTACCAAGGTCCGCTTCCTCGTGGACACTGGCGCTGATCTCTGCGTCTACCCGAAAAAGCTCACAGCAGGTCGTCAAGAAGAAACAGGCTACTGCCTTTTTGCAGCAAATGGATCGCAAATCAAGACCTTTGGCTGCATTCTGCTCACTTTAAACTTTGGCCTGCGACGAGATTTTACTTGGCGCTTCGTGGTGGCGGACATCGAAAAACCTATCGTAGGAGCTGATTTCCTAGCCCATTTTGGCTTACTTCCAGACTTGAAAAACAATCGCCTCTTGGATTCAACGACCGGACTTTCAGCGGCCTGCGTCGCATGTTCTATCGCAGATGTTTCATCCATCAAGGTGCTACCAAACACTTCTTCATGGCTACACATATTAGCCGAGTTCCCCAACATCACCAAGCCCGATGGAATCTGGAAACCAGCGAAGCATGCAACTCAGCACCACATCACGACCACACCTGGTCCCCCGCTGTCGAGTAAGGCACGCCGCCTTGCTCCGGACCGACTTGCCATAGCCAAGCAGGAATTTGAAAAAATGGTAAAATTTGGTATTGCCCGTCGCTCAACAAGCTCTTGGTCCTCACCACTTCACTTAGTGCCGAAAAAGAATGGAGACTGGCGACCCTGCGGCGACTATCGACAGCCCAACGCACGGACCGTGCCAGACCGCTATCCAGTTCGAGTTCTCGAGGATTTCACAGCAAATCTCACTGGAAAAAAGGTGTTTTCCACGATCGATCTGGTGCGTGCCTTCAACCAGATTCCTGTGGCGTCGGACGACATTTGCAAAACGGCGATCATTACACCATTTGGGCTTTTTGAGTTCCCATACATGACTTTTGGACTTCGGAATGCAGCACAGACCTTTCAAAGGTTCATTGATGAGGTCACAAGGGAACTGGACTTTGTGTTCTCGTATATAGACGATATTTTGGTAGCATCCAGAGACGAAAACGAACACCGAAATCACCTCCGCATCCTCTTTAAGCGTTTGTCCGAAGCCGGAGTTGTGATCAACCCTGCGAAATGCTGCTTTGGTAAATCCGAGGTTAATTTCCTCGGATACCACGTTTCCACAGAAGGCATCCGTCCTCCGCCAGAAAGGGTAGAAGCCATCATCAATTTCAATCGCCCCGATACCGTCAAACAGTTGCGTGAGTTCCTTGGTATAATTAATTTTTATCGTAAATTTCAGAAAAACGCAGCAACGTGCCAAGCTCCTTTGCATGAGTGCCTCCAGGGTCCCAATATCAAAAGTTCAGACCAAGTCAACTGGACAGCAGAACGAGACGAAGCTTTCACAGCCTGTAAAGAGCAGCTTCGTAATGCCACGCTTCTCGTCTACCCGGACACTACATTGCCATGGGCTGTTTTTACTGATGCATCTCTTACCTCCATAGGTGCGGTTCTTCAACAACGAAGAGGTACAGTTTGGGAGCCCCTCGCATTTTTCAGCCAGAAATTGCAACCAGCTCTAAGGAAACGGAGCCCTTACGACTTAGAACTACATGCAGTTTACGCGGCAGTGCGAAAATTCAGGCACTTGCTAGAAGGACGCGATGTATCCATTTACACAGATCACAAACCGCTTCTTCATGCCTTCTCACAGAACCCAGACAAGGCGACGCCTTGGCAATTTCGGCGTCTGGATTTTATCAGCCAATTTTCGACTGACATCCGACATATATCCGGCAAGGACAACATTGTCGCTGACGCCTTGTCACGTGTCGAAGCAATCGCTACTGTTGTGTCTGCAACTGACCTAGCTCAAGCCCAAGCCGCTGACGAAGAAATCCAGCACCGCCTCCAAAATCCACCACAAGATGCACTGCGTCTTCAGCCTGTAAGCGTCCCGGAGTGCAACCTCCCGATCTACTGTGATGTAAATGGTCAGCTAGCCCGCCCTTTCGTGCCAAATAGTCTCCGCCAGCAAATCTTCTCGTCTCTCCACAGTGTAAGTCACCCTGGAGCCAATGCATCAATTAAACTTGTCTCACAACGATACGTCTGGCCCGGTTTGAAGAAAGATTGTCGTCTCTGGTCTCGTGCTTGCCTGGCTTGCCAACGCAATAAAATTTCTCGCCACGTTGTGTCGCCAATCAACGATTTTCCAGCTGGACACACCCGTAGATTCGAGCACATACACGTCGACATCATTGGACCATACGTACCATCAAGAGGATATCGTTACTGTCTAACGATCATAGACCGCTTCTCACGTTTCCCTGAAGCTTTTCCGTTGGAGGACACCGGAGCTGAATGCGTGGCTCGGAAATTATTCGCCGGTTGGATATGCCGTTATGGTGTGCCACTGCGGATAACCACGGACCAAGGAGTGCAGTTCGAGAGCCAGCTGTTCAATACTCTCAGTCAATTACTCGGCAGCAAACATATTCATACAACGACATTCCACCCACAATCAAATGGTATGGTCGAGCGCCTGCACCGACAACTTAAGGCTGCTATCAGGTGCCATGAAAGCTCTGCTTGGGTTGACACATTGCCAATAGTATTGTTCGGCATTCGCACAGCATGGAAGGATGATTTGGGTACCACTCCATCTGATATCGTCTATGGAGAGCCGCTTCGATTACCTGGTGAGTTTCTTGTGCCATCTCCTTCTAATCATTTATCACCTAAAGATATTGCCGAACGTCTGAGGATGCAGTTTGCAAATCTTGCACCCGTTCCTGGTACACGTCATGGTCAACGAAAAGTGTTCGTCTTCAAAGAGCTTGCCACTTGCTCCCACGTCCTAGTCCGCCTTGATGCATCGCACAGTGCTTTCACTCCACCGTACGAAGGTCCATATCGTGTCATTTCACGACAAGAAAAGTATTTTGTCGTGGACATTTCTGGACGATCAGCAACTGTGTCCATCGATAGATTGAAGCCCGTGTTCACCTTGAGCAATGCCGAGGACAACACAGCAGATGACAACAACAACACCAGCAGTGACACCATCGTAGAGCAACCAACCATCATGACAACCCCAGAAGCATCACAGCGAAGCCAATCTGGTTATTTATCATCATCATATCGGCCAAGCACCAATAGTGATTCGCCGAGTACATCTACTCCAATAAGGCGCGTTCGATTTAATCTTCGCAACTAACAAATAGACTATTATTAATTGCATACATTTTTTTTGCCGAAGGGGAGTATTGTAGCGTAACTTTTGTACCCCACTGTGTAACGTAACTTTTTAATACATAATTTGAGCCGCTATTTCACATGGCGCGATGTCCCTCTTTAATGCTTACGGTCAGCTAATGTATGTACATAGAATCATGATATGTATTACACAGTTGTCTGTTTGCGCTAGTTAGTTAGTCGCTAGCAATAGTCCGAGGAGGAAACATCTCCAACAATAAATTTGGCTCAGGAAAGTTAAATATTGTTTTCTTTTCATTAAACTGCCTTTTTCTTATAGTGAGGATTGATACTAATCCCCACACCAATCTTTCTTTCTTTCTCTCTCTCTGTCTATCTGCAAAATAATATAATAATCCCTTTGGCGCGCGCAAATTATAAAAAAATAAAAAAAATAAAAATGCTCCTATAGAGCGATCCAGTTGTTCGCTACATTTTATACCTTATCCATTGTATATTAAGCTTGATAAATAGTTTTTAACTTAAAGATATAATAACAATAGACTCCCAAAAATACTCGTATATATATTCGTGATCAGCATCAAGAGTTGTATCGATCTAGGTATGTCCGTTCGTCCATGTCACCACTTTTTGAGTCTTCAATTTTGAGCTAGGAACATTAGATTTGGTATATAAGCTTTTTAAAATCTGAGGCAGTACAAGTGTAACATTTTTTATCAACAACGATCAAATTCCACACCAGGTAAAAGTAAAAGCGCCTAAAGAAAAGCCATCAGATTCTGACATGCAGACGCGTGCTCAAGCATCAACAAAGACGAACACTGTTAATTTGGAAAACCCCGTATCTCACGTCTTTTCCATTATCCTTGTGAGGCTTGAGGAGCAAACAAAAACAAACATGCTAATTGTCGAAAGGTTGGAGAAGCTTGAATATAAGCTTAACAACAGGAGCATTTCAAAACGAACATGACGAAACTTCCTAAAATTGTTGCATGGAACGCCAACGGTCTCATACAAAGACTAGAAGAGCTAGAAATATTTCTATGAGAAAATGACATTGACATATGTTTGATCTGTGAAACTCACCTGACGAAACTATCGCGTGTAAACATTACTGGATACAGTACCTATCACGCTTATCACCCGTCGGAAAGGGCCACAGGCGGATCGTCTTTAATCATAAAAGATTGCATCGAACACTCTGAAGAGATTATGATAGAGCTTGAAACAATGCAAGTGAGCACTGTACGCGTGAAAAATGGACATTACTCTTTCAATGTCTCGCCTATTTATTGTCCACTGCGTTGCAGGCTTGAAAAAAATGATTTTACAAATATTCTCATCTCTCTTGGTCCGAATTTTATTATTGGCGGTGATTTTAATGCAAAACAAGATGTGTCTCACAAAAAGGCAGAGCCCTTTACAACTCCTGCATCCAACACAGTTGCGACTTTCACTCGACTGGTAAACCAACATATTGGCCGACTGATAGGAATAAAATACCCGATCTGATCGATTTCTTTGTTGTAAAAGGAATACCAGACAACTGTATTAAAATTGATGAAAGTTTTGATCTCTCTTCCGATCATTCCCCTATCATTCTAACGATGAGCGAAAGCCTAATTAAAAAAAGATGTACCTGCTAGACTAACTAGCAGAAAAACTGATTGGGAAGGCTTTAAAAAAGACGTTGAAGAACATATCGAACTGAAAGTATCACTCAAGACGTATCACTCAAGACGTCCTAGTCTTCTGAACTCGAAATCGAAGTTGATCGTTTTGTTGAAGTTCTGCAGCGCGCCGCGTGGAAAAATACTCCCTATCGAAGGAAAACGCCGGTCAATCATGCCCAAAAATATCCACCGGAAATAAAAGAAATGGCAAGGGAGAAGAGAAAAGCGCGTAAAAAATGGCAACAAACTCGTGCTCCGCAACATAATTGCATTTAAATCGCTTGTGTAACTTGCTAAAAATCGGACAATACAAACCAGCATTGAAAGCTTAACAGCGGAAAAAGATTCCAATTATTCGCTCTGGAAAGCTATAAAAGGCATTAAAAAACCGAAAATACAAGCGGCCCCAATCAAGAAAAATTACAACGAATGGGCCAAGAATGATAAAGACAAAGCAGAAATCTTTGCCGCCCATTTAGAAGAAACATTTAAACCATTTGATGGACAAACGCTTGTTGAAAATGATAATGCGTCGGATATAGCACTTCACAATTACACAGTAAGAAATGCAAGGCTGACCGAAATTCAACAAGAAATAAAGAAACTGAAACCGAATAAAGCTCCTGGATATGACCTAATCACAGGAGAGCTTCTGAAATCGTTACCTAGAAAAGCGTTAGTTAAGTTCCTCTACATTATAAACGCAGCGATAAGACTAGAATATGTTCCGAGTCAATGGAAAGTCGCGGAAGTAATAATGATTCTGAAGCCGTGGAAACCGCCTAATGTTAAAAAATCGTTCGAAAGAATAGTACTTCAGCGATTACAGCCGGTTATAGAAGAAAGATCTCTTATTCCCAATCACCAATTTGGGTTTAGAACCAAGCACTCAACAATAGACCAAGTGCATAGAATAACTGATTTAATTGAGAAATCTTACGTAGAAAGAAAGATTTGCTCGAGCGTCATGAAGGATTGAAATATAAATTACAAGTTCTGCCGGAACACTTATATAATATTCTGGAAAAATACTTGACGAATCGACTTTTCCGAGTCAAACACGGAAATTAATATTCAGAATTTAAAGAAATAAGGGCTGGGGTGCTGCAGGGAAGTGTCCTTGGACCGCTTTTGTACCTATTATATACTCGCGATATACCGCAAGCAGAAGGCACCATATTGGCTACATTTAGCCTACGACACTGCCATCCTGGCGACGGGTAAAACGATCAAAGAAACGACTTAAAAATTGCAAGAAGCATTGAATAAAGTAAATGAATGGACAAAGATTTGGCGACTAGCTTTAAACGAAAACAAATCTGTTCATGTCAATTTTACTTATAAGAAAATAAATAATTTGCCGATCTTTTCAAATTTGGTTCAAATTCCGTTTGCAAACGATTTTTAAAATTTTTAAAAATCCCATCACAAACCCGTCCACTTTTCAAAAAATGTCATTTTTCATAATTTTTGCTAGAAATTGAAAAAATATTGTCAAGGTAAGATATATAGACGTTGACTTTCTCTACATTTTATCCATAAATTGTACATGGCCGCTCCATATTTAATGTTTTGAGGGCGTTCGTTAAAAAAAAAGTATATTATTTTTTCAAAGCTATTTACGGTGATATCTTACTGTGAACGTCTCCGTGAACATTGGTTATAAAATTTGGGAGCCACGTCCACGTTGAAACAACAGTTTTGTGATAAAATTTCTTTAAAAATCACATCGAATCCCTAACTCGTTACTCAACCTTTTACTATTTGCGTACTGTTTGTTTGACTAAACTTTTAAAGATTATTTATTATGGAATCTTAAATTGGAAACTATTGTACAATATGGAATTACCTGCTGGGGAGGTGCCTATTTTAATAAACTACCACTTTTACTAATTCTACAAAAATGTATTTTAAGAAGAATATGTAATAAATAGTATGCCATTATTTCGCGATTTAGGAATTCTTCCAGTCCGACATTTGTACTGCTTTAAAGTGTTAAAAGAATTTTTTGTTCTATCAGGAAATTTAAACTTTAGAATATTTGATAGTAATAGATTACGAAGTAATTCATTATATGTACATAGTACTTTCGCACTACTGCGTTTCAAAACGTTTATACTGTAGTTTCATGCCGCTTATAAAGGGTGGTTAAATTTTAAGGGCCGATGTTGAATGTGAACCACACCAAAACGTCAAGTTTTTTTCTGCATTTCATTTGACATTTCTCAATTTCAGACTAACTCAATTTGAACCATGGAAAGATACACAATCGTGCAACGCGTTAAAGTTATTCAGGCTTATTATGAAAATGGGCGTTCAAATCAAAATGCATATCGTGCATTTCGTGATTCTTTCGGTCAATTTAATCGTCCAAATGTGCGTACAATCGGAAAAATCGTGCAAAAATTTGTGCAAACCGGGTCTGTAGGAGATGTGAAAGCACCAGTGCATGCTCGTACAGCTTTGGGCGAATGATAATCCAAGAGTGATTGTCGAAAAACCAATGCACCCACAAAGAGTGACTGTTTGGTGCGGTTTATGGGCTGGCGGCATCATCGGGCCGTATTTTTTCCAAAATGAGGCCGGTCAGGCAGTTACTGTGAATGGTGTTCGCTATCGTGAGATGATAACGAACTTTTTATGGCCCGAATTGGAAGATATGGATGTGGACGATATATGGTTTCAACAGGATGGTGCCACTTGCCACACAGCTAACGAAACAATGGCTCTTTTGCGCGACAAATTCAATGGCCGTGTTATCTCACGTGGTGGCGATGTCAATTGGCCGCCAAGTTCATGTGATTTGACACCGTTGGCTCCTTTCTTTGGGGTTATTTGAAAGAAAAGGTGTACGTCGATAAGCCAGCAACAATTCAAGAGCTAAAGGATGAGATAATTCGGCACATTAACGGCATAGAACCTCAATTATGCCTCAGCGTCATCGAAAATTTGGACCATCGGATGGAGGTGTGCCGCCGAGGTCGCGGCGGCCATTTGGCCGATATTTTGTTCCATACATAATTGAACCATACCAATATTATCATAATAAAAAGAAATGACAGTAATTTCCTAAATAATTTGTGTTTTATTCAAAATCAACATCGGCCCTTAAAACTTAACCACCCTTTATAATGAATTACTTCCATCTCTCAAGATACTTAAACTTCTTACTAATGTAGTAAAATCTCTAAAACAATGGCTTTTGGAATTGGAATTGTTAAGTTTGGCGAGTCTTATGAAATGATTTAGCATTCTCTCTGATATTCTGTTGCGATGATGAAATACATTTATTCTCGTTTTTTTTTCTTCTTTTCTCTTATATTTTTTTGTTGTTGCTTTGTTTATTTATTTTTGATACTTTTTTGCTACTCTTTATTATTTTTCTAGTTAATATATTTTAATTCATCAATTAACATTCTTTATTTTTATTTTTTTAATATTCTATGTTTGTCCAACTGAAGTGGCATTTAACTCTATTTTCTTTTTGAAATACCAAATGTCATTAATATTTCTCTTAATGTCTTGCATATGAATCATTATATACTATTGAATTTTTAATGAGAAATAAAATTATATATATCTATCTATTTAGCAAACTGACCACCGTGATTTAGAAGATGGGGGATAGGGTAGAATACGATCTGTTCTAGATGGATTACATCTCTCGTGTATGTTTTTTGTTTCTAATTTTCACTGTCTAGCTCTGCACAATTATGGATTTTATACATACTTGTATTTTTAATTGAAATATAAATTAAGAATACAAACGAAGTTATGTCGATCTAGCAATGTTCGTCCGTCCGTCGACCATATGCAACCACTTTTTGGGCATTAAATTTTGAGCTACGAAGTATATATATACAACCTTATTAGGACCCGAGGCAGTAAAAGTGTGTTCAACCTTTTTTTTTAGAAAATTGAGATTTTTGAAATCCGTCGGCAGACACGCCCACTTTTTAAACAATTCCCTTTTATAAATATTTTTACCAGAATTGGAAAATATCGTCTTAGCGAAATATATTGAGGGTGGCCGTGGTGTAGTGGTAACATCAACGCTTGTCACGCTCTTGGTTCACGGTTCAAATCCTTATCTCAACAATCATCTATTTATTTCGACTGAAATAAATAAAAAAGTCGATCAATTGCGAAAGCTTAGTCAACTCTACTGCGAAGGCATAACACTGGCAGTAGGGTGGTCATGTGGCTTAAATGCAATGGTGGAGGGAAGAAAATACTGTGAATCATGAGCAACGACAAAAAGCAAAACAAACAAGCTCCCCAGTTATCTGGACAGCCACCCTTGGAGTTTACTGAAACATCAAATACCACCTAAGTTTCAAACCCACTACATCAATCTCTCTTTCTCTCTCTCTCTCTCTGAATTTCTTCAAACGCCCGTGCCCTGAAATAATTTAATGGTATTCATATCCCATTTGACGCGCGCAAATTATAAAAAAAAAATGTATATATATTCTCTACAATTCATTCACACATTATATAATGCCAAACCCACTTTTAAGGCTCGTTTTCTTCAAAAAAAGCACTTTGTTTTCTCAAAGCAATTTACGGTGATGATTAAGTCTTATTGTGAATATTTCACCAGAGTCCTTGACCTTTGGCTACAAACAGCGGTCGCCATGCCTCCTTGCTTATAAGAAAAGTCTTAGAAACAAATTATGAAACATCGGAAGAATTGGTATCCTCTGTGTAGAAAAATTTAATTGCATTTGAACCAAAAGGTTTTCAACGCCTCGCCTACTGCATTAGGGATTGTTTAGAAGATATAGGGAATCATATGATCCGCTCCAGAAAGATTGTAACTTTTCTGTATGTTTTTTTTATTGTGGTGGTTGGATGTCCACAGTTGACTTCTATAATTGTTTAAGAATGTTGCAAAACTGGATTCAGTGGTCGTTAGAGTTTGCGTTTGGTGGCGGCATTTGGGAGAAGCTTTCGCTCAGGCACTCCCTGTAGTCTTTAACTATTCCACGAATGCTTTGTCGTTTAGAGTTCGAATTTTTTTGTAAGCAGGTAGCAAATAGTCTTTTTTCGTTGGACAGCCCAGCTCTGAATCTAACCCGCGTTGGAAATCTCTTCATATGTCCAAAAAGTTCATAGGTCTTGGATGTGTGCACGTGGTCGGTTTGGTGAGTGGTATTACCATTTGGAAGTCGCTGTGCGGTTTCCACTGTACGAAAGCCTTATGTTGCTTATCATCGCACTGCAAATTACTCAAAAATTGATTATTCATTATTGGTTTGCCTTCCGACTAGCTCATTTCAGATGTTTTCGTGACCAATAAAAAGTCACCCAAAGGTTGGGACGTAAAAAGTAGGCTAATATTGTAAAAATCGTCCTTCATGTGGATCACTTATAAGCTTAAAGTTAATGATTCTTAACCACAGTTTAGTTTTCATGGCGTGGTATCTCCGGAAGCCTAGTAATATCTGCCTTATATCGAATTTCCTGTTTTTCCTGGTGTGTACATCGCATTTCTTAGTAACTTTAGGATTTAGGTTTGTCAACTTTTTCGACATTGATAAGGAATAGGAGGCAGTTTTCTTTAGAGAAAATGTGAAATGTTTGACACTATCAATCCTGGTCTAGCTTCCCGTGGCCATTCGTAACATGCGGCACTTGTGCTAGGGACCTATAGTGCTTCGGAAGGGCAATTTTTCCAATTGAGAGAAGCTTGTTATGACAATTTTACTCTCGAATCTTTGTATGGCGCTTTTATGTATATGTATTTTAAATTCTTACAATTGATAAAAAATAGATCCCGGAGCACTCATACTCAGGAACCCACTTTTGGTGTAGTGGTTGGAGATATTTAAACTGTATTCATTTCTTTTTTATGCTCGGGTGGCACTTGGTTACTGTTCCCCGAATGAATTAAATTTGCCAAGTGCTTCCACTTGAAGACGGACGCTCAACTGATACATGTATCTTTCCGAACTCGTACATTATTTGAGTCCGAATGCATTCAAATCAACTCAGTTTCGGACATGTTGCCCTACAAGTGCATCCACTTGAAGACGGACGCTCAACTGATACATGCATCTTTCCGAAATCGTGTATTATTTGAGCCCGAATGCATACAAATCAACACCGGTTCGGACATGTTGCCTTACAAGTGCTTCTACTTGAAGACGGACACTCAACTGACACATGCATCTTTCCGAAGTCGTGCATTATTTGAGATCGAATGCATTTAAATCAACTCCGTTTCGGATATAGTGCCCTACTTCGAGACACCACAGTCTTGAACTGATCACGTAAACAAGATCGGGAAACCCACTTCGAGTTCTTTCATGAAGTTTAGTGTACGGTTGACCGAAAAACACTACAGATTTATTAATTAGACTATGTTATGCGACGCGAGATTTTTAACGCGTAAGCTAGTAGCAGAGGTACTCCTAGAGCATCTGTCGGACAAGATTGCAGGGCATCTGTGAACCTTATACTTGTAGTTTGAAACCTCTTAAGTATACTAAAATACGATGGCACGAAGTCTTGATGGGTGACAGATCATAAGTACACCTATAGGTACGAGTATATGCAGTCTACATTCATAGAGTCATCTTTTGTTGAAGGCCCGGATTTCCGTTGTCGTTTCGTCTGCAACCGATGAAGTGAAAACCACAAATTTTAAGGAGGTCCAATAAAATGTAGATTTCAAGCTTTCAACGAATTTAGTAAAAAAAATATATATTGGAAATTCATAAGGACACGTTCTCTATAAATATTTTTTAGTAAAAGATCCATTGAGTGCTTGACCTCCTTCAAATTTGTGTATACTACTACTCGTATTTCTCGCATTTTGCAAGCGCAGCGACAACATGCTCTTTTGACCCTTTGTTTTCTGTTACATGAACTTTGCATTAAGGATAGTATTCAGTAAAGACCCGATTTTGTTTGTACTAGAAGATTACAATTTACTAAGCACCTTGTACATATGTAAATAATAGGATAAACAACCAAAAATTCAAAATAACTTCTGACCTATCCTGTTGTGTTTCATGTAATACCACATCCTCGATATGCTTCGTTGGTTTTTATTTTTTTCCTCTAAAATGGAAAACTGAAAAACATGCAGAGAAAAATAAAAAAAAAAAAATAAATAAAACAAGAAACCACACAGAAAACTGGAAAACTAAAAGTTCTTAGGGAAAAAGCCAAAAGTAAATTCAATCTGCCGGCATCTCGCTCTCATCACGAAGCTATTTTCTGCACCAAATCATTGCGTAATTCATTCCAAGCACACTACTGTGGCACTATGTTTGTTTGTATACACAACACACCCGACCGTACACTTTTAGCACTATGTGATATTTGCTTACTTCCGCCCTCTCGAACTGGTTCTCTTTCTCTCCCTCTCTCTCGATTAGTATGCACGAAGGGATGGTAAATATTTTAATATTTTATTTATCGAGCTGACAGGGTAAGAAAAAAAAACATGGAAGGGCTTGAGGTTGAACATTTTTTAAACAACGCCAATATGGATGGACGAATCCGCTAATATATGTATCTAGGTATTACATTTGATGCTAAATGTAAAGAAAAATATTTTTCTATTTTTCTCTCAAATAAAAGTCAACAAATGAAATTTATTTGTTTATGCAATTAACTACTCGTCCCATGAAAAATGTTGTCAGTTAACTCGTGTGCTAATAAAGTGTAATGAGTGTGTGAATAGCTGAATGACTATTTCATGGTCTATAGGGCGGAATGTAGCGCAAAGTAATAAAATTCGTAATTTCATATTTTTTCCCCGCTATAGAATAGGGCTTCTTGAAATTAATTATCTGTGAGAAACTTAGGGAGATATTTTCAAAAAGCACTTTTTTTTTTTCATGTTTAAAAATCTCTTTACATAGGAAATAAATTGAAATTGAAATTTAAATCTTATTCCTCTTTAAAAGTACTTCAAATTTTAATTATAAATCCTTGGACTACTTGTCGTTAAAGTTTAAGAACTAAATCGTATCGCTGTGAGAGGCAAGTAATTATTTTTCCTCCTATCGTTGGCAGATACATTGTGCAGAAAATTATGAACTAAAAAACTTATTCCACGCAAAAATGTTTTCTCAGTGGTTTGTTGCATATAGGGTAAAGGCAAATATTTAAATAACAACAACAAGATGAAGACAAACATCATTGAGTGAGAAGTGCGGCTCCTTTAAGAATATTAAAACGTTGAACTTTGTTCGGCTTGGTAAGACTATCGTAGGAAGTTTACACATCTATTTTGCTGGAAATGTGGGTCAACAGCGAAGTTCCTTGAGAGAGTTTCTTCAAGTTCTTGATACAGACGAGAGTTTTAGGAAACGCTACGACTACGATTTCATTAAGCTTTGAGTTATGGTTGATAAAAAAATAATTATTTTCAAGTCATTTGTTGTTACGTATTCGCGATTGAGGTAAGAGTGTAAAAATAAATCTGTTAATGTGATAATAATTTATGATAGGTAGGCGGTGATTTTGTTTGTTATTGACAATGAAATGTGACCACTTAGCTACAATCGTACAAAATATGGTACACTTTTTGTAAGCTTCTCCGCTTTGTTTTTTTTTTTTTTTTGTCGGGGAGGGTACACCCTACTGGAGCACTCTGACTCAAAAACAGGTCCATTGTACAAACAGGCGGAGAACCCCATTTTAATGTTTTTTTTTTTCGTCTTTTGTAAAAAGACGAGTAGACGCTTCACTGATGAAGAGCTTAGGTCATCAGCACTTACGATAACTGCCACCTGATCCGAGCAAAGGCAAGACAATCACATAGGAAGTGTTTCGCAGTGTCATCGCCCTCCACACAGGAGTCGTAGACGGGGGTAGCGCTCAAACCTAGCACATGAAGGTGCTGGACAAAGGCGAAGTGGCCCGTAAGAACGCCAGTAAGTTGTCTGCAGTCTTTTCTGCTAAGAGATAGCAAGAAATCCGCGGATTTCTTACAGACGACAGGGACCATTAGTTTAGTCTGCCTGCATCCTGGAAAGTCATGCCACCTTCGATTGTGTTCACTGAAAACCCAGTCGTCAATGAAAGCCCTAACCGAGGACGCTGGCAAACCCAAAGTATGTTCAGGTCCAGAGAAACTCTCTTCTGAGTCTTGTCTAGCAACCTTGTCAGAGATCTCATTTCCTGTTATCCCTTTGTGTCCTGGGTCCCAAACAAGATTCAGTGTGTTCAGCCTTCCGACCGAATTCAAGGATGTTTTGCATTCTCCACCTATTTCGGAAGGCCTTAAGCGCAGCCTGACTGTCACTACAGACGCAGATACTTCGCCCCTTCCACCTTAGGATAGCATATATTTCTGCCTGGAAGGCAAATGTGTGTTTTCCCAATGAGAAGTGAAGCTTAATGTTGTCGCATTCCACGAAAACACCAGCATCAGACATTAAAAAGTCTAGAGCAGAGCCAGGCGTACTGGGGAAAGCTCCCAAGCAGCCGAGACAGACCGTTCTTTAGAGCTTGGCGAAAGTAGCAGTAACGTATTTACGTGAGAACTTATTGCACCAAACAACTGATGCATATGACAACCAACCCAGCCAGCCATGTAGATCCAAATGACTTTCCTTGGCGTCAAGCCCCATGTCTTGCCGAAAACACCTTTGCATTGCCGAAAGACTGACAGAGCTTTGGAAGTTTCCAGCTTGACTTCCTTGGAGAGTTGGATAGTGACGCCTTTTAGCACTGGCTGAGTCAGACCAGTCAATTTCCTCCTTCTCGTAAAGAGAACCAACTCGGTTTTGAGACGATTAACTGAAAAGCCCATTCCTAGCTCACCAATCGTCGATTCCGTCTAGGGCCATCTGCACCTTAGAGCAAACAGTCGCTAGGTACGATCCGACAGACAGAAGACCGACATAATCTACATATGCTTGAGCGTAGACGTTAGAACTATTGAGTGTGTTCAACCATGCATGCACCAAAGTAGTGGAGACAGAACACCACCTTGAGGGCAGCCCTTATTTACACCTGCCATAACACACCGGCCACAATCTGCATCTACAGTCAATGTTCTGTTCACCAGCATTGATTTGATCCACAACACTAGTGATTCTTCTACGCCGTGATTTCTGGTGAAGTCGCATTGTCAAAGGCACCCTCAATGTCTATGAAAACGCCTATCGCTTATTCTTTCCTGTCAAGCGCACATTCTATTCTGCTGACCAGATTTCGCAGTCTCGCAGGATTTTCCGCGTTAATAGGCATCTTGCATCTCTGACAGAGGATGTACCCTCAAAGTAACTTTGCGCACATGTAGCTCAACCAGTCTTTCCATGCTTTTCAGCAGGAAGGATGTCAGACTAATAGGTTTGAAGCTCTTGGCGAGAGAGTAGTCATCTCCGCCGATTTTCGGTATGAAAGCTACTCTGACTGTTCGCCAGGGTGTTGGTATATATGCCAGTGCCAAGCCGGCAGTGAAAATTCTATTCTATCTTCAGAGTTGGCAGCAACTGACTGGGTATATTCCGTCAGTGCCAGGTGACTTGAAGCTGTCAAAAGATGCGACAGGATATTTGAAAGCTTCATCTGTTGCCACGCCCGATGCAGAATACCAGCTGCACCGAGTTGTTTGGGTTGAACCTGGTTGCGAACTGATGGTGACCTGATTTTCTGGGAAGTGAGTCTCCAGCAGAAGACGGAAAGCATCCGCTTTCGACTCAGTGAAAGTACCATCTGGTTTCCTGAGTGATTCCGGCTTAATTGGCTTCCATTCTTGAGAACTCTGACCAGCCTACTAGTTTCACCGAGAGTTTCGATCTTGCCACAAAATCCCTATATGAGGTACGTTTCGAAGTTCGAATTAACCTCTTATATTCTCTTTGCTTCGATCGGTAAAGGTTCCAGTCCACCTCCGACTTTGTCTTGAGTGACTTATTTAGAAGTTTTCTGGTTTCCTTATGAATTCATTGCAGATCTGAGTTCCACCATGGAACTGGCCTTCTACATTGGTTCTTTGTCAGCGGACACGTTAGTTCAAAACATCTGGTAAGGGTGCTATTCAAGTCTTGAACGACTTCCTCTACCTTTTGTCTCGTTCTAAGTTTAGGTAGGTCTTTGATATATTTGCCTAACTCTTCCTTAAACTGTATCCAGTTGGTTTTTCTCTCCTGCAAAGGTATAGCTTCGTATTTGATTTGGAATTCGATATATCTATGGTCTGAGAGGGAAATTTCTGGAGAAACTCTCCAGTTGGTAATAGACTTAAAATACCGCTTTGGTTACAATGCTACTACAATCCCAAAGCTTCTGGCGGCATAATGTACATCAATAAAACAAATGTAAGCTAAATTTCCAAGGAGTCTAAAAATAGTCCAAAATATAACGAATATATTTTTTCCTTCTTGGATAAAGTTTCTGCATTTTTAAAGTGTTTCTTTGCCTTTTCTCTTTAGACCACCATGGGTTCCTCCGGATTCGTTTGCTCTTGCTAACGAGACATGTTTTCTTAAACGCTCTGTTGTATTCTAGTACAATTTCGGTTATCATTAAGAGCTGAATTCTTCATATGTTGATAATCGCTTAGTCGTCTGACGAAAAGGTGAGATTCTACCTTTTGAGCGTAATAATCTTTGGGGAGTGCAGGTCTTGACTTAAAAATCCTGACTATCGGCTGAAAGCAATTTATTTATTTATTTTTACAGGTAGGAAGTAGTGTACCTGTAGACATGATGTGGTTATCACTTATTTACTTGGGTGGCGCTATAGTCCGGAGTGGGCTTGGGCCTCAGGCAATACGCCTCTTCAGTTAGCGCTATCTTTGGATAACTGCCTCCAGTTGCGCACTCCAAGTTGGTCCCTTTCCACTTCCGCACACCATCTGAGGCGAGGTCCTCTACTGCGTTGTCCCTTCGATTTGGAATCGAAGACTCTTCGTGCCGAAGCATTGGTGTCCATTTCTACATGTCTTAGCAATATTAGACGAATGATGTGCATTTTTCTGACCATGTCAATGTCACTGTACAGCTTTTAGAGTTCGCTGTTAAAACTCTTCCTCCAAAGCCCGTCAAAGTAAAAGGGACTGAAAATTACTCGAAGAATTTTACGTTCAAAACGACCAAGGATATTTTCTTAGGTCAGAGAAACTTAGGTCAAAGAAGCAATGATTGGCAAGGAGCAGAGGTAGACAAAGTCCCTTACTACCTAAAAGTTATAGCTGTCTATTGTAACGTTCTGCCACACTCGTTGATGTTGGGTATCTCTTTTTGTTGACAGCATATTCTTGGTTTTGAATTAACCGCTAAACCCATTTTAGCCGCTTTTGTTTCTATACTCGCAAACGGTGTGTTCTACTAATTATGTAAATATCATCGGCGTATGCAAGTAATTTACAGACTTTTGAAAGATCATACCTCGTGTGCTGGTTTGTGAGTTTTATACAATTCGTTCAAGTATGATGTTAAAGAAGTCTAAATCCTTTTATGACACCAAAGGTCTCGGTAAGGTTGTTAACGACCTTGATGGCGTAGCGAGCTTTATTCATCGTCATCCTACTTAACCAGGCGGACGAGTTTGGCATGGATGCCAAACTCGTTAGCTCGTCTCTATAGATGTTGTGGCTTTGAAATCGATGAAGAGATGGTGTGTTTCAATTTGGACTTGTTGGGTTTTTTCTAGGATCTATCTAATTGTGAAAATATGGTCGACGGTGGACCTTTCTATACTACAACCGCAGTGATAGGGGCCAATCGGGTTGTTGACGAAAGGTTTCATGCATTCACACAATATGGCAGATAAGATCTTGTAGGCGATGTTGAGAAGACTGATTGTAGTTGGCGCAGTTGAGAGGTCTCCTTTCTCGTCGATCGGGCAAACGATGCTGAGGTTCCATTCATCAGGCTTACATTCCGCCATCTTCGAAGTGATTGTATGCTCTCTACCAAGTCATCTCCCGCTGCCTTTAATAGCTCTTGAGGTAGTTCGTCCGGTTCAGCAGCCTGGTTAGAGTAAAGTTTAGATATTGCTATCCTCACTTCATCTTGGTCGGGTGGACGGAAGTCTTAGCTTGCATCATCCAGGTTGAATGGTTTGTTCTGCCTGACAGAGGAATTTGGGTCGTCCCCGCTGTTCAACAATCTGCAGAAGTGTTGTTAGGGTCTTGTTGCCTTGATATAAAACTTTCGGACATTGTTCCTGGAGTAGCACCTCTATATCCTCTACTCGTATATCTTCTCATGTTCTTTCTTTTTCCTCCGGAGAAGGTTGCCCGTAGAGCTCATGTGCCGCTCTCGTCGTTCTGTACAGTGCCGCTTCGTAGGCGAGTTGTTTTACTGCATGTGCTTGCCGGCAATCTTCATCAAACTAGGGGTTTCATCTGGTTAGTCGGGTGAAACCCAGCACATCAGTTGCGGCGTTTCTGATGATGGCTGCATAGGACTTCTCAAGAGGTTGAGGGATATGCAATCAGCAATGGTTCTGGCGGTTTGTTGCAATTGCAGTCGTCCAACGTTAAATCTCCTCACATCATTTCTTCGTTGTTGTGGCATCTGAGATATCCGTAGCCGTACCTTGGCTACAACTAGGTAGTGGTCCGAGAATATGTTGGCCACTTGGAATGTTCGGATATCTATGTAGAACACTGGAGGAGTAGATCGCAATATGATCAATTTGGTTTACGGTTTGATGATCTGTTGGTCGCCATGTTCCTTTATAAATATTGAGGTGAGGAAACCGTGTGCTAGCTATAGTAACGTTAGTTCCCGCAGCAAAGTCAATTAGCCTAAGTCCGTTTCCAGACGTGGTTTCATGAAGGCTATACTTTCCGATTGTATTACCAAAGATATCCTCTTTTCCTATTTTGGCGGTTAAATCACCTTTTATTTTATTTTAAAGTCATACTTAGGACATTGCGCATACTCTTTGTCAAGGAGCACGTAGAAATACTCCTTGGTAGCATCGCCTTTTTCTTCTGTGGGGGCGTGAGAGCATATGAAGCTAATGTTAGCGAATTTAGCCTTTATGCGGATAGTTATAAAGCATTCACTCATGTGCCGAAAGCTTAAGACTACTTGCCTGAGTCTGCTGCTTATAACAATCCGCACCCAAACAGACGCTGCTTCTGTTCTCTGTAGCAATAACCGTGGTATATTGCACAATTTTTCATCCTTTTTTGCCCGCCCCATCCCAATGCACTTCCTGGATGGCAGTAACATCTGCTTTATAGCAGCCAAGGGCCTTCGTTAATTGTTCGGCTGAAAGCAACCTGTTCAGTGTTCGAAAATTCTACGTGCAAACTCGAACGTCGTTATTCTTTTTCGTTTTGCAGGGTCGCCAACAGTAAATTGTTCCTTAACCGAAGCTTTTGGTTGCTTTACAACAATCTATTTTGACGTGGTTGGGTAGTTGACCCTTCGCACATCCTCAACTTAGAGCGCCAGAACCTTTCGGGGACCCCTTAGATGAAAGGGCTCTTCCACCACTATCTCTATTTCAACACCCTGACTAGTGTTGAAAATCCTTAATGAAATCAGCTCCAAATACGTCGATGTAGCTCATATAAAGTGTCTGCCATGCTGACTGTTGACGCAACCGTTGATTTAAACAAATGAATTCATCCGCCGTACGTCCTACTACTGTGACTCGTAAAGTCAGTCATTTTCGACAGAGCATTATACGAGTAGTGTTGCTACTTTCGTCTTGCCGAACACTCGCGTTTATAAGTTTAACATGTCAAGTATGGTTGGACGAGACCACTACCCGGTGGTTACTACGGGGAGGTAAAATAACACAGCTACAGCACTGGGTATCGCCAAGTTGATGCCAATCAGTGCCTACTCAATTCTTACAACACCCAACCACCGGTATATTTACCAAATTCATGTTTTGTTTTGAAAATTTTCAAAAATTTGATAACGGTACCAAGTTTTTGAAAAATTACTAAAAGGCATGAGGTCTCATGCGGTTCCGTAAAGTTTCACGAGGTCTGCGGCGGTCTTGTGATATCTATTTACAACGAGGTCTTTAGAAGCTTTACGAGGTAATCATGACGTCTCGCGAAGTCGTGATATCATAACGTCTCAGAAGATTTTAGAGGTGCAATAGCTTCCCCGAACACGTTCTATGAGTTCTCAAAAGATCTCGCAAAGTCTCACGATCGCGGAAAAGGATATGAGTTCTCCCGATGTTGCAGGAGGTCTGACGAGGTTTTAGAATGTTTCATGGGGTTTCCATGGAATCGCCTCACGAATTCTCTTTAGGTATCAAGAGATCTCAAGATATATCGCAAGCAGTCTCACGACTTTGTGTCATGAGCCATTACAATAAGATCTCACAATATTTCACTATCTTAAAAGGTGTCGTGAGGCCTCAGATCTTTAATTTGAATAAAGATTTTCTTATTTAATAGATTCAAGAGGCCCCGAGCTTTGGCTTGGATTAAGTTAGAAGGTGTCAGCCTGAAATATGGAATAATTTTGGCGTCAATCAGACATCAAAGATCAAAAGCATTGAAGAAGAACAAATCCTACAAAGTTGTTTGACGATGTTCCCCACAGTTCGCTCTGCCGCAGTCCATTGCAGGAAACCTCAGAGATCTTCTTCTCCAAGTGTTATTTTTCTATTATGAGCGATTACCATCGTTCAACCAGATGCTTCTGCTGCCTCTTGTGCTGTGCATCAGTTTTTCTTGCCTTCGTCTTGCCCGTTTATCAACTCAGTTGATATGGACAGGTTTTCGATGAGGCATACTTAGACCAAAAGGTCCATTGTGATGCTATTGCAGAAAAATGGGGACTTTTTCTTCTGCTACACCAAGAACTACCGATTTTTTTTTATTTTTATTGATTTGCCATAACTAGAATGAAATTTTTCCCTATGTCGTGATATACAGATGGTATCAGACTCATTAACAATTGAGTTGCAGTTTCCTGTAAAGGGTATACTCGTATCAATAGTACTTCAATCGAAAATAGCAGCTGTTTTCACAAAATCTGCAAGTGACTTCTATTTCCTTGCTGTTCAATATACATATATATAAACAGAGGGTACCACGTAAAATATTTTCCACATCAATGAAGACTCCCAATTTTCCTTGAAATAAATGCATCACTTTTTATTGAACCCTCAGCTAGTATCGAATTATTTATTACCGTGGTGCAACAATAACAACAAATTCCGAACAAATAAATGTCATGTAAATGTATCATAATTTTGGCGCCATCCTGTACATGTTTATCGACAACGAACCTACAAATGGAGGGAATAAAGTTCCCTTAATGAATTATAATTTCCATGTCAGCTGGGACAGCTGAAGCGAAACACACAAAAAGGACAAAAAGCGCTGACGAATATTTCCATCCAAATCCCACGAGAGTGTAACACGTTGAAGAACCGAGCAACCGTTCCTATTAACTTTAGTGCCAAAATGGGTGAAGCAGCGACCTTTTGGGGGTGGTGGCTAGCGCGTAAATAAATTGAGCAGGCAGCCACAGTGTAATGAGGTTTTCATTAAATGTCAGTGCAGAATGTTTTCGTTTCGATTGTTTTTTCTTTTTTTGTTGCCCTTTTTTTTGTTGCCATTTTATTCCAACTTTCTTTCTCTGACTTTTGTTTATTTATTTTGCTATCAAGCGGGTGGGGTACGCGTGCATGTGTACATGGGGATATGTGAGTGTAAAAAAATGTTTATTCAGTTTGCTGGCGAAACAAAAAAGTACAACCCCTAGAGAGAGGGAGCGCTAAGATAACAAGGGTAGTTAAAGACTCGAATCCATAAATGAGTTTAAGGTTTGACGTTAATACTTTGTTTACCACGTGACACGTACGAGTATGCAATACTCCTGATTGAATCGATTTTAGAATTGATTTTAACGAGGTGGTTTAATCATGACATCGATGGATAAGGTAATGCCTGAGTATATCAGCAGTGGCAGAGACATGAATCGAAGGTTGTTGGAATTTCAAGGATTGTGCACTAGATTTATCGGTGAGCCAAGTAAAAACTAATTGGTAGCACCGAATAAGGTTTTAGTTATGTGAGAGGGTAGTAGAGGAGATAAGTACACGATAAGTCAGGAACAGAGATGCAAACTTCTACCAAATTTGCTATACCTAGACCAGTTATTGGTCGAGCTGTGAATTCATTCGTATATAAATAATAACTCACAGTATAATGGGGTGGGACAGGCAGAAAGAGGATAAGAGACAATAACATCTACTACGGTGATTCTTACTGAATACAGAAGCAGCGTTCTTTTGGATGGGAATTTGCCATTAGAGGTAGACTTAAGCAAAAGTATATATGATAGCTTTAGGCATCTGCTAACTCTCGACCACTTACACTTTTTATCGAATAACTTGAAAACAGTACTCGTATTTCTTATAACAAAAACTATTTTAAAGAAATTTCAATCTTTGAAATCAATAATAATAAAAATTGAGCAGTATGTTGTTGAGTTTTGTGCGATGTATTCGTGTAAATCAAGAGAGGCTGGATCGATTTCGATGTCGTTTACTTTGTCAGTTAGGTAATTTGTCTCAGAATATTTACTTACTTACATAGGTCCTTTAACCCCTCGGGGGGCATAGGGCGTCAACCACGCCTGTGCGCCATCTTGTTCGTACTTCTTCAACGCGTTTGAGCTGCCTCTAACTCATTCCTAGAGAGCTCGATTCCTCCTCAACTGTTCTGCGCCATGTTTGCCTAGGGCGACCCGTTATTCTGCCTGCTTGGGTGAGCGGATTCTACTGCATGGCGTATTTCGCAATGGAGTTGTCTTCGCGCCATACTGTCACTTTCTCCTTCGTATAGTAATGTTTATAGGTACTTGGCCCGTTCTCATATAAAGCTGTTCGTTGGAGATCCGGTTCGGCCAAAAAATTCTCAGGATGATTCTTAAATATTTATTTACGAAGACTTGCAGCCTGCGTGTGTTAGTGGTGTCCACCCATACAGCAGTACCGATTCTACGTTAAAGCGCAGCTTTAGCCTTCCCGGTTCTACTGCATACGTCCAGTTGGGTGCCACCGCGGTTAGCCGAGACCACACTTCCTAAATATAGAAAGCTGTCAACTTTTTCGACTTCCTGTCCGGCAATGTTAAGTTGAGCGTTAGTGTTGGAAGTGCTGACGGCTTTTGTTTTGGCCGTGTTTATTTTGAGCCCCACTTTGTTTGCCTCAGTTTCTAGATTATGGGCCATTAGATGAAGGTCCATTAGCCGATGTGAAAGTAGACAAACATCGTCAGCGTAGTCTAGGTGTTTAAGGTAAGATGTCATAGTCCAACGAATTCCATTGTATCCTTCCGTCAATGCTGCACGGAGTACATCGCTGATAACCACCAAGAACAATAGTGGTGACAGTATGCATCCTTGACGTACTCCACTTTGGACACTAAATTCCTCTGACAGTTTACCGTTGTGTAAGACGTGACATTTACCACCCTCGTATGTAGCCTTGATAATACCAATAAGTTTTTCCGGGATGCTTCTCCTGCGCAAGGCCAACCAAATAGCATCTCGATTCAAGCTGTCGAAAGCCTTTTCGAAGTCGATAAACAACAGATGTAGCGGAGACCTTTACTCAACGCATTGTTTGATTATGATCCGTAAGGTGTTTATGTGGTCGATGCAGGAGGATTCAGCGCGAAAGCCTGCCTGTTCGACGTCGAGAGTAGTATCTAAATGCTCTTTAATTCGGTCCAGAATTGTTTTTGCTACTATTTTAACTACAGCTGGAAGAACACATATACCTCTCCAGTTTCCGCATTCCATCAAGTTTCCCTTTTTCGGAAGCTTAATGATCATCCCCCTTTTCCACTCCTGTGGAAATTGTTCGCTATCCCAAGCTCTCTGTATTAGCGGATGCAGCAGATCTGCTGATGTGTTTGGCGTCGCTTGAAATAGTTCGGCAGGGATGCCATCAATACCCACCGCTTGGTTTTTCTTGAGGGACTTGATTGCTCCCATAATTTCCGTTTTGCTGGGAGGTGCCATGCGTATTCGGGAATTTGTTGCTTCGGAATACTCATTCACGTAGATAGCTAAACATCACGCAGCAGTCTGCAAAAGCTGAACAATTATAATGCATCATTCGTATATAGATAATAACTCACAGTATACGAGTAAAGGGATGGAATAGGCAGAAAGAGAATAACAGACAATGACATCTAGTACGATGATTCCTACTGAATACAGAAGCAGCATTCATTTGTATGCGAATTTGTCATTAGAAGTGGCCGTGGTGTAGTGTAACATCAACGCTTGTCACGCTCTTGGTTCACGGTTCAAATCCTGATCTCAACAATCATCTATTTATTTCGTCTGAAATAAATAAAAAAGTCGATCAATTGCGAAAGCTTAGTCAACTTTACTGCGAAGGCATAACACTGGCAGTAGGGTGGTCATATGGTTTAAATGCAACTTGATCGTGATGATGACATCAGGTGGAGGAGAAAAAATACAGTGAATCATGAGCAACGACAAAAAGCAAAACAATCAAGCTCCCCAGTTATCTGGACGCCACCCTTGGAGTTTACTGAAACTTAATACCACCTAAGTTTCAAACCCACTACACCAATCTTTCTTTCTCTCTCTCTTAATTTCTACAAACGCCCGTGCCCTGAGATAATTTAATGGTATTCATATCCCATTTGGCGCGTGCAAATTATATAAAAAAAAAAAGTAGACTTAAGCAAAAGTATGTAGCTTTAGGTATCTGCTAACTTTCGACCGCTTACACTTTTTATCGAATATCGTGAAAACGGTACTCGTATTTCTTATAACAAAAATTATTTCAAAGGTATTCCAATCTTTGAAATCAATAATAATAAAAATTAAGTGGTGCGTTGTTGAGTTTTATACGATGTATGCTTGTAAATCAAGAAAGGCTGGATCGATTTCGATGTGGTTTACTTTGTCAGTTAGGTAATTTATCTCAGAATATTTATAGATAGCTAAACATCACGCTACATTCAGCAAAAGCTCAGCAATTATAATGCATTTATAAATTTCGAAGTGCCATCTTGGACTAATCCGAATTGAATTGAAATTTTTGTTATCGATTAAGTTATTATATAATCAGTATTTAAAGTTGTAAATCATCTTCCTATGTTATCCTGAAGCTAAGAAATCAGAACTTCAGAATTCTGCAAATTCAATACCAAGATAGGAAAGGAAAGCATCTTTGGTTGTGCAGTAGGAAACTGAGATCTTATTTGAGGTCCGGTTCACTCGAAAATATTCAAGAAATCCATACGAATTCCACAAGTCCACAAGTAAATAGGTACTAATAGAAATAAATTCCTCATTTCTATTATTCTCTTCAGAAACGTACATACATCTTTCCTCATTCCTTCGTAGTTTTGTGATTTGAATTTGATTGAACTACAAGTACAAACTTGTGACTTAGCTCGTGTTATAAATATATAAAGCCCTTAAAATGGTTCCACCACCTGCCAATGCTCATGCTGTACAAGGGTTTTTATTTACATTTGTGTAATAAACTTTTTTTTTCCCCTTGAACAAATAAATCAATAAATCACTTACAAATTCCAAAAGCAAAATGAGCGATGAAGAACCTAATTACATAGATACTACGAGTACAAGTAGAAAATGGAAAATATTTACATAAATTTTGTTATTTTTCTTTTTTTTTTTGCGAATTTTCGCTTAAATAATCGAAGAAAAATTACGGTTAAGAGAATGCGACAGCTGACGTACGATAGATTGATGATTAAGAGATACTCGTATCTTCGGTCGCAGATGTCTGAAACGTGAATTTATGGAGAGCGAAAAGTTTTTCATTGTAATTATCATGGCGAATGAATGTTGCAGTTACAAAGGGGAATATTTATAAAAATTTCTCATCAGTACAGAGTGTATGTTGTAACAACTGTTGTCACGCAAGTGTTGTCCTGTCTCCTATCTAGAAGATGATAGGAGACAGGATGTCACACCAGGTGGACGCAGAGATTGATCCCCAATAAAGACGCTTGGATCAATAGGAGGCATGGGGAGCTGAATTTCTACCATGGATATTAGCCATGGACGCTTCAAAGCCTACCTTCACAGGTTTGGATACGACGACAATCCCTATTGCTCAACGTGCACAGAAGCAGTCGAGGATGTGCAACACATCATGTCCACGATATTATGGAGAACGGGTCCTGCTGGTGAACAAACAGGATCGACAACAAAATGAAGCGCAGCAGGCTGCCAATACAAATGACACGATTACCTAATGCTGAAGTCCCCCTCGCGATGCAATGTTTGATGGCAGCGCCACGAGAATCACAGGTAGGAGTGGAGGTGGATTTAGTGGGTGGAAATCCCACACTGTTACTGAATAAGGGCTCAGTTTCGTCTTTAAAAGATTACCACCTTCCGACGTAGAAAAAAAAAGAACCGAAGGGAAAAAAATCTACTAGTTATGAGCAAAGACACAGCCTCAGACAACCCCTTTTGATATGCTATGGGAATGTTCAAACTCTGTGCCAAATAACTGGAACATATCCTCACGCAGTTCAAGGCAGACAGTACTGTGATCCAGAGGATACGCTGGATAGGTATAGGTACACTTAAAAGACCAGAATGCGACATGTATTACAGTTGTCATAAAAGGTTGCTCATGTCAAAATGCGGTTTTGCTGTGGAAAGTCGTCTGCTGAGGACTTTGTCAAGTCTGTCTGAGGTACGATGTTAAAATCTTACTCGGAGACTTCACAACTGCATCTAGCAACTGGGTGATAAGTAGCATAAGATTTCCTCATAGTTCCATTCTCAACCTGGCTGGTCAAGCTAATAGATCACTTGTTTATTAATGGAAGGCACTCCTCTAACATCTTTGATGTGCCAAAGAGGCTAACATCAATTCCAACTATTTCTTTATAGCGATTCGTTTCAAAACCCGACTGTTAGTTTTTTTTATAAAAAATGCTCCAGCGAAATAGCCAGTTGCATTCCTCCCCTTCAAAATTTCACCCGCAAGACAGGTCATGCTTCATCAGTTCACGAATGTGGAATGATTTACCAGGCTCTGTATTTCCCCATCACTACAACTTTCAAACATTTAAAGCTAACGTGCACAGGCTTCTCCTTTGTTCCTCTTCCTCATTTTTCAAAACGCGCGTGCCCTGAAAAAATATAAGGCTATTCATATTCCCTTTGGCGCGCGCAAATTATATAAAAAAAAAGTATGAAACTACAATGAAAGCAAGCCATATGACTGGAATATCAGCTCTATAAACTCTATTTACAAGACATCCCTGCGAAATATTGCATACAAAATACTGCCCAGCGTACAGTGTTAATGTTTTGAGACTTTCTGCACTACACTAATTTTCACGTAACTTTCTATCAACTTTAAGACATTTATATAAATCTACAAAACGGTGACCCATCTCAGAATCCCGCAGAAACTGATCCAGCTATACCACGTAGCATTGGAAAACACTCGGTAAACTATGCAACTTAGAAACAGTTGATTGGTATTATTCCAAACCTGCACCGGATTTCGGCGAAGAGATGCGTTATTGCGGAAGACACTATCTTTACAGCTGTTAGGCTATACAGGTAACATTATCGAACGTTTTCAGCGGGCCATCTTAGCAGAAGCTTTTACAGCACTTGATGAGCAGCGAGAAAGATTTAGCCTTGAAGTACATGAGGATAAGATCAAATACATCCTGTCGGCAAACGAAGAATCGTCACTATCGACAACTACAACTTTGAGGTAGTTAAGGAATTCATTAACCTTAGAGTAAATGTGAATTCCATAAACGACACCTCAGTGAAAATCTGACGAAGGTTGACCCTAGGCTAGGCAGGGACCCTTCATAACCCTTAATAAGCCCACAAAAGCAGTATTCAGCGGATAAGAATAGTTTGGTATTTTTTTTAATGTTCATCACCACTTAGGACTAAGTTATTTAAAGTTATAAACCCAATGAAACCTAGAAGAAAAAGAAGAGACAGTGAAGGCAAACTATTACACATTCATGATGAGTGGTTAAAAAATGATCTTCTGAATTTCATGGTGGGCTACAAAGCAGACTTCATGATATAAAGATGTGTGGATGGACAGGAGGGGCACAACTGTATATTTTATCCGAGTATTTGTGGTGAAAGTACTCGTAGATTAGTGTCAAGCACCCAACGTTCCGGCGGTGTTCGAGCGAAGGAACCTGATTCCAAATAACTGATCACCGATCAATCTAGGTACATGCTTATCGCTGAAGACGATTGCGTAAACTCAGGCTCCCGAACAAATATGCGAGGTGTATTCGAGTCTCGGACGAATGTATGCTTTTTAGATCATAGCCAAGTCTATGGGAATGAAAAATCATTTATACCGTTTCGAGGGATCCAAAGTATCTAGCACCAGCTTTAGCAACATCTGTAATTGGCTGATTTCAGCAAAGGTCAGCTATTACATAGATTGCTTAATGTCAACTCTATTCATTTTGAGTTGCGGTTGGATACGTTAGTCAAGAGTGCTGTCGTACGCGAAGGAATAGACTAGATTGCGAGTAAGAGAAAAGGTCATTGTCAATGTGGTAGAAATACATTCATCTAATATAACTTTTATTGATGGACTACTTGAAAAGCAACTAACACTATAAGATTGAAGTTTATTTATGAGAACGCTATGCCACACTTTATTTAAAACTTTTTATGTATCAAGGGGTGCATTCATCATGTTGGTGAATGCTTTGGTTCCAATTTTTCGGACAGGTATACCATTAGGTCCCCTGTGGAACGCTATTGCCGGAAACCATACTGCCGATCATAACCGAAATGGTTTCTTTCAGTATTCTTAAGGTGGAAATTGAAAATGCTGTCCATGAAATTTGAAGCACTGATATTAACGCTGTGGGCCGGTAGTTAGAAGGATAAGTTTAGTCGTCCTTTTTGGGAATTGGCTGAAAGTGCGCAAATTGGCACTAATCCGGAAAGGGGCTAAGTGAGCTTACATAAAGGGTAGATGAATACCCTTTCAAAGCAAGGGGACAGCCCTCACCTGCACCTGAAGATTTGTTACAATTTAGATCTTTAAGGTTGCGTGCCACTGAACGGGTTCGAAACATTACTGTCCTAAAGAGTAGTTAACTCAGTTCATTATCGGTGGTGAGAGAGAGCGGTCAGTTAAGCTTTTGGAGTCCGCGATATTCTTATCATTCTGCACAAGAGTTGGCAAAAGACAGTATTTGCAGTATGTTGTTCCTTTTTTTTCTGGTTTCTTGTTCACTTTAGAGTGACGTTGCAGTGACGTTAGAGTAATGTTGCAGTAATTTCTAGCCTGTTTGTGGAGACTTCGGTTTCCCTCAGTAGGTGATTGGCGCTATAACATTATAGTTTATAGAATAGAGATCAGTTGAAATCTCTGAAGTATAAATAGTGATCACTCCAATCTGAATTCTCGTATTCCCAAATTGTTCGTCCAAGCTCTTTCTTGTTAACTGTGTGCAGATTTGAATACGAGAATTTAATTGACACCAGACAGTGATCCGACCTTCAGAGTGGGTCAGAAACTGCGACAGGAAACTTATCCTAAAGAGAAGTTGGAAACATTTTTTTTTTTTATAATTTGCACGCGCCAAAGAGGATATGAATACTCTTATACTATTACAGGACACGGCTAATAAGTGACGTATTTAGAACAGAGACTATCCCACTCTCCTTCAAAAAGGCAATAATATTCCCCTTATTGAAAAAAGGAGATTCTAATGTCGTCGCTAACTACCGTGGTCTGTCGTTCCTTGACAACATTTATAAGTTATTCATAATCATACTCTTGAATAGGCTAAACACTTGGGTAGAAGAAAACTGTATCTCAAGTGAATTTCAAGCAACATATAGAAAAAATTATTCTACCATAGACCAGATTTACAATCTCACATGCCTTATTCAGCTGCAAATATGTCAAAAGAAGAAGTTATACGTGTTTTTCGGAGATCTAAAAGCTGCGTTCGATAACATCAATAGCTCTATTCTACAAACTCGTACGGCTAGGAATTTCTTCAAAAATGATATCTGTTATAAAGGATCTCTACCGAAACATAGTTGCAAAAGTCTTGAATGGGAAAAGTACTAGTAACTTTTTCCCAATTAACAAGGGCGTTAAACAAGGCTGTGCTCTAAGTGCTCTGCTCTTTATACAATTTTTGCAATAAAGACATTATTCTACGCTGATGACATAGTAACAACGCAAATTCTCTTCAATCAAGGGCAAGGTGAAAAGTTCTCGGTCTGACAATGAAAGACTGCGATTTTCAGTTAAAAAATGATTTTATTTTTCTACATAATCTCCCTTGACTTGAATACACTTGGTCCAGCGTTTCTCCAACATCAGTATTCCTTCTCGGAAGTGAGAGTCTGGAAGGCTGTGAAAATATTCATCTACTGCCCTCTCAACTTCTGCATTGGGTGCGATGCGCTTCCCAGAAACAAATTTCTTCAAGTTTGGGAACAGATGGAAGTCTTAGGGTGCCAAATCAGGTGAATAGGGGGGATGGCCGAGCAAATCGTACTCCAAATCCCTTAGTTTTCCCATCGCCAACGCACACTTGTATTCAGGTGCATTGTCCTGGTGGAAGATGTTATTTTTCTTCTTCAAGCCAGGCCTCTTCTTGCGAATTTTGGCATCCAGCTGATCAAGAAGGTTGGAGTAATATTCGCCTGTAATTGTTCTGCCTTTCTCAAGGTAATCAATTAACAGGATCCCTTTCGGATCCCAAAACATACTGGCCATGACCTTTCCGGCAGATGCGATCGACTTCCCTTTCTTTGGCGCCGAACCACTGGCTTCCACCCACTGCTTCGACTGCTGTTTCGTTTCTGGCGTGTAGTGGTGGACCCATGTCTCATCCATGGTGCCAATCGCCGCACAAAATCGGTCGGATCCCTATTGAATCGGTCCAAAGATTGCCGCGAAAATCGTTTGCGCATTTGCTTTTGATCGGCATTCAGCAAATGCGGCACCCATCTTGCGCAGAGCTTTCACATCCCTAAGTTTTTGTGCAAGATGTTTCGCACACTCTCTTCCGATATACACACAGCCTCAGTTATCTCACTCACCTTCACTCGCCTATTGTCCAACACGATATCATGCACTTTTTCGATAGTTGCGGTTTTTGGCCGTCCTTCACGTGGGTCATCTTCGAGGGACGTGCGACCACGTTTAAATTCAGCTGCCCACTTTTTAACGGTTGTCATGGAACGAGCAGAGTCCCCGTGAAGTTTTGTCAACTTTGGATGAATTTCGTTAGGGGTTAACCCATCTAAAACGAAGAATTTTATCACCGCACGATATTCAGTTTATCCATTTTAACGAAAAACACGCAAGACCTCTACTGCAAAAATTCGTGTAAAGAAACTACTTGAGAGAACAAGTTGAAACTTGTCATACGAACTAATGAGAAGTGCACCCTTGCCCTCGTGTACTGCCATAAATGGAATTGGTTAGTAAATTTGGATAAATCTGAACCAGAAATATTTCGGAACAGAGGCCGAAGAGCAGTTGATGAAAAATGTTTTTTTTTAATGACACCAAAATAAATGCTACGAATAAGTATAAATACGTAGGAGTAATTCTCACTCATAACATGTCCTGGTCGACAGATCTCATTAAAAGGCTTACTATGTCCAAAAGTTCTATAAATGCCACATAGTCCAATCTAATCAAAAATATCTCACATTCAGCTAAATATAAAATTTACCAAGCTGCTAAGTTGATTGGGAATTACTGCGCTCAAGTGTGGGGATATTCTTTATGTGGAAAATGAAATAGTGTTTCACTGGGTGATGAAGTCAGAATGCCATGAATCACAGAACATACACCTTGCTAAACTTAAGGAAAACCACTGGAAAGGATTCACTAGTAATGCACTGCAATCGGAATTTCATGATGAATATTGCAATTTATCCTATGACGATGTTCCCAACTATTTCGAAGACTCCAACCCTCGTGATATGATCAGCATGGTTTTGAAGTCTGGCTGGGGGCTACTCAATCTGAATGCTTTTAGAAATAATACAGTCGGTCTCTGCACGATCTGTTATCTTGATGCCACTGAAAACACATTTCACTCTGTTGGAGTATATCCTTTTTTCAAGTCATTTAGGCGACGATTTCTTGGAAGTGATGAACTCGACCGTGCGCAATTCCTAAGAATATTAAATGGTCAGGGTTATCTACAGTTACACATTTTCCTGAAAAACGCACTCAAATACCGCACGAATTTACTTAAACAAATTAACCACGCTAAGCTTTTAAATGAATCAGAAATCACTTTGACCTGACAGGCAACTTAAAAGTTATTGCCAAATAATTAATTTTTAATTTTTTTTTTAAATATTTATTAGATTCTTTTTCTTGTACAAGTTTTTGAAGGAATAAAATTATTTTATCTATCTATCTATCTATCTACTCCGATGATGTGCAAGATTGACACGTGGATTACACAGTGAGCATTCAGCATTTCGCTCGGCTCTATATGACATGTAATTCAAATGTAGGAGTTCGCTTCTAGCCTGAAATATTGTTGAAATGAACTCCACACTATTTTGGTCCTGGAAGTAATTCAATTCCCCTAGGACATTTTGAAGAGGTCGATATTGGGCTTTTACTTTAACTGCATCATGGGTAGATAGCTCCATTGTTTTCAACAGTTCCTGTAGTGCCACTCTCCATATGATATAGGATTGTATTCCGTTAGCTGGATATCATGAATGTCAAAGAGCCTGGACCATTCTAGGAAATATTGCTGCCTAGGTCGCATTAAGTGCATTACAACTAAATTCGCAACCTCTGACATGAGAGTGATATATGTGCAAGGGAAGCAGTCCAGTTTCCAGGTGAAGCATATACGTTACTGTGTTCTTCGCTAACCTAAAGATTTGTTTGATAAAGTATCTTATTAGCATTTCAACTTCTTCAAACTGAAAGATATGCCATACTCGCCATAACACATGATGGACCTAACCACTGCTTCGTAGACTTTATATTGTGTACTCAACGTAACTTTATTTTTGAAAAAAATGCGCTTCCAATTGCAATTTATTGCCTTTTTTCCTTCATTGAGTTTTTCTTGCAAGTGTTTTTTAAATTCCACTCGCGTTGGTAAAATGACTCCAAGATACTTATATTCTTTCCAGTTCACAAGTTCTTTATTTTGGTAAAACTATTTTTCATTCCTAGCATAGCGACCAGTTCCGTTTTGGAATACCATTATTTTGGACTTGCTTGCATTCAATATTAGGTTCCAAAGCTTGTAATTGTTTTTTAGCTTCTTGACCATCATTTGCATCATCGTTGGAGTTTCCGACAGGATGACGATATCATCAGCAGAGCCTTTATTTTCATTCCAGCAAACTCGATTCCTCCAGGTAGGGATGTTAGTAAATTGTCTATGAATAGTGCGAAAAGAAGAGGATTCATGAGACAACCCTGCTTAACACCCATATCAGACTCGAACCAGTTTGAAACATTGTTTCCGTCCCATACCGCAGTCATATTCTTCTTCTAGAGGCTTCGATAACTGCTTAACTTATAGAAAAGCGCGCTTCTATCAACGGAATAAAATGCCGCTTGGAAGTCCATAAAGAACGCGTACAACTTTTTTCCATTATTCAGGTGAGACCTAGCTATGCTTGTTAGCGTAAAAATATTGCCCACTGTCGAATAGCCTTTCCTTAACCCAGCTTAGAACTCACTAAGCAGATCATTTGACTGAACCCACTCTGTCAGTCGTTCTAGGATTATGCCCGTAAATATTTTCGTTAGGGAGTTTAAGAATGATAAGCCTCTGTAGTTACATGGATCGCTGGCGTCTCCTTTTTTTAAATAGGGGAATAGGAATTTTCCTCCTGAAACTGGGTGGCACTTCGCCCGTGTCGAAAATAAAGGGTGGTTAAGTTTTAAGGGCCGATGTTGATTTTGAATAAAACACAAATTATTTAGGAAATTACTGTCATTTCTTTTTATTATGATAATATTGGTATGGTTCAATTATGTATTGAACAAAATATCGGCCAATTGGCCGCCGCGACCATGGCGGCAAACCTCCATCCGATGGTCCAAATTTTCGATGACGCTGAGGCATAATTGAGGTTCTATGCCGTTAATGTGCCGAATTATCTCATCCTTTAGCTCTTGAATTGTTGCTGGCTTATCGACGTACACCTTTTCTTTCAAATAACCCCAAAGAAAGAAGTCCAACGGTGTCAAATCACATGATCTTGGCGGCCTATTGACATCGCCACCACGTGAGATAACACGGCCATTGAATTTGTCGCGCAAAAGAGCCATTGTTTCGTTAGCTGTGTGGCAAGTGGCACCATCCTGTTGAAACCACATATCGTCCACATCCATATCTTCCAATTCGGGCCATCAAAAGTTCGTTACCATCTCACGATAGCGAACACCATTCACAGTAACTGCCTGACCGGCCTCATTTTGGAAAAAATACGGCCCGATGATGCAGCCAGCCCATAAACCGCACCAAACAGTCACTCTTTGTGGGTGCACTGGTTTTTCTACAAACACTCTTGGATTATCATTCGCCCAAATGCGGCAATTCTGCTTATTGACGAATCCACTGAGGTGAAAATGTGCCTCATCACTGAAGATGATTTTCTTCGAAAATTGATCATCCACTGTTGCCATTTCTTGCCACCATTGTGACCATTGACGACGCTTGAAATGGTCAAGAGGCTTTAGTTCTTGAGTCAATTGCACCTTGTAAGCGCGCAAATGCAAGTCTTTATGCATAATGTTCATCAACGACGAGCGTGAGAGGTGCAATTGTTGGGCACGACGACGAGTTGAGGTGGACGGCTCTTCAGCCACACTATCGCGAACAGCAGCAATATTTTCTGCAGTACGAGCTGTACGAACATGCACTGGTGTTTTCACATCTCCTACAGACCCGGTTTGCACAAATTTTTGCACGATTTTTCCGATTGTACGCACATTTGGACGATTAAATTGACCGAAAGAATCACGAAATGCACGATATTCATTTTGATTTGAACGCCCATTTTCATAATAAGCCTGAATAACTTTAACGCGTTGCTCGATTGTGCATCTTTCCATGGTTCAAATTGAGTTAGTCTGAAATTGAGAAATGTCAAATGAAATGCAGAAAAAAACTTGACGTTTAGGTGTGGTTCACATTCAACATCGGCCCTTAAAATTTAACCACCCTTTATATTTATACTGACAGTTTCATGAATTCATATGGGATGCGGTCTTTACCTGAAGCTTTGTTAGCGTTCAATCTCAAGTATTTACTTTACAATTGGCGAAAACCACATGAATTTTCACTCACAAATCAATGAGGAAACGCAACACTTAAGAATTCTAAATTCTATGTTCATCCCACTGCTCGTAATTAACAGTAGAGTCGACACGTAAATTTCAAGAATTGCCATCGATAATCACCACTGTATGTACCTAGACCCAAATTGTATCTAAAACTTGTCCGAATTATAGGAAGTAATATATTTGTCCACTGCAATCTGCGTACTTCTAATCTATCTCATAATGTCTTATCCCTTAAGCATCCTTAATATTATTCTTAGCTCTGACTAATTTCTAAAACAAGGCTACTTCTAAACATCTAATCGATGGCCCTTGTAGAAACATTTACTTGTACATACCTAGAAGAACCACCTAAGCACTCCGTAGATTAATAGCCACTCAGTGAAACTTTTTAAATCCACACTGCTTATACTTGAAAAAGTTTCTTTTTCCTTTTTACTATTTCTCTCCAGTGGAATTCAATGAGGATAACCTTTTCTCCCTTCAGCACTTCTTCAGAGAATTGTCTGTTTTCTCTGTGCTTGCCCCTGGAGTGAATTTAAACGAGAAGATAATTAATTGTCATTCATTCCTAATTACACATTGTACAAGGACACTATTGTAAGAACACGCTTCGAGGATGATTCTCATAAAAAATAAAAAAAAGAATAAAAGAAAACGCAATCACCTTGCCTTTGGCGGTACAGAATGAAAAAACAAGAAAACAAAAACTTACCTTACACATGGTCTAAGCAGGAACACCACAAAGGATCACAGCTACCCACACGTTTAACGCAACAGAAACATATCACTCATAGAGTAATTCGCTTTTGGCATTTAATGCATACTCTTGACTGTGAGATTCTTTTCTTCTTCGTCATTATATTGCTGGTGTTGTCGTCGCACAATGTTTATTTTGTTTTTTTTTCTGTGAAAAGAAGCATACATATAAATGTACTTATTTTGAGGAGGATAAACTGCCGATGGCACTTTATTTTTTTGTATACCTATGTCCTGTTAGAGGTTCTCTTCTATGTTGCTACTGTTTTCCGTGAGGGTATCCTCACTTTTGCGAACTTTAGTCTTTGTTGAAAAGTGAATGGTGTAGGAGTGTGCTTAGGCGTAGCAATAAAGCAATTACATTTCATATTCTGTTGCATGCTGTAGTTGTATACTCAGAACTTTCGACCCACGAAAGAGGGTTCTCGTAGGTATCGTACAATGTGGTATTGCAACCTGTTACACGGGTATTTCATGTCATCAACCTTTTTGTGGTAGAAGAGTGAAGTGTTTCCTGTTTGCCCCTAAAACAGATGTGTATTTGAAGTTTTTTTTTTCGGAGAAGGACATGAGTGCAGGGTATGAAGTGGTAAAATGAAAATTGTATGAGCAGTTAGGGTAATACATACTTTTAGGGATATTTATCGCGTGTGATAATAGCGGAATGAAGATTGAGGTCGAATTAGGGGATTTTACGAGGACGACATGTTAAGACCAAGCACACTCGATCACTGTTCTAAGCATTTCCTAACATGACAGAATCCCTTATGAGATATTGCAGATAAGTCCTTTGGTATGAGCATTGTGTTCCCAATATTTAAGAAGGGAGATGCGAATCAACCTATGTAACTATAGAGGCATTTCATTTATGAACTGTATAGCTAAAATTTTAATGGGCACAATAAATGAGCGGCTATCACACAAGTTCGGTAATGTGGACTGGATCAGAACTTTCAGATTCTTTTAAAACTCTTTCCATAGTAAACCAAGGATGCCTACTGTCACCGCTATTCTTTGCAATGTGTATAAATGATCTGCATGAACATCTGGGGGGAGGACTGTTTATAAGCCAGCTTAATATAAGGTTACTGTTATATTTAGACGACATCGTTATTTTGGCCGATGATATTAAGATCCTGCAGAGAATGATAAATAAACTAGAAAAATATTGTAATACCTGGGGCATGGAGGTAAATCTGAGCAAGAGTTCACTCTTTGGTTTTCAAAAAAGGCGAAAGACTAGCAAGGCAAGAGAAGTGGTCGTATAGAGGAGAACCGATAGAAATAGTTTCTGAGTATAAGTACTTGGGAAGTTATATTTACACCTGGAATGTCTTTTGTAAAGCGTGTAACCAGCATAAACTCTTCGGCTAAAGCTAGTATAAATGCAACATAGAAGGACTTCTTCCAAAAAAAAGAGATCACGCTTAACTCGAAATGGAAATTATTTTTAGCAACTTATAGAGCAATACACTTATCAAAAACACCACAACACTATGAGGACATTGTCAGCAAGCCATCAAGAATGCCGCCATTGATGTGCTGGGTTTCTCGCATCCACTACAAAAAATTCCCTGGTTTGATAAAGAGTTTTACCAACTGCACCCAGCAAAGCAAGAGGCTTAGAAAGTGACGCTGCATAAGGTGTCAAGAGGAGCTTACAACATCTACAAGCAGAAAAGAAGGGAAGAACACCAGATTCTAAGGAAAAAATATGAAAAACACGAGTTTGAGTCAATTGAGAGCTACTATAGCTGGACTGATGTTCGAAAGTTTTACAAGAAGATAAAAAGAATATGCCATGGTTACAAAACTCGAACAGAAGCCTGACGGGATGTAGAAGGAAATCTGGTAGTAGAGTCACAGTAGAGAGATCACTTCTGCAGAATGCTCCATTCAACTCGGACGATGACGATCGACAATTACGTCCACCCGATCAATGTGAAGTGAAGATAGCAATATCTAAGCTTATAACCAACAAGGCTGCTGGAGGCGACAGTCTAACTGCGAGCTTTTTAAAGCAGCTGGGGATGGTTTGATGGCTAAGAAAGGAGACCCTCTGAACTGCGCCAATTACAGAGGCATTAATCTCCGCCGTAAAGGAAGATCCCACCTAAGGTGCCGTGGAAGAGGACCTGAACCAACTTCGTGTGCAAAATTGAAGACAGCTAGCACAAGATTGAGATGGCTAGAGACGCTTGTTAATCCCAAGTCCACTTAAAGTAAAGTAAAAAGTCTGTGCTAATAAAGAAAACTCTCAGTTTTGGCCAAATGGAAATCTACAAATTATGCATGAGTCACCTTCACATCCCAAAAAAGTGAGAGTGTGGTGCCCAATTGGTACCTGAGTTGGACGGTGCCACATCACATATGTACAACCAATGCAGCAATGCAATTACTTTTATCAACTGTTTCCAGACCTAAATATTCCCAGAAATGGTGATGCCGAGTGGCCTCTATGGTCGCCAATCTCGGATTTTTTTTTTATGGGGATGTCTAAAGAGAAGGGTTGTATGGTAATAAACTCAAATAAAACATTCGACATATTGCACTTGCAGTTGAATTTGGAATCCATTTCTCTAAACAAGTAGAGTCTATCATTAACAAGTGTGATGTTGTAACATCCAGACATCAAAATGCGATATTGAGTAGAGTAGTTGAGAACGTCTGGTGCATTGCCTAACCATCCGGAAAGCACCTGGGGCAGACGATATTAGAATTACAGATATCAAATCGCATACCGATATCTTTGTCCCAATTATAACCAAAATAATCAACCTAAGCTTCGAAACACTAACGATTCCTAAAAAACTAAAAGAGGCAGTTGTGCGACCTATTTATAAGGGAGGAATTAAAAACCACAACATGAACTGTAGGCCAATTGCAATCTTACCGGCCATCGGAAAAATCATGCAACAAATCGTTTCGGATCGTATATGGGACGTCGTTAAAAAGCACAACCTTATCTGCAAAAGCCAGTACAGCTTTCAAAAGGGAAAGAGCACCAATAAACTTCTTGGCGACTTCGCGAATGTAATTAATAAGCTCTCAGCAAGCGACACCATATCCTTGTCCTGTTTTTGGATTTCAATAAGGCATTCGATACCCTCGATTACAACAAACTCATCAGTGCCTTACATAAAGCAAGAATTAGAGGCAGGATGTCGGATTGGTTAACTAATTACCTTGCAGATAGAACATTTCGCGTGAAAATCAAGAATTGCTGTAGTGATGAACATAAAGTCCAATATGAAGTACCTCAAGGTTCAAAGCTTGGTCCTCTACTTTTTATTTTGCATACAAATGAAATGCTCAAATGCCTCAAAAAAAGTATACCATTTGCATATGCTGTTGGAAGACTCAACAAAGGTGATGCAGGAAGAGTTTGATGAAGTAGCTAAATGGTGCCGCGATAATGAGTCGAAAACAAAACTTATGCACATTCAAAGCCCGATGTAGCCAGCGTCAGAAATTGTTCTGAAAACCTTCAAATGTACCAGCGCTCCTAGCTACGAGTATGAGCAAATTGAAGTCGTGGATACTTACAAGTAGCTAGGCATATCGACTGCCACTTTCTTTAGGAGCCACACATAAATTAGAGAGGGTCCCTGTTGCGCTCGCTTGTCTTCAAGTCAAAGCTAAGTGTACCACGCACTTGATAGAGTCGAGGCTACATTATGGCGAACTAGCATGGGGAGGTGCAGCGCAAATACATATAGAAAAGCTGCCAAATATACAAAACAGCGCAGTCAAATTGCTGTCAAGAAGTAACGTCTCTAACGTAAAGGTGCTGAAAGTAAGGCAGATATTCAACATGAGTGTAGCACTGGAGTACTATGAAGATACAAGTTTCCGCACGCCAATTAGTCATCAGTTTGCTACAAGAAGACAAGCCGATTGAATGTACCAACTGCCATCATTTATCAACGAGTATGCCAGGAGAAGACTGATGTAAACCGTGCCGAATGTATTGAACAATCTTCCTCAACACTTGAGAAGCTTCAACCAGATTAATGTCCGAAAACAAAGATTAAAATTAAATTTGATTTTTTTTTCAGTCGCAATAATATACTATAAATTCTTACATAGATGATTGATTATTGTTAAAAATATCTCCTACAGATAAGCCAAGTAATCTCCTGCAGATAAGCCAATTGGCTTCGCAGGTCAATACATATGCTTATATAGTTCATGAAGCTTTAATAAAAAATAAAAAATAAATAAAGTGTGAAACTGTTATAAATGTCATTAAAAGAGCTCTCTTTTGTGAAGCTAATAGGGGCAGACATCTGTCTGAAAGAAATTAAGAAATTGAGTGTGAATGAAATTAAAATAAGTAAATATTGTGGCGCTAACAGGCCTGGCCTAGTTTCTTTTATGCCATTTCCGAAGGACAATTTTTTTTATTAAGAAAAGCTTCTAGTGAAAATTTTTACTGAAGGATATTTGTCAAACGTTCACGAGAGGTGGGACCATGAGAAAGATATTTTTTTCCTTGTATTCGAACCTTGAACCTCTCAATCAGTGATTGCGTACTTAACCACTGAGCCACGGCACCCAAAAATGGAGGTGTTTCATTTTACAACAAATTTATTTAAAAGAAAGTAGTATGCTCGTATATTTATTACTAATCTGATTTTTTCTTTTATCTTTTCAGGTAAGTCCCGGGAATTACTTTTACAAACAAAAAGTTTATTAACACTTGTTGTAAATAAATGCGTACCTGTAAGGACAACACAGGTAAAATGTACACTAACATTTTTTGAGCTTTTGATTTTAAGAAGCTAGCCTCTAAACCCTGACTTTTATTTGTTTCTATATTCTTAGCTTTTGTTTTGTTTCGAGCAACCTTCTTACCTCTCGTGATAGTTCTGACCTTTCAGTTAAAGTTATGTTAATTTTTTAGTAGAAGAAGTGGGTCTCCAAATTCTGTCCGCCTGTTTGTGTGTATTGCAGCGTAGTTTAAAAGAAGGGGTAGGTTCACTTTAAACCTGTTCTATAGGGTGAGTGAGGGCACTATTCGAGAAGAAATGGAACTTCCATTCTAGCAGTAATTTAGCATTGGGCGTTAATATTGGCCGCTTCGACTTCGCTGGCAGTGCTTCAAGCGTTCGGTCCAATTTCTGATGACTCGGTCCAATATGTGCTGCATTATTCCGGCAATAGCATCTCAAATGTTAACCTCGAGCTCGTCCAAAGTGGTTGGCTTATTAGCGAAGACTTGAAGTAGCTCCATAGAAAATAATCGGGGGGTGTCAAGTCGTATGATCGTGGCGGCCAATTGATGAAGGCGCGCCGTGAGATGACCCAGTCGCCCAATTTCTCCTTCACTACTTCGAGCGTTGCGTCGCTTGTATGGCATGTAGCGCCGTCTTGTTGGAACCACAGTTTGGATATATCGATGTTGACGAGCTATGGTGACAGAAAGTCGGTCAACATCGCTCTATACCGAGGACCATTGACGGTAACGGTGTCTCCTTCCTCATTTCGAAAGAAATAAGATCCGATGATGCCGCCGTTCCATCGCATCTAACAGTCAATCTTTGTGGATGTATTGATGCTTGGTCGAACACTTGTGGATTGTGGTCGCTCCAATAACTGCAATTTTGCTTGTTGACATAGCCGCTGAGCCAAAAATGGGCCTCGTCCGAGAAGATGATTTTTTGGTCTTCTTCAATACTGGCTATATTTTCTTCACTTCGCACCGATCTCTGTCTGGTTGGTGGCTTAAGGTCCAAGAGATTGTACTCACTCTCAGATTTGTCCACGGTGCGACGAATTGCCTGCGCACTAAAGCCATGATGACGACCGACCTCACGTCGAAATTCACGTTGCGTATTTACAACTGAGCCGGAATTTCGATATTTTTTAATAATTTTTACACGTTCGGGAAGTGTCAAACGATGCGTGATGAAATGGCAAACCTTACTGAATATTTTGACAGCTGGGTGGCATTTGTAACTTTGACAGCTGCTGAAACATGATAATTGGAAAAACTACCATTGCTATCTGGTCACCCTTTAGTAATAATTATTGTTTAAATTATATCCAAAATAAAAGCTTTTAATAATGTTAATCGAGGGCGATTTTATCCAGGAAATCATTTATGTATAATTCTTATTCGCATGTATGTATTATGTACTAATTTTCGCTGAGAGCCACAGTTATATTATATATTATATGTATATAGATCTGATCGAACAATCACCCGCTGATGTAAAGAACTTGATTATGTGTGACAGTCTGCCTTGATCATTTAGGTATTGGGATCATGGGAAGTATCAACGGGAAACTGTGTCGTATAGTGGTCGTGAAATCGTACTGTTCATCTAGCGAACTCCAATATATTATTGATTCCTTTCTTGCTGTGGTCTGTTACATCCGCTATTCAGTCTTAACCTCGCTGTAGCAGGCAGTGGCAGAGGAAGTGTTCTATATCTTTCTCTTCCTCACAGTTAGCACAGATTGTTGTATAAGCTATCTTGAGTCTGAACGAATGTTTGTTGAGATTGATGTGCCCTGTTAAAAGTCCCACCATCAATCTCAACTGTGTTCTGCTTGAGTTTGAATCTCTTTTTGCTGTGTTGTTACTCGGTTCTGTTATTACAGATCTGACCACTTTACACGTGTCTAGATTCGTCCAGTAGTATTGAACTCTATCGTATCTTCTCATTAATTATTGTTTTAATAGTTGTCAGAGGGACCCCTATTGTCTTATCAGGATTCAGTTCTATGTTACCCGCTCTTCTCCTTGCCAGTTAATCTGCCTTTTTGTTTCCCGGTACACCTTCATCCCCTGGTACCCATGTAAGACGGACTCTATTACGTAGGTTCAATTTAATTTTGCACTCCTTTTATAGTCGTGATTTTGACACAGGGTTTGTGATCGCGCTAATTGCTGCTTTACTGTCCGAGCAGATGTCGATTTACCTCTCTTCGCTGGTGTCATCTGCGAGTATTTCAGTTACCTTCATAACTGCATATACTTCTGCTTGGAACACCGATACAAATGGTTGTAGGTGAATAGCAAGTTCAATCGGTGGGTTAGCACTAAAGACGCCAGCCCCTGATTCCCCTGATATGTTAAAGCCGTCTGTGTACACCGATAATCTATTCGAATTTCTTGCCGTTCTTTCATACGTCCAATATTCTCTTACGGGGAAAATTGTTTCAAAGTTGCTGAAGAATGTATACTGGAACAATCGATGAGTGGTGTCATTTCTTATCATTTTGGTAATTTTTCGATGTCCCATATTTGCTCCTTAATTGAAATGATCGATAATTCTAAGCCTTGAGGCTGAAAGACTTTGAGGTGCACAGATAGGATGTTTTGTGTTGAGGATTGTGCTCCTGTAATACCCAAGCAGACCATACGTTGCACCTTTGTTAGCAAGTCTCTTGTATACTTTTTGCTAGTCACTGGCCACCATACATCTTCCGTAGAAGGTGATACCTTTTATTACGCATTCGTATATCCAGTGGACCTGTTTCGATTTCAAACCCCATGACTTCCCGATGGCTCTCCTGCATATCCAATATGCTCTCTTGGCTTTGGTAATTCTTTCTCCCAGGTTCTTTCTTCCGGTCAGTTTCCTGGCGAATATTATGCCCAGATACTTGACGCTGTCACAGAGTTGCAGTGATGCTCCTCCGAGTTCTGGAATGTGAAAGTCACTAGTTTTGGTTTACTTTGTAAAGAGAACCAGTTCCGTTTTATTTGTATTTATTTCTAATCTACTCTCCTCCGCCCATTTTTTTATGATTCGTAGGGTGTTTTGCATAAGCTCTCCTATGATGTTCAGATGCTTTTCTCTTATCAGAACGGCTAGGTCATCTGCGTACGCTACACATCTCACCCAGTGCTTTTAAAAGGTTGTCCATTGTGAGCACCCACAGAAAAGGAGATATTATCCCCCCTGTGGTGTTCTCGTACGGACAGTTCCCCTTCTTGTTTCGTCTCCCAGTGGTAATGCGGTTTGTAAGCATTTTAACATTGTCTAGAAAATCGCCTGCGACTGAGTCCTTAATTTCAAAAGCATCTTCTATTGTGGATACAACCTGGTTTTCCTTTGAGGTAAGCGTGTTGATTACGACACAGCCGCGGATTTGTAATATGTGTTCTGATGTAGTTATCACAGATTTTCTCCTTTAATTTTAGTAGCAAGGACTTTGGGCTAATAGGTCTATAGCCCTTTGCTGTAGATAAATCTTTCCCGGGTTTTAGTAGGAACACCACTCTCACCTCTTGCCTCTACATCCGAGATATATATCCCCTGAAGGTATTAACCAGGGTTTTCTTTGGGGTGTCTAATTCCATCCCTTTTTGCAAAAAGATGGGAAGTATTCCGTCCATGCCCGGTGATTTATATGGTGCAAATAAGTTAATGGCCCAGGCCACTTTATCTGCATTAACTAGGTTCTCAGTGTCCTCCCATTTTGTATCAGGTCTAGTAAACCCACACTTGGAAGGTGTAGCTGCCTCGTTAAAACAGTTTGGGAAGTGTACACACATCAGCGTCTCCAAGGTATTGGCTGCGGTTGCCAAGTTATTATCCGCCTGTAGAAACTGATAACTTGGTGGTTCCTTGGATAGGATCTTCTTTAATCGCGCTGCTCCATTATTATCGCATATATTGGTACAGAAAATTTTCCATGATTCCCTTTTAGCAGCCCTGGTGAGCTTCTTGAAGCTTCTTTTACTTTCTTTATAATATTTCCAGCCTGCTCCTTCGTTGGTTCTTAAAGCTTTATTTAGGCGTTGTTTAGCAAACTTCCTTGTTTCGTGGAGGTCGCCGTTCCACCGTTTTTGCTTTGCTCTTTTAGGTACCAGTTTTAGTGGACAGGCGGCCTCAGAAGATTCTATAATACACTTCTGTACTTTGAGGACGTCTTTGTTGAATTGGTTGACCTCAGTGTAGCTGTTATCATTACTTTGGGTTTGTGATCAATTCCAATATCAAAACTCAACCACCTGTGGACCGAAAAGGAGATTTCACTATTGATTCTCCAATTGGACACCAGATGTATAGACCTATCTTCGCATAAGGTTATATCTAATACCTCCTTTCTAATTTTATTTATGAAGATTGATGTACAGCTCTCTTCCAAGGTAATCAAGTTTGCAATATTTAAATAATCGGTCAAACACACATTTTTTGTTGATGTTCGTATTTCCCCAGTTAGTGTGGTGGGCGTTAGCGTCCATTCCCATTATGAGACCCTTCTGTAGGGATCTGGTCCAGGTGACGCACTTCTTTAGTTCATCGCTAGGTGGTGGTTGCGGGGAGTCATAAGTTAGGTAGCAAGAAGCTGAAATAATTTGGTTGGTCTCGCTATTTCTCATCCTATATTCGAAACTCGTAACTGTGATCTGTGCGATAAAGAAGATATTAATATACTTTTGCGCCACAATACAGGCTCTACACTTACTATTTCCGTTGTCTACAATCATTTTCAGTTTATTCCTCCATCCTGTTACCTTATTATTCAAGCAATAGGATTCCTGGATGAGGGCGATATCCGCTTTCCTGGTGAGAGGTAAGCACAGAAGTTTGGCAGTTGCCGCTCTACTGTGCTGAAGGTTTGTTTGGATTACTTTCATTTATCCTCTCGCGGAATGAAGAGCTGACTTGGTAAAAGCCGCATAGTACTAAGCGATTCCTCGTCAATCCCTACCACGATCAGTTAGCCTTTGCCTACCTGTTCCTTTGCGTGGTAGAGTTTCCACCTTTATGTCTTAAGGTCCTTGTTTTGCAGCTTTATTCGTGGAAACAGCATTGCAGGTTCCTCGATTACCCCTCGGATCCAAACGGACACCCTAGTTAATTTCGGAATCTTTCCCTTCGGTAGAACCACTAGGTTGGTTCCTTTCCAACCACTGAATCTGGACGACGATTCCGTCGTAGCGGCTGCTTTTGAAACCTGCCCTCAGGAAATGCAGGGAAGACATCGGATTCTCACAAAGTGTTTGATCCAGGGCAGCATTGAGGGCATTCTGAAATCGTTCATGTAACTCCTCCGGTAGAAGGATGGGAAGATTCCCATCCTCGTCGACTCTATTTTAGACCACCACCTCCAGGAGGTTGGCTGCTACATCCCTATACGACCTCGTGTGACGAGATTTCATAAGTCTTCTTTGCCTGTCCTTTTGAAGTTGACGGCTCACCCCTTAGGGTCAAAGATATTCTTAAAAACCCTGTATAGTGAATATTTTTTTTTTGTCGTGGCGGATACACCCTACTGGAGCACTCAGATTCAAAGACTTAAATTTTGTTATGCTATATCAGCTGCTAGATACATTTTGTATTACATGTTGTGTTATCTATAACCAGAGAGGCTTATAACTAAGGAATATTAGGTATTTACCACAAAAAAATAATGAAAAGCTGAAAATTTGCAAACAAGCTTCAGCAAATGTAGTAAACAAAATACCAAAGGACTCCTTACTTGCTTCATAATCCACTTCTTTGGTAAATATTACTTAGTAATAATATATCGAGTCTGAAACATGTTATAGCTCCACAAAGTTTTTCCACTACAGATCCGGTTTGTGGATATCTTAATAGTTTCGGAGGCAGAGTATTCGACGGAAGATGGGAACATCACCTTAGTTTTGTTTTTTTTTAGTTATCTTGTGCAACGAACTTTATCTAGAACATTGGGTCAGGTCATCTTGGTGCAGCGGATATGGATAAGTTCTAAAACCAACCGCGGAAAAAATCTTCACTTTTAAATCTAAGTCACTTGCTTGCGACTAGATTGACACTCGTCGCGTATCAAGAAAAACGAATTTTCTCTCTAAATTATACTTTCCAATAATTTTTGATGTGATTTAAGGGTAAATTTGTCCACCAATTCCTCAGAAATGTGTAAACACTATTATTTCCTATTCATTTACCTTTCAATCCGACTAAGTGTATAGTAAGCCTTATTAATTTTATTACTCCAACAGTCGCTAACTAAAAGTGAACTTTTCTGTAGTGTCCTCACAAAAAGAAGGATACTACGAGTATATCCCACTAATAAGTAAGAGAAGACTATAAAACATCCTCTTATGCCTGTTTTATGGTGCAAAAGAATAGCCTCAGCCATCAAATTGCGATGAAAGAGAAAACTTTATCCACTGACTATGCATAGCTATAATACGTCTATTTATAGCAAAATTCCAAAAGTGAAAATGCCTACAAATATTCTGTCCATCACACAAAGCCCGGGCGTTAGTTAACAAGTGAATTATTCATGCTCCAGAACGCACACTCCTACATGAACTCTAGAATTTCCATTTCGAAACAATTTACAATGTAATTGAATTACAGGAAATCGACTTAAGTGCACCGCTATCGTTTTGTTTCTACCATTCTGATATCCTCTAAAGCGGATAGTAAAAACCTCCAAACAGCGTTACACTATCGACATTTCTTTCAAGTTTTATTTTGTACTGAATTAAAAAAAAAAAATAGAAAATATTCACCCTCCATCCACCTACCCTTAGTCGTCTATTTCAATTCGTTCACGCGAGTGTCTTGCCTTGGCAAGTCCAAAGGCGGAAGATAACCACTTCACCGACATGCCAACAGAAAAGAAATATCGATTTCAGTTTTAGTTTCAATGTACTATATAGATAGATTGTTGCTCAGGTACACGACGTAAAAAATCTGAAAAAAAATCGAAAAGAAAATGTGTTTGAAAAGGGTGAATGTGAATAGAAGGTGAACGACGAAGAGTGAACCACCTTCTACCTACATTTCAAGCAGTTTGTATCTTTTTTATGTGGAGATATGACTTTTTAATGACAGTGATTGTGAAGTATAACTTGTTACACTTTAACCTGCACAGGGTGGTCGTAAAGTCACATTATTGCATGAAAAGCTTTCGTTTTAATTTATTTTTAATCAAATTGCAATATGCTTCTATAAGCATAACAAAGTTTTATTAATAAAAAAAAAAAAAAAAAAAAAAAACAGAATTGAAATACACTCCTTCCATTGCAACCCTGTGGCATCACACACTAGCTCGATTATAGCACAACTTTCAGTTGATTTAAACTTGATCTTTACCTATCCACTTCATCGTCAATGGCATAATGTAAGTGCAGTGGGAATGGAAAAGAAGATACTATATTATTGAGAGTTTCACTCAAGAATACGAGTACAATAAGTTTTTTTTTTTTTTTTCTTGACATTAGAGACCTTTGTGGTCGTTTCGTCGTCCTTGGAAATTTTGTTTGGAAAACTTTTTAAAATTCTTTTGGGTATAAAGTTGGAAGATGTTATTGTAATTAAGAAAAATGACGCAAAAGGACATTCGTTCAAGGACAATGTTTATTTAATGACTTTTAGGTTTCTGTAAAAAAAAAAAGAAGAATATTTTAATTTTAGAAAGCCGGAGTGCGACATGTATTGCTAATGTGGATACATCAATTATTCACTGCACAAAGCGAATACGAAAATTTGGCATTGCTACTAAGGAAGCCATGAGACATGTGGAATAATTGATATTCTGTATTCGCAGACGTTTTGGGTAGCTTTGGTGTACTGTGTAAGTTGTAGGGAGAAACTGGGGTCATAACGGGTTTTATGGCATAAGGAATCTTTACACAAAGTTAGTTTAGTCAGGTCAAAAAAAGTCAAATACAGTGGAAAAAAATTATTATTGGAACACTAGTCTAGGCAACCTGTCAATGAAGTTACTACATACCTACCCTTTGAGTTTTAATATAAACAAAATAAATAATCGATTGGTGCTAACAGCCCATTCCAGGCCTGGCCTAGCTTCTGGTAGCCATTCAAGTTGTGCAATATACGAATGGTAGGACCTACAGTTTCATGGCGCTTCCGACAAGCAATTTTTTCGATTGAGGGAAGCTTTTAATTACAATTTTATTCCCAGATGTATGTCAGACTTCTCTTCTCTACTTTTCATTAAGCGATGGTGATGATTTGGTCTCGTACAAAATTTGGCCGATATAGTCTTTTGGGTTAGGTACGCCAATAAATATATGTGGATAACTCTTTACAAGTACGGTTATTACTTTATATACTTAACACTTAATGTTTTAAATACTTAGTCTAAATGAGCGAAATGTGACCGCATCATATGGCAACCAAAAAAATAAGAGCGCGAGTTGAATTTTCTTTTCAAGTTCAATTCAATTCAATTCAATTCAATTTATTCAATTTTGTGGTATGTACATTAAGATAAAATCTTTTATAGTACTTAGAATTAATATAGAGATCTAGACATGTTTAATCATTTTGAATACAAAACTTAAAAACTAAGAAACAAAATTTCATGGTAGAATATAGTGTGTAAGGGAATATACAATACATAGTTTAAGTATGCAGTGAAAAATAATCAAGGACTGCACTTTTGAAGCGTGTGATATTGGAAATATTTCTTATACTTAAAGGCAAAGAATTCCATAATTTAATCGAGTGGATGAAAAATAGTCGGGATGAGTTTAAAAAGCGATGACGTGATGGAATTAAGCTAAGGGTCCTGAGCGAACGAGCGAAATAAAGTTTTTCATACACATACTCTGGCGTCTTGTTTTTAATAATATTGTGTAAGAAAATACAATTTCTAGCGTTGATGTATTGTTGAAAAGTGGTACCAAGCAAATTCTTTGAATATTCAGATACATGGTCATATCTTCGAAGACCATAAACATATCTCACTGCATCATTGAAAGCTACTTGTAATTTTCGTTGTGACAGCGAATCTATATTACAGTATACTACTTCAGCATAAGTTATTAAGGGTAACACAAGACTTTTAACAAGCTTCCTTCGAGTTTCAGTAGGCGTAAAATTAGCAGTTATCCAAAGCTTGCGAATGCATCCATATATACGCCTGATTACAGCGTTGGTGTGATTGTATCCAGAAAGCTTACAGTTAATAACGAATCCTAGACTAGTTACAGTGTCAGCAACTTTAAGTTTAGTCCCAGAGAGCAGCACATCAGGCAGAAGGTTAAAGTCGAGCATTTGATTGAATATTGGAATAAACTGGGATTTCGTTGGATTTAAAAGCAATCCATTAGTTACCGACCAATTGTGTATACCGGACAAATCCTCGTTAATATAAGTGACAAGCTCAGTTAAGCTATTAACTGGCATAGCCGAATATAGCTGAACGTCATCCGCATACAGGTGGACAGAAGTATATTTACAGATAGATGGCAAGTCAGTTATAAATATACAAAACAGAATTGGGCCCAAAATAGACCCCTGAGGTACGCCCTGTTTCACAGCAAGAAGTTCTGAGGAAGAATCGTAAGTCACAACCCTCTGAAATCTATTGCAGAGAAAACTGTCAATAAGTCTCACTGCTCCGCTACCGAACCCAAACAATTTTTTTAGTTTCCATAAAAGGATTTTGTGATTTACTTTATCGAAAGCCTTCGATAAATCCAGCAGACAAAGAAGCGTAACATGTCCTCTATCAAAATTCTGTCTTATATCTTCCATTATGTAGACCATAGCTGTGGAACAACTGTCCCGCATACAGTAAGCGATGGAGAGATAAGTGTTTAAGAATCTGTATTGCTATGAGCTTCTCAAAGACTTTCGACAAGCACGGTAAAATGCTGATGGGTCTGAAATCAGCAGCGGAGACAGAAGTCAGCTTTTTTGCAACAGGTATTACTCTAGCAATTTTCCATGACTTAGGGAAAGTTGACGTTGTGATACAGTGGTTTATTTTATGGCTGCAACACAGCTAATAACCTCATTTTCACTTACCGCTTCCACTTCAAAGTCCCTTAACGAATGCAGAAATGGGTTGGAGCTTTCAGCTAAATTGAAACTTAACTCTTCAGTACTATTTTCAACAAAAAGCTTCAACAAATAGGGATCAAATTCACACTCAGCGTTATTTTTGGCATTGGAGATACCAATCTGTCGCAAGTGTGCTCAGTTTAGAAGCGTAGAAATTTCTTTTAGCAGTTCGTACTACATAAGTTGAATGGTTTCGCAAAGATTTGTAGACAAGCCAATTGGCATTAGATGGCTTATGTTTCCATTTACTGTAAAGCTTGTTGCGAGCTTTGATGGTATCAAGAACCTCAGTCGTAAGCCAAGGGCAGTTTTTATTACGGATGTTCACGGTTTTAGTACGTACATGACGAGTGTATAGCTGAGAAATAATTTCCTGAAAATAGTGCAGTTTTTGTTCAGGATCTGAACTCAGTCGACAACAACCCCGTGGAGCTGTAAGGGCAGAATACTGAAGAGCATCCATGTAAATAGAACGGAAATCTTTCTAAGTAAAAGACAGGAGAACAGCAGAGTGATTAAAATGAATGTTATATGTACAAAAGAGGAGATCGTGATCCGAAATGCAATCTAAAGAAAGCTGATCGAAAATGAGAACAGAGGAGATATCAGATACGATTGCCAGATCCAGGAGGCTGGGAGTACAGTTTTTAGCGAATCGCGTTGGTAGTTGGTATGGTAAACAATGATATGTTCATATGCAACTGAAAATTCAGAAAGAGCCGAGGAAAAAGGTTGAGGAGAACAACTTCGGTTAGGATTATAGGCACACGCAACAATGCATTTAAAGCAGCCATCTTGTATTTCGACAATTAAATACTCCACATCTAACTCAGTCGATTTACAAATTATTTTGCAATTAAGAGTAGATTTGCAGTAAATTGTTACTCCACCTCCCCACGTACATGTTACTCAATCATTTCTAAAAATTTTATAGTTAGGTATATTGTAGGTAGTGTCAATAATATCAGGCCTAAACCAAGTCTCGCTTACACAAACAACATCAACACCAGAATTTGTAAACATATATTTAAGATAGTCTAATTTATATTGATTAAGGCTACGTGCATTCAAATGACACACTTTAAAACCATCACGACATTATGAAAGAACATTAAGCATTAAGGGCGTCCATTTTTCATCCACACTGTAATTGAAACATCTACTGTTCATTTTATGTCAAAAATAATACATAGACAAGAGATAAAAATAATACCACAGACTAAAAAAAGTATACAACAGAAGAGCGACAGATAGAAAAATATTATGAGAGAAACATTAAAAAGAGCAAAACAATAACAGTTTGTTTAATTTAATAAATGAATACGATACGAATTTAATTATTCATAACAGCAGCAGCACCAGCAGCAATGGAATGGAGATCATCAGTACTTTCGATAGAAAAGCTTCTTCCGTTTGCCATCTTCTTAGAATAAACAATTCCGGATTTCGAGAAAACAGAGAACAGTAGTTTTTTCCTCTTAAGCCCAAGCGCACTATGTAAGAGAAAGCGCGAATGTTTGGTTAAGCTCTCATTCAAGAAGCAGCTGTCGTTTGATTCAATGCCTAAATCATTGAGTTTAAGCACTTTGTTGTGTTCTTTTCGATAATTAGCTACAGCTTTGAAACAAACAGGAAAAAACGATGACCGGTGCCATGAAATAAAGTCTTATGCAAGCAGGTCCAAAAAGTAATTTTGGACTTTATTGCACTTTTGAAAATGAAATAAAGTCCAAAACTCGTTTCAACTTGGAACTCAGCAAGATGATGTGATTTGGCAGCACACGTTTTTCTCTTCGTTTCTTTTCTGCCTTTTTTGACATTAGATTTTCCCGCTTTTTTCCGCTTTTGTAATTGTAATTTTAGTATTGGAAATGAAATGTATATAGTTCAGTTTAGTTTCACACTCGAACCAGCGCAGTTTTTTATTTCGCAACATTTTTGGTCCTTCCGAGTCGGATCGTTATTTATTATATTCAATAACCTACGTACACTTTGCACAATAAATTTTACAACGTGTCTTGAAAAGTATTTGCTGCTACTACATATTTCCTTTGTCTCTTGGAAAATGTTTACCATCAAACGAGACGTTCTCAGAAACTCACTTAAACGTCTTATGAACCAAAGCAAAAAAGCGGAATCGTACGATGAAATAGACATTGAAACATTCTTAAAACTCTTGTGTGACCACTGGGAGAAATTCGACGAAGCACAGAGTGCTGTGGAATGCGCTTGTGGTGATGATACTGGTTTGGCAACAGAGGAAGCTCAACGTGTGCAGAGCGAAGAACGGTACAGACTGGCATTCTCTAACTTCACGAGGGCACAATGTAAGCACAAAGCTGACTCTAATAGCAGTAAGCCTATAGAATCTCATAACCACGCGGACGTAAAGCTGCCACGTATGGACTTGCCACAATTTGTTGAAACCCGTCGGAGTGGAAGGAATTTCACGATGCATTTTCGTCGCTAATACATAGAGAATCATCCTTGACGGGTTCACAAAAGCTCCATTACTTACGATGCACTTCCGGGGGGAAGCTCTCAAAGTCATTAAAGCATTCGCTATCACTGACAGCAACTACGCAGAAGCCTGGGAGTTGCTAGCAAAAAGGTATAACGTAGAGCGCGTCATTCTCATTTTCGAGCACGTGTTGATTCTCATTTTCGAGCACTGTTTTCACTACGGAAGCTTTCTTCTGAGTCACCCACAGGTATAAGAGCATTGTTAGATGATATCCAAGAAAACTATCGTTCGATGAAGACACTGGACAGACCTGTTACTAACTCGGATGACTGGCTTGTGCACCTGACAGTCACTAAACTGGATCTGGAAACTTATCGACAATGGGAGCTCTCGCAAACAAATGACAAAGTATCCACGTTCACAGAGTTGGTCGATTTTCTAGAAGCTAGATGTCATTCTCTGGACGCAATCAAGTCCCACAATACCATCAATGCGCAACCAGTCCCGTCGCCCAAGTCCAAATTCAAGTCTACAACTGTTTTCACCCTTTCCGAGAAGAATGAAATAATATGTTATTTTTGCGAGCAGTTTCGAGCTCTGCCAGTTCCACGCAGAGTTTCCATCGCAAAGGAAAAGTCATTATGCAGCAATTGTCTCTCAAATGTACACGTTGAGACAGCTTGTCGTAGCACAAGCATGTGTCCCTTCTGTCAGGCTAATCACCATACGCTGCTGCATACTGAAAAGCCCTCGCCGTCTGTTTCAAACACATCTTCGTCCCACGTTGCTAACACAGACCACCAAATCCTCTTAGGCACCGCCCTCGCCAAAGTCAGGGATAGTTTCGGACGGTTTGATCTAGTGAGAATTTTGTTCGACAACGCTTCACATCTAAGTTTTATCACGAAGGCATACGTCGAAAGACTTCAGCTTAAAGCTTTACCCGCAAGATCGAAGGCATAGGTGCTATGTTGTCACTGGTCGCTCCAAAGGAATTGTCCAATTTGCGTTATCTTCGCTCGACGACAGCTTCATTGAAACCATTCAAACGAACATTCTGCCGAAGATAACCAACGCTTTACCGCCTGCTCGTATTCGTAAAAGATCATGGCAACTTATTGATGGTTTAACCTTAGCCGACCCCAATTTCAACGTACCCGCAGGTGTCGACATTCTACTGGGCTGTGACCACCTAGGAAAGTTTCTTCTGGATGGGTTAATTCGAGGACCAAAGGACACCCCAATTGCACAGCAATCAACACTCGGGTGGGTATTGTTCGGAAGAGTTTTCGCATTGGATACCACATACGCGTTTTCAACAGTCATCCCTACTCGCTCGGATTCCACTCTAACCAAGGCAGTGGCAAAGTTCTGGCATCTGGAGGAGCTCCCCGAATCCAAATACCTTACTGACGAAGAGCGCTTGTGCGAACAAATGTTTTCCCGAACTCACTCACGTAGGAAGAAGGAATGCGTCGTTGCACCCCAATAGGAAGCATCCTGTTCTACTCCCAGCCGCCGCAAGATTCGCTGTGACGATCTGTCAAGGCCCCGCGACCATGCTCGTTATACTACAGGGTCGATTCTGGATAACTAACGCCCGTAATCTACTGCGCAAAATCTTTAAGTCGTCTGTAAAGTGCCGAAGATATCAGAATTTCGTACAACAGCAGCTGATGAGTGACTTGCCTAGACCCAGAGTACAATTTTGACGGCCTTTTCTCCGTAGCGGTGTGGATTTTGCTGGGCCGGTTTTGCTTCGCTTATCAAAGGGACGTGGTTGCAAGGCTATTACATATCCATCTTTATATGCATGGCGACTGGTGCCATGCACCTGGAATTAGCGAGTGACCTGTCGTCTGCTACCTTCATCACGGTACTGAAACGGTTCGTGTCTCGCAGAGGACTTTGCAGAGAGTTGTTCAGCGACGACGGGAGAAATTTTGTCGGCGCCGAAAAGGAGCTCAGGAAACTATTCGTTGAAGTAACTCGAGATGAACAGTTGGCAAGATACCTGAAAGACGATTCTATGATTTGGCATTTCAACCCGCCAGCAGCGCCTCATATGGGCGGGTACTGGGAAGCTGCCGTTAAACTCGCGAAGTTCCACCTACGACGGACCCTTGGAGACCGCCTTCTCACTTTCAAGGAGTTTGCAACTCTATTGACGGAAATAGAAGCCTGCTTCAATTCTAGACCTCTGTGCTCTGTATCAGCTGACGTCACGATCTTCAAGCTCTGACACTCGGACATTTCCTGGTAGGGGAGCCACTTAAATCCATTCCGGAACCTGAGATGAAAGATGCCAAAATCAAACCTGTAAACTGGAGTTTAATTAGTCAACTGCGTCAGCATTTCTGGAAAAGGTGGCACAGCGAATATCTGAATCAACTCCAGCAACGTGCCAAGTGGACCAAGCCATTTCCGAATATCAGCGTGAGAGATCTCGTTGTTCTTAGGAAGGACAACGTCCCACCTAACAAATGGAGGATGGGAAGGGTAGCAGAAGTTCACGCGGGAGCTGATGGCAGAGTTCGGGACGTAACTTTAAAGACTGCAGATGGGACAATGATGCGCCCCATCGTCAAGATATCGTCGCTTTTGACCTTCAAAAATGACGTCGATGTGCTCGACGATTGAACTAGCCCCCAGTTAGTTCAGGGCCAGGGGAATGTTAACGCCAAACCATCAACTTGCAACTCAGCAAGATGATGTGATTTGGCAGCACACGTTTTTCCCGCTTTTTTGCCCGATTTTTTCCGCTTTTGTTTAATTTTAATATTGGAAAAGAAATATATGTAGTTTAGTTTAGTTTTACACTCGAACCAGCGCAGTTTTTTATTTCGCAACACCAAGAATGTCGTGAAAGGAAGTGTCCCGAAGGAAGTGTCATAAAAGGTAGTGTCACGAAAGGGCATGTCCGCATGTTGAAATGTGGACACGTCCCCACAGTCATTAACCAGCATCCCAATCTTTCATTGATTTCACTGATGCGAGACACGAGATACCACCACGTCTTGCAATAGGTTCTGTGAAGTAGTTGTGATAACGTTTCGGAGCTTGACAGATGAGCCGATGCAAAGAGTATGGAACCAAAAAAAAAGTCATGATGTCACTTCCTGGGGTAAAATATTGCAGAGGTAAACTCGTGTCTGGGATGCAACATACAATACGGTTATTCCCATCTGTAGTGAAAGCAGACAAGTCACTAGCTACAACGCCCAAAGAGAAAGTCAATTTGTTTGCTATAATGTTCTCAGTAAATTCTACTCTAGGTAGATCTGGCACTAGCGGAGTCACCATCTTTCCCTGAACTAGGTGTGAACCGTTGTTAAACGATTCTTTTTTGTTGAAAAACTGCCGCAATCAACCGATTTCCAAAAAGAGAAAGAAATGCTTGCCTCAAAACTGTCGTCCCATAGCGTTGTTGTCTATGCTATCCAAAGTGGTGGGAAAAAGACAACAATGCTGACAAAAAGCAATCAAATTTGTGGAGAGACACGAACTAATAAGCAACATGCAGTATAGTTTATGCAGCTGCTATTCAATTGGAAACCTGCTGATTTAAGTGCCCCACATATGGACTTCCAAGAGCTGTTGCCCTGGATATCTCAATATCGTTCGATGAGTTTGGCAAAGAGCCATTAGGTAAACTAGCAAGTAAGTAACAATTCACCGTCTTTTCCGAAAACGTGTACTATTCCACAATTTCTACCTTCAGACCCCCAAACATCGGTGGTGTAGAACTAAGTATCTTAAGTTCAGCTCGATACCTGGGCGTAATTCTAGATTCCAAACACTGCCGAACGCATCAAAAAAGCTAGCGTAGCTTTCTATTCTTGCAAAAAGGCATTCAGCAACACGTGGGGCTTTAAACCAGCTGTGGGGTACTGGATGTACACAGCGATCATAAGACCCATTCTCACATATGGTTTATTAGTATGGTGGATGGTTCTTGAGAAGCAATACCAGCTTTCAAATCTCACCAAAATCCAGAGGGCAGCGTGTATCGAGTCATGGAATTAATAAGAACAACACCAACAGCTGCAATGGAAACCATGCGCAGTTTTATGCCGCTTGATATATACGTATACTGTGGCAGTTTGGCGGCTAAAACCGCTGTAAGACTGAGAGAAGGCCGATTGTGGTCATCGAGCCTTTACGGCCATGCCTCCATTTTATCCCGATGGGGGACTATCAGTAGTTCGACGGAAACTGATTACATGACCCCTAGCTAGCGTTTGAAAGGAGATTCACTATAAGAATTCCTAACAGAACGTACTGGAGGAACTGAAGAACCATGAAGAAAATGGAACTGGCGTTCTATACCGACGGTTCTAAGATGGACGTTGGCATGGGAGCCGGAGTTTATTGTGAGGCCCTAGGAATAAAAAACTCCTTTAGACTCAGCGCCGACTGCAGCGTCTTTCAGGCCGAAATCAAGGGCATCATACAGGCTGCGGAAATTATACTTGAAAGTAATATCGTTCACAAAAGGATCACTGTCAACTGTTGTGTGATTGTCGTGCCCTATCCGTTACAAGAATGAGGACTCTCGGAAGTTACTTATTCTCAGAATTGGAGGACTTACGAGGGCAAGGTGATAAGTTCTCGGCTTGACAATGAAAGACTGCGATTTTCAGTAAAAAAAAATATTTTATTTTTCTACATAATCTCCCTTAATTTCAACACACTTGGTCCAGCGTTTCTCCAACATCAGTATTCCTTCTCGGAAGTGAGAGTCTGGAAGGCTGTGAAAATATACATTTACGGCCCTTTCAACTTCTGCATTTGATGCAAAGCGCTTCCCAGAAACAAATTTCTTCAAGTTTGGGAACAGATGGAAGTCTGAGGGTGCCAAATCAGGTGAATAGAGGGGATGGCCGAGAAAATCGTACCCCAAATCCCGCAGTGTTCCCATCGCCAACGCACACTTGTGTACAGGTAATGTAGACCTTACGGACCTCCTGAGATTTGTATCACTATCTGGGTGGTTCTAAGAGCTGACTGGGCACAATGGACCCGAACTGTTACTCTAAGTGAGCAGTGACTCTACATATCACAAGGCACCCATCTACCTAACCTAACCACAGCTTAAAATGAACGAACAAACCATTCACTCCAAGGAAACAATGCATCTTATTAGCATCACAGTCAACTCTAGTATAACATGGCACACGATTTTATTTGTTTTTTTTTTTTTTTTTTTGTTTTTGGAAAAATAAACCTAAAATCAATTCAACATTACTAAACAAAGGAATAACAAAAACGATGATAAAATTCAATGAAAAACAAAAAAACTAAGAACAAAAACAATAGGAAAAAGTTTGTTGAGTTTGAGTTTCACGTCCCAGTTTGGTGCTCTTCGAAATATTTAAAAAACTTAAGGATGCTCGGTTGGTCTATAGCTCTCGATATATCGATATAGAGCAATCGAGCTAATCAGTTCTGCAGTGTAACTTAAACTCCTTTCTAAGTTAGAATAAGTGGATTCTATAGAGTGGGCCATATGTTGTTTTTTTTTTTTTTAATTTGGAAGAAAACACATATCGTGAGCCAATATCGGAAATTTGTATTGAAAACGAAAGTTGAATCTATTACAATTATGTATGAAAAACAATATCATTCATATGACCATATATTAGTCTGCAGACTGAGTCATTGTGGTCATATCACCAAGTCAGAATTTTCGATGACTTTTTCCAATAAAATTGAATCAATGGCATCAAAATCTTGTCGTATGTTATATTAGGTCTTGAATTGTCCGTGGATGATTGGCATATGCTTTTCCTTTCAAATAGCCCCAAAGAAAAAAGTCCAACAGTGTGAAATCGCAAGATCTTGGCGGCCAATGCACATATGTAACTAATTCGTGAGATTATTCGATCATCGAATTTAGTGCGCAACAAAAGGATATTTTAACGTGTTGTGTGGCTCGTAGCGCTGTCTTGTTTAAATCAAAGCTCATTCACATTCAATTCATTCATATCTGCCCGCAAAAAGTTCGTTAACAGGTTACGATATCGTTCAGAATTCACTGTAATTTTCACAATCATTTTCGAAATAGAATGGCCCAATGATTTCACCAGCCCATAAACCGCACCAAGCAGTGACTTTTTTAAGGATGCATCGGTTTTTCGTGAATTGCCCCAGATTCGACAATTCTGTTTGTTAACGTAGCCGTCGATGTAAAAATGTGCTTCGTCTCTAAAGATAATTTCCAATGAAAAATTGTAAGATCTTTCAATAATCCAATTGACGAAAAAAAAACTATGAACATCTCTTCGACTCATATGCCCGACGGCCTTCGGCCTCACATAAAGGTACTCAGGGCGACGCTACGCGGCGTATAGTGCACGGTTTATTGCCAAGAGGTGGACTTTTTACAGCCATACGGTCTTATGTCTCGAAATTATATGGTCTTATGACGCTTTCGCAAGGCCATATACCTCGAAATATGGTCTTATGTCACGGCACCGTTTAATTCCTCTGGGTGGTGCGTAGTGGATGTGCTTGGCTTTTCACGCATGCTTTCACTTACAGCGGTTATGTTTTCACGTGTGCGATCTTTTCGAGCATGTAGATATGGTGTACGATTCGCCACCGAACCAGTTTCTTCAAAACGGTTCAGAATTTTGTGAACTCCGGGCTCTGTAGGACAATTAAACACACCGAAATGACCACGAATTCTGCGAAATGTAGTTTTTACAGAACGTCCGTTTTCGTAGTAAGTTTGGATGATTGAAAGGTTAAAAAAAAGAAAAACAACAGATGGGTCACCCTATATAATATCAACAGCTTCATTTATTTTAGTCATAAATTTCTCCATGTTTTAATGTTCAGATCGTGAGTTTCTTGTTCTGGATTAATGTCGTCTTCAACCGGTTCGCACTCTACTTCAAACTCTATCAGTTCTTGAACTGATAGCTCAGCATCATGAGCTTCTAAGAGCTCATTAATATCACTTAGGTCTTGAAAGCCATTCCATCCAATCTATCTTCCAAGGCATAGACAATTTTCCACATTGCAACCAAAAGCATCACCCACCCACCAAAAGCATCACTGGCCATAATGGTCTTCAAATTGCATTCATCGTGGTCTTGTTTTATATCACACCAAGATGGCTTCATATCTGTTATTGCATCAGTAATGTTATAATTCGGCTAAAACTCGCGAAGAGTGGGTTATGAGGTCCACCTGTGGATTCTAATATCTTGCGAAATGTTTGCTATAGACTCATCTTCTTAAATGTTGCAATAATTTATTGGTCCATTGGCTGAACTGTTAATGTATGGTTTGAGGGTATAAATGCAATTTTACATTTGAGTTGGAATTGCAAAGGGCCTGAGGATGACTTAAGGCTTTGTCGAGTTCTGCTTCGTGCCGTAGCGTTCAACTTCTGGGCAAAAACATTTCATTCAAGCTTTTTTGTTTGCCCTCCAATGCGCAGGAAGTTAGATTTTTCTTACATTTTTGAAAGCTCTGGGATTTTCAAATAGATAAAATACAGTTTGCACCCAAAATCACCCTTAGCATTTATACAAAACAAGAGGATGAACTTATTTTTTGCTGCTTGAACTCTCATGCTCTTCTTTCTTCCATGGACATGTATCTTTGGTTAAACATGCGCTTTCAATAAAGCCTACATTTAAAATTTGTTTAGCTATGTATCCACCATCTTTATTAATTGCTTTGACCTCTTCCTTGAATTTGTTGGAAGTTTCTACATCGGTACTAGCCGCTTCGGCCGTGAATTTTATGTTATGGAGATTGTGACGCTTAAGGGATTGATCAAACCATCCTTTGTTTTCTGGAAAATTAGTTTGTTCTGCTCCTGTCTCAACTCCTTTTTCCCTAGCTGACAAAGGTGTATCAATTTTTATAGATGACTTTATTAAATCTTGATTAGCTCTAATAGTGCGAACCGTGCTCATTTATATTGAAAAAAAACCCAACGGTAGAGGCTCCTTTTTTAATAGTTTAATAATTTCCAATTTAGTTTCTAAATTCAATAGGACTTTCTTCTTTTTGAATTCTTGTTTGGACGGTTATGGTGATCGCTTTGATGTGAACATGTTAATTAGTTGCAATTTCGACTTCCAGTTTAAAAAAAAATACGTGGTCAAAGATATTAGAATGCCTAAGAATCTAAAAATATATTTGTTATACCTACCAACTTTGAAAAATCAACAACTAATAGTAACACACGGAATCACACAACAACAAGCGAGAATAGCAGAAATATATTACGTATAACATACAGGATCTGTTTGGAACAGATTGTATGATACCCTATCACCCAGTGAGTCGTGATGCATGATGTACGGAGGATATTTATTTTTAAGAAATTTAGTCACAAAACTGGCTCCCAAATTTTGTAACGGAAGTTCAAGGATTCTGATGAGATATTCATAGACTTAATCACTGAAAATAGCTTTAAAAAGCCAATATGATTTTTTTTTTCAGGAAAACGCTCCCAAAAAGTGGGCGTGGAAATGTATAATGTATGACCAAAATTTAGAGAAAGTCAACGTCTACATATCTTATCTAGACAATATTTTTCAGTTTCTAGCAAAAATATTGAAAAATATGAAATTTTGTTAAAGTGGGTGTGTCTGTGGGAGGATTTTAACAATTTTTTGACATTCGGACGGACGAACGGAAATGGCTAGATCGGCGGATCATTTGCCGATCACAAATATAAAAGGTGTCCCAAAACACACGCAAGAAGTAATTTTGATAGAAAATACATAAAAAATTGTAAATGTTTTATTGATTCATAAAAACGACCAGGAAATGACTCATTCAGTAATTGAATTGTTTGTCGGGCTGTATGGCATGAGAAAGCTAGCGAAAGATCGAGCTGGCTGGAGAGGTTTGTTGGCTTCGGCAGGTTACAAGAATGCCCCATCGCTTCTCAGATTGTTTTCCGATTTTAGCTGACGCAGGTCCAAAATAGTTCCAATTTATGAAAACTGAAGTGCAAATGAAGAGTCTCACTGCAGGTAGTTCGGACATCTCTGCACCATTGAAGAGATTCTATAGCTTGCTTCACCACAACTCTAAGACGTGGTATGACGTACAGTTTCATTAGTTCATTAACAACCGCTTCGTGATTATGATGGTGATATATTTTGTGATGATAAGACACGGATCCTAAGGACTCCATTCTAGTCGAGATAAGAACTTTATTTATAGATGTCGTTAGCTTTATCCAGCTTTTTTAACTTGTCGAAAGACTGTTCCTCATAAGGTTTCATGGTGGCGATTTTGTTCGCATATTTTTCGAGCTGTACTTGACGATACAAATATTTTTGGGCTTCACGGTACTCTTCACAGGTTAGACATCCAACCCTCTTTTGAGTCATCAAATTGTAAAGGGATCAGAAAACAAATGCTTGATTTAGTAGAAGCCTAAGCCAATTGGAGATTCGTTCTACTTCTATAACTATTTTAGAACTCATCTTGTGAGCGTGACTCCTCGTTGGTGAAAGTATAATAGCTTGCAGTATGCTTATTGGTCAATGGTCTTCAGAAGAATGGGGGAATTCTGGCCTTAATACCATCTGTTGATGTAGCAAGCTCCGGATTTTGTTTGCTATTTAGTAGCTTCGTCCGCCACATTAAATCATATCTATTCTGGAAAATTTGTGGTTCCCAATACTTCTCTGACTGACTTGATCGTACTTCTTTAGCATAAAAGAAAATTTTGAGTGGTTCCTATTTCTCCCAGATATTTGTAGTGTAACCTTTCTTGAATCGTTTTTAGTTCTACTCGTATGTATATCTACAGTCCATTTAATGTAGAGTGGTTTACGTTTCCCTTGCAGACCCAGTTGATATGAGTCATCATCAAGAAATACGAATGCGCAAATTTCCATATGCGGAATAATTCTTTCGGGTTCTAAGTCTTTGCATCGCTGTGTTGATTTGCAACTGAAGTAACTGCTTCTTTACGTCCTTGAAGTTCGGGACTCAGGCTGTAGTTATGAAGTATTGGATTCTATCAGAATCTGCAGTTATTAACCACACATGTGGGGCTTTATTTATATTTATTCCGACCATAAGCATACAGATACGTTCGGCAAAGAATGTGATCACTCACTCCCTGCCATCTTTGCAAATGACTGAATTGTTTAAACCCTTGGCATAGTTTTACAGCAGCACACTTCACATTGCAGATACTGCATTGGAATTTATTTTCACGTGATGTTCCTCTTTTGGCTTGATTTCGCAATTGTTCCGCGTTAGTAACAAAGGCTTTGTCTTTCGGTGTATATCTTTCGTATCTATGTCGACTTATAGTCAGTAGTACAAATTATTGGGCTATTTGATGGATCCATTCGTTAAAAGTAGGAACGATGCTTGTATATGATCCAATCTAGCCTCATTTGTGCAGGCAGTTTGTCCACTAATTGTTGAAGCATGCTCGGGTTGCATAAACTAGGGAGTAATCCACAGTTCTTCATGGCGGTAGAAATATTTTGAAGAGCAAGCCCGGATAATCTTTCCATTTTTGATGATGATTCCTGTCTCAAATGGTATACGAGTGTGTTCGTTATAAGCTCTGGACGACCATAAAGCATTCTAAGAGTTTCGATAATATTTTGAACACTTGACGGCTGTGGGAACCTTAGTGCTTCCAAAGCTGGCATTTTTAAGCGTTAAATTTACCTCATTAATAAACTTTCAGGCCCTCAAATGCAACTGTAAATAGGAGTCACTTTTCTGGCTGACTCCTTGCTGCCATTTGCTGTGACGTTGGCCTCGCTGCCTGGCGAACGGGAAATTTGGTTGCGGGTAGGCAGTATTAGGTACCTGAATGTTGTGAATCGGCGATGATATCAGATCTTACATATTCTGCGTGCTGTCTCGATCAGTGTAGACGCTTGCGAATATATGTATGCCATTCTGGTAGGTTGTATTTGGGATTGTGTTGAAGGATACCCTTTCAGTTCCCGTAAGGTTTTTTAAATTTGCTCTCTATGCAATGGCAGACAATTTTCGACGTCTTGTTTCAGACATTCCTTTACTGTACGTACGAGTATATCATGGTCGATAGTGACTTGATCGTGTTCGGTATCGTGCATATTCTCCAGCAGCTGATACTTTTTATCTAGATATTCTTTGTCATGTTTTCCTGGTATTTTCTTTTCTCCTCTAACTTCCTAATGATTGACTATCCTGCATATTTGATCGTCTTGTTTCAGATATTCCTTTACTCTACGTACGAGTATATCATGGTCGATACTAACTTGATCGTGTTCGGTATCTTGCATATCCTCCAGCAGCTGACACTTTTTATCTAGATATTCTTCGTCATGTTTTCCTGGTATTTTCTTTTCTCCTCTAGCTTGCTCATCATTGACTATCCTGCATATTTGATCGAATAAAGGAATAAATAAAAGAATGTTAAAAGAAGAAAGAGGTTTACTTAAGTTTCCCAGCACTCGAACGAACTCGCAAATTCAAATTAAAAATTAATTTCTTTAAAAAAAATTCGCTAAGGCTATCAATTTTTTTATTCCTTCCTTCCTTTACAATTTCTACAAATTCAATGTTTTATTTTGTCACAAATTTTATATTTCTGACTGTCGAAGCCGACTGGATCTTTAATTTTCCTATGAGTGAGAGTAGTTATATTATTTTGCGCAGAGTTGTTAACACCCGTATAATGACTAGACTGATAGGAGAGTGTTTTGCCGCAGAGCAAATATGTCAAGACATCTGAAATACTACGCTACTTAGACTATTACGCATTTGAAACTTTATTAAATCTACAACGCGATTCCTGAACTTGCGAAACTACTCGTATATTGCATTTAAACTCCATAGTAATCTACTGAAACCATTAATCAGCGGATTCAGTGTAATTTATGAAGTTAAAGTTGATATTTGGGTGAATTCGGAAACGCATCACCACAGCGTTGCATAACGTTCTGAAACACAAAATTGTGCATCACTGTTAACGTTAGAAGTTCATTATTGTAAACGTCAGCAAATTAAATCTTCCAATTAATATGTTTCGATTGCAATCTTAGTTATTAATTAGGAAGTTTAGTAAAATTTTAATCTTGTCAGTAGTAACTTAAATTACGAGGGCAAGTTGAAAAGTTCTCGGCCTGACAATGAAAGACTGCGATTTTCAGTTAAAAAATATTTTATTTTTCTACATAATCTCCCTTGACTTCAATACCTTGGTCCAGCGTGTCTCCAACATCAGTATTCCTTCTCGGAAGTGAGAGCCTGGAAGCCTGCGAAAATATTCATCTACGGCCCTTTGCATTGGATGCGAAGCACTTCTCAGAAACAAATTTCTTCAAGTTTGGGAACAGATGGAAGTCTGAGGGTGCCAAATCAGGGAAATAGGAGGATTGGCCGAGTAAATCGTACCCCAAATCCAGCAGTTTTCCCATCGCCAAAGCACACTTGTGTACAGGTGCATTGTCCTGGTGAAAGATGATTTTTTTTCTTCTTCAAGCCAGGCCTCTTCTCGCGGATTTTGGCATCCAGCTGGTCAAGAAGGTTGGAGTAATATTCCCCTGTAATTGTTCTGCCTTTCTCAAGGTAATTAATTAACAGGATCCCTTTCGCATCCCAAAACACACTGGCCATGATCTTTCCGGCAGATGCGATCGACTTCGCTTTCTTTGGCGCTGAATCACTAGCTTCCACCCACTGCTTCGACTGCTGTTTCGTTTCTGGCGTGTAGTGGTGGACCCATGTCTCATCCATGGTGACAAATCGCCACACAAAATCGATCGGATCCCTATTGAATCGGTCCAAAGATTGCCACGAAAATCGTTTGCGCATTTGCTTCTGATCGGCATTCAGCAAATGCGGCACCCATCTTGCGCAGAGCTCTCGCATCCCTAAGTTTTTGTGCAAGATGTTTCGCACCCTCTCTTCCGATATACACACAGCCTCAGCTATCTCACTCACCTTCACTCGCCTATCGTCCACACGATATCATGCACTTTTTCGATGGTTTCTCGTGTGGTTGCGGTTTTTAGCCGTCCTTCACATGGGTCATCTTCGAGGGACGTGCGCCCACGTTTAAATTCAGCTGCCCACTTTTTAACGGTTGACATGAAAGGAGCAGAGTCCCCGTAAACTTTTGTCAACTTTGGATGAATTTCCTTAGGGGTTAACCCATTCAAAACGAAGAATTTTATCACCGCACGATATTCAAGTTTACCCATTTTAACGAAAAACACGCAAGACGTCTACTGCAAAAATTCGTGTAAAGAAACTACTTGAGAGAACAAGTTGAAACTTGTCATAGGAACTAATGAGAAGTGTACCCAGGCAGGAAACATAAATTTTTGCTGTTTTCGATAATTTTTGCTAAGAGTTTTACAACTGAGCCGGAATTTCGATATTTTTTAAAAAATGTTCAAACGTTCTTGAAGTGTCAAACGCTGCATGATGAAATGGCAAACCTTTCTGAATATTTTGACAGCTGGCTGTCATTTGTAACTTTGACAGCTGCTGAAACATAACAATTGGGAAAACTATCATTGCTATCTGGTCACCATTAGCGTATATTGCTTGGGATTGTAACCAACACCTGTGCACCTGTATAGGGGACTTATTTATGAAGCTAATTATTTTCTGGCTTATTGTTCGCAATAACTTCACGAATAATAACCACTCATGTTTCATTTAAATCTAGATGTGTTGTGTACATAAACCTGCTGGAAGACAGTATGAGTATTAACTATATTTACTAGGTAGGCAGTGCAATTTAAATTTCTGCTCATAGAGTGCTTAGGACTTTTTTCAAATGTTTCTTCAATGAATAGGCAAGGCCTTAGGCATTCCTTTTTTTCGTAACACGGCCATCTTTTTTATAAAGTTACCATCATCAACCCTCACATTGCTTGAAATACAGGATAAATCTTCTGAGTAGTTGTACTTATTTTTTGTAAAAAAGCCAGAAGCAACAGCTCGTAGGTTTATGAAATAGGCATTACCTTACCGCTGTCCGCTGCCAAATTGAAACTCTGACCTTTTCCACAAATATTCTGTTTGTTTTTCTTTCTGTTTTTCGTTTTTCGTTCCTTCTCTCTTGAGGATGAAATCGCTTGGAAGAGTGTTCACAAAGCGTAAAAAATTAAAATTGATTTATTTTCCCTCAACTGTCAGTGAAAGAAAGATAGAAAGGACAAAGGTATAGCTACAGAAAAAAAAACCAAAGCAATTTTGTTTTCTATTTTTTTGTTTCCTTTTGAGTTCCGGTAGCTTTAAGAGAATCGTTGGCCTTTCGCACAAAAAAAGGACACACTATATTATGTCATTGTAAATAAGAAATACACCGGACGGATGGACTTTTATTGAATTCCACGAAATTATGAGAATCCGATTTAATTTGGTCAATCGACAGCCAAAAGGTTATTTTCATATACCTACGAGTATACTCTATCTGCGATTGTCCCCTCATACTATTTATATTATTTTTTCATCTCTGCTGTGTTCCCGTTGATTGTTTTCAAGTAGGATATCAAATAACATTAAAATTAGCGAACGTGCTGAGCTTATACATTTTTTAATTCTATTCAGCTTCCGGAGAGGATAAAGGAATAATATTTACTTTGTCGCTTCCTTTTTTTTAATTTTTTATTTTGTATTCTATTTTCCGTGTTTAATGAATAATAATTTTGGAATGAATATTAAAATGAAATGAGAATTGAAATTAAAATCACATCAAGAGATTGGCCGGGATTTTATGTATTTTTTTATTTCAAAATGCACGAAACGTTGTTCTAATTCAAATTACGTGGGCTTTCCACAGGACACTTTATCTATTAATTATCAGGATTAATGAAAGGTAGAGAAAAGTATGTTTAAATTTTGGGCGGGTATTTCATTTGCATATTTTTGGTAGAAGAGAATAAAAAGGGAACAGCTTTTGAAAATACCATCATCACTCTATCGTACAGAGCTATAAGCAACAATCAACCCAAGTGATAAATGACTTTTAAAGCCCATTTTTTATAGATAAATAAGAACGTCCTTCACATACTGCGATTTGATGTGGCCCTGTCGACGATAGAATAAGTTATCACTTGTCTATACAGATTGTATATTCATGGCAATAAAAATTATCATTCCAGTCGCAAGCTTTTACGATGATTTGCATATGGAATCGTGCTATAAGGGTGAACGAGGCACACAGTTAAAATTGAACATAAATGAATCATTAAATATGCCATAAGATACAATATCGTGGAAGTAAAAGTTCAGTAACATATATCTTTAACCCAGAGGGATAATTGAGGAGGAAAAAAACATATACAGATTCATCTTTAACTGGTTAAGTGTTTTATTGTCTTATGGAATTTTAAAGGATGGGAAAAGAAATCCCTTTAGTATTCTTAACCCATAATGGGCTGAAGAAAAACACGTTCACTCCTTTAACAGGCTAAACTATATAGATAGGTACCTCCATCTTAGGTAATTACGTTCTTTAATAGTAGTTAGCTGCAAGAAAGTGAATCAGACGAAGGGTGGTTAGTGAACTATGGTTAATTTAGATTGTTACTACAAGTGATCCTTAAAAAATATCATCATGGACAACTTGGACACGAGTTTGTATTTGGCCAACTACCATGCAGCCATCGAAGGAGTGAGACATCTACATCTTCTGCTGCTACATTCGTCCATCTCAACCAATCCAATGCTACCAACTTGCCATAGATGCGATTGATTCCCCATTTAACATTGTAGATCCCCGCGACGATTTTAATTTCCCTGGGTTCTTTCTAACGATGAGACTCACTTTGCCGCTACAAATCCCTCCTCAGATAAGGAGGTCCTATTCATTGACTGTGTCTCTGATTCCGGCCTTTACCAGCTAAGCGGCGTTACTAATTACTTAGGTAGACAACTCGACCTTATTTTCTCATCAGATGCCGACAACTGCGTCGTATCAGCGAGCAACCACCTTCTCTCCAAATTAGACCGCTACCACCCACCTCTATCTCTCACATTTTATTTACAACAACGGTAATAAAACTGCACACTCTGAAAACTTATACAATTTTAATTATCGTAAAGCAGACTTCATAAAACCGAATAACCTTTTGAGTAACGTTAATTTCAATGTTATTTTTGAAAATCCTAGCATTACTATCGACGGTGCTTGTTCTACGCCGATATCTTCAACTGTTTCACACAATCTGTCCCATTCGTGCTCCAGAAGAACTCCCCGTCGTCCCCACCCTGGTTCACCAAAGAATTGCGCTCACTTTGTAATAGAAGAAATAAACTTTGACACATGTACCTTAAATCTCGTTTGCACTCTGACTTTTCCAATTACCTCCACGCATATACCCACTTTTCCGAACTCTGTGAATCTCTATATCTCGAATATTTAGACCAAATCCAGCATAACATGATCTGCGATCCCAAATGATTTTTCCACTTCATCAACACAAAAAGAAAATCTGACAACTATCCATCTATTTTATAATTGTCTAACACTTCCTCCGGTGATCCTAAGATAGTCGCAAATTTATTTGCTCACTTTTCCAGCCAATCATTTAACAACCATGGGCTTGAAGTTGATCTTGAATACTTCTCCTTCATGAAAAGCTATGCTCAAACCTCGTTAGTCTCTGTTAACATAACTGTGGAACACGTGAAAGAAAAGTTAAAAAAAAACTCAAGAACGAATACTCTCCTAGTCCTGATGGTCTCCCTTCAATAGTACTGAAAAATTGCGTGTACCATCTGGCCCAACTCCTCACGGCTCTCTTCCAAATTTCTATCGCACAAGGAGTCTTCCTGGCGTCCAACAAATTTTCTTGAGCTCAATGTCAACAAATGTCAAGCTATTATATATTCCCCAAAGCGTCTTCCACCAGCCCCTAGATCCTATTTCATCTCTGACAAGCCCGTCATTTCTATAACCTTATTCCGCGATTTGGGTGTTATCTGCGACAGAGAACTAAATTTCCGTTTCGTAAAACGCTGGTCTAAAGAATTCTCGAAACCCTACGTCACGAAATCTCTCTACTTCACATTTGTTAGGCCAATCCTCGAATATGCTAGCCAAGTATGGTCCCCCTATCATGTTACCCATTCCCTTCTAATAGAGGCTGTTCAACGCAGGTTCATCCGTTTTGCTCTTCGCGGTCTTCTTTGGTCTGACAGATATAACTTACCCCCCTATGGGAATCGTTTGAAATTAATTAACGCACAGCCACTTGAAATACGTCGAGAAATTGCTGACATACTCTTTGTACATCAGCTGTTAGCAGGAAACATCGACTGCCCTAATCTGCTCCAAATGATCTCCCTTAACACCAACCCACGCCTCCTGAGGTCTGTACCCCTTTTCCGTCTCAATTCTCATTGCACCAATTATGGCCGTAACGAGCCAATGTCTAGAATGCTATGTTTGGCCAACGGAACGCACAGCTCTTTTGATTTTCACTGTAGCAGATTTGCACTCAGAAACGCCCTCCAGAATTCCACTTCCACTCCTCCGCCCTAGTCACTTTAGTTTTAATTTTAAGTTTAATTTTTAAGTACTTAGCCTTAAGTCTTAAGATATGTTTATTGTTTAGTAATAGTCTAGTTTAAGTTTAGTTTTTGCTCGTAAGTTCGGCTTGTATTAAGCTAAATAAATAAATTGCCACTCCTCCTTAGGTAATAACGTTCTTTAGTAGTAGTAAGCTGCAAGAAAGTGAATCAGACGAATGGTCGATAGTGAACTATGGTTAATTTAGATTCTTACTACAAGAGATCCTTAAAAAATATCATCATGGACAACTTTTTCACGAGTTTGTATTTGGCCAACTACCATGCAGCCCTCGAAGGAGTGAGACAAAGCTAGATTAATTTTGCTTCCAACCATACAGCATCGGGTTATTTCCCTTTTATCGATGCACTGGACAGCTTTAATGGATGACACCATCTTGGCCACATCAGAGATAATACCTTATCACAACAAGACAAATTGTGGAATGGACGCCATGAGCCAGACGTCGAACTGTTGGGCTCACATTTCATTTAGCCTTAACATGGAGATCGCTTTCTTGGCTGGAAGTATTGCATGAGCATAATGTCACATATTTAAATCGCAGGAAATAATATTTCTAAAAAGAAATTGGAACGCACTGCAATGCCATCTTGAAAGTTGTGTCAAACATTTGTTTCTTTATGAAATTTAGAAAAACCAATAGCTGCAATGAAAACAAAACACTTCATGCAAAAAATTCTAAATAGAATGGAAAACATGGACAAAAGCAATAAAGCTACACGAGTACTTAAAAGAATCTCGTTCCTTGAGAGAAAAAGCAGCAATAAAAAGGCTGCACAAAAGGACAAACATGATTTATAATATAAAAATCCTGGAATGGAATGCTAATGGTATCGAGAATCGTAAAGAAGAAATTCAAGTAGATATATATATATAGATATATATCTTGTCTCAGAGACGCACTTTAAATTCAAAACAAACTTCAAACTGCGATAGTACGAATTATATTACTCCGCACACCCTCATAATTTGGCAAAATGCGGAGCTGCAGTTATAGTAAAGAATACGATCGATCACCATATACGTAGGGACTAACAAAAGTTCGCTTTTTTTTTCTTTTTTTTTTGTCGGGGCGGGTACACCTTACTGGAGCACTCAGACTCAAAAACAGGTCCATTGTACAACCAGGCAGAGAACCCCATTTTAATGTGTTTTTTTCGTCTTTTGTAAAAAGACGAGTAGACGCTTCAGTGATGAAGAGCTTAGGTCATCAGCACTGACCACATCAGCACCGAAAATCTGCCACCTGATCCGAGCAAAGGCAGGACAATCACATAGGTTAAGGGATTGAGCAAGGCCTTAAGCGCAGCCTGACTGTCACTACAGACGCAGATACTTCGCCCCTTCCACCTGTTTTTACCAATATAGTCCGCTGCCATTAGGATAGCATATATTTCTGCCTGGAAGACAGATGTGTGTTTTCCCAATAAGAAGTGAAGTCTAATGTTGTCGCATTCCACGAAAACACCAGCACCAGACCCCTGTCCAGTTTTAGAGCCGTCCTTAGTCGATTGAATAATAAAACACAAAAATAATTTTAATTTTAGATATTAGTCCCTGCGTAGAAGCCAAATTCCAATCATGTGCGATACAATTATTATCTATAAATATAAAAACGAAAAGCGGACAAATAATGTCAGTTGCATCAATTTACTGTTCTCCCAGCTACGAGTATAGTGTTAAGAAAAATGACTTTTTAGACATCTTCCGCATATTTCGCAATAGGAGATTTTAATGCCAAAAACAAGTATTGGGGATCTAGATTGACAAATACGAGAGGAAGAGAATTATATGAAGTAGTAAAATAAATTAGCGGCAAATAGCACTCAACGGGCCAACAGATAGGAAGAAAACCCCAGATCTTGTCGACTTTTTCGTTACAAAGAATATCTCGTCAAATACTATAAAAGTAGAAGAAGGACCAGATCTCGACTCAGATCATTCCACAATACTTTTAACCATTTGTCGATAAAATCACTAGCAAAGAAAACACCCCAAAACTAACTAATAAGATGACTGATTGGAACTACTTCAGACAGAATCTAGAGGATAGTATTCAGCTCTAAGAAACAATTGAAACAGACGACTAATTAGAAAAGGTTGTATATTAGCACGGGCTGCAACATCTATAACTAAAACTAAAATCCAACAAAAGTCATATCCAAAAGAAATATGTGATATAATTGCGAAAAAGAGAAGAGCTAGAAAACATTGGCAACAATCAAGGGCGCCCAGCGACAAAACAATACTGAAAAACAGAAACAGTAAGCTTAAAAGATCGATAAGAGAATTTAAAAATGAGTCTTTTAAAAAATACCTTACTAATCCTACGAATGATGCTAGAACCGAATACTCACCCTGGAAGGCAATAAAGAAAATGAAAAGGCCAATTGCACACATTCCATCAGTTAAAAACAGTGAAGGCGACTGGGCAAGAAACAACCGAGAAAAAGCGAATTTATTTGCTGAATATCTCCCCAGGATTTGACTTGATATCAGGGGAAATCCTAAAGCAACCCCCAAAAAAAGACTTAAAGAAACTAGCACAGATTATAAACGCTGCAGTCAGGATAATGTATGTACCTAGCATGTGGAAAGTCGCGGAGGTAATTATGATACCAAAACTAGGGAAACCACCTAGTGAAGTCACCTCCTACCGCCCCATATCGATTCTGCCTATATTGTCCAAACTATTTGAAAAGATGTTGATTAAACGTGAAGAAAAATCACTAATCCCAAACCATCAATTTGGTTTTAGACATAAGCACTCCACGATTGATCAGGTGCATAGAATAACTGCTAAAATCGAAAAAAGCATTTGAAGAAAAAAAGATATGCTCTACTATATTTCTTGATATAGCTCAAGCTTTCGATAAAGTATGGCACAAAGGACTGATACATAAATTGCAAAAGCATCTACCAAAGGAATACTCATAAATCCTAGAGTCTTATATATTATAGCGATTTTTTAGAATCAAACAAGGAGATGACTACTCCACATTGAGAAAAATGGAAGCTGGTGTACCACAAGGCAGTGTGCTAGGCCCTGTATTATATCTCTTATTTACCAGTGACTTGCTATTTAGTGATGAAACAACTGTGCTAACATTTGCAGATGATACTGTTATCCTTGCTGTGGGAGAAACTGTCGAAGTAACGACGAAAAAGCTACAGAAGGCAGTGAATAATATATCAAAATGGACCAAAAAATGGCAGATTAAATTAAATGACCTAAAGTCGATCCATATGAACTTTACAAATAAAATAGTCCGCAAATCCCATTAATAATAACGATAATGAAGTAGAATACGCAAATACAGCCAAATATCTAGGCGTGACACTAAATACAAAACTGCGCTGGAAAGCACATGTAATGAAAAAAACAGAAGAATTGAACATACGCTACTTTGAAATGTATTGGCTTATAGGGAAATACTCTTGTATGTTCAATTACAATAAACTAATGCTTTATAAGCAAATTCTAAAACCAGTATGGGCCTACGGGCTCCAGCTATGGGCATGCACATGCAAAACCAATTTACAGAAAATACAAACATTTCAAAATAAAGTACTACGGAATATAGTAAATGCACATAAGAAACACTGATCTGCATAGAGATCTAGAAATTGAAATGATTGAAGATCAAAAGTCAAAAAAGTAGCTAATAGACACATACTTAGACTTCTCAATCATATAAACTCAGAAATGTCGGAACTATTAAATACTAGCAATCTGACTAGGAGATTAAGAGTAAAACCTTTTGAACTAGCTAGATAGGTAGAAAAAAAAAATTAAATGCAAAAAAACAATATTTAATCGTCCACACATGAAAACTTATCATAAACACCTTAAGATATGAAAGACAAATTTGCTGATTGGTCTAACGACTAGGTGTAATAAGTGGAAGGCTGGCTCCTCCCAGCCCTGCGATGAAATGTCAAGGTGGCGGTACCGTATTGAAAACGGGAAGAAGGAAGAAGGAGTCAGTGGATAAAAGTCCCACACTGTTACTGAGTATGGGCTCCGTCTTTTGAAGATTACCACCTCCTAGGGTAAAAAAAAAAAAAAAAATAACTTCTCTTAGGGATGCCAAACCTATAATGCTGTGGTAGCACCTCCACATCTATCAAGCTTCGAAACGTAATCAAGACTACTTCACGGAGTCTATTGTAATATGCGAGCTACGGCTCGAGTAGATAAAACGTTACTCTGTGAGATTATTTCTTTATTTTCTAGTCTATAGAACAATTCAAGTTCACACTATACTATTCTTCGCAAATTCTTTCCTTACAAGGTCTCTTACTTCTCAAATCACTTTATCTCATTTCAATTACTTAATTCACAAATCCAAACTAATAACTTCTTCTTGTTAGTTCTTAACTTTCAATCTATCACAAAACTACAACTGCGCCCATTATCACTTTTTCAATCTCTTCGTGCGGTTCGAAAACCAACTGCTTTGCCTCGATCGCCATCTGTCAAGAAAATTCTGATGTAATAATTCCAAGATGACAGCTGCAGCCAATAATCTCTTGCGGCTATAATTCTCTTGCGGTTATAATTCTCTCTTAAATCCGCGACGTCGTCTTAGACGTAATTCGTCTCTTACTGTGGACACGAACCTCGAATGAAAAGACACTTCGGAATGTGTTGCATCTTCTTGGGGCGTAGTTATTATGCTACATTATGTTACACTGCCCCCCTCTTAGACTTGTTCGTCCCGAACAAGTGCGTCCTCACTTCGGCCGTTGTATCGACTCAGTCGGTCCACATGAACCACTTTCATTTTGGCCCTTGGTCCTCGCTGGATGCGGTAGACAACATCGTTGATGCTGGTTACTATTCTGTAGGGACCCTCCCATCATACCTGGTCTTCATGCGGTCGTTCGTTATCTTAATCTGGCTTCTGGTCCTTTGGTGTATGTCCCTAAGCCTTTCCCTAAGGTCCGCCACGTATTCTTCTTCATTTCTGGGCTCATTGGTAGGAGATCCAAATTTCACCTCATTGGGTAACCGAGCTATTCCACCAAACAAGATTTCGAACGGCGTATGTCGAGTAGTGCTATGCACGGCACTTCTATAGGCCATCAAAAACAAGAGAATCTGCCGGTCCCAATCCCGTTGGTAGTCACCTACGACCTTCGAGAGATGTTCGTCCAAAGTCCTATTGAAATGCTCCACCATTCCTTCCGACTGTGGATGAAGCGGGGTTGTCCTTGTCTTTTTGATTCCGAGTAGTTGACATATCTCTTGGAAAATTCTTGACTCGAAGTTCCGCCCTTGGTCAGAATGCAATTCCAAGGGCACACCGAATCTGCGCACCCAATTGTAGACGATCTGCTCCGCCACGGTTCTGGCTTCCTGGTTAGGGATCGGAAACGCTTCCGGCCACTTACTGAAGTAGTCCATTACTACGAGTATATACCGATTACCATTGTCGGTTTCCGGAAAGGGCCCTGCGATGTCAATGGCGATTCGTTCGAAAGGTGCTCCCACGTTGTATTGGTGCATCTTACCTCGAGTTTTGATTCTCGGACCCTTGCTAGCTGCACACACGTCGCGTTTTCTGCACCAGTCTTCGATATCTTCCTTCGCTTTTAACCAATAAAAACGTTCTCGTACCTTTTCTAGCGTCTTATTCACTCCCAAGTGGCCTCCGGACGCCCCGCCATGCATTTCCTGTAACACCTCCTTGACCCTCGTCCGCGGAACGACAAACTGCATTACAAATGACTTTCCGTCGGAGGATTCCCATTTTCTTCTCAGAACTCCTTCTGGGACATGGAGGGAGTCCCACTGCGCAAAATATGCCTTTAAGGTCGGGCTTCTGTGAGATATGTTCTGATGATCCGGGTTCTCCATGTTCTCCCTCCAGCCGGCGATAGGTTCGGTTCTCATTCTTTGGATGGAAACCAGCTCCCGTTCTTCCTGACGCGAACAATGTTTACAATCCGTTTTGCATCAAAGACAATGTCTTTAACCTCTTCAATAGAGACATCTATTGGCAGAGTCTCAGACTCTCGGTTATTAAAGTCATCTATTACATTCTGGACTAAGGAATCTACTTGGGAAATTGAAGTATTTGCCGATACCTGATGATTTTGAAGGAAAGCGTCCGCTAGGATTTCAGATATTTCTTCATTGATGATGGCGTTACATACCATGCAAGCGACGCAACGCTCGTAGTGGTGAAGGAGAAATTTGGCGACTGGGTCATCTCACGGCGAGCGTTCATCAATTGGCCGCCGCGATCATGCAACTTGACACCCCTCGATTATTTTCTCTGGAGCTACGTCAAGTCCTTAATCTACGCTAACAAGCCAACCACTTTGTACGAGCTCGAGACCAACATTCGAGACGCTATTGCCGGAGTAACTTTTTTACATATTGGACCGAGTCATCAAAAATTTGACCGACCGCTTGAAACACTGCCAGCGAAGCCGAGGCGCCCATGTAAATGATGTGCTATTCCACACATAATGGCATGAATGTAGCTTCAAAATAAAGCCAGAATCAATTTGATATCTCACACCTTGTTGTGTTATTTAAATTACTTTTCCTATCGTTCTTATCTGGTCACCTTATACTTCACTAACCCATTGCACTTCTGTCTGGTTCTTGTACTTATCCTACTAGATAGGATCATTGAAGTCCAATCGGATAATCTCGTCTGGCAGTGGTCATTCCAACAAATATCTGCGATGATTTGCACAATCGATTCAATCCTTTCCCACATTTCACATAAGTCATCCTTAATTTTTAAGTGCATTCAAGTGATAACGAATTTGATGTCAAATCAGTTCCAATAGCCTTTCTTTCGCTCTGACCATTTTAATACGTCAAAAGTAGAAAAAAAGTAATTCAATATGTTGAACAATAATTTTTTAATTTTCTCGAGAAAACACAAATTGTCACTATAAAAAATAATTTACAGCTACGTTGACTTTATTGAGAAATATCTGTACTATGCTGCACCCATTTTATGTCTTCCATTTCGGGGGAATTTTCCCTTTTTCCTGCAACGTAAGCTTCTTAAACGACAAGAAGTTGAATGCGCTTTCCTGTGTGCATTTTATCTTCACAATGGCAGACTGGCTGTTAAATGCAAACATTGTTGATTGTGGTTTATAGCTACTGTTGCAAGTCTTCGGCGACAGGAAGATAGGATTTGGTGTTGCACAATAAAGAGAAAATACATACTTTTGGAAAATTTTGGGTAGACGACTTCTGGGCAAAACTTTATTTGTTGGTAACAACATTTAAGTCAGCAAGAATGTTTGTTCAGATAAGCCTTAGGAATTATAGTAGAGGTAGATATTCAAACATCAACGGTGTGACAGCATAATAAATTAATAAAGTAGCAACATAAGACCACTGAACGTTACTGCTAATTGTATGGTATTCTTAATTATTTCATTAAGGCTTATATTGCCAATATATCTCACAGGTATTGCGAAGAATTTAAGAAAGTTTCCGAAAAGTTTTCGCTCGCCTATTGGAACACCATCCACACCAACGGTTTGCCATCCGAAAAAAAAAAAAAAATACTCGCACACAAAAGTTAAATCAATTGATGACCAAGTTTAGTTTCCGACACAATTTGCGTGTAGCAATATTCTAAATGTGAACATTTTTGTGTTCAATTTTCCATTTCGAAGGTGTCGTCCTTCAACCACCATTCAACTCTTCCATAAGAGGAATGAACATCTGTTCCAATCAATCTTTCACTTGTGCCCTTTCGTAAAGTTTATTCAGGACTTTTGTCTCAAAAGTGATTTAACATTTTTTATTAAAAAAAAAAAGGAAAGGCCACCACCGAACAGATGTCACTGTCGATAGGGGCTGCAGCGAATTGCTGCCACCCACTATGAAATTACCCCCGCCCCAGAAATAAGGACAAAAGAAAACACATCCTTCTTCTCTTACTTCTTTGGCATCGGCATGTTTGTCTTCAGTTCAATTTGATAGGAGAAATATTTCCGTTTGAAAGAATTTTCGATTTCGGATCTCGAGATGTAAAACAAGTTTATTTTCTTAACTGGCATTTATTGCCAAAAGCAACCAAGGGGTAGCGGAGCAGCAGAGAGAGCGTAGAGTTGTGGGCGTCTATTAGGAAGTAGAAATCATTTGTCAATTGGAAATATGGTAAACAAAGCAATTTCTAATTACCACGTTCGAGAGTTTTTGGGAATTGGTTTGGCTACGCAGAAATTTCAAAAGTTTTTTTTTTCCCCTAGGGAGCCGATGAGTGGTATCTACCTCCATTGAGGGAAATGATAGCTTGACTCCTTAACCACACAGAGCATTTGGATGAGCGTTTAATTATGTTCTTTGAATAGGCGAAATGATTTCGATTAACTCTCTGGAATTTATTGGGCTTTCTTTGTTTATTAGTGAAGAGAATTGTTCCATCCTAGAACGTAGTTCTGAATGGATTGACTTGGATACGTGTTGTCATCTGCAGAATTGAATATGTGATGGTAAATTTTTCAAGTTAATTGTAATGAGGGATGTAACTATGCCTATTTCTGTGTATATATGTATACGAACCGAGAGAGCAGGGAAGAACTTGTCTTGATATACAGATGTAATTAATGTTTTTGTATTGATGCGCAAAAGGAAAGGAACAAAAAAAAAAAAAAATTGCAGTTTGCTGTTGGGTTTCCTTTTGTGCTTGTCAATTTCCAGGAAAATATATTATCCATAAATAATTCTCTTTAATCTGCGTTTATTAACAAATCAAAGGTAAAATGGATTTCCTTCACAAGAAATAATGGCGTATACCAGCAGTTCGGTCAATTTGCCCAACTAGTGGTCGATCACTACTGGTTCTATTAGATGGATGTACTCCTACACCATTCTCGACTATTGCACAAATTTCCCCAGGGCTCGGTTCTCCCTTCGTCCCTTTTTCTGATTTACATCAATAACTTCCTTTCTATTACTTGAAATTCGATTCATTCCTTTGCGGATGATAGCACTCTTGCTAATGACACCATGGCAAGGGCCCAAGTCTTCGAGTCTCAGCGTCAATGAATGTCTACCTAGAACTGTCTCCTGTATATGAAGCGGGATATTAATGTGATCAAAATTAGTATGGATGAAGTTGATCTTGATTTCTTTTTAATGCTTTACATCTACATGTCTTAGCCCAGACCTTCAATGGAACCAGCAGATGACTGATGCTGCCAAAGATGGTGTTACATGCCTAGGATTCCTCAAAAGGTGTAAACACCGACTTCAAATCCTAAACTTAAATATACGAGTAATTCACATGTTTAGGTGAGTTTACTTGATCGTGTTCAACGACAAGCTTGTAGGCTGGTCGGGAAATCTGGACGATTTCTTTTAAGCTCCAGGCGTGGGATAGGGCAGGGTTTTGAGAAATTCCAACTTTATTTTTTTACACTGACCACTTGAAATAGAAGACAAAATTGACAAGCTCGTGGAAGCCATTCAGTGCTCAGCATGGAAAAATACCCCTTTTCGAAAAACAGCAACACGGAACAGCAAAGTTAAATACCAGTCTGATATCGAAGACCTCATACGAGAAAAGAGAAGAGCGCGCAAGAGATGGCAACAATCCCACGCGCCACCGCATAAAACTTATCTTAACCACCTTTGCAACAAGCTAAAAAATGTGCTGCAGGACTTAAGAAATCGCGAGACTTCTACTTACCTCGAGAGCTTAACCGCTGATAAGTGTTCAAACTACTCTCTATGGAAAGCGTTGAAGTCCATAAGGAAACCCGTAATGCACTCGCCACCAATAAGGAAAGCTAACGGCGAATGGGCCGAGACAAAGAGAAAGCGGAATTATTTGCCGAACATTTAGAGGAAACGCTCAAGCCATTCTACGGACAACCATTGATCGAAGATCCGAATGCAAATACCGCACCCGACAACTTTAAATTAAATACTGTATCCTTGTCCGAACTTCGAATGACAATAAGAAAACTGAAAAATAACAAGGTTCCGGGATATGATTTATTTACTGGCGAAGTTTTGAAGGAGCTACCGAAAAAAGCGTTAGTTAAGTTACTCTACATTATAAATGCTTCGTTGAAACTTCGATATGTTCCAAGGCAATGGAAAGTCGCCGAAGTAATAATGGTTCCGAAACCGGGGAAATGTGCAAACGACAAGAAATCATATAGACCCATTTCGCTTCTGCTGATAATATCTAAGGTCTTTGAGAAACTTCTGCTAAAAAGATTGCACCCAGTAATTGAAGAAAGGCGATTGATCCCGGATCATCAATTCCAGTTTCGGGTTAAACATTCCACAATCGATCAGGTGTATCGAATAACAAATCAAATTGAAAAAGCTCTGGAAGGGAAAAAGATATGTTCTACAACTTTTCTCGACGTATCGTAAGCGTTCGACGAGGTATGGCACGAAGGCCTGAGATATAAGCTAAGGGTAATCTTACCAGATAAATTCTACAGAATATTGGAATCTTACCTTAATAACAGACTCTTTCGTGTTAAACATGGGGCAGAATATTCGGAATTCAAAGAAATCCATGCCGGGAAGCGTTCTCGGCCCAATCCTGTTCCTGCTCTACACAAGAGATATACCACAAGATGAAGGGACTGTCGTAGCAACGTCAGCAGACAACACGGCTATCCTCGCAACAGATGAGTCAGTCGAATCATCAACTGGAAAACTCAAATGAGCTTTAAACAAAGTATGCGAGTGGACAAAGACCTGGAGAATCGTCCTTAACGAGACCAAGTCAACTTTACGTACAAAAAGATAAACAACTTACCTATTTCCATTAACTCGGTACAAATACCGTACGCAAACGAGGCAAAATATCTAGGAATGACACTAGACGCAAAACTTAAGTGAAAGCCACATGTTAAAAAGAAGCGCGACGAGCTCGAAATCAGACTTAGAGAAATGTACTGGCTACTCGGGAGATACTCGAAGTTAAGCGTATACAACAAGCTGCTTCTGTACAAGCAAGTGCTAAAACCATCTTGGACATACGGTATACAACTTTGGGGTTGTACCAAGCCAAGCAATATGACTGTTCTGCAAACATTCCAAAACAAAACACTAAGAGCAATTGTGAATGCTCCATGGTATATAAGGAATAGTTATATTCACAGAGATCTAGGAATTGCTACCGTGAGGGATGAAGTAACAAACTTTGCTCACAAACTTCGTACTCGCCTTCATGATCATTGCAATAATGAAATAATCCGTATTCTGGATGTGACAAACCTCGAGCGCCGACTACAAAGAACAAGACCGTACGATCTGGCGCAGCAAGGGAAAACCGCATGTAATGACGGTATTAGTAGGTGCCTTCGCTGGAAAGCTACCTACCTAACGCTATTAACACTACAGAAGCGTAAACTACTTGTTAAGGTAACTTAGTCGTAGTCACCACAAAACGAAAAAATGAGAGAAACGAATTTCCTACTACTATGAGCACGAGCGGCCGGTTGGGGGTGAGGTTTAGCCCGTAGGCATATACTGGCCGACACTTATGAATCATCAGGTCAGATATATGAATCGGGCATAACCAATGGTACGGGCCATTGGTATCTTTTGAAGATTCCTGCACCTCCAGGCGCAACCAAAAAAAAAAACACTGACCTAACTTAAAAACAGTCTATTCCATTTAGATAATACTGATTACGTTTTTAGACCGCTAGGTAGTACAACAACAAAAACTCGACCGATACCAACCTTCAGGAGAGGCTTCAGTACGAATGATCATCTGCAAGCAGTAAAGATACTAATTGAAAAATCAATCGAATACAACCAGCCACTGGTCCTAACATTTGTAGACTTCCAAAAAGCCTTCGACACTGTGGAAATATATATAGCATAATGGAATCGCTAAAGCAATGTAGGATAGACGGAAGTTATCTTCAACTCCTCCAACACATATACGATAAGGCTACCGGATGTGTGGTACTACAAGAAGTACCGAATAGGAAGAGGAATTAGACAAGGAGACACTATATCACCGAAGCTCTTTACGGCGGTCCTGGAATACGCCTTCAAAACCAGCAATGGGAAGGGAATGCCATCAATATCGACGGCGAATACCTCAGTCACCTCCGCTCCGCGTATGACATTGTTGTCATAACTGATAACCTCAAAGATGCTAAACTGATGCCAGATGAACTCTGAGCAGCTTCAAAAGCGATGCTAGGTATAAGCAGAAGGGACCGAGTAAGAAACGAAGAAGGCCGAAGAAGAACACGAGTATCTGCTATAACTATACAAATTGCAAAAGCGAAGTGGAGGTGGGCGGGACATGTGGCGAGGACGTCGTTTACAAAACGACTCCTAGAATATAGACCAAGAGAAGGCCTGAGAAACAGATGGAGACCACAATCGCGGTGAAGTGACGATATAAAGAGAGTAGGAACAGAAAATTGGATCTGTACAGCACAAGACAGGACAGAATGGAAAAATTTAGAAGAGACCTACGTCCGACTACGATGAAGTAGTACAACATGTCTAGCGACAAACCAAATTTGGCCTAAGCTGGGTGTGAAACGCTTTAATTTAATTTGATTTCTTTCGATAGATTGTATACCAGCGCTGTAATTGAAGTCATCCCTGGGCACTGTCTAATAGGTAAACATGCAAAAAGGCTTGGCGTATTTTCGAATGATTTTTGTAGAAGCTGCATTGACGTGGAGGAGGGGGAAACTATTTTTCACTTCTCTATTTTCCAGCTCTGTCAAAGAAGGAAACTCCACTTCGGTTCCAATGACCTTAACGATCTGTGTAAGACATAAGAAAACTCCTACGCTCCATCAGAGGCTCCAAATGATTCAATGAGTATGCAAGTGACCGTTTCCCCAAACCAGAGTATACCTTTTTTGAATAAAAGAGTATATAATTGAGTGGCTGAAGATGTTGAGTGACAAAATTAAAATGTGGAATTAATTTAACTTGATAGTTGCATTTAACTTGACAAAAGAGTTATAAAGGTATTCCTACGCAGGTACATTTTTTTATAAGACATGATAGGCTAGGAAGGGTGTATGATGGTTCAAAGCATCACTTCCACTCGGAGACTCTGAGGTTCATTACGAACCTCTTCATGATGCATAACACGCTTATAATAAGTGCTGCCACAAAAAAGTGGCGAAACGTCAAACAGCGTAGCAAAAATCAAATTCTTTATAAAAATATATTTATTCACATACGGGGGATTTAAAAATATTATGCTAGCTGTATGCAATCATCTTCTTCTGATTAACACAAAATGAAAGTTTTAAGCATCCTACGCACATTCGAGACAACCTAATAGTCCTGTTTGACATACCGACGAAATGCTTATAGTGCTTAACAGCACACGCTCTGGTTGATCCGATAGTTTTCATGTATGACTGACTTGCATTCACTTCTTCACTTATTTTCTCTGGTGGTTGCAGAGTTAACGAAAAACCCAGGCTGAGCTTGATCTAAGTCAGAAAACTAATAAGGCTGTCAGGACAGTGGCTATCTTTTTCTGCAACAGGGTTTAGACCATCTGATACCTACTCTGAATAGAATGTTCACTGCTGGACTGGCACTGGTATATATAATATTTCTACACCCTGGTGAACAGTTAGCTTTTATACCAAAAATCGTTAATGATGACTACTCACTCGCCAAGAACTTCAAACCTATAAGTCTGACTTCCTTCTTGCTGAAATCATGGAAACACTAGTTGAGATTCACGTGCGCAAATTTGTTTTGAGGGTGCATCCTCTAACGGAGATGCAGCATACCTATCAGCGCGGAAAATCCCACGAGATTGCCTTTCAAAATCTGGTTGCTAGGATTGAATGCGCGCTCGAAAGGAAAGAGTACGCGACGGGCATCTTCATCGACATCGAGGGATTGTAACCAATATGTAATGGAAGGGATTAATAGGGGCTGTCCGCAAGGTGGCGTAATGTCTCCATTGCTATGGTGCATGGTGGTCGACTCTCTACTGAACACTTTCAACGTTTCTAACGCCTACGCTCAGTCATATGAGAATAATGTTGCCGTACTTTCTGTCGGACTATGCCTAGAGACTGCTTGTACTAACGCGCAAATGGCTTTGGATATGATCGACAAATGGTGTACTAGGAATAGGCATCCGGTTAATCCTCTCAAAACCGATGTTATTCTTTTTACGAAGAGGATCTTGACCGATCTGACTGAGCCAGTCCTAATGGGCGTTACTATCCGGATCTCCAATGAAGCCAAATATTTAGGTGTAATCCTTGATTAAAAGTTCCTTTCCTCTTGAGACTTATATCATAGGCAGTACTATCAAAGCAATCTATCGTGTTAGGGGTGGTGGATTTTGGTACAACCTACACTGGAGTTTCGATGACCTTGCGCGACAGTTATACTCCTACCCTTGCCTTATGGACATGCCGTCTGACGCAATGACACCAGAAATTAGGTTGTTGCGCAAATTTAAAGTCGACTTCCCTGTGTCATCTGAACCAGGAAGGAATTGTAGTATTTTCGTCAGGCTGCACTTAAGGCCTTGTTCAATCCTTTAACCACTTCCAAGGTAGTTCTTGAATACAAGAACTCTCCGACTTCCGTCGCAAGGCTGAACACTGTGATTCTTTTCTGAGGAGGTTTTCTCAGGACCCGAACCTGCGTTTGGTCTCCCTGCGTTCTAGGTCAGGGCTTCTATTGACGATTGGGTTTCTTGTGAACAGGGATGCGGGCAGACTAAACGAATGCTTCTGGACTTATGTAAGAAATTTGTTACATTCTTCCTGTCCTCAGCAGAAAAGACTGCACTCGTTCTTACGAGGAAATTTGATTTTGCTAAACACCTCAGTGTCGAAAGCTTAGTGATACTACAACGGTCTGTGATGCTTGTAGAGAGAGCAACGACACGGAACATATCCTCTGTGATTGTCCTGCCTTTGCTCGTATAATTTGGCAGATTTTCGGTGCTGATGTAGTGAGTGCTGATACCGTAGCTCCTCATCAAGGAAATTCCATGAAAATGAGTAAAACAGGGTTTGTTTCAACGCAACGCAATTGCGTTTGAGTGTTCCAGTGTAGCGTTTTCTGACCTGACAAAAAATAAAATTGAAAATTCCCAGAGATGATATGATCAAGAAGTATACGTTTGTCAAAAATTTCACCACGAAACCAAGCACTAAGAAAGAACAGACCAACGATTCCAAGATGTATACCATCAAAGATCACACCATAAAATGATATATTGGTAGATCGAGTAGAGTTGAGGGCACGGATGTGGGCGTCAGTGCGGAACCAGTGGGTCCAGCATGTTGCATGTCCAATGTCACACAATTAGATAATGTGGCCAATTTAACCTCAACAGAAACTATTGCAAGGAACATATTGCAATTATATCAGACAGCCAATTGTCATCAAGACATTCAGTTCATATAAAAATCAATAAATCGGTACCATGAAGGCATCGAGCTCATACAAAATTAGCTCTATGATGGTATGGGAATGCAAGGACAAACCTGGGCAAAATCAATATCTTTACCCTATATTGGGTTTCAAGCTGGTGTATGGCAAAGAGAAGGCCGACAGGTTGGCAAAAGAGGAGTTAGTAACTTCGTAGGTCCAGAACCCTTTTGTAGGATGGGCGGACACTCCATCCGAGAAGAGCTACGATGGGAGGTAGAAACGAAAAGAGCCAAACTCTTAAGGGGAACCCCTGAAGTAAACGATTGCGCACTGGACTTTCCGACTTTCACTCTGACCTCCAAAACTTAATTGTTATTTCGCTTTCTAAAAATTTATTTTGGAACTATCTACGGGTTACCAAAACTCATTTCTTGTCCCATTTGTGTAGTTTTTAACCAGGGAACAACATTTTAAGAATAATTCAAGAAATATAAATTGCTGTGCTCATTGCAATACATACACTGCAGGCCAAAAGTTTGAGGCCGCCCTCAGTGCTCGAAGGAAAAACAAAATCTGATATCGAAAAAAACTCTTTAGTAGAATAATAATCATGTAAAATAAACGGGGAACATTTATGAAACCCAAAATAAGAAGAAAAATATTTTCATTTTCCTTTTAACATAAAGGAATTTATTAAAAATTATTGAAACCAATCTTTCGTCGAAAAAGCCACCTTTACATTCGATTCCTTTTTTTACAATTCTTGGCATTCTACCTATAAGTTTTTGAATTGTTGCCTGTGGTATATTGCTCCAGCATAGTATATTCCACAATGCAGATTCTGATGATGGACATTGATCCCGGACCCTTCTATCCAGTTCCTCCCACAACAGCATAAATCTGGTTATTACGTTGGCCATATCATGATTTGTAAGATTTCTTCATCTGCCCTCTGTTTCAGGTGGTCTTGACAAAGACTTGACGTGTGTTTAGGGTCGTTGTCCTGTTGAAATTCGAATTCTTCGCCAATTAATCTTGTGCAAATTTTTTTTTTTTTTTTTTTTTTTTTTTTTTTTTTTTTTTTTTTTCCCGAGGGTAGGTAAAAAATCTTCATGAAGACACTATGAGGATCGATAGCGCGTGCTCATAGTAGTGTGAGATTTTTACTCACTAAAAAAACCTCCCTTCGTGATAAATTTCTTTGATTACATACTACAACTAAGTTTTGACTTATCCAGCAGTTTTCCTTTCACGTATTGAGATCGTTTGGCAGGTCCCTTTCCATTGAAAGTTCCTGCTTGTTCCGCAAATTAGGCGCGGTTTCTTGCTATCGCGTTAAATCGAAAGGTTTAGTCCTTTGTAGACGACGCAGTAGATTCCTCTCATCTAGAATTCGAAGGACTTCATTGTTAACGTGTCCTTGTAATCTGTCTTTATGCTTACGCGCGAAGTTTTTGATTTCATATTCGACTGTCGCAATTCCTAAATCTCTATGGATATCGCTATTTCTAATAAACCACGGTGCATTAACTATTGATCTTAGCACTTTATTTTCAAAAGTTTGTAAAATATTGACATTACTTATTTTGGTACAACCCCAAAGTTGTATTCCATATGTCCATATCGGCTTTAGCACTTGCTTGTATAAAAGCAGTTTGTTCTCTACATTAAGCTTGGAATGTTTTCCAAGTAACCAGTACATTTCTCTGTATTTGGTTTCGAGTTCTTTACGTTTTTTCTTCACGTGCGATTTCCACTTCAGCTTAGCATCAAGTGTCATTCCAAGATACTTAGCCTCGTTTGCAAACGGAATTTGAACCGAGTTTGAAAAGATGGGCAAATTATTTATTTTCTTATAAGTAAAATTGACATGAACAGATTTGTTTTCGTTTAAAGCTAGTCGCCAAATCTTTGTCCATTCATTTACTTTATTCAATGCTTCTTGCAATTTTTCAGTCGATTCTTCGATCGTTTTACCCGTTGCCAGGATGGCAGTGTCGTCGGCAAATGTAGCTAATACGGTGCCTTCTTCTTGCGGTATATCGCGAGTATATAATAGGTACAAAAGCGGTCCAAGGACGCTTCCCTGCGGCACCCCAGCCCTTATTTCTTTAAATTCCGAATATTCGTTTCCGTGTTTGACTCGGAAAAGTCGATTCGTCAAGTATTTTTCTAGAATATTATATAAGTGTTCCGGCAGAACTTGTCGTAATTTATATTTCAAGCCTTCATGCCAGACCTTGTCAAAAGCTTGAGAAACATCAAGGAATATGCTCGAGCAAATCTTTTTTTCTTCGTAAGCTTTTTCAATTAAATCAGTTATTCTATGCACTTGGTCTATTGTTGAGTGCTTGGTTCTAAACCCGAACTGGTGATTGGGAATAAGAGATCCTTCTTCTATAACCGGCTGTAATCGCTTAAGTACTATTCTTTCGAAAATTTTAGACATAATCGGCAGCAGCGAAATAGGTCTATACGATTTTTTATCATTCGGTGGTTTTCCTGGCTTCAGAATCATTATTACTTCCGCGACTTTCCATTGACTCGGAACATATTCTAATCTTATCGCTGCGTTTATAATGTAAAGAAACTTAACTAACGCTTTGTTAGGTAACGATTTAGGAAGCTCTCCTGTGATTAGGTCGTATCCAGGAGCTTTATTTGGTTTCAGTTTCTTTATTTCTTGTTGAAGTTCGGTCAGCCTTGCATTTCTTACTGTGTAATTGTGAAATGCTATATCCGACGCATTATCATTTTCAGCAAGCGCTTGCCCATCAAATGGTTTAAATGTTTCTTCTAAATGGGCGGCAAAGACTTCTGCTTTGTCTTTATCATTCTTGGCCCATTCGTTGTCATTTTTCTTGATTGGGGCCGCTTGTATTTTCGGCTTTTTAATGCCTTTTATAGCTTTCCAGAGCGAATAATTGGAATCTTTGTCCGCTGTTAAGCTTTCAATGCTGGTTTGTATTGTCCGATTTTTAGCAAGTTACACAAGCGATTTAAATGCAATTATGTTGCGGAGCACGAGTTTGTTGCCATTTTTTACGCGCTTTTCTCTTCTCCCTTGCCATTTCTTTTATTTCCGGTGGATATTTTTGGGCATGATTGACCGGCGTTTTCCTTCGATAGGGAGTATTTTTCCACGCGGCGCGCTGCAGAACTTCAACAAAACGATCAACTTCGATTTCGAGTTCAGAAGACTAGGACGTCTTGAGTGATACGTCTTGAGTGATACTTTCAGTTCGATATGTTCTTCAACGTCTTTTTTAAAGCCTTCCCAATCAGTTTTTCTGCTAGTTAGTCTAGCAGGTACATCTTTTTTTAATTAGGCTTTCGCTCATCGTTAGAATGATAGGGGAATGATCGGAAGAGAGATCAAAACTTTCATCAATTTTAATACAGTTGTCTGGTATTCCTTTTACAACAAAGAAATCGATCAGATCGGGTATTTTATTCCTATCAGTCGGCCAATATGTTGGTTTACCAGTCGAGTGAAAGTCGCAACTGTGTTGGATGCAGGAGTTGTAAAGGGCTCTGCCTTTTTGTGAGACACATCTTGTTTTGCATTAAAATCACCGCCAATAATAAAATTCGGTCCAAGAGAGTTGAAAATATTTGTAAAATCATTTTTTTCAAGCCTGCAACGCAGTGGACAATAAATAGACGAGACATTGAAAGAGTAATGCCCATTTTTCACGCGTACAGTGCTCATTTGCATTGTTTCAAGCTCTATCATAATCTCTTCAGAGTGTTCGATGCAATCTTTTATGATTAAAGACGATCCGCCTGTGGCCCTTTCCGACGGGTGATAAGCGTGATAGGTACTGTATCCAGTAATGTTTACACGCGATAGTTTCGTCAGGTGAGTTTCACAGATCAAACATATGTCAATGTCCTTTTCCCGTAGAAATATTTCTAGCTCTTCTAGTCTTTGTATGAGACCGTTGGCGTTCCATGCAACAATTTTAAGAAGTTTCGTCATGTTCGTTTTGAAATGCTCCTATTGTTAAGCTTATATTCAAGCTTCTCCAACCTTTCGACAATTAGCATGTTTGTTTACTTTTCCTTATTTACCGGTTTTGAGGGTTGGTTTTCCGGCTTCATAAGTCGATCTCTTCTTTTTTGTAATTCTTTGGCTACTTCACAGCCTCTGTAATTAGCCGGATGCTTACCATTGCAGTTAATACACGCTGCAGGGGTTTTTTTGTTTACACCACACTCTTGACTAAGATGTTTACCGGCGCATTTGACACATCGCGGTTCTTTTCGGCAATATGTTTGCGTATGGTTGAATCCTTGGCATCGTTTGCACTGAGGTATCAACCTTGTATTCCAACCTTGTATCTTGTGCAAATGTCACAGCGTTTTTTTCCAATATGGTTTTATATGCCTCCTTATTTATTTTTTCAATCACTCGAACCAGATCTTCCACTCCACTTGAAGAGAAACATTTACAGACAATAACAGAACCGCCTTCATGCTTGTTGGTAGGAACCACACAGTCTGGTAGCATCTTTTGTTCAGCACTGCGTCGAACGAAAACTTTCCGTTCTGTGTTGAAATCTTGTTCCGTAGAGATTTATGCTTTTTGGCCCATTCTAACCTTCTCTGCTTGTTTTGTGATCGAAGCAGGGGTTTTCAAAAAGCAACTCTCTCAAATACCGTTGTCAAGGACAGCTGTTTATTCCGTGTTTCTTTATTTCGGCGCGTATTTCGGGTGTTGTTTTCCATCTATTTTGTTTGCTTATTGTGACTATTAGCCAATCCTTGTGTTTTGGTGTAGCTCTAGCCCGTCCTGACCGTGGTTTATCCTCGAGACTTCCGATTTGAGCGCGTCGTTCAATGGTACGTTGGACGCAGCACCTTGATACCTTCAACTAAGAAGAAACTTCCCGCTGCGATTTGCCTTCTTTAAGAAGCGTGATGATTGCAGATCGTTTCTCGTTGTTTACTCAAGATATGACAAATCTCAAATAAATTGTTATGATTTCAAAGTGTGGCTTTTATGTAAGACCAGGTTGACAAATTTTGGGATTTGAGAACCATTTTGATGTAAGGAGTCATAAAGAAGTGCTGAATCAACAACCAAAAGTTATAAATTTAAAACTTTTCAATAAACCACATAAGCGGTTTTACCCACATTTGTGAATAATACGTCCACTAATCAAAAACGTGGGACGTTTATTATTTGTAATAGTTTTAAAAATATTTTATTCAAAGTCAAGTTAAATAACTGAATATTTGTATTTTTTTATCTTTAAGCTGATACTGTACTACGAAATTGCTAATAAGTGAGTAAGATATCTTCCGTTTTGCGAAAATTCAATTTTTTCTTTTCCATTTCATCACTACAAAGCATAAATTGTAGGGGATGATTTATTTGCCGAATATATTATAAGAGTTTCTGAACAAGATGAGCAAGAACGTCGCCGAAGCATTTTTATGTTAGGGTAGGTTAGAAAACGGAGTAGATTCTTCCGGTATGCATTTGTTTGCCTCAAATATCATAAAACGATATGCCTTGGATTCCTCTGATTTGTGTAGGTAAATTGAATGAATTAAAATGTGGGGGTAGGATAATGGTTAGTCTATCCAAGCACTCAGACTATGGTTACAAAAGCGGTCCATTGTATCATACTTAACACCCTTGACGACAACAAGAATATCGACCAGGAATAGAGATTAGACTGAGTCCATTCCCATTAGATGGAGTCCCAAGATGCGCAACCTCATTCTATGCAAGACCTGGATAATGAAAAGGGAAGTGATTCGTCGTATCTTCGCTTTCGATGGAGGATTCACACGTGGGATCTTCAATGATTCCCATGTTGGTCATCGCCTCCCGGACTCGTCCAATGATAGGCCATCGGCTCTTGATAAATCCCTTGCGGGAAGGAAGAAAGATATGGCCCAACTATAATTGGGTCAACTATAATTGGATCAACTATAATTGGGTCAAGATACCATGGTCTAACCAGGACTCGCTCGGTCATCGCCAGGGTTGTGGCGATCATACATGGGGCCAGGCTCAGCATACCTTTTACCACACACTGCCACAGTTCTCTTCCACTTCCTCTGTAGATGCTCGGCACTAGGTAGAGGCAGGTTTCGCATACTGGGTAAACCCTTTTTGACTACCTGAATGAGGTATCAGAGATGGAATTCGGTGATAACATCAGGTTCCCGAACTCCATGGGATGGATTTAACAACAGAGCTCTGCAACAGTGCAAACACACACACACATTAGCACCCTGGAAACTTGAATTAAGGTTTTCAAAACGGCATAAAAGCGCCAATTGGGTTCCAGCAAGCCACGCTGAAACAACCACTTTTACCTACCAACCTACCTACCTACCAACCAATCTACCTACCTACCATGTTGGTCGTATATTGTGTTCTGTGATTAACTCAACCAATTGAGAAGGTTCCTACATAAATTGAGAAGGTTCTTTCGCAAAACACTTAAATTTCCAGATATTAGTGAAATTCTGAAGAAACATGACGACAGGGCTCATATTATCGATACGCATTATGCACAAAAAACATTGCTCTGAAATTTTATAAAATAGTGCTCCATATCCAAAGTCATATTCATCTCGCTAGGCTTTGTTTTTCTATATTCGACGCTGTACGAGTATATACATCTAAAGATGAATCATGTGAACGCTCTCATTGAGCTCTATACAATTCGACATATAAAGCCAACAGATCTGAGGAAAACCAAAAGAAGTTTAAAGAAGCCAAAAGAGACTGCAATGCCCATATTCGACGCGTAAAATTCTTACACGACCAAAAATTGAGGCAACAAGTCATACAATGTCCCAAAGGTAGTAAACGTGTTTGGTCATTCGTCAAAAGTATTAACAATTCTTCCTCGTTTGCCATTCCTACGTTCATTTATAATGACATTCCAGCTGTCAGCTACTTAGACAAAGCCAATCTGCTTGCTGCTCACTTTGCAGCCAACTCCACGCTGCCAGATAATGCTTTGTCTCCACCTGTATCTGAAGAGGTGTTCTTCCACGCTGGCAAAACCTCTGCGTAAGCTTTTCTGTCTATCCTACTTTTCAGGGTTCTTGCCGAGTAGATGGAAAACAGCATTTGCCCAGCCCCTCCCTAAAAAAGGCGAATCTTCCTCCCTGTTCAATTACCGACCCATTGCACTTACGTCCCTTCTTTCCAAGGTCATGGAAACGCTGATAAATTGTCAGCTTATGAAATATCTTGATTCACGAAAACTCCTTAATGACCGGCAGTATGGTTTTCGTAGCAACAGGTCCACTGGTGATTTGATGGTATATCTCACCGAGAAGTGGAACCAATCTCTTTATCACTTCGGCGAAACCAAGATGGTTGCGCTTGATATTTCAAAGGCATTTGACAGAGTTTGGCATCAGGCTCTTTTGTCGAAAATGCGTGCATATGGCGTCGATGAGTCTCTTCTTCAATGGATTAGAAATTAACTTTCGGCGTTCAATACAAGTTATTTTGGACGGCTTCAAGTCTGCAATTCACCAAATAAATGCTGGTATTCCCCAAGGCTCTGCTTTGTCTCCGACTCTCTTTCTTATTTTTATAAATGATCTCTTGTCTGCAACTTCTAATCCAATCCATTCCTTCGCTGATGACAGTACTCTCAGTTTTTCATATTCGTTCCTTAACTTACGTCCTTGCTCTTCGGCCGTAGAAGACGAACGGCAACGTATGTTAAACACATTAAATTCCGACCTGAACAGCATAATCGAATGGGGTGCAACCAACAGAGTGGAATTTACGAGCAATGCTTCCAAAACACAATCCTGTCTTTTGTCTCTCAAGCGAACCCATAACCCTCAATCATTATCCATGAATGGTGCTTGCATCGCTGAAACCAAAAGACTTGCCATTCTCGGTATGTGTTTTAATAATCATCTTTGATGGAACGATCACATATTCGAGGTCGTCAAAAATGCTTCAAAATGTCTAGAATTCCTTAAACGGTGCAAGAAATATTTTACCCCGTCTGATTTGGCCTCAATTTATAAGGCATTCATCTGCCCTAAGCTGGAATATAACGCCCATATCTGGCCTGGTGCACCCAAGACCGTTCTGCACATTCTTGATAGGGTATAAAATCGCGCGTTAAAACTTATAGGCGATAGAGACATAGTGAATTCTATTCATTCACTAGAAAATCGGAGAATTGTCTCCTGTCTCTCCCTGTTTTATCGTTTTTTTTATAAAAATTGTTCCAGCAAAATAGCCAGTTGCATTCCTCCCCTTCAAAATTTCAACCACAATACGCGACATGCTTCGAATGCACATCAGTTCACCCTAAAGCCTAACTTCGGTCGTACTGTGGGGATTCATTTATAAGCCAAACGACACGAATGTGGAATGATCTGCCAGCCTCTGTGTTTCCCCATCACTACAACCTTCAAACATTTAAAGCCAACGTGCACAGGCATCTCCTCTGTTCCTCTTCCCCTTTTTCCTAAACGCCCGTGCCCTGTAACAGTATAAGAGTATTCATATTCCTTTTGGCGCGTGCAAATTATAACAAAAAAAAAATACCCTTCTGAGGTGGCGAATATTTTTATATGACTATCTATCTCCGGCAGTTTAGACAGTCGTATTTTAGACACCTGTGTCGAGTCCTATATATAATACATACTTTAACCCGGATATCCGGCTCCGTATATCCAATGCCAAATATATTTGAAACGGTCCTTACAGCCGTTTTTGAGAAATTACACATTCTGTTTCTTCCAACTTTTTAAGAAAATATTTCCATTAAAAATGGTATGGCTCCAATTTCTTTCTCGGAAGCAGCTCATGACAAATAAAAGATAACATTGTATCCCTTCTGCCTTCTATGTGGGAAAATGTCATTTAATTAAAACAAATTAAATCATTGAAATAAATATTTAAATAAATTAACGTACTCTCCGTCTATTATAGGTGTATCTATAAACCAACAAATTAAACTACAAAACCACATAAAAATTCAACATCATCTGATATAAAACTCCCTCATTAATCCTTTCACCAATCCAGGTTGTGTATAACAAAAAACCCATAAAATACACCTCTTGTACCTACAATCCATTTGCACGTCGTAATCCTAAATTCGTGGAATCAAATTTAGTAATAAAATAAAATAATAAAGAAAAAAATTGTAATAACAAAATATCATTAAAATATTCATCAGTCCTTATACTCGTATAAAACACAAACAGAAATATCATCCCTCATTCGCGAGGCTCAGAATTTATTATTATTTGTCCACCTTCCCCTGCTCACAAATCCGAGCTCCTTTGTAAATTTTAAAAATCAATAAATTATAAAAAAATAAAAATGTATTATAATTCCACCACAACACTGACACAGGAAGAAAGTGAATAATTTTCCGTTCTGCTACCTTTCACATATTTGCAGCGCTTTACCCCAACAAAAGCGTATATCCTCTGTTTATGCAATCATAAAATATTTATTCTCATCCTTCCGCAGCAACACAGAGCTCCGCTTAAAATATCCTTGAATCTATAAATTTAAAAATGAATATCTAATAAATTTCAGTGTGTAAACTCATTGTGTACATACACATACACTCCCACTGGTGTACTGCAGGCGGTCGATGAAAAAAAAAAGGATCAAAGAAATTACCTAATTTAGACAGTAGTGTGTAAAAGTTATTCGCTAAAGTATCTTGTGTCGACAACAGCAGCGTGGCAAGAAGAAGCCCCCCACCATCGACACCTCCCGACCGCAAGCGTATTCAACAATTGATTTGTGTATGCGTATGGAGGAGGAAAAAAACGAAAATAAAGAACGACCGACAAACGCGAGAAAGAGCCGAGTTGGTTGGTTGCTTTATTTATGGAAATCAAAATCCTGCCACTGAAAGGAAGTGGTTGATCGATTATTTATTATAATATCCTGTGAACCGTTGGAATGATTGGGATTTTATTCAAAGTATACATAATTATAACCCATTATATACAGCGCGTAGCCTTAGTATGGTTTTATTGAGTCCTTGTGTGTACAGAAAATTTAGAAATAAATTGAAAAATTAAAATTTCATATTGAATTCGCGAGATATTTTGTGAGAGAGTCCTTTGTGTTGTAGACGTGAATCGAATGTGGTCCAGGGACAATTAGGTTTCAAGTGCTGCCTTGACATTCAAGTGAGGTGACGAAATGAGGTTGAATTTGCTGCTACGGAAGTGACATGAATATTCGATTTAATGTTCTAAGTCAAAGGAATACAAATTCAGTTCCCTGTTCATGTTTTAACTGAAGGTCCTCGTTAGAGAAACACCTAATTTGTTAAACCTGTTATATATATATATATTATATAACATCGCCTTAACAAAATATAGCTGATTCAGGCATTACACGAAAAATTATATTTAAAGTGCAGGCGTCGTCCAGCTCTCGTAGCAAAAACATCTATTTATCGCTGTCGTATTGTATATCCGAGCGTCTTCTGGCAACCTTGGTTGTCTCTCTCCCACTTGCTAATACCTACTTTTTCTTTACCATCATAGTTTAATTTAAACTCGAAATCTTTCCGTCTCCCAGACTCTACTAGTGTCTTTCAAGCGGAGCTTCTTGCCATTCGGGAAGCCTGCCGCATGCTGAAAAATCTCCCAACGTCCAACCTAAATATAGGTATCTTTTCTGATAGCCAAGCCGCAATCAAGGCCATTGAATTGGGTACCATAAAAAACTGGTAGAGCAATGCAGTTTTGAAATAAACGAACAAAGTATCCATTCTGGAATTACTCTCATTTGGGTCCCAGGACACAGTAATTATGAGAGTAACGAGAGAGCAGATGAGCTGACCAGACGAAGGTCAGCCCTTAACGGCTCGCTAGCGGAAAGAGTAAATATTCCGATAGCAGTCATTAAGGGCAATTTACACCTTCACTTCCTCCAGCTAGCCAATCTCAGGTGGAACAATTTTACCAGTTGTGCCATATCAAGAAAGACATGGCCCAGTTTTAACAGGCCTGATATTGCCAGAATTGTAGTATAGGCCACTGGCCTAGAGGGGACCACGCGGCCAAGCTTGGTATTCCTCACAACACTTTCTGCGCAGATGCAAAGACAGTAACGGAAACTCTTTTCCACTTTCTTTGCAGTTGTCCTGCCCTAGCAAGGACCAGACAAAGCACGTTAGGTAAACCCTTCTTTGACGATTTCAGAGAGATAGCCTCTAAACGGATTGCAGAACTAATCCTGTTTCTGAACTCCACGGACTGGGTTTCCGCTTCTATCTCCAATAACTCATCTAAACAAACAGGGTACATGAGTTTTTGCGGCATTAAAACGGCGCACTTAGCGCTAATTGGGTTCTTTTCCGAACCACCACTTTACCTACCTACCTACCTAGAAGCCATCAGGCTACTACCACGGTTTGTCAGAAAACTCGTCGCTTGAGCCTAGGGCAAAACAAACTAAACAAGGTCTTGAGGAATTTCCCGAGCTCACTAACAAACCAAAACATAAAAAAATATTGCGATTGCTCCGAGAAACGCAGGAACTCCACTTTTATCTGTGAGTATTTTCATACTTAGAAAATCTCTCGACTATATTAGCACTAATTACGAAAGCATTCCTTTTTTGAGAGATGGAAGTATTCCATCTTAGTCAAAAACCAATAAATATCTGAGAGATTTCTCACGATTATAAACCTCGCTAACCAAATTCCCGTAACTGTATCTCTTCACAAGAAACTAAACTCTACCAAGGGCATGGTTAGGTTAGGTAGATGGGTGCCTTGTGATAAATAGAGTCACTGCTCACTTAGACCAACAATTCGGGTCCATTGTGCCCAATCATTTAACCCTGGAAACGTTATAAGGTTCGCTGTTAGATCCACCCAGATACGAGTAGTGATATCAATCTCAGGAGGTCCGTAAGCTCTACATTACCTAATTTGTCCAATTCCGAGAAAAAGTAACTTCCGAGAGTCCTCATTCTTGTAACGGATAGGGCAGGACAATCACACAGCAGGTGACCAACTGATTCAATTTCTTCTTCGTCCCTGCAGCTTCTGCAATAGTAATTATGTAGCACACCGAGCGCTCCGCGTGAACTCCAATGGCACAATGACCAGTAATTATTCCAGAAACGATCCTTGTATTATAACGACTAAGTTTCTCCAGAGAAGTTGATCTCTTCTTGCTGTCGCCATAGCGGCCGGCCATAGCGCCCTGACCGTTGCGCATGTTTCCAGATGAATCCATCGTCTGTTTGCTTGATCGGTGGTTTCATCTCCTATTTTCTTCCATAGGGAACTGATTGGGGTTACTACAAAAGGGAGGACCCGCGATAAGTGCAGCGCCGACCCTTTCCTAGCAAGCTCATCCATCCGAACCGTCGGTATAGAACGCCAGTTCCTTTTTCTTCATGGTTCTTCGGTTCCTCCAGTACGTTCTGTTAGGAATTCTTATAGTGAATCTCCTTTCCAATGCTAGCTAGGGGTCATGTAATCGGGATAAAATTGAGTCATTACCGTAAAGGCTCGATGACCACAATCGGCCTTCTCTTAGTCTTACAGTGGTTTTAGCCGCCAGACTACTACAATATATATATTAAGCGGAATGAAACTGAGCATGGTTTCCATTGCCGCTGTTGGTGTTGTTCTTATTGATTCCATGACTCCGATACACGCTGCCCTGTTTGAAAGCTGGTATTGCTTCTCAAGAGCCGACCACCATACTAGTGAACCATATGTGAAAATGGGTCTTACTACCGCTGTGTATATCCAATACACCACGTGTTGCGGAATGCATTTTTGCAAGAATAGAAAGCTACGCTATCTTTTTTGATGCGCTCGGCAGTGTTAGGATAACACTAGTTCAGTTTGGAATCTAAAATTGCGCCCAGGTATCGAGCTGAACTTGAGATACTTAGTTCAATACCACCGATGTTTGGGGGTCTGAAGATAGGAACTGATCTCTTCTTAGTGAAAAGAACTACCTCCGTCTTTGATGGATTCACTCCCAGCCCTTTGCTGCTGACCCAATTATTCACTAGTTGTAGTGCGAGATTGAGTCTTTCGCGTACAACTGGTGGAAATTTCCCCGAAACCAGGATAACCACATCGTCGGTCGCGTTGTGGCCGTTTTCTTTCAGTACTGCCAAGATCTCATCCACTACGAGGAGCCATATTAAAGGAGATAGGATTCCGCCTTGGTGGGTTCCTCTGCAGACCCTTCTCCGGATGGTTACATCTCCTAGCATTGAAAATATAACCCTCGATTGAAGCAGCTGTGCAAACCAATTGCAGAGGCCCATGTTCAAATGAGCTCTGTGTAGGCTGTCCAGGATCGCGTCAGTGTTTACGTTGTTGAAAGCCCCTTCAATGTCTAGGAACGCCCCGAGAGTGAACTCTTTAAAGTGGAGGGATTTTTCTATGCTTGATACGACCCTGTGTGGCGCAATATCTACCGATCTGCCGCAGATGTATGCGTGTTGTGATTTAGATAGGTAATTATCGCCGATCACGTTTCTTATGTATACATCTATTAAACGTTCCAGTGTTTTTAGCATAAAAGACAACAGACTGATAGGTCTCAGGTCTTTTGCGTTTGTGTGACTCGCTTTCCCCGCTTTGGGAATAAATACGACATGCACCTCTCGCCATGCTTTAGGAACATATCCTAGCTTAAGGTATCCTGTGAAAATGCGTTTGAGCCTTGGAATAGCAATATCCACTGACTCTTGCAGCATCACAAGTCGAATGTTATCCATTCCTGGTGCCTTATATGGAGCAAATGATTTAATTGTCCAGGCTATCTTGGTAACAAGATAGCCTGGTGACAAGATAGCCTGGGACTATGGACTGGTTATTGTCACCGAATCCGAAATAGTTTCAGAAATGAAAAATCAGGGTGTAAGTGAAGTGTACAAATTCACGTAAAAAGTCGACGGAAAATATCAACCAACAGGGTTAATACATTTTACTTTTGACTTATACCAAGTTCATCAAACTATCGAGATTGGGTGGTACAAGGCAAAAGTAAAGGAGTATATCACATCACACAACAAAACGATGCACAAAAGATAAAATCTGCGAACATTGCAATTTTCCACCTCACGATCGCAATTTTCCACCTCACGTCATTCTTCGTCATCAAAAAAATGCTCTTTAAAATATACAGAGCACAAATATTCTTATCATAAAAACAAAACATAAATGTAGCACAAACCTACAAAACCCCATGCAGACGGACGCAAATAATGTGTCATTCGCAGAAAGAGCTAGACAGGTAATAAAAACACTCCAAGTTCTGTCACAAACACTTCTCCCCTTCCAATCTAATCTTCAGCAGTCATCACTAAACCAAATATCACACCGGCAATCAAATGTCAAATCACAAACCCAGCTTCTTCTTCACCTCAATCTTCAATAAATACTACCTCAACCTCAATATCTCTTTCTAGAACACTCTCTCTTCCACACAGCATATCTTTCTTTATTGTCATCACTCTCTTCCACTAATAAGCATGGAAATAAAAACAATACTAAGCAAAAACTAAGCCCAATAACCGTCTTAAATAATACATCACAATCGAATATTTTTTCCAACAAAAATACCTCACATATTTTTTCAACTGCTGATTCTGTAAGTCACAAATCAGCAAATGTAACTGCTCCCCTTGAACAAGATGAACAATTATAATAACTCATCCAACACTCAGCCGGTGCCTTCGTCTGCTGAGGGGAAAGCAAAGGGTGGCCGCGGTGTAGTGGTAACATCATCGCTTGTCACGCTGTTGATTCACGGTTCGAATCCTAATGTCAAGAATCATCCATTTATTTCGCATGAAATAAATAAAAAAGTCAATCACTTGCGAAAGCTAAGTCAACTCTACTGTGAAGGCATAACACTAGCAGTAGGGTGGTCATATGGCTAAAATGCAACTTGATCGTGATGATGACATCAGGAGGACGGGAAAAAATACTGTGAATTATAAGCAACGACAATAATAGCGAAAACAAAACAAAATACTCCCCAGTTATCTGGACAGCCACCCTTGGAGTTTGCAGAAACTTAATACCACCTGAGTTTCAAACTACACCACTCTGTCTTTCTCTCTGTCTCTTCCCCTTTCCACAAAACGCACGTGTTCTAAAAATTAGTATAAGGGTATTCATCCACGTGCAAATTATAAAAGAAAAAAAAAAAAACCTACCCTGTCAAGTTGGGATAGCATTCTCCTCCGCAGACGCAAGCCTCGGATGACAAGCTCAACAACAATCACATTAAAGCACAAGCAACCTCTTATCTTAAAATAATGCAATGGAACATAATACTGGAAATACAATACAAATGGCACCCTAAATACACACATTACAGCCACCTTGGTACAAAGAGAGCAGCTCTATAGCATTTAGCTTATGTGACCTTAAAAAACAAAATACCAACACAGCAATCTACCAACAGATCTTCGCCGAAACTACTTCGCAGCTCACCATGAAATGTTGGAAAATTTTGTACATTGACATCTCCAAAACCCTATATACTCGTAATACAACCCTTACAGTAGTCTATACGTTTGATATGTATTCCCAACCTGAAAAGATCAATACAAAACAAAATTGATGGGAAACAGCTTGAAGAGTTGTTTCATAGGGCGGCCGTGGTGTAGTGGTAACATCATCGCTTTTCACGCTGTTGATTCACGGTTCGAATCCTGATGTCAGGAATCATCTATTTATTTCGCATGAAATAAATAAAAAAGTCGATCACTTGCGAAAGCTAAGTCAACTATACTGTGAAGGCATAACACTGGCAGTATTGTGGTCATATGGCTAAAATGCAACTTGATCATGATGATGACATCAGGAGGGTGGAAAAAAGTACTGTGAATCATAAGCAACGACAATAACAGCCAAAACAAAAAAAAAACTCCCCAGTTATCTGAACAGCCACCCTTGGAGTTCACTGAAACTTAACTACCACCTGAGTTTCAAACCAACTACACCAATCTGTCTTTCTCTCTGTCTCCTCCCCTTTCCATAAAAAAAAAAACGCCCTGCATCCCTACTGGTCCGCCTGTGGGGTTTGCCGGTTTGACCTCAGGAAGTACTGGCAGGCTTCCCGGTTTCGTATCACTTCGTCACTGAGGCCAATCAAATACTGGTGTTTTTGCATTTGTGTGATCCATTTGTTTTTTAGTCTGAATTTTTTGCGCGATTGTGTAGGAACGTTGATTAATATTGCCATTTTGACGGGGTTCGAAGGATCTCTCCTTTAAACATGACAAACCAACTGAGCCGGTCGTGCTCTATCTTGCTTGTGATGGGTTCTTTTACATGAGGGCTTCCTCGAATCTTCGAACTTCTTATTCTATCAAGCTTTGTTACTTCTGCTGTTATCTCAGCTGCCGTTAATATTTGCCCTCATACTTTGTGTACATTGTCCAGCATTGTGAACCGTATGTGAGTGCCAGATGTACAACTGTGGTCCTCCTTTCAGCTTAGGGGACATTTTTCGGTCACAGAAGTTTTCCCGCCACTTCATACACCCTACGCTTACGCGATGATTGATGTCATCATCACAAGTTGCTTCGCTATTGATCATAGATGCCAGATATTTGAACTTTTCGCACTTGGGAAGCACTTTTCCAATCAAATAAATGTCGGAATAGGCCGGTGTGGATCAGAGAATGGGCAGCACAGATACTTTGTCTTTTTTGAACTAATACGGTACCCATTTCCCTCCAAAACATCCACCCATACATCAAGTGCTCATTGATATGATATGATAGTTCCATCGTCAACAAAGAATAACTGATGCACTTTGGGGTAGAGTAGGCTCCTTTGATGTAAAGAATATAGCTTCGCAAATATCAATTTAGCGGACTTTCATCAGGTTGTAAGTTAAATTATTAGGGACAAAAATCGTCGGATTTTTTAAAAGGTGTGAGTCGAAATGAAAAAAAGAAATATCATCCATCCAAAACATACTCTACTTTCACTCACACACCCTAAGAAGGTCCACACCCCTTTTCTACCCATATGTCTTCTAAAAGATCACCTCACTCTTCATACTCCATACTCCATTATCTACCTCATCCAACACAGACTTCCTCTTGAAAATGAAATGCAATTTTGTTGCAATCGATTATGATATAGTTTTTAAGTCTTAAATTTTCAACTGAATAGATTGAATTTCGTTTGTTCGAAATTTTGAAGGTGTAGAGAAACCCAGCTTACTAACTCATTTAATAAATCTTCTTCAATATTTCCATCATAAAGCCTGAGAGCTGCAATATTTCCCTTTTTGCTCGATATTTGACATGTTTTGCTACTATTTGCCTTAAAATGTTCCACAAAAACTATAAATTATGCTACTCTTGAAAATTGAAGAAGGACAGAACTACTCACGTAGTCTAATAAGTAGAAACTGTATTGACCATAATATGCACATGATTGAAGATGGTTCATTAATTGACCAATCTGGTCCATATAAGACGGCAGTGGCTATTAAGGGTTTTTCTAGACCTTCATGATAGTCTATTCAATTTGCCTATATAGAAAGGTCTGTACCTGTACTAAACTATCGGCCTACTTCTGTTGATCTTGGTAAGAGCCATTGTTTTCATTTTAAAGTAAAGGCCACAAGACTTGAACACAGAAAAGGGTGGGAATATATACTCGATGCATATTTCCGCCATGCAAGCCTTACCTATAGGCAGCGTTGATGTGGGATTTCAACATTGAACTGTAGCATGTCAAAATCATATCCTTTTGAAGAGTCCACAATATACCGTCCATACATGGAACTTTTAACGAAAAGGAAAAACTAATTTTAAATGCCACCCTGTAGAGTAAAGTAGTACAACCATTGACAAGCAACTTGTGGACAAAGATATATCCGACATAAAATATTTTATCGCCAGGAAACTTATGCTGACAGGACGTGCTCACAGATTTGGATGCGTTACCGTGTGTGTGTACGTATTGGAATGGATGGTTAGAGGAATATATGTGTGCTTGTGTGTAGAAGGTGAAACAATGTCAATCCTTCTGATGTCCGTAATAAAATGGGTATCACAAAAATGTTGCAACAGATGTGCTGTATGAGTTTGAGCTGGGTGGCTTCAATAGAACTGCTTGGAGGATGCCCATTGTGACGACACTAAAAGTTTTCCACACTTTTTTTTTTTTAAATTTTATGAAAGTTTTAAGGGTCACTAAAAAATTCAAATCTCAACATCGAAGGTGTGATTGTTTAATTGCTAACTAACCCAACAGATGTCACCTCTATTTAAACAGCAGCTGCACTTCTTCAAATGAAAACATTATTTCACTGAACTCCTCATCCTAATTGCATTGGCGTAACTTTGTAACAAGAAATGTACTTAAATCTAACGCAATTCACTCCTTTCAAAGTAAATGAAAGAAACCTACTTAATTCGTCACATTCGCCACACTGCTGCTGGGTTCCCTGTGTCTGCTTCACAACTTACATCACAATGCTTTACTTATTCATGCCATTTGAAAAATACCAACGCTGCCGCCTGACAGTTAAATGTGTTCTCTGAAAATGGAATGTTCCGCACAATGAAAGAATAAAACATGTTTTCAACCCCTCCCCTCCTTCAGATGCACCTTGCCATGCACAACAGCTGACAAATGACGTAATATACTCCCTCGCGAAGTATAAATCTCGGAATGCTTTTAGAGGACAATTGTTGCATGGAAAGGGAGAAATGTGTGTGCATGGATAAACAACAAGGTACGAGTATGTTCACTAGAGATGCATTTCTTTTTCTTTGTTTGCGAATAGTTGGAAAAAGGAGTATAGCACACACGTTATTTATTTTTTTTTTTTTTTTTGCAGAATGGCACATAGACAAAGCTTTTATCTATTAGGGAGAGGAGCACATGGTTGGTATCTTTTTTTGGAATGAGTGTTATGTGCTTGTTGTTTCACAGGTAGAAAATTTGATCATGTGCACCAGATGATCCGCATTGTTCAATATTAATTAGATAACTAAAAGAAAATCTTTTCGATGCACAGGTTTTGAACATAGAGGTTTACGAGTAAATTGTACATATCTATACAAATATATGTAGGTATACTTATGTTCCATTGGGATTTACGTTACCATCGTTTTAGTTTGGTTTAATCTTTACCAATTGTTTGCACGGATTGTTTTTTTATTAAAAAAGGCAATACTATTCATTATTCGATTTATAGAGTTTGGTAAAACTGCGGTGAATCTAAGGCTAGGCGCGCACATGCGATTTTCTGTCGCGGCGATTAAAAATCGTAGTCGCTGTAGGAAATGGCCTTACGCCCCAAGCGACGGTAAACGCCGCGATTTTTTAATCGCAAAAATACAATATAGAGCACATGGCTTCTAATACAAGTGCGCGCATTTGCAACTAAATAATCGCCACGATTGAATTGAGCTCTAATTTTCAGGCGATTTTTTAACGGAGCATCAAAGCCACAACACAACACTTTTTATTGAAATCCATTTTCAAACTGTTCAATTTTCGATTAAGTAATAGCAAGTGTGCGGGCATCCACGCTAACCAAATGTTTCATTAAAACTTGCGACTGAAAAATAGCAAATAAATATGGGACTTGTTCCATTTTTCTAATTTCTGCGATTATTTAGTCGCTAATGCGCGAATTCCTATTACAAGCGTGTTCCATTTCTCGCGGCTACGATTTTTTAATCGCGGCGATTAAAATCGCCAGTACTGTGCTTACTCTTTTAAATTCATATGATTCATTTATTTTGGCAACTATCGCGTCGCTCAAAAAATGGAACAAATCGCGGCATAATAATCACTTCGATATTTAGATGTTCTGTGCACGCATTCATATTGAAAAGTGTATGTTTCGATTGGAATCGCATGTGCGCGCCTGAACATCATATTTTTTTTTATTGAGATTTTCATGCAAAAATACCATCCAAATTTCCGGTGGATTTTCCCAAAATTTTCTTTCGTACAAACCTTGGCCTTACAATTACGAACACAACAAAAAAAAAAAAAAATCACCCAAATCCGTCGAGCCGTTCTCAAGTGATGATCTTTCATATATACGGCAATTGATTTTTATTTATAGAGATATATATTGTAACATAATGTAGCATAATGCAACAAATTCCGAAGTGTCTTTTCATTCTGGCATAATTTTGTTCCGAATTGTCTTTTCATTCGAGGTTCGTGTCTGCAGTTAGTGTCCACAGTTCGTGTCCACGATAAGAGACGGTTAATGTCTAAGACAACGTCACGGATATGAGAGAATTATAACCGCAAGAAATTATTGTCATCTTGTTGAGAGTATACAAGAAGAAGTAATTAGTTTGGATTTGTGAATTAAGTAATTGAAAGGAGATAAAGCAATTTGAGAAGAAAGAGACCTTGTAAGGAAGGAGTTTGCGAAGAATAGTATAGTGTGAACTTGAATTGTTCTATAGACTAGAAAATAAAGAAATAATTTCACAGAATATCGCATATTACAATATGTATATGCAGTGTGTCCACAATAAACAGGATCAAAGGGCTTTAACTTTTAAACATTTATAGGCATCGAGTAAATTATGAAGAAGAAATTGTAGCTGCATTGTTATAGTTTCACAGGTTTACTCATAAAATAGAATGAAGTTGAACGCTATTAAACTGTTGAATTACGCCCTAGGTAAGGTTTTTCATATTCCGGGGTTTTCGCGATCCCGGAATTTCGGGGAAAAATAAGAACTATTTCGGGATACCTGGATAATTTCGGGATTTGAGCAACAGCCGCCACGCTGGGATTAGAACCAGATTAGTGTGCCGCGCATTGTGTAACAAATTCACCTGAACCTTACCTTCAGTTTCACCTTTCAACTTTACTGCATTCGTCTGGAACAAACCTAACAGGCAAAACAGGGCTATTCTTGACCCCGACCCTGGGAGGGTGAGATAAAAGACATAAATAATAATGGATTACGATCCCTGTCTACTCATTTTGATTATGCTATTGATCTTGGCAGTGTAGGTTTATGCAGGTTACTCAGATCATTGAAGAAGTCTTCTCCTAGAGTACCATTTCTGATATGGACAGAGGAATTGCACAAAGGAAGTGAGCTGAAGAGTCCTCCTTCTACTCACCCTTTTAGATTTCTGCAGAAATCATTGCTTAAAATGACCAGTTTTTAAGCATGTCCGCCGATGACGCAGTGCGTTGACATTTTTTAGTTTGGATATGTTATCCCTTTGGTACCTTAGTAGTATCTCTGACCTCTTAAGGTTCAGGGCTGGCTATATTTGCTTAGCACTTTTGCAGTTATATATTTACATTTGGAATCAGGAAATCAATAAACGACCAAAGTAAGAAGAGGTCTCCTCAACATCGCATGCAAGATCTTATCTACCATATTATTTAAACGTCATAAAGCTTTTACCAACAATCTGCTTAGTCCGCATCTGTGTAGTTTTAGGCCAGGAAAGCTCTGCATAGATCAGATATTCACATTGCAGCAGATAAATTCGCCTATTATACAGTCTATAGATACGAGCAATACAGAGCCATGTCTAGTTTTCATCTCGGTTAAATTCGTCTTTCTGTGCAAGACTACACTAAATAATGCACGCTGCTCCACCGAGTTCAGTCATTTGATTTCCTTAACATCATACTTGAAAGGTTTGTACCAAATTCTCAAGCTACCACCAAGGGTACTATTTTTCAAAAGTCTGTACGGGTACGACGACATTGATATAATTAGAAGAACGCAGCGGGCTGTCAGTGGTACTTTGGAGAGTATTGAAACAGAAGCGGCAAAAATGAGTTCACCGGTTAACTAGGGCAATACAAAATATATACTGCCATCAAAAGAGAACAGTCAACATAGGTGACTTGGATAGATAGCTACAATTTTGCGGTAGTTAAGGACTTTACCTACTTATTTCTTTGGGCTAAGAAGGCTATTGAGTAGCAAAGCTAATTGTTACGGGCAACTATGGTGACTTTATGTAAGTCTATCATTATCGCAGTCCTGCTATACGGCGCAGAAGCATTGATGTTATCAAATGAAAATACCCTTGGTTGTTGAATGGACATCAACGCTCCGACCCGGACAATTTTCGAATCCATCTCGGAGGGAAGACCGTAAAAAAAAGACCTGACATAGGTTAGGTTAGGTGAAGTAATTGGGCGCCCTTGTTGACAGGGTTGTCAACAGCTCACTTAGACCACTAAGGCCACTAAGAGTCCTAACAATTTCAATCTTCGACTGCTAGGCTAAACCAGATGAATGTATGAGTCTCAGGAGTTTTCTTTGCTCAATGCTACCTAGCTCATCCAGCTCTGAAAAAAAGTATCTGCCTAAAGCACGGCTTCTTTTCCTGGCTTGAACAATGACACAGGAGATGATGAACGGATTCTATTTCCTCTACGTCCTTGCAGCTTCTACAGTAGCCATTATGAGGTAACCCTAGCCGTGCTGCATGATTACTTATCACACAGTATTCTGTCACGACACCAACAACTATACAGATATCCCTTCGACTTAGTTCAATAAGATTGATAGATCTTTTTTTGTCGTAGACTGGCCATAATGATTTGGCTGTAGCGTATGTATCTAATCGACACCAGTGTTTATTAGCTTCCTCATTAGACATGGTGTCTATTTCCCTGTATAGGGTACTAAGCGGTAGACTGACCTTGGAAAGGGCCAGCGAAGGGCTTATAAGTGAACCTTCTATGGCTAGTTCATCCGCTTTTTCGTTACCGGAGATATCCATGTGGCCCGGTACCTAGCACATGGTCACCGTGTTGGCCGCTGAGATAACATCCAGTCGTTTTTTACAAATTTTTACGAGCTTGGACCTTACTGTAGTTGGATGCAATGCCTTAATGACCGCTTGGATAACAACATAGATGCTGATTATTTGCCCTGAAATGTCTTCCTTAATAATCATATCCACAACTTGTTTTATTTCGGCTTGGAAAATACTGCAACCATCCTTAAGTCTAAATGAGCGATTTATATTTCGAGACTCACAGTAGACGCCGGCACCAGTGCCGGCAGTCATTTTGGATCCGTTGGTAAAGATGGAAGACCTCACATAAGGAGGCGCACTCAAGTGGAAAAAACCCCAACACCAATTTCGTGTACGAAACTAGATGCAGCTAGCACAAGATCGAGGTTGCTGGATACTTGTTGATTGAGGCCCAGGTCCACCCCAGACTCTGGTATGTCTTTACAGCTTCTGCAGAAATCATTGGATGACACTTACATTTTTCTTGCATGTTTACCTATCAAACAGGGCCCCATGAGATCCCCAATTGTAGAGCTTACGCTCTTCCTAACTATTGAGATAAGTTTCTTTGTCTTTCTTAGATTTAGACCTGGCTAGATCTGCCTAGAAAGAGACCAGTATTGATATTACTCCGCTGCCATTGGAAGTTTTTACCGCTACAGTGTTCCGATGGATTTCAAATTGTTGATAGGAACAAAGAGGAAGCCCTGACTAATACCCGCTTTTGCAAGCTCATCTGGCATGACAATGCTCTACCAACTTAGATCTTACCGTTGACGATTCCAAGACCTTTATTGCTTATTGTAGAATGTGGAGCATTGTTTCTAGTGGAGCAGTTAAATTGATCTTAGTGCACCCGTTATACAGATGCATGCCAACCAAACGTGCAGTGTAATATTTCTTATCTATTGCCGGACACCAAACTAAAGTCGTATAGTAGGCTGAAGGCCCCATCTCGGTCGTGTATATCCAATTTCCAACTGAGTTTCTTATTCAAAAACATTACTGTAAAAAGGGGCTAAATTATGTAGTACAAAAATCCTGTAACAATTCAGACACGAAAAGCAGTGAGATATGGAAATGTGTCAAGTTCAACTTATTCCAATACCTTCCCAAATAAAATTTGCTACATGTCTAAGTCTATTTACCCACATAAATAGACTTTTGCATTTTTACTGCATATAAAAACAAATACCAAATACCCAACATATGCCGGAGCTGTGTGAGCGGTTGCTCCGTCCTGCTTCAACCAACAATGCTCGAGACCCAATTCAGCAACTTGCGCCAAAATAAAACTCGTTTAACATCTGTCTGTAGCGCTCAGCAGTTGCGGATGCCGTTAGCGTCCTCAAAAAAATCAGGACCAATCACTTTTTACTGCAAATACCGCATCAAATAGTCCATTTGAGGGAATGCAATGGCTCTTCGTGCATTTCATGTTGGTTCTCCATGCCCAGAAACACCAATGCAACGCAAACGAAATTCACGCTGCGTTAAAACAACAGACCGGTAATTGGTCAAATAAGCACTAACAATAATTCCGCGTTCTTCAGGTGTGTATCGCTCTATTGATTGTTGTCAACTAATTCTCTATCTGTCTACAACATAAATGTCAAAGCACAATGACATTTGGCGCCATTTGCAAAAATTAATTATACGTAGTAGGGGTAAAAGAGCCATGCTATGGCTCATCTGAACATGGCGTACAGTATTTGTGTTTTTATCATTACTGGTAGAGGTGGGGTAAACATGATATAAGTTCTTTCGTGTAAATAGGGTGGTAGTGCACAAATTACTGGAGAACATGGCGGTGCACTTCCGTGCACCTTCATATAGGGTTTAAGATATATTGGCGAAAAGCTTAAATTTGGTATTTTCACCTTAAAATTATGTACTAACCAGCTTGGATTTGCCCGGGTACACTCAAAAACATACAAAAATGTATATATTTGTGATAGGCATGAAAAACTCTTTTTAATGAAATATCACTCGATCCCCTTTAAATGGTGATAACCTACAACCATCGGTCGGAAAAAAGTAATCTTCTAAACGATGAAAGAATTATTTACAGAATATGTAGTCTCGAAGCCTAGATGCGTCTGTGACTAAAATGTATTTTCTTGGCCTGAATCTCTACAATAATGAAACTGCTATGCTTGGTTAAAGCTTGTTTATTCAAAATATTCTTTATTTTTCCATCATTCATTTTTCATTTGTAATGCATTTTTATTAATCATCAATTCATTATAACGCCATCCTTGGAGTTCACTGAAACTTAATACCACCTGAGTTTCAAACCAACTACACCAATCTGGTTTTCTTTCTGTCTCTTCTACTTTCCACAAAAACGCCCGTGTCCTAAAATTAGTATTATATAAGGGTATTTGATACGTAGAAATTATAAAAAAAAAACGCTTACAACCAGCTTAACTAACTTAAGTATGTTATTCTAAGCTAACCCTAATACTTAAAACTATGTCTTTCGACGTAATCTAACTTAAATTCTTTATTTTGTTTCATTTGACTACATGTATATGTTAAGAAAAATGTTTTTTTTTTTTTTTAAAAAAAAAGGAAGAAAACTTAGTATATGTTGTTGCGGGGAGGAGCCAGCCTTCCACTTATTGCACCTAGTCGTTAGACCAATCAGCAATTTGTCTTTCATAACTTAAGGTGTTTACGATTAAATATTGTTTTAGCTTTTTGTATTTTATTTTTATTTTTTATTCTTTTTTTTTAGTTTTTTTCTACCTATCTAGCTAGTTCAAAAGGTTTTCCTCTTCTTAATCTCCTAGTCGGGTTACTAGTATTTAGTAGTTTCAACATTTCTGAGTTTATATGATTGAGAAGTCTAAGTTTGTGTCTATTAGCTACTTTTTTGACTTCATCTCTCAATCAAAGTAATTACTCTCTATGGAAAGCAACAAAAGGATTAAAACAGCCTACTGTGCAAATACCTCCAATCAAAGCAACTAATGGAAACTGGGCAAGAAGCGATGAGGACAAAACCATTCTCTTCGCAGACTACCTAGAAAACATATTTAAACCACCAGTTGAAAATTGAAATATACAACCTACGTTAATAGGTCCTTCAGAAGAAGAAAGCGAAGAAATTCTGCTCACAACTCCTAATGAAATTTTCAACTTAATTAAGCATGAAATAAATGCAAAGAGAAGTCCTGGATATGACCTTATATCTGGTGTCGTACTAAAGAACTTACCAAGGAAGGCAATAATAAAAATAACAAATTTAATAAATGCCACATTTAAGCTTAAATATGTGCCTAGTTTGAGGAAGGTTGCTGACGTCCTAATGATTCTCAAACCTGGTAAACCGCCAAATGAAGTGTCATCTTACAGACCTATCTCGTTATTGCCAATGATATCAAAAGTGTTTGAGAAAGTACTCGCAAAGCGTTTAAATAAAATAATTAAAAGGAAAAAGCTGATTCCGAAACATCAAATTATTTTTCGAAGGCAGCACTCTACGATACAACAGGTACACAGAATTACGAATAAAATCGAAGAAGCACTAGAAAAAAAGGAAAGTTTGCTCGGCTGTATTCTTAGATGTGGCGCAGGCCTTTGATAAAGTATGACACGAAGGACTTATCTATAAACTGAGATGTATGTTGCCAAATCAATATGCTTCTATTCTGAAATCGTATTTAGATGGAAGACATTTCAGAATAAAACAACAGAGTACTTATTCAAATCTAAGAGAAATAAATGCCGGCGTACCGCAAGGTAGTGTACTGGGTCCAATATTATACTTATTATATACTAGTGATATTCTCAAATTAGAAAACCACACTATGGCAACATTCGCAGATGATACTGCAATACTAGCACTAGGAAGAACCAATAAAGAATCCACAGAAAAACTACAAATTGGCATAAACAAAATCTGTGAATGGACTAATAAGTGGAGAATCAAATTAAACGAGTCTAAGTCAGTCCATGTTGACTATACTAATAAAAAAATTGAATATATACCAATTATTATAAACCAAAAAATAGTTCCATGAGCTAATGCAGCGAAATATTTAGGTATGACTCTAGATGCAAAGTTGAGATGGAAAGAGCACGTAAAAAAGAAAAAAGAAGAGTTAGAGATCAAATATAGAAAACTGCACTGGCTGATAGGAAGAAACTCACCCGTATCAATTGGAAATAAAGTGCTTTTATATAATCAAATTCTGAAACCAACATGGACATATGGAATCCAACTATGGGGTTGTGCCAAAAACATAGACAAACAGAGACAAAATACAACGTTTCCAAAATAAGGTGCTTAGAAATATAGTAAATGCACCTTGGTACATAAGAAATACTGACCTTCAACGAGACCTGAAGGTAGAAAGTGTATCTGCGGAAATTCTAAAACATGCAAAAAAACACAAAGAAAAGCTAGAAGAGCATATAAACATAGATGCAAGAAAACTACTGCATAATGAAAATCAATTACGAAGGCTTAATAGAACAAAACCTCTCGATTTAACTTAATATAAACAAAATAAAAATTTATATACTTGCTTATAAATACATACACACTCGAAATAAAGAGTCACCAGGGGGTGAAACTCATACAAAGACTAAGATGTCAGAAAAAAATTGCTTATTAGTCCAAGTGACTAGATCGCAATTATGTGGGAGGTGGTTTTAGTTGGTAAAAATCCGGCATGCTGATTACTCGGATCATCAGTATCTTTTGAAGATCTCCCTTTCCTCTAAAAAAAAAAAAAAATCTTCAATCATTTCAATTTCTAGATCTCTATGCAGATCAGTGTTTCTTATGTACCATACTGCATTTACTATATTCCGTAGAACTTTATTTTGAAATGTTTGTATTTTCTGTAAATTGGTTTTGCATGTGCATGCCCATAGCTGGAGCCCGTAGGTCCGTACGAGTTTTAGAATTTGCTTATAAAGCAGTAGTTTATTGAAATTGGACAAACAAAAGTATTTCCCTATAAGCCAATACATTTTACCGTAGCGCATGTTCGGTTCTTCTCTTTTTTTCTTTACATGCGCTTTCCAGCGCAGTTTTGCATCTAGTGTCATTCCTAGATATTTGGCTGTGTTTGCGTATTCTACTTCATTATCATTTATTATTCCTGGGATGTGCGGAACATTTTTATTTGTAAAGTTGATATGGACCGACTTTAGGTTATTTAATTTACGAATAATCTGCCATTTTTTGGTCCATTGTGATATATTATTCACTGCCTTCTATAGCTTTTCCGTCGCTACTTCGACAGTTTCTCCCACAGCAAGGTTAGCAGTGTCATCTACAAATGTCGCCACAGTTGTTTCACCACTAAATGGCAAGTCACTGGTAAATAAGAGATATAATACAGGGCCTAGCACATTGCCTTGTGGTACACCAGCTTCTATTTTTCTCAATGTGGAGTAGTTATCTCCTTGTTTCATTCTAAATCGTAATATGTAAGACTCTAGGATTTCTGAGTATTAATTTGGTAGATGCTTTTGCAATTTATGTATCAGTCCTTTGTGCCATACTTTATCGAAAGCTTGAGCTATATCAAGAAATATAGTAGAGCATATCTTTTTTTCTTCAAATGCTTATAATATTGTACTATGCTGGCTACGGCTCGAGTAGATAAAACGATATTCTGTGAAATTTATTTCTTTATTTTCTAGTCTATAGAACAATTCAAGTTCACACTACACTATTCTTCGCAAATTCTTTTCTTACAAGGTCTCTTTCCTCTCAAATCACTTTATCTCCTTTCAATTACTTAATTCACAAATCCAAACTAATTACTTTTTCTTGTTCACTCTCAACTTTCAATTTATCACCAAATTACAACTTCGCCCATTATCACTTTTCCAATCTCTTCGCCACGGTTCTGAACCAACTGTCTCTTTTTTGATCGCCATCTGTCCTTATATAGCAGAAGTTTCTGATAGCCAGAAACTTCTAGCAAATTTTTCGACCACTGGAACAAGAGAAATAATTCTTGCAGTTATAATTCCCTTTTATCCCTGATATTATTCGTCTCTTTCGTTGACATGAGCTGTGGAGACTTCGTCCCAGACACGAACCTCGAATGAAAGGACAGTTCGAACCAAAATTCTGCCAGAATGGAAAGTCACTTCGGAATTTGCTGCATAGACATAGGAGCGTAGTTATTATTATGCTACACTGCCCCCCTCTTAGACGTGTTCGTCCCAAACAAGTGCATCCTCATTTCGGCCATTGTATCGACTCAGTCGGTCCACATGAACCACTTTCATTTTGGCCCTCGGTCCTCGCTGGATGCGGTAGACAACATCGTTGATGCGGGTTACTATTCTGTAGGGACCTTCCCAGTTCCGCTGTAATTTAGGTGATTTCCCCTTTTGGCGATGGGGATTATACAGCCACACCAGATCTCCTTCCTGGAATCCTGACGTTGTTGCCTTGGCATCATACCTGGTCTTCATGCGGTCGCTCGTCATCTTAATCTGGCTTCTGGTCCCTTGGTGTATGTTCCCAAGCCTTTCCCCACGTACTCTTCCTCATTTCCGGGCTCATTGGTAGGAGATCCAAATTTCACCTCACTGGGTAAACGAGCTATTCCACCAAATAAGATTTCGAACGGCGTATGTCGAGTAGTGCTATGCACGGCACTTCTATAGGCCATCAATAACAAGGGAATCTGCCGGTCCCAATCCCGTTGGTAGTCACCTACGACCTTCGAGAGATGTTCGTCCAAAGTCCTATTGAAACGCTCCACCATACCGTCCGACTGTGGATGAAGCGGGGTTGTCCTTGTCTTTTTGATTCCGAGTAGTTGACACATCTCTTGGAAGATTCTTGACTCGAAGTTCCGCCCTTGGTCAGAATGCAATTCCAAGGGCACACCGAATCTGCTAACCCAATTGTAGACGATCTGCTCCGCCACGGTTCTGGCTTCCTGGTTAGGGATCGGAAACGCTTCCGGCCACTTACTGAAGTAGTCCATCACTACGAGTATATACCGATTACCATTGTCGGTTTCCGGAAAGGGCCCTGCGATGTCGATGGCGATTCGTTCGAAAGGTGCTCCCACGTTGTATTGGTGCATCTTACCTCGAGTTTTAATTCTCGGACCCTTGCTAGCTGCACACACGTCGCATTTTCTGCACAAGTCTTCGATATCTTCCTTCGCTTTTAACCAATAAAAACGTTCTCGTACCTTTTCTAGCGTCTTATTCACTCCCAAGTGGCCTCCGGTCGCCCCGCCATGCATTTCCTGTAACACCTCCTTGACCCTCGTCCGCGGTACGACAAGCTGCATTACAAACGACTTTCCGTCGGAGGATTCCCATTTTCTTCTCAGAACACCTTCTTGGACATGGAGGGAGTCCCACTGCGCAAAATATGCCTTTAAGGTCGGGCTTCTGTGAGAGATGTCCTGATGATCCGGTTTCTCCATGTTCTCCTTCCAGGCCAGAATCAGCTCGATATCCGGGTCTTCCTTCTGAGCGTTCCGGATCTCATCTACGCTCCAGCCGGCGATAGGTTCGGCTCTCATTCTTTGGATGGAAACCAGCTCCCGTTCTTCCTGACGCGCACAATGTTTACAATCCGTTCTGCATGGTCTCCGGGACAGTGCATCCGCATTAGAGTGGAGTTTTCCTTTACGATGCTGTATTTCGTAGTCGTAGATTTGCAGCCTTTCGATCCATCTTGCGACCTGAACCTCAGGACTCTTGAACTGTAATAGCCATTTTAAGGCTGCATGGTCTGTGCGAAGAACGAACTTCCTCCCGTAGAGGTATTTGTGAAAATGCTTCGTAGCCAAGATCAAAGCTAGAAGTTCCCGCCTTGTCACGCAGTAGTTCCTTTCTGGCTTAGAGAGCACCTTGCTGAAGTACGCAACCACCTTCTCTTGGCCGTCATGCACCTGGGAGAGTACGGCTCCTACCCCGACATTACTAGCATCTGCATCCACAACGAACGTTTCCCCGGGAGTGGGGTAAGCCAGTATCGGGGCATCGCATAGTCGTTGTTTAAGTGCCTTGAAGCTCTTCTCGCACTCAATTGACCATTTGAATTGTTTTCCCTTTTCCGTCAACTGGTGCAGGTTCTTTGCGATCCCGGCAAAATCCTTCACGAACCGTCTGTAGTAGGTGGCTAGGCCCAGGAAGCTCCTTAGTTGGTGTTTGTCTTTGGGGACTGGCCAGTTTTTCACCGCTTCGACCTTCTCCGGATCGGTTCTCACTCCTTTAGCTGAAATTATGTGTCCCAGGTACTTGACTTCCGCTCTTCTCTGCCATAGTTCGCTGCTCCTGATTCAGCTCACTGGACTGGAGAATCGTCTCTCTCGTTTCCGCTGTCCAAGGTGATGGGAGAGGTTTTGGAACATCACGTTCAGATATTGTTGCGACGGCGGTAATCGGCGTGCATTTTCCAGTCACCTCCCCTCGCCTTAGTTTGACAGTGTGTGGTCTTGCGTTCAAAACCCTCACTGGAACCATGGTGTTCTTTGGTTCGACTAACGTCTTTCCCACGATGTAGTCTTGAGAATTCTTCTCTGGGTCTGGTTCTACTATGTAGAATCGGTGGCTCCCAAGATCACCTTCCAGCTTCGTCCATTGCTTTCTTTTGGTCGTCCAGCTTAAGTTCTATAGAATTCCTTTGGTCTTCTATTGCTTTCTTTTGTTCGTCCATGACTAACTTAAGTTGCAGGAGCAGACTTGTTATACCCGGGTCGGCTGCTGTACTTGCTGGTTCCTCTTCCACGTCAAACTCTATGTCATGCGGATTTTCACCTTCCTGCGTTACTGCTTCTTCCAGACGAATCAGTAGGGCATCTTTTCCCCCAGTTGTGGCGAGATTCCGCTTACTGAGTTTTGCCTTTAGTTGAATTATAGTTAGTTTTCCCAATTTGCGACCCATTTTGCGCAACTAATTAACTCAACACAGAAATCGTTTTTTTTTTTTTTTTTTGTGCAATTTCACTTTATTTCACTTTATCTCCTTTGAATTACTTAATTCACAAATCCAAACTAATTACTTTTTCTTGTTCACTCTCAACTTTCAATTTATCACCAAATTACAACTTCGCCCATTATCACTTTTCCAATCTCTTCGCCACGGTTCTAAACCAACTGTGTTTTTTTTGATCGCCATCTGTCCTTATATAGCAGAAGTTTCTGATAGCCAGAAACTTCTAGCAAATTCTTCGACCACTGGAACAAGAGAAATAATTCTTGCGGTTATAATTCCCTTTTATCCCTGATATTATTCGTCTCTTTCGTTGACATGAGCTGTGGAGACTTCGTCCCAGACACGAACCTCGAATGAAAGGACAGTTCGAACCAAAATTCTGCCAGAATGGAAAGACACTTCGGAATTTGCTGCATAGACATAGGAGCGTAGTTATTATTATGCTACAATATATAAAATTTAAAAGCTACCTTAAAATAAATCTTAATCTAACTTATTTTATTCATTTTTTTTTTTTTTTGCTTAAGACTGCCAATAAATACCCTACTACCCTAAACTATGTAAGTCGTCTTTAAACTAAACTGACAATTTTAAACAGTCTATCCCGGATTGTGAGGGGACGACGAAGGAGTTTCCTCTCTTTCAGTTAGCCACCAGAATTTTAGGAACTGACGTTCTACGTCCTTCAGATCGCGACTTGATACCACCCTATTGAACCGGAGACGTGTGCGACGTCGCCACGGAGAACAGGTTGTTCATCGAGCTCATATTGCAATGTTCCTTCGAATAAGCTTAATAACGAAATTATCCATTCTTATTAGGTTAGCCCTGTTGTACAGGACCTCATTGCGATAGAATTTTATGTACAGTGACTCTGGTGTTCTGTATAAATGAATTCGAGCCCTCTCAAACACCCAAATCTTTTCCAACAAACTTGATCCCACGTTTTACCACACAGTACAACCAAATACGGGCAGGGGCCGATTGAGGGGCGTGTAGCAGATTACCTTTACCCTTGCATCGAGAGAATCTCTTTGTAAGGGCAAAAGCAACTTTGGCCACAACAGCATCTATACGTTCGTTAAAATATAGATATTGGTCTAACCAGAGCCCCAGGTATCTGACTACACTTCGACATGCAAGTGGCTATCCGTGCGGTCCCACGATTGAGAACTTTCGCCAATTCTTTCTGGTATCTCTAGAGGCTCCAGAAAACGGCGTCATATAAAGAATGGTTTCCGATTTCTGGAACTTGATCTTCACCGTCCAGTCATCGCAATATCTCTGAATCTTATCGAAGTCACGTTGCAAGAGAAGTGCAATGACCTCAGTTTGTGGTCCTGATCATGGTGCAGTGATCCTATGAGCTCGCTTGTGTAAATGTTGAAAAGGATCGGTGAATTCACCGTTTTTAATTTGAAATGTTCAAGCAGAAGTCACATTGCCATTTTTAACAATGAACTGTCTACTGAAAGTATGTACAGCAGTGGTTTGCTTATGCCCAGACTGCTCAGCTTGTAGGAGTGTCCCTCTAACCATACAGGCACCCGTGCATTGGTTCTTGCATTTGTTCCATTGGATATTTGATACCAGTTTAGACGCGGCATGTATTGTATCATGCCCCGCCTTAATTTTTATTTTTCCATTTGAAGAGAACGTGAACAAATGTTTTGGAGAACCCACTCTGAAATAGGCAGAACATACTCATAACTGCTCCACACATTTCTTCTAGGGTGTGGACAAATATTCATGGCAAATTTAATGCGGATGCGTTGAACAGTATAGACGCCTCTGTGGAACAAGCAAATAGATACATACACTTTTTAGAGTTCTATGTAGGTGCACACATACATATATATATTTCGAAATTTTAATTTCGTAGGTACATAACACCGTTCTCTAAACCAATTTCCAAATTACCTGTAACACGTAGCTACAAGTATAATAAATTCCTACAAACTAATGCGTATATGTAGACCTTTTATTTATCAAAGATTCTTTTTCTGTTTGATATGATTTGAGTTTGAATTTCTATCTTAAGAATCTCAACATTTCGCCGAAGCACGTATTATGTGGAAAATGCTCATTTACCCGAAAGGGTTATTGAACATTGTGTTGGGGTTAAATTTAAGGTTAGATTTAATTTTCAATAAATAAAGAACGAGGTATAGGTGAGAGGCGGATTTTCAGTTCCCTAATTTACTTTTGCCTCTAATTTTCCTGTAGCATTATGTCCAATAACTTAATTTTGGAAACGAAGTTACGCAATTTTTTTAAAAGTTGATGACAATGCTGCCTACGCAGCAAGTTATCGAGCCATTGAGATGTGAGGGGTGATGTGCTGATTGAATAAGGAAGGACTGATTGAATATGTAATTTTAAATCCAAATCAACCTTTTTCGATATTTTTTTTTTAAAGTTTTTAGTTGTCATTTCAAGATGGATGAAATGGATCACAGTGGATGCGGCGTATACGAGTATCTTGGAGGAATGTCAAGTTATAGGATACAAAGAAATCCCACAATCTCTGTGTTGTGATCAGCTAACATGGTGGCTGCTGGAAAACAACGATATTGTCGGCTTACTCACGAAAAGTTCCAGCAAAACCCCGAACATAGCTTTGAGCTAATGCGTTTATTTTTTCTAGCTATTCCTGGATAAAGCATTGTGAATTACCTGGCAACCTTCTGGTGGAAAAGTCAATGTTTCAATTCTGTGATTTTGGGTCGACGGGAGGTGAATGAGTTCAGCTTGGCTAAACGAACAACTTTAACTTGCTATCTAATTAACGTCCAGTTTAGCACCTTTGTTGCCCTTCGAGAATTTTTTTTTTTTTGATCGTCGACGGTTAATAGAAATTCATTACATAGTGATAGTATGAACGATAATCTTCGCGTGATGTTAAATGCTTTATCCAAACAACGAAATGGGCTTCGTGTATGTCATATAAATGCGCAAAGTCTGTATCCTAAAATAAATTAATTTTCATTTTCGTTTGTTGGAAGACATAGGTTTCGCTGTAACAGGTACGAGAGGAAGGGTGGTGTAAGCTACAAGCTTGTATTGAGCACTGAATATTATAGTCCTCTAGATTAGCGCTTTATTCAAATTTCTTGTGGAAAAAATAAGTATCTTCGAGAAGGTGTTCTATTTCATGATCAATTATTAGTTTCGGTTTTCTCTAAACATAATCCCCTATCGATTCACGACCAGTTTATCCGCCATCCTTGTCCTAATTTCCTTTCTAAAATCTAGGCAATTGACTTTCCGTCTGTATTCACACGAAGCAACAAAACTTTTCAATTGTCTAAATTAACAACTCCATGCGTTGTGTTTTGGTTTGATGAAGACTACTGTGCAGGGATTTCGAGTGACTATTACTCTGTAGCGGATGAAGCAGAGGGTGTGATAGATCGTCGTGCTACTTAGAATAGTGGTATAGGTGGATTTTTGTGGGCGATCGATAAATTCTAGGCAAGTAAATGTAGTTACTGGCTCTTCGCGTACCTAAACAAAATTTCATTCGCTAGTGCGTCTATGTTCGGCGGCAGCTGTCGTGAACGTGGTCCTGGACGGTGACATGTGCTTACGACTTGGTATTATTCTTAATACTCTTAGACTTCACGAAATGTTGTCCACCAACTGTGTTCTTTGAAGTTTGTAAAACTTAGTGATGGATTGACAGGAAAAGGTGTGGGGAGGAGTTAAAGAGTGGACAGATAGGAGAAATCGTGGTAACGATGCGCGTTAAATCCAAATCTTTACAAATTATAGGTTTCTGGAAATACTGAGGAAAACAAATAATTTTACATTTGTGTTGAATGGCTAAAAAATGTTGTCCTACGATGATCGATGCGAGCGAAACTAAGCTCTGAAGTACATGCATGTATAGAATGGGCCACACTTGTATTACGGTTTAATAGACGGACAGGCGGGATACAATAATATACTTCGTCCGAACATTTATGGTGGGAATAACGGTATAGGAGTGTTAAGCATTCAACATTCCGTCGGTAATCTGCTGGATCCATCCAAGGTCTGGAATAACATACATGCCAAACATTGACAAGCCATTCAATTCTTCAAAATCAACTCCATTCATTCTGAGTTTGACCACGTTAGTATCCAACACTACATTTTTGACGCGTTGAACTTAACTCGGTTGTTCGATCTGAATTCGGTAGACATTCGCTACCCACTTGCGACCTTGGTGTCGTTATCGAATAGGTAACAGAAAGCAGATCAGAAAAAGGGGAGAAGAGAGTTCTGAGCCCTGGTGAACACCTGCATTAGTCGAGAATGGTATAGAAGTGCATCCTTTTAATACAACCTGTAATGACCCACTCCTTAAAACACTCATGATCCACTTCAAGAAAATGTCACCGACACCATGAGCTTCAAGCTTATTAAGGACGGCACTATGCAACACTCTATCGAAAGCTTTCAAGATATCAAGAGCAACAATTCTGTATTCACCATGATCATGTATGATCTGATTCTATTATAGGTAGATCATTAAGTCCCTGTAGAACGTTGTTGCCGTAAACTATACTGGCGGTCATTAAGGGTATGGTTTCTTTTAAGATAACTCAACCTTGGACAGCACTGACGTTAAAGCTATTGGTCGGCAGTTAGATGATACCTGTGGGAAATGATAGTTGGAGGAGTTGTCTTTAAGACAAGAGAAGAAATCCCATGTGACCATGAAGACTTGTTACTATTGAGACCTTTTTGGAAACTTAGCAAGTTTTAAGATGACGTTGCAGTCAATTCTAGCCCCTTTATAACTATATCGGTTTTCCTCAGAAGGTGTTCGGCACTAAAGAGTCTTCCTTCTTCTGGATAGCAGTTGCAGGAGTCGAATTAAACCATAGTTCTTATTTTGGTTTGAGACTGACTTATTCATTTGGAATTAGAAAAGCATTTCAAGTAATATTAAATTTGTTATCATATCAGCTGCAGCATTTACGTCTCAATCGAGAAAGCATAGAGACCAGTTAAAAGACCTAAGGTGTGCCAAATTGTTCTCTTAAGGAATTTGTTTTTAACTGAATGTAGATATGTTGACCATGACTGTCAACATCAGCAATGCGTGTTGGTTTATCCACAAGTTCAGCGAGGTTGCCCAAGCAGCGAGGTTGCCCAAGCAGCGAGGTTGTCTGGTTGCTATACCAGAGTGCCGAGCCAACTAATATTACGCATATTAAAATCTTCCGCGACAACGTTTTCAGTTGTGAGATTGCGGGAAAGAATTCTAGTAATGAACTTCGAAATTTGGTCGAAGTGATTAAAAGCAATTTTATTTTTTCCAGAGTCTGGGATTCGATAGTGGAGGCAGAAGTTTATAGTATGCTTTCTGATGGTAAATATGATCCAAAAGAATGGGTCATCTGTGTATACCAAAGTGGGGCTGTAGTGGAAAGCTCCCTTCATTTCTTACTTAGAGCGCGATACCTCTATGTGCTACAGCAAAATACACTGAAATCAGTGTATTACTGCTGATGTATTTTTCACTAAATGGAGCTCGTCATAAAGGAATTAGCTCTTTAGCCTACGAATATTGGTTAAGGCGAACACAAATGCATCTATCAATGAAGATTACCTGCTACAGATCTGCGTCCGGTACAAACATCTTCTACTTTTTGTATACCGTCATCTTAGATGGGTGCTAGACTGCAAGATCCTATCAACAGAGTTTTGGAATTATTGAAACGAATTCAGTTTGAATTTGAAGCTTCATCAGCAGAGCAGGGAATAAATCCTGTGGAGCTAAGACTTAATTTTCTCGGGCAAGGTCTTATGTTGATTGCTGTTATGATGGGATCTGGCACTAAATTCAATTATATTAGCTATCTTGACTATTCTAACAGCATCCGAAAATGTCCACAAAATATAACAGATCAGCATACTCAATGGCTTTGCCTGATGTGATAGCTTTACCCCGTGATTATCAGGTCCCAGTTAGTGCCCCAAATTTTGTAGTACTTAAGGGTCCCTTTCGTGCCTTGCATTATCACCACTGGTAGATACAGATGTTGAGCACATTTGTCTGAGTTCTCAGTCGTAATGAGTAGACATAGGTTCGAGTCAAGACTCGTGGAATTTTGTAACTAAATTTGAGTCTAGCCACTGGCAGTAGTCGTCACCGCCAAGGAATTTTTGGTCGTATATCGCCACCCATTTTTCCATCGTCGACTGCCTTCATGTAAGGGTTATCATATAGCACTTTCATTTTGTGGTTTCCCAGAGGCCACTTTTCATCCTCAGATCCATTGCACAAAATTGCGGTCCCACAAGTAGTGACGTTAATAGCTCTGTCGAACTCGATGCTTAAAACTATAGATTACAATCTATACATGTATCTACCCAAACTAAGATATACATAGATAGACGTTGAAGGAAACTCCCCAAATACTTAGTTTTTCACAACATATCATGATACCCCTACATCAGCAATAACTCCAATCGTGCACTAAGGGTTCCCTTTTCAGAGATAACTGTGTTTGAAAACAGAGTAGCAAATAGCCAGTCCAAAACGAAAGTTATTCAGTTGAATAGAAATCCAGATTGGTCTAAGAAAGCAAACCGACAACGACGGCGACGATTGAACCGAGAAACTATTTCCACATTTCAACATCTGCAAGGCAAGCAGCAGGTGGCTAGGGTTGAAAAAGTATTGATTTTTGTCCCTGGATTCAAAGTGTTACTATGTATGTATGTAACTACACCAAGAAAACAATGTATGTTTCGTATTTAAGTGCATATATCGCCACCTGTAAAGTTATAGTAGTTTTTCCATTTTGAAACCCTATCCCTCTGCCCCACATACATACTTTAGAAAATTCGTTACAAATTGATCTGGGTGGTGCAAAGGACGAAAGGATGAAGGGATAAAAGGATGAAAAAAGGGTAAAAGAGAAAAAGGGAATTTTTCTCTTCAACGCCGTCAGTGTTGTTGAAGTTGAAGTATACTTGAAAGTAAATCGAATTGGATAACGTAAGTAACGCTCTATCTGGAGAACTATGTCGGAGATTTTCTTCCTTATTTTCTATTTTCATTTTCGATGAATGGACACGTAATTAAATTGTAGAGTACTACAAAATGTGTTTAGGTATGTGTGCCACAGCATGAGCACTTGATGCGACATTTGTTAGTAATTACAAGCCAGTCATTTGTATGTTTTTTTTTACTGGAATCCAAATTGAAATTGAATTGTGCAGATGTGATACAAAGGAGATGACAATGTAGGGATAGTTGAGATTTTACTTTGGGTTTTGTATTGTATATAAGTATCGCAGTATAGATTTAATTAGATCCAATTAGGAGGATTCGTGGGACAGGATAATCCTTACAAATACATTTTGATAACTAATAGGTTTATCCTTCTAACTATTTAGGTACCCTTACGGCATATACTCCCCCTATTTATCTCAAAAATTGTTAACCAGATGGTAAAAACGGCTGAGAATCAAGTACGGTATACTCCAGGAATGAAAACGTTTCTGTGTGAAAGGTAATTTCTGTTTGCTTGTTAAAAGAGGCTTAGAAAATAAGACCTCAGTTTCATACAGTATCTACAAATCGAATAGTAATAAAAGTACGGGTGGCCGTGGTATAGTGGGAACAAAAACGCTTGTCACGCTCTTGGTTCACGGTTCAAATTCTGATGTCAACAATCATCTATTTATTTCGTCTGAAATAAATAAAAAAGTCGATCAATTGCGAAAGCTAAGTCAACTCTACTGCGAAGGCATAGCACTGGCAGTAGAGCGGCCATATGGCTGAAAATTCAACTTGATCGTGATTATGACATCAAGAGGACGGAAAAAAATACTGTGAATCATGAGCAACGACAAAAAAGCAAAACAAACAAGCTCCCCAGTTATCTGGGCGCTACCCTTGGAGTTTACAGAAACTTAATACCACCTAAGTTTCAAAACCCACTACACCACTCTTTCTTTCTCTCTCTCTCAATTTCTGCAAATGCCCGTGTCCTGAAATATTTTAATGGTATTCATATCCCATTTGGCGCGCGCAAATTATAAAAAAAAAAAAAAAATTGTACCTTTTTCTTCGAGCCTATTACAGGCTTAGAGTTGTTGAAAACTATAGGTACTTTAAAAAATACAAATTTTTGTGGTATAGATGGCATTTCAAATCAGATATTGAAGAGCATTGCATGCTTTATTGTTGGTGTCCTAGCGCATGTTTTTAATAAAAGTGTTTTATCTGAAGTCTTCCCTGAAGCTCTTAAATGTGCGGATGTAGAGCCACTCTTCAAAAAATGTGCTGCTAATGATGTGAGCAACTACAGGCCTATTTCGCTTCTTCCTTCAATAAGCAAAGTTTTTGAAAAAGTAGTTATTTTTAACTTGTTGTTACTGTTAAACATGTTTTTTTTAGTTCATATCAGTTTGGATTTCAAAAAGGTAAATGTACGGAGGATACACTGTTGAAATTCTGTTCGCAAATCTTCAATAGCTTAGATAATAAAAAGTTCACAAAAGGTCTATTCGTCGATATTACCAAAGCCTTTGATATAGTTAACCATATCATTCTGCTGAGGAAGATACAAAAAGCTGGGTTTCGAGGTTTTATGCTTAGATGGTTCAAATCATATCTTAAAAATAGATCTCAAAGAGTAAAGATTGAAGCAACTAGAAGTGGAACTAAGCTTATGAATTTAGGTGTGCCTCAGGGCTCTGTATTAGGGCCGATACTCTTTCTAATCTATATTAACTCGTTAATTGAGCTAGCATTCAAAGGCCTTCTTACTGCTTTTGCAGATGACGTGGATTTAACATAAGCCTTCTAAATTTAATTGGTGATATCAATTCGGATTTAGAACTGCTAAGAACATGGTTCGCTGTACATAAGCTGATGATCAGTTCTAAAACAAAAATAATGTTTTTCAGTCTGTCAGACCAAAACTCTTTCGAAGCAGAATTTTTTTTTTATGCACCTGAGTGCCAAAGGTTTAAGCTGTTGAGCTACTTCTGTAGCTCCAGCTCTTCCACTAAAGCATTCTGTAGCAATCTTAACTGCAGCGAAAAATGTTTTCAAATTGAAAGCGTTAATGATAATTAATCTTGGGCTAATTATTGACTCCAGAATGTCTTTCTATAATCCAATTAACAGCTTGAGACAATATTTTCACGCAACACTTAGGAGTTTCTTTTATCTAAGGAGTGTCTACTCAACAAAGCTTCTTAAAATAATTTATTATGGAATTTTTCACTCCAAACTCCAATTGGAAGGAAGGAGCTTATTTCAACAAAATTCAACCTCTTCTAGTACTACAAAAACAATGTTGTAAGAAAAATTTGTGGAAAAATCGTTTACATTACTCTACGATATGAAAATTCTTCCAATCCGTCACTTGTATTGTTTTAAAGTTTTAAAGTCATTCTTTTTGGTAACTTGAATATTAGAGTTCTCGACAATTATAATGTGCGTGGCAATCATTTGCATCTAGTAGCAGTTTCTAGTTTTCGTACTACAGCCTCTAAAAATGTTTATAGTATCGCCTCATGCCGTCTCTTTAATAAGCTTTCTTTTTGGCTTAGGAATCTTAGTCCCATTAATAGATTTATGAATCATGTAAAACATTGGCTTTTAGCCCATGATGTTCGTAGCTCTTGATGTTTTGGTGTTCCGTTCTTTTTAAATAATGAATTTTGATCTCTAATGTTAAACTTTGTATTGCTTCCTTTTTTCCTTTTTTTTCTCAATTATATAATTATTATATTTTATTTAAGGTTCAATGAATTGTTTCTTTAAATCTTAAATGTATATATACTTAACTTTAAAGGGCCACCCCACCCATTTCTTTTTTTATTTATTGTTACTTTAGCTTTTAAAGTGGCATTTAATACTATTTTTGTTCAAAAAAATATGAAATGTTACTCAATTTTATCTAAATCTAAATTTGTTATTTTATAACTATACTGTTTTGATTTATTGTACACCCCGCGCAACAAAAAAGCCGCACATGGTAATTTTTAACAAAATGGAAGAAATTTAATAAATGATGACTAATCACTGCGTAGTCACTTTGTATTTTTGATGTTTAACATTTAAGTTAACACATTCCCCAATTTGACAATACATTTCGTAGCCTAATTGAAAAAAAGTAATGATCATGAAGATCAGACTACAAAATATCAGATATTACCCAAGTACTATCAATATACATAAATTAAAAAAAGAGCAACAATTTGAAAAGCAAATTTCTTTTTTCATATTTTTATTAACTAAGAAACCTTTTTACATAATTTAAGACTTTCATAATATTAAAAAATGATTCTAGTATTTCGTAGCACCACCCTTCGCCCTAACAACGCCATGAACCCTGTTTGGCATGGAGGCATAGAAATTACCGAGGTAAATGTTATTAATTTCATTGAACCACACACATTATCTTGGATCTTCTTTCCCATAAGAGCCCAGACATTTTCGATGGAGTTGAGATCTGGACTGTTTCCCGGCCAAATTAGGGATTCTATTCCTAGTTCTTCTTTCAAAGTCTTAATCTGTGGAGGAAATTTAAAAATTAAAATCATAAGATTTTCAAAACACCCATAAATATGAAAAAAAAAACCTCGAATTACTCACAGATTTTGCTCGGTGGCAAGGTGCTGAATCATCTTGAAAAATTGGTTTTGATGTTTCTGCTGTTATCACACCATCTAAGATAATTTGTTTGTACTGCATGGCGTTAACAGTGCCCTCGAGCATAATTAGAGATCCAACTCCGATTGCGGTGATGCATCCCCACACCATAACATAAGGAGAATGTTTTACGGTGTGAGCTATGCATTCGTCGCTGTAGCGTTCCCCTTTTCTACGACGAACTATCTGCTTCCCATCCGGTCCGATTAGGTTAAACTTGGACTCATCAGAGAACACCACATTTGACCAATCTTGAACACTCCAGTTTTGCCTTTCCTTAGCCCAGCTAAGGCGCGTTTTCTTCATGTTGCTGGCCAGAAGTGGCTTTTTCGCTGGTCTCCTTGCTAGCAAAAACCCATCTCGTTGAGACGATTCTGGATAGTTCTGACGCTAACTTCAGCCCTAGTAGCTTCTAGCAGGTCAGCTCTTAACTCCGATGTATTTTTAAACCTGTTTCTCAAGCTTAGCCTCTTCAGTTCTCGGTCCTCCCGAACAGTGGTACATCTCTTCAATCCTGTGCCAATTTTTCTGTCCAGATTGTGATCCCGACGATATTTGTTACAAAATCTTCTTACAGAACTCTCATTGCATCTACATCCAATTTGTCGAGCAATTTCACGAAATGACTGATTCTGTTTGGATAAGGCGACGATAACTGCCTTTATTTTCTTTACTCAATTGTACCCTTTTAGACATCGCGATATACTCTTTTCACTTTTATAGTCAGCGTACTCTTAAAATCTCATCTATCTACTGCCCACCGCGTTCCGCGCTTGAAAAGAGTGATTTTACTAACTTGTTTAAATTGCTGAAACCTAATTTCATTAATGGCGGCGATTTTAATGCGAAACATACATTCTGGGGCTCAAGACACAGCTCGTAAAAAGGCAGAATGCTCTATGAGGCAGGTATGGAGTACAGTTGTGATTTCCGTTCGACGGGTAAACCGACCTACTGGCCAACTGATACTTCGAAAATAGCTGACCTGATCGACTTTTTCGTCGTGAAAGGAATTTCTACCAACCACATTAAAGTTGAAGAGAGCTTTGATCTGTCGTCTGACCATTCCCCAGTTATTTTGACATTGAGCGAAAAACTAGTCTATACCCTAGAGCCAGCGAGATTAACCGGTAGAACAACTAACTGGGAAGGCTTTAGGAACGAAATTGAAGATAATGTTGAACTGAGCGTTCCACTTACGACACCCTATCAACTTAAGATTGAAGTTGATCGCTTCGTTGAGATCGTACAGCTCGCCTCTTGGAATAATACTCCCAATCCAAGGAAAACTCCGGACAAATACGGTCTACGATATCATACGGAAATAAAAGAATTGGTCAATGAAAAAAGAAAAGCGCGTAAGAAATGGCAACAGAGTCGTGCTCCGCAACATAAAGCTCACTTGAATCACCTGTGCAATTCGTTGAAGAAGACTATAAAGGATTTTAGGAATCGTGCGATAGGCTCTTACCTTGAAAGTTTAACAGCGAAAACAGATTCCAATTATTCACTTCGGAAAGCTGTAAAAGGCACCAAAAGGCCCAAGGTCCCCGCGCCGCCTATTAAATTAGATCACAATGAATGGGCAAGGGAAGATAAAGAAAAAGCGGACGTTTTTGCGGCCCACCTGGAAAATACCTTTAAACCGTACGATGGTCAAGTGTTTTACGACAATATCAATAGGCCGGATTTACCATCTGACGAGTTAGCACTTACAAGTGCAATGCTGAGGGAACTCAAACATGAGATCGGGAATCTAAAACCTAAGAAAGCTCCTGGTTATGACTTGATCACCGGAGAAATTCTCAAAGCTTTACCTAGAAAAGCATTGATTAAGCTTCTTCATATTGTAAATGCTGCGCTCAGATTAAAACACGTGCCTAACCAATGGAAAGTCGCGGAAGTTATAATGGTTTTAAAACCAGGAAAGCCGCCAAATGAGGTAAAATCTTATAGACCAATTTCGCTACTACCAGTCATATCCAAAATTTTCGAGAGGATATTGCTAAGGCGCCTCCAACCGGTTATAGAAGGAAATAATCTTATCCCTGACCACCAGTTTAGGTTCAGAAGTAAGCATTCGACGATTGACCAGGTGCATAGAATTACTGATGTAATCGAGAAAGCACTTGAAGAGAAAAAGATTTGCTCAAGCGTATTTCTTGACGTCTCGCAAGCCTTTGATAAGGTGTGGCATGATGGCTTGAATTGTAAATTACGACAAGTTCTCCCTGTATGCCTATACGACATTCTAGAATCATATCTCGGGAATAGACTCTTCCGTGTTAGACATGGAAATGAATACTCGGAGTTAAAAGAAATTTCGGCCGGTGTACCGCAAGGAGCCGTTCTTGGGCCACTACTCTATCTGTTATATACTTGAGATATACCGAAAGAAGATGGCACTATCCTGGCTACGTTTGCCGATGACACCGCTATCCTAGCCGTAGGTAAAACAATTGAAGAAACGACTGCAAAACTGCAAAACGCACTGAATAAAGTAAATGAATGGACGAGGGACTGGCGGATCGCCCTCAACGAATCTAAATCTGTTCACGTGGATTTCACTTATAAGAAAACTAATGACTTGCCAATTTTCCTAAACTTGCCCCGAATACCTTTTGCAAACGAGGCCAAATACCTTGGAATGGCACTCGATGCAAAACTGAAATGGAATTCTCACGTGAAAATGAAACGTAAAGAACTCGAAATCAAATATAGAGAAATGAACTGGTTGCTCGGAAAACACTCCCAGCTCAGTACTGAGAACAAACTGCTTTTATACAAGCAAGTGCTAAAGCCGGTGTGGACTTACGGTATACAACTTTGGGGCTGTACCAAGAAAACAAACGCCAATATTTTACAAACTTTTCAAAATAAAGTGCTAAGAGAAATTGTCCACGCACCGTGGTATACTAGAGACGATGATATCCACAAGGATCTCGGAATTCTGACAATCGGAGCTGAAAATAGAAGCTTCGCTAGAAAGCATAGAAATCGGACATGTCAACAATACTATCCAACAAATTCTGGATGAAAGCAATTTATTGCGCCGACTACAAAGGACGAAACCTTTCGACTTGGCGAGATAGGAATCAACCGCGCCTAGATTGCGGAACATGCAGGATCTTTCAGTGGAAAGTAACCTGCCAAACGTGTTATTTTTTCATGATAGAAAAATTGCTTGATAAGGTCGTTCTTAGTTCCAATATATAACAAATTAAATCGCATGGTGGTTTTTTTAGTCAGTAAGAATCTGACACTACTATGAGCACGCGCTTGCTATCCTCATAGTGTCTATGGAAGATTTTTTCACCAACCCTGGGGGAAAAAAAAAAAACTTTTATTTAAGAAATACAACTGCACGCACTGTTAAATACTGCCAGAATGAATTCCAACACATCCCAAAATGTGCATTACCTAACCCGGAAGCAATAAAATATAATTCGGCGAATCCCTTAAAGGTAATTAGCGCAAAAAAATGGAAAACCCGTTTGCTGCTTTTTTTGTTGCGAGGGGTGTAATTTAATTACTAGAGAAAATAAACTTTTTACTACTACTACTTTTAGTTTGCCAAAAATTTGGACCGCCACATTGTGAACCGTTTAGTGTTTTTATGGTATCTGACTTGTAGGATATATTTTTGTAAAATCAATAGAGGATTTATTTTATTCTTAAAAGTACCTCTCCAGCAAGCAATACCATATAATATAGTTTTGAGTGAAAAATATCATAATAAATAATTTTTAAAACCATACTTGAACAGATATTACGCAAATAGAAAAAGTGCCGAAGTGTACAGCGTAAATAATTCCTCAAAGCATTTAAATGTTTTGAAAAGCTCATTTTCGAGTCAATGATAAGCCCCAAGTATTTAAATTCATTGACATTTTCGATTAAAAAACATTTATCACTGCAGCTTAGGCTGCCATTAAAGGTAGGAGAAGATAAGCCAGACCTACAATGGCAAATAGAAAGTTTAAATTTTTGGCACTCTGGTGAATGAAAGTACAGATTAACTTCAAGATCCGGTATACACGACAAACTGTAAACACATATGGCACTTATGACCAAGTTGTGTTTGGAAAACCAGATTCTCAGAAGATGAAGGTCCATATTTATGTCAGAAATCAGGTCTAGGCGACTGTCTGAACCATATGAGAAACCTACATCATCCGCAGAAACAGTTGGCGTGCCTTTGAAATTAAGTGCAAAAAGAGAATTGATGTAAATAAGAAACAAAATGGGACCTAAGGCAGAGCTTTAAGGTACCTTAAGACCGCTCCTGATTTCCTCAATCTTCACTCTTTGTGACCTATTTTTCAGATAAGACTTGAACCATTCAAACATGAAGCCACGAAAACCTACATTTTCAAGTTTATTAAGAAGAATGATGTACTCGACCATATCAAACGCTTTGGTGATATCAATAAATAGACCAGCAGTGGGCTTTTTACTATCGAGGTTAGACATAACTTTACTACAAAATTGTAGAAGTGCATCTTCGGTCGATTTACCTTTCTGAGATGTATTATAAAACTTAGATGTATTAAAAAACTTAGTTTTTAAAAGATAATTCACTATCCTATTTTTTACAAGCTTTTCAAAGATTTTACTTATAGCTGATAGAAGAGATAAAGGCCTATAATTACACATTTCTATAGTAGAACCCTTTTTAAATAACGGAACAAGATCTGCACACTTAAGCTCTTCTGGAAAAATTCCCTCAAAAATACAGCGATTAAAAATGTGTGACAGTACGTCCATTACATAACATGCAACTTTTTTTTAGCAATATATTCGAAATACCGTCAGCACCACACGAGTTTGTATTTTTTAGAGTACCGATAACTTTCAAGACTTCAAGTGAAGTTATGGGACAAATACAAAATTGTTACAAAGAATTGGGTCAGCACAGCAACCAGTTGTCAAAAAGGGGGAGACAAGAAGGTTGGACATGATCCGGTTGTAAACTGGTAACTATGTTAGTAAATATTTATTGTGTGCCTGCACCTTCACTGGGAACAAATATTTCGCCTGGTTCTCCTCTTTTAGTGTCACTAGTTTAATACAAGTTGGCAAACCTGAATCAATTTCGTGAACATTAATTTATCAGTACAAAAAAAGAGCTGCCAAGTGAGGTGAAACACTTTTCTGAAAACTAGGAATATATTATTACCTTAACACTTGCAAGTAAAATCAACAAGTATACGTATGTTCAACGTTTGTAAAGAAAACATTACATACTCATCGCATTAGCAAGATAGTGTAAAATATCTCGCCGATCTATCTTTGTCTAACCTAAGTAATAACCACTTAACAGCGTGTATCTAACTCCGTCGTAGCATCATTCATCAACACGTTAGTTAGCCTCCACGCGGCGTAGATACCCCACCAGGCAGCGGCGAACATGACAGAATTGTTTACATATACTTTTGATCTAATTTTTCAATTTGCTCCGCATGCATTCGTCGGAGTGTGGCAGTGCATGGTTGTGGCGGTTTACTTTGCGGCCGACGACGCAACAGTTTGTGCAATTGATATCGCCTTGAATAATTATTTTGTGCAGTGATGCTGTTGCTATTGCTGGTGGTTGTTGCATCATGATCAGATTGCATGGTGATCGATTTGACGCCACTTTTTGTCGCACATAAATTAATGCACCGAGGGTGTTTGCTGCAGTCTCTCCGTTTTGATTTATTGACTTGTCTCTGTTGTTCGATACGATCATTCTGACTATGCTATCGCTTGCGAATAGTGATGCTTTCATCGACTCAGATTTGTTTTCGCCCATACACCCGCCCGCAGGCTGGTGAGAGCTTTGAATGAGGTTTAAATTAAATAAATTGAATCAAATTGTTGGAGTGGAACGCTTTACGATGGGGTTATTCGTTGGATTCACGGCAATTCGCCCGTTAGATGACGCGTGTTGTTTAATTGATTAATAGACGTTTTACATTAATCACACCTAGGGAGTTTAAACTCTTCGAGCGTAATGAAGCCTAATAAATATTTATGTAAAGTTGACGTCAAATAAATTGCTTGCTTTTTCGCTGTAAAACAATCTTGATGAATGACACTTGGAGTAAATACAGACCGCCAGGGCATCTCCTTGGGGTGTTACGTTCGATCGCAGTAGTTTAATATGAGTATGGAAGGAAATGAAAACTATGCTTATGCGGATCTATTTTTGGTATTTTTCCTTGGGATTCCTGCAGAGAGATATTGTAATTCAGTGATCTCTATTGAGTATGCGGATGATACAAGTGGCGAACATAGTGTGTAGTTAAAGAACAATTATTCTACATTTTCAATTTTCGCCTAACAACAACTTATGCTGTACTTATAAGTAGGTATATTTCTTGGTATTGTTCGTGTATCATTGTTCGTGCACTAAAATTAAATAACTTGGTACAAGCATGGCTAAACTTAAAACTAAATATTATTGAAGTCAAGGCATTTTAAAATTAGATGAGAGTCTAAGATAAGTTGACGGAAGGTGTGTCAATGATGATCAAAATTAGGTGAATATAGCAAGATCCAAGATCAAATCTAACAAGCTTTCTGGATGAATTCGTACGGAACATAAATTCAAATCATATATAACAAATATATGCTGTCACCAAAAAGGACAGTCAACATCGGCGACTTAGACAAAACGTCACAATGGACAGCTACAATTTTGAGGCAGTTAAGAACTTTTTCTATCTAGGATCCACCACACCAGCGCAGAGATCCAGCGAAGAATCAGACTTGCCAACCCGTGTTCCTTTGGAATAAGAAGGCAATTGAGTAGCAATGCCATCTCGCGGACAATTAAGGTGACTTTGTATAAGTCTATCGTCCTTCGAGCCCTTCTACGAGTATATCGCGAAGAAGGGCTCACATAAAGTGGCGCACACAACTGGAAAAGGACCTCAACCACAACTTGGTGTGCACAACTGGAGGCGGCTAACACAAGATCAAGCTGGGTGGAGACGCTTGTTGGTTGAGGACCAGACCCACCTCTGACAATGACACCATCTAAAGTGAAGTTAGCAGAGTGATTAAAGTGTTAATGAAGCAAATGATTATGTAAGGCGTTCCTCTGCCGTCAAAATCAAAATTATTATTTTACGATAAGTTTTTATTAGCTTTGCTTGGAATTGTGGTCAAATGTTCAAACTAAATGGCGAGGATTGGTATTAAAAGAGATCTGATAAAGCAGTAAAGAGCATTGAATGTTGCCAGCAAGCTACTGATATAGAAAGAGTATATCAGCAGTGTAGCGACATGAAGAAGCCTGCTTGTGACCTCCCAGCCCAAACCCCATAATAAATACAAAAAGGATTCAACAGTTTCAATTCTCTGAATGCAGACATAATAATACGGTGACTAAACCTAGCTAACATAGTTTTACGAATGTCATGTAGAGAGATTTGGTAAAATAGGGGTTTGGAAATTCTTTGGACAAGCGTTTGACAAAGCCTTGTGCAAAACAAGCTTTGTCAATGCGTTTACGGAAGTTAAGTATTCTATCACAGATTACGCACAGTTGGTGAATAGACGTCACTGAGAAGGCGAGTTCATTGCTAATGAATCGGATGGGGAAGACGCTTACGTAAGTTATGGCTAATTTATTCACATTATGTTGGTGCCAAATAGAGAATTTATTTAAATCTTTCTGTTATGCAGGAAAATCAGCAGGAGACTTAATTTGTCTTGAGATTCTCATATCGTCTGCTGGGCCCATGGTCAGTTTCTGTAAAGATGGACCCAACACCATTAATGACCATGTATGAGCTGTGGCGCCGACCTATTGAAACCAAAAGTTGTCCATGCCGTTATCAGATATAATTGACATAAAAGAAACCGTTATCAGGGCCCGATAACGCTCTTCATTGACGGTTACGGCTGCTTCAGGATCGTCTTCGAAGAAGAACGGTCCAATGATTCTTTCCACACAAATTCCAGTCCAAACAATCACGCATTGGTTGTGGAGAGGTTTTTCGTGAATTAAGGATTTCATTGGCGTAAAACCGACAATTTTGTTTATTTACAGTCCCATTCAAACAAAAATAAGCACGTTGCGTTTTCACAATTGGGAACATGTTTTAAGTGTAAAACTGCACGATAACAGAGCGTTGTGTGTGGTGGCGTGTTCTGTTCCATGGCCCAAATTCGCTTGGACTGACGTTTCGAACGCCGGCTGTCATAAGCCGACCTGAAAACAGATGTCAAAGTTGCAGGGTTGCCAGATGCCGAAGGTTTAAATGGCCCACCTTGTAGATGCAAGTAGGAGTCAAAATGAAATGAAATGAAAATCTTATATATGGGCGTGATGTATGTATCTTTCCGCAGTTCAGTGGATAACCATACGAAAAATTGATATCCGAAAACAGCAGAAAGTAGCAGGGTTAAGTTGTGCACACATTTGTTTAAAAGTTTATCAGGGCCAAGGAAGAAGATTGATGTTTTAAGCCACTGACGATATTATATGCATTGTCATCCAACAAGAGGTGTCATTTTAAATTTCGCGCCATTGTTGACCAGTCACCATTCAACTGTCATTGCGATGACTTTTGATAAGTGAAAACTAGGATGTTATGGATCGATACACACTCGCACAACGTGTTGAAATAGTGAAAGTTTCAGATTTTTTAAATCGGCTTTGCGAAAATTGAACTCGAAGGTCTTCTGTGAGTTAGGATAGGTTAGGTTGAGGTGGCTGTCAGCTATTATAAAAGCCAACACATCTAGACCAATAAATATGTCCATTGTGATACCACATGGGTTTGGGAAAGGGTCTCTAGCCTACTCATTGAACCATTTGGAGCTAGTGATGAAGCGTAGGAGGACCCTAACGTCTATTTTTTCAGATCATTTAGGTTGTTGAAACAGAAGGTTCTAAGTGGAATTTCCTTCTTTGAAAGACAGCTGGGCAAGTGCAAAGAAGGTGAGAAATAGTCTCCTCCTCCTCCTCATCCTTGCACCTTCTGCAGAAATCATTTGAGAAAACGCCAAGCCTTGTTGCATGCATTAGAGTGTCCAGTGATGACACCTATAACAGCGCAGTCTATTGAGAGAAATAACATTTTTAGAGCGCTTTAGATCCAGCTTAGGCCAGATTTGTTTTGTCGTTAGACACTTGTCCACCTAGAATTTGTCCTTTCAAAAGCAACCAGCTTTAATTTAAGTTTGCATGTAGCGATCGGCATACCCAGCGAACTTTTGTCTGGAAGGATGGGTATTGTTGTTCCGTGTCTGGCAAGTTCGTCTGCCTTACAATTTTCTGGAATGTCCCTGTGCCCCGGCACCCAAACTAGGTGAATATTGAACTGCTTCGGCATCTTTATAAGAAACGATCGGCAGTCTAGAGTTATAAAATTTATTGAGGATGATTCCAAGGATTTGATTGCTGCTTGGCTGTCTGAAAAGATACGGATGTCAACGGTTCATATAACCTTTTTCTTTAGAAAAGAGAGATTTAGATTAAGCCTATCAGATAAGACACCACCACCCACCCCGTCGTTAGTTTTTGAACCGTTCGGTATAAAAATGTATTTTCTGTGATTAATGTTATAATTTTGGTATGAAAATGTTAAGGATAGGGGAGTTATTAGTGTCAGTCGACAGGATTAAATTCAACTATCTATGCAGAATGTTCTTTATACCACTCTTGTGGGGTATTTTATTCTACCTCGCCTGTGATAGATTAAATCACCCACAAGAATCGCCAATCGATTCAATGGCTTCAAACAAAACAATGAAATTGATATTTGCTAATAGGTTATGAGGGGTGGATTCAACAGCACAATATGTGCAGGCAACGTTTTGTGAGGTTAATTTTAACACATATAAGTTCCAGATTAGCAATATTAGGGATATTGAAGGTCGTTGCATTGTGACATAAGTGTACAGCGCCAAGAGTACACCCCGTTCAGAGGATTTTTAGGGGAATTAAAAGTGATTACAAATACTTTAGAAAATTGTGGGTTCAAATATTTACGGCGAGTTTTTATTTCTTGGAATTATGTACTTTAAAGTAAATAATTTTTTATAGCGGCCTTTAACACTCAGGAAAAGCTACAAAAAGTTGTGGGTGGGTGGAGCCGCAAACCTCAATAAAAACAAAAAAAAATCGCGGACCGGAAATGAAAGAATGCTATCAAAGTGCATGAATTTAATTTAAAAGTTGTTTTGTTTTTATAACTTTTTTACAACACAGAAGAGTAACATAAACCCTTCTACAGTAATGACATCTTAAAAGCCTGATTTTCTTTATAGCCAAAAATTTATATCAACTAAAAAGAAGGTGTTCATTGTATAATTTCTGTTAATTACCACCCTCTTATGCTAGTGTAGGTACGAGTATATCGTTGAGTAAGAGGGTAGCAATATATCGAGCTTGTCATCACAGTCGACACACAATAGATGTGACACCAATCGATAGTTCGTACAAGGAGATGCAACAGTTAATTTTCTGTCATTCGTCATTTGTCACACTATATGTACATATGTACATTGCGACCCGCGAACGTTGTCAATCGCTAACAATAGAAGTGTTGAAATGTCTCTACAGTAGCACAAACAAAAAAGATTAGCAATGAAATCGTGAAGAGAATCATGATTTGGATTTGTGCTGTCAAAATTATGATATAAAGGAACTCAACACAAAAGCGCACACTGCAAGAAGAAATCCGAACTAAATTCGAACTCCCTTAATTTACAGTAGTAAAATCTACTTTTAGGGCATAATACTCTCTTTATCCAAAGCAGCCCTTTGCTGCGGATAAATCACAAAGTAAGTTGGTGCTAGCTATGCAGCAAGTTGGTGCTGCCATGCTGTATTGTATTTACAAAAAAAACACCCGGTATGATATACAATGATGTGGTCTATTTCTCTGCGTCATGCATTGTAACGCATTGTAAAATTTAATAACTACAAAATCTACCACACCGCTCACTTTGAAAACACAGCTAAGGGTGGAAGTGCAGTAATAGTAAAAAATAATATACAACAATATGAGGAGTTGAAGTATATTACAGAGAAAATACAAGCTACAGCAGTGTGTAAAAAAGCTAAGCATAAACAAATTAATATAGTTGCTATTTACTGTCCTCCAAAACATTCAATTACAAAATTAAAATATTCAGATTTTTTTGAAAAACAAGGAAACAGATACATAATAGGTGGAGATTTTAATGCCAAAAACCTTAACTGGGGATCCAGATTGACAACAACGACAGGAAAAGAACTTTATGCTGCTATTCAAAAACATCAGTGCGAATTTCTCTCGACAGAAAGACCCACGTTCTGGCCTACAAGCTGAACTTAACAAGTAAAATAGATTTAATGATACCCCTTATAACAAAAATGATATAGAAAAAGAACTGCATAAGTTGGTCAGCGATATTCAGCAATCGGCCTGGGAAAGCACCCCCGCCCTAAAGAGAAAGAAGACACAAAAAAACTACACGAAAGAAATAAAAAATTTAGTAGCAGATAAAAGACGAGCAAGAGGAACGTGGCAGAAAACAAGAGCTCCACAACATAAAGCCAAGCTAAACAACCTCTGTCAACAACTAAGAAGAGAAATTTAAAAAATTTAAGGAAGATTCAATGAAAAGGCACGTCAGAGGGTTAACAGCTGAATACGTAACTAATTACTCTCTATGGAAAGCAACAAAAGGATTAAAACAGCCCTACTGCGCAAATACCTCCAATCAAAGCAACTGATGGAAACTGGGCAAGAAGCGATGAGGACAAAACCATTCTCTTCGCAGACTACCTAGAAAACAATTTAAACCACCAGTTGAAAATGGAAATATACAACCTACGTTAATAGGTCCTTCAGAAGAAGAAAGCGAAGAAATTCTGCTCACAACTCCTAATGAAATTTGCAACTTAATTAAGCATGAAATAAATGCAAAGAAAAGTCCTGGTATGACCTTATATCTGGTGTCGTACTAAAGAACTTACCAAGGAAGGCAATAATAAAAATAACAAATTTAATAAATGCCACATTTAAGCTTAAATATGTGCCTAGTTTGTGGAAGGTTGCTGACGTCCTAATGATTCTCAAACCTGGTAAACCGCCAAATGAAGTGTCATCTTACAGACCTATCTCGTTATTGCCAATGATATCAAAAGTGTTTGAGAAAGTACTCGCAAAGCGTTTAAATAAAATAATTAAAAGGAAAAAGCTGATTCCGAAACATTAAATTATTTTTCGAAGGCAGCACTCTACGATACAACAGGTACACAGAATTACGAATAAAATCGAAGAAGCACTAGAAAAAAAGGAAAGTTTGCTCGGCTGTATGCACGAAGGACTTATCTATAAACTGAGATGTCTGTTGCCAAATCAATATGCTTCTATTCTGAAATCGTATCTAGATGGAAGACATTTCAGAATAAAACAACAGAGTACTTATTCAAATCTAAGAGAAATAAAGGCCGGCGTACCGCAAGGTAGTGTACTGGGTCCAATATTATACTTATTATATACTAGTGATATTCCTAAATTAGAAAACCACACTATGGCAACATTCGCAGATGATACTGCAATACTAGCAGTAGAAAGAACCAATGAAGAATCCACAGAAAAACTACAAATTGGCATAAACAAAATCTGTGAATGGACTAATAAGTGGAGAATCAAATTAAACGAGTCTAAGTCAGTCCATGTTGACTATACTAATAAAAAAATTGAATATATACCAATTATTATAAACCAAAAAATAGTTCCATGAGCTAATGCAGCGAAATATTTAGGTATGACTCTAGATGCAAAGTTGAGATGGAAAGAGCACGTAAAAAAGAAAAAAAGAAGAGTTAGAAATCAAATATAGAAAACTGCACTGGCTGATAGGAAGAAACTCATCCGTATCAATTGGAAATAAAGTGCTTTTATATAATCAAATTCTGAAACCAACATGGACATATGGAATCCAACTATGGGGTTGTGCCAAAAAGACAAACATAGACAAAATACAACGTTTCCAAAATAAGGTGCTTAGAAATATAGTAAATGCACCTTGGTACATACGAAATACTGACCTTCAACGAGACCTGAAGGTAGAAAGTGTATCTGCGGAAATTCTAAAACATGCAAAAAAACATAAAGAAAAGCTAGAAGAGCATATAAACATAGATGCAAGAAAACTACTGCATAATGAAAATCAATTACGAAGGCTTAATAGAACAAAACCTCTCGATTTAACTTAATATAAAAAAAATAAAAATTTATATACTTGCTTATAAATACATACACACTCGAAATAAAGAGTCACCAGGGGGTGAAACTCATACAAAGTCTAAGATGTCAGAAAAAAATTGCTTATTAGTCCAAGTGACTAGATCGCAGTTATGTAGGAGGTGGTTTTAGTCGGTAGAAATCCGGCATGCTGCTTACTCGAATCATCAGTATCTGATCTACCGATTTCCATAGTGTTTGCGTTCATAAGGTAATTTTTCAGAAAAATTTACGGATAGCTAAATTTCACTTCTCTTTCTGTAAAACTGTAAGCACATGAACTCCCAATCTATTTTCAAAAAATTAAACGTAAACATTTAATTTTTAAATTCTAAATATTTTTAAAACACTCTTGTGTTTTGCATTTGTTTTCATTTACATATGGTTGTCAACAGTGCAACATGAAAGATTAACAGCACCGCTGGATCTATCCTGGATCAGACCTGCCTGATCGAAATAGAGGAATGCTTCTGGAGGGACAAAGCCGTTAATGCGCACCCTCTCATGGTACCTATGACTGGGGTAATAAGCCCCGAAGATCAGGTTATTCACCGAGGTCATTGCTCTTGCAATGTACCTTTGAGTCATCTTGACCAGGAAATTGTCCACTCTTATCAGATTCGCCCTGTTGTATACTCGTAGGACCTCATTAGAATAAAATTTTATGTATTGAGACTCTGGTGTTCTGTAAAAGTGAAGGCAAGCCCAAAAGCAGGCCCTTACAAACACCCGAATCTTTTCCATCCTACTTGCCCCTATGTTGAACCACACGGGACATCCATATGCGTGCATGGGCCGAATGAGGGCCGTGTAGCAGATTACCTTTACCCTTGCATCGAGTTGCTTGCTATAAAAAGTCTCTTTGTAAGGGCGAATGCATCTCGGGCTCTGGCCAAGGTATCTGACTACGTTTTGACAGGCAAGTGGACGCCCGTGCTATCCAATTATAGAGAACTTTCGCCAATTCTTTCTGGTATCCCTAGAGGCCAGAGACAACGGCGTTCTGAATAGAATGGTTTTCGACTTCTGAAGGTTGATCTTCAACTTCCAGTCGTCGCAATATCGCTGAATCTTATCGAAGTCACTCTGCAAGAGTGTTGCAATGACGTCGATCTTAGGTCCTGATCTGTACGCAATCAAATCGTCTGCGTACGCTAGTGCGTGCCGAAGAGATCCTATCAGATCAGCTGTGTAAATATTGACAAGGATCGATGAATTAACCGCTTAAGCAAGAGGAAATTAAATTATTACAGTAGAAATTTTTGGTTTTGAAATTATCTGGACGATGGATGTCGAAGTATTCAACATCTACTTTAGAATGAAAATATGATGGATATGAAGTTTCAGTCCTTCGATTTAGGCTACATTGACCAAATATATATGCATATGTACGAGTAATGTCTCACTCGCGCAATACTCGGAATAACAAACCACTCAGAAACTCTCCGATTGGCTCTCCCACATTTCTACTGTCATCTTCTATACGACCGACGATGGCGGATAATCATACTGACTTGCTGGGTAAAATTAAAAGTCAAGGTGAGTCTATAATGAACAAAATGATTGAAATGGAGGAAAATTTATTAAAAAGGATTGTGATCACCGAAAACAAAATGTCAGAAAAACTTGAACAAATAACGCACGACTTTATTCAATTAAGCAATCGGGTCACTGCTCTCGAAAAATGTTCTGATGAAATCAGCTGCTTAAAGGAAGAAGTAAACACAATAAAAGCTCATATGGAAAAATGCACACAAAACCTTTCACCGAATGCCGAATCAAAACACTTACGCAGTGAACTCGCAAGTATGAAAACTCAATTTGAGGCTTTCAATATAAAGAAATTGGCCGCCGATGCCATTTTAATTGGAATACCATACATGGAGAATGAAAACCTTAAAACAATTTTCAACCACCTGTGCCACTCACTTGGGTTTCAGCCACCAACCATAAACGGAATTTTTCGCGCAAAATCAAGAAGTGACTCTGTCATCATAGTCAAATTTTCCTCAGTGAACGATAAGCGTATCACGATCAAGGCTATTTCGTCTTTCCGCAAATCACACGCCCGGCACTTTTGTTTACGAGATATTGACCCCGTTTTTAATTCGGATTCATCAGTCTATTTGCACGAAAGTTTAACAAAACACAACAGAGAAATTCTCCAGCATGTTGATATAATATGCGTATCCGAAACATGGCTCTATCCAACCCTAAATAATGTCGCTATTGCTATCTCTGGCTATAAAACTTATCGAGCTGATCGTATTGGAAATAGAGCGGGTGGAGTGGCAATTTTTGTTAAGGAGACTTTGTCAAGTAAAATTATTAAAACATCTAGTATCAACGATGACATCGAATACTTGTTTATTGAGCTTCTTTATGGATTTGACAAATGCTTGATTGGTGTCATTTACAAACCTCCTTGGATAACTAACACAATCGCTGTTACTAATGTCCTTGAGAATATTGGTTTTGAATATAATCATATAGTAGTCACCGGTGATTTAAATATTAATCTCTTAAACAATAACAACATTCAGTTTAGAAACAATTTAATCAGCTTACACTTATCCGCAGTGAATACCACCTTACCCACGCATTTTAGTGTTCACAACTCTACCCTTCTGGAGGTTTTCATTGTAAATAGACCCGAACGAGTAAATTATTATTGCCAACTTGATGTTCCCGGGTTCTCGAAACATGACCTTATTCTTCTATTCTACGACTTAACTTTTGATCGCACAGCTGAGCCGACTGTTATTAGCTACAGAGATTTCAAGTCAATTGATCCGATTGCCTTGGCGAGGGATTCTCTCAATGTAAATTGGCATAGTCTATATTTCATGCTATCTATTAATGAGCAGGTTGAAACTTTTACATCAATAATTAACAACTTATTTGAAAGTCATGTTCCCCTCAAAAGACTTGTCTTGCGCAACCAAAAACATAGCTGGTTCAATCAATACATCGCATCACTTATAAAAGCTAGGGATTTATCGTACAAACGGTGGAAAAAATTCAAACTTCCAATGTTTCATGATTACTTTAAGAAGCTCAGAAATAAAGTAAATCAAGAAATTAAGAAGTCTAAAACTAAGTTTTTCTCTTCCAAATTTAGACCCGGCCTGAGCAACAAGAAAGCCTGGAGGCAAATTAAAGAGCTTGGCATAGGCAAAAATATTGATCCTGGTGGTTGCGTGGACATTGATATTGACCAGCTAAATAAAAAGTTTGCTGCTGCTTCTACTGACCACAACAGACAACTATGTGAAATGGACGACTCGGACTATATAAACCCAGAACTTATACCTGACTCATCAGCTATACTGGCAATCAAATCGGATGCTATTGGTCTGGATGGAATGCATCCTAGGTTTTTAAAAATTGTAATTTATCATGGGTTACCACCTCTGACATTCATCTTTAACAGAATATTAACTTGCTGCATTTATCCAAAATCTTGGAAAAGGTCAAAGATAATACCAGTCCTGAAAAGTACTGTTGGTAAAGAGCGAGAGTATCGGCCCATTTCGATACTCCCGTTCATGTCTAAAGCACTTGAAAAAATCATGAGCTCACAGCTTCATGCATATTTGAAAAATTTCAAGTTACTCTCACCATTTCAATCGGGTTTCAGACCACAACATAGTTGCACTACTGCATTATTGAAATTAGTTGAAGATATTCGCATTGAGATGGATAATGATCATGTGACTTCTCTGGTGTTACTTGATTTCTCGAAGGCATTCGACACTGTGTCGCACGATATTCTCATTCTTAAGCTTAAACACTATTTTAACCTCGATTCCTCTGCCATACAAATTATTATAAGCTACCTTGAGGATCGTTCACAAGCGGTTTATTCCAATGGCAATTTATCCTCATTCTTAAAAACTGGTACGGGCGTTCCCCAGGGATCCATTTTAGGGCCGCTGCTGTTTACCATGTTTAATAATGATATACCCACTATTCTCAAACATTGTAATATACAAATGTATGCTGATGACGTACAACTTTATTTGAGTTTTCCTCTGGGACTCGTTGAAGATGCTACAGTGCGTATAAATGAAGACCTTCTGACGGTGGTTAAATGGTCACATAAAAACAAGCTAATGCTTAACTCTAAAAAAAGTAAAGCGATAATGATAAGTCGTACTAGCTTGGATAAGTCGTCTCTTCCTAAGGTAGAAATCAATGGAACCATTTTAGATTACGTAGAAAGTGTTAAAAACCTCGGAGTGACATTTAATCAATATCTCACCTGGGAATCTCATGTGACCAATACTATAGGCAAAGTCTATGGAGCCCTGCAAGCCTTAGGTCAAACTAGTAGCTGCCTCCCGCGCAAAATAAAAACAACTCTTGTCAAAACACTGCTCCTTCCAATACTACTATATGCACACCCAATTTACTGCGACCTAGATAGCAATAGCTCACGTAAACTCACAGTTGCTTTCAATAGTACAGTACGATATGTCTATAACAACCGTAGATATGAACATATTTCGGAATATGCGCGTGAATTTGTTGGGATGGAGTTCAAAAAATATCTCGATTTTAATGTTCTAACTTTCCTTTTTAATCTTAAAGAATCAAAAGCTCCGTCATATCTTTTTCATGTTCTTCAATTTGCCTCATCCGCGAGAAGTGAAGCATTTATTATTCCGCGCTTCAAATATTATACGACTCAGAAACAGTTCTTTATTTAGGCTGTAAGACTCTGGAATTCCCTCCCAGCCAGTTTAAGGAGATCTAATAGCAACGGTGACTTTAAAAGGCGACTTAGCGAGCATCTAAGCATATAAATGTGCAGACATTGAACTTTTATTTCTTATTTTTCTTTCTTTCTTTGATTTTTGAGGCTGTTTTGATTTGACAAAAGGATACTAAAAATCGTTAATTAATTATTAAATTTTTGAATTTTAATTTTCTCAATTGTATGTATATATAAATATTTATTTTTTTCCTTATTTTCTTTCTTTTTAATAATATATGTTTTCTTATTTTTCTTAATTTTAATTTTTTTTTTTTTTAAAAATTATTATCAACCATTTAAAGTAGCTGCACAGTAATAATAATAATAATAATAATAATAATAATATATACATATTTATATACAGACAGATAGACAGATAGAATTGAGGGATCCATTTTTTTGAATTTTTCTTTTATAGTAATATCAAGTTTGATTAAAATTTGGAGACCGAGAGAGTTTTACAGGAAACCGATAGATAGCCGAAATATTGATTTTTGAAATTCTCTACAAAAATATTTTTTTTTTTTATTTCCAAAGTTTATATTTATCTGTCTTAGGACACCAAGCAATTGTTTTAAAAGCTATAAATTAAGTCGTAAGACCATTATCTTACAAAACTTTGCTGTTACGTTACTTTACTTTTACTTTTTATTTATTTATTTATTTTCATCGATGGATTACTATCTATTGATTACAAAAAGAAAAATTCTTACTTAAGATGGCTATAGCTTGCTCAACTTAAGAATTAAATAAATTTTGTGCAATGTTTTTAAAGGTATCCCTTCTCATTGACAGGTCGACTTCACTACAAATAGAATTATACAACGATAAAGAACTAGTTAATGGATTATTAAGACCATAATTAGTTCTATGAGTGGGAACATAGAAAATATCATTTCTATTTCTAAGATTTCTTTCGGGAACGTACAAAGAAACTAGCGCGAGTAGCTCCTCAGATTTGATATTATTATTTAAAATATCTTTTATAAAAATAACGCATTGGGCTTGTCTGCGACTTTCTAGAGTTTTTAAATCTATTAGCGCACATCTTGAAAAATAATCAGCCATTTCGTCAGACCATCTCAGATGTCTTAATGCGAAACGCGTGAATCTTTTTTGTATTTTTTTCAATTCTGATAATAGCATTTTCATAAAATGGAGACCAAATGACAGCAATATTCTAGGATAGGCAGTACCAAAGACAGAAAGATTTTCTTTAATGTATACACGTCCTTAAAAACCTCTGAAGTTCGTTTAAGGAAACCTAACAAAGAATTTGCTTTCGATATAATAAAATTGATATGCGCCGAAAAAGTTAGTTTGATGTCAAATATAACCCCTAAATCCTTAACCTCACTCACTTTAGAAAGTGGTAGATTTCCAAACCTATAAACAAAAGCCACGGACGACAACGTTCTGTAGGCAGTGAAGATTTTACATTTCGAAACGTTTAGTTCGAGATGGTTTATTTAAAATTAAATCAATATCGTTTTGAAATTTGAGACAGTCGCTGTAAGAAGATATTGAGCTAAATAAACACTCCGAACAATCCGAAAATTTTAAAACGTCAGGAATATCATTCACGAACAATATGAACAAAAGTGGTCCCAAGAGACTACCTTGTGGGAGACCTGACTCCACCTCAATGAAAAAAGATTGAAAACCGTCAATCTGAACAATTTGTTTCCGGTTAGATAAGTAAGACCTCAGCCATTCCAAAAAATTTAAATTAAGTCCTAACTTATGAAGTTTTTGTAATAAGAGGCCATGGTGTACTCTGTCAAAGGCCTGAACAAAATCTGTGTAAAGGACTTGGATTCTGGTTTCTATAGAATTTAAGCAGAAATGTGAGAAGAGGCACAAATTGGTGGCAGTTTAACGGCCGCTAAGAAATCCATGTTGTCTTGGGGTTACGGATTCTTTGACTGAGAATTATAGTCTCTGAGTTATTAATTTTTCAAATAGCTTTGGTACTGCAGAGAGTTTCGATATTAGTCTGTAATTTTTAACTAGGTGCTTTAGACCACTTTTATAAATTGGATTCACAAAGGATATTTTCCAATCATCGATAAAATCACCAGTTAATAAAGATTTATTGAAAATGGTTTTTAATTCGCTACAAAGTGACGAGGCACACTTCGAAAGTGAGAGCGGGGGAATTTTATCCACTCCAGCCTTTTTAGTTGAATCGAGTTCAATTAGACCCTCATAAACATCTTGGTCCGAAAAGCAATTTAAATTAAAATCTATATTGGGGACTATGTTTGAATACCAATCGTTTATATTAGAAATAACATCTCTCTTATAATTCGATTGAAAGTGCTTTGCAAAGAGATTGCAGGACGATTTGATGTCATTCGATTTTTCACCGTCGAGTTCCATTGCAATTGGAAGAAATGAACTTTGCCGTTTAGAATTTAAGAAAACCCAAAAAGATTGCTGTTCTTTTTAATAAAAAGCCATTTAGTTTACAATGTTTTACAAAATAAATTTATATCCTATAAACTAGTACATAGTCTGAACATATTCAATAAGCTTCCTTTTAAATACATTTATGTTATCAGTGTTTTTAATGTCCCTCGGAAGATTGTTGAATCCATGAAAACCCATACAAAAGATGGTTCTCTGACCTCTTGTGGTTCTTGATCTTTGAATTCTAAGGTCACCATAGTTTCTTAGGTTGTATTCCGTCACTGCGTTTGTATGTACGTTTTCGCATAGGTAACCGTTTTTAATTTTAAATACAAATAACATACATAACATAAAAAGTCGTTGATTAATATTCAACCATCTTAACGCACTTAGCATAAAACATATCGATGTGTGTCTACTACATTTTAAAATAATTCGCATTGCCTTATTTTGGAGTAATTGCAATCTATCTTTGTGACTTTGAGGACACATGTATAACAAACTAGCACATTATATACAGTCACAGCAGTACTTATAGAGATATTTTTCCTCACTTTACGTAATACACCAATTTTTTTTTGCTATTTTTTTTTACATATATAATTGACATGTTCTGTAAAATTAAGTTTTTCGTCTAAGACAATATCAAGATATTTTATTTCTTTAACTTGTTCATTGTTTATAGATACATTTACATTTATTGACGAACTTACGGGATTGCAACTGAATATCATACACTTAGTCTTTGCAACATTTAGCACCAGTCTATTCATTTTTAGCCATGTATTTATGTTGTCTAGATATTGATTTATTTTGTTTAGGCACTCTGTAGTATCCTTTCCAGAGGTGTAGAGTAGGCCATCATCAGCAAACAAAATGAGTTTCGAAGATTGTACTACCTTGGTCATATCGTTAATAAACATTAGGAATAACCACACTCCCAGTATTGTGCCTTGTGGTATTCCTACACTGACGAGAATTTGGGGCGATATCGTACCATTTATGGAAGTGCGTAGTGTTCGCCCTGATATAAAGGATTTAAACCATTTAAGTTCGACCGATTTTATACCGTAGCAGTTTAACTTTTTTAGTAAGATTGCGTGATTTACCGTTTCAAAGGCCCGTTTTAAGTCCAAGAAAACCGCGATTACTAAATTTTTTCCATCGATTTCACTCCTCCAATCATTTAGGACAAAGTTTAAGCACGTTTCACAGGAGTGGTTTGCACGAAAACCTGATTGGTGGTTATCCAGAAGGCTATGTCTCTCTAAGTGTTCTTGTAGCTGCATTACAATTGTTTTTTCTAGGATTTTCTCGTATAAAGGCATCATATTTATTGGGCTATAGTCACTAAAGGTTTTCGCGTTTGAGATTTTTTTTACCGGCACTATAAGCGATTCTTTCCAAGCTTTTGGGTAAATGCCTGCACTTAGGGGTGTATTTATAATTCTTTCAAGCACTGGACCAACAATGCACAGGGAATCCTTAATCATTTTAACATTCATAAAATTATGTACATATAAAACATTCATATATGTGGATTGCAGATCTACTGGCCTCTGTCTCTTTAGTGGACTTCTTTTGTTAGCTTCTTGGTGAGGTAGATTTCGTATCTTGTTGTTTAGAAAGTTTGAAATTATGATTTGGTGATTTCTACTTTGTTTTTTGATTTTGTCTTTAATACTGGGTATATTGAGATCACGATGAATGTCTTCATTAGAAATATACCAGAGTGCATTGGCAATTGTCCGAAGTATTTTTGATTGTTGTGTATAATGTCGATATTTGATTTAACAGCAGTTCCCCATATTTGGATGCCATATGTCCATATCGGTTTTATTATGCTTTTGTAGATTAATAGTTTGTTTTGTAGAGAGAGTTTAGAGTTGTTTCCTAAAAGCCAGTATAGTTGTCTAAATTTGTTTTTGATTTGGTTGCGTTTTTGAATTATGTGCGGTTTCCATGTTAGTTTGTTGTCTATTAGTATGGCTAGATATTTCGGTGAGCTGTCAAGCATAATTTTTTTGTTGGTTATTGTGATGTCTTGAGGCTTGTAATTCCTTTTTGTCGTATATATAACTCGGACTGTTTTTTCTTCTTTAATTTTTATACCCCATTTATGGAACCAATCCATTGCTTTGTCCAGTGTTTTTTGTTTGGTTTATAGCAGGTTGCAAAAAAGAGTGTGAGGAAATAATCACTATGTCATCTGCGAATATTGCTAGCATGGAGTCCTGTGTTAGCAGCTTAGGTATGACCGCGGTAAAGTGTAAATAAAGGATAGGACCTAGTACATTACCCTGTGGAACCCCTGCGTCGATTTTACATAAATTTGAATGTTCGTCATTATATTGCACATAGAAGTGTCGATTGTCCAGGTAACTTTTGATGAGTTGGTGGTAGTCTGGTAGCATTTTCTTGAGTTTGTGCCATAGACTATCGAAGGCTCTTGCAACGTCTAGGTAAACTGCTACGCAATATTTTTGCTCGTAAAGTCGTTTAGAATTTTATTTGTTACTCGATGCACCTGTTGAATAGTAGAGTGATTTTGTCGAAATTCATATTGGCGGTTCGGAATAAGGTATTTCTGTTTTAGTGGTACACGTATGTCAATACGATAAAGCAAGAGTTTTTCGAATATTTTCGAAATAATCGGTCGAAGACTTATCGGCCTGTATGATGATGGTTTTGTAGCATCTTTGCGTTGTTTCGAGATTGCTATTATTTGGGAAACTTTCCATACTTTTGGGTACTAATCAAGCCTTAGGATGGCAATGAAGATATTTCTAATATAAATTGGAGCTCTATCCGGTAGATCTTTCAGTATTTCTCCAGTTATTAGGTCATACCCGGGTGATTTTTTTTGCATTCTAATTTGTTTTTAGGTAGTGTTTTATTTCATTGGTTCATATTTTCTTTATTGTCATGTTCGTAGATGTGCAAATATTGCAATTCGGGAATGATATATTTCGTCCATTGTCCATTGGTGAATGTTGTTTTAAAATATTCTGCTAGTGTTTTTGCTTTTTCGGTGCCTCTTCTGGACCAAGTACCATTAGCTTTAATCAGAGGTGGTTGGTGGTTAATTCCTTTTTTCAGCCTTTTGTTTAGCTTCCCCAGCGAATAGTTTGTTGTTTGAGTTGCTGTGAGATTTGTCAAAAATATTTTACCGTGTTGGTTGTTATGAACTTTAAGAAGGTCCTTAAGTTCCTTGGTCGTTTAACTGTAATTTGCTTTGTCCAATGTTGATCTGCTACGTTGCTAAATATTTCGTATTTCTCGTTTTTCTTCGATTTTTTGTCGTACAGCTGTTGGTGTAAAAGTCGTTAAGTTTATTGGTTTAGTTTCAGGCGTTGACCTAGTTGCTGCCAGAAGTATTGTGTCATTCAAGTGTATAATAGCATTTTCAAAGGCTTGGTGTGTTTTAAGAGGAATTCTTCGATAAATTTTCTCTTCAATTAACAAAAAAAAAAGCTGAAGCTTTGCCATTTTCGAAAATGTCCGATTTTACCCGAAAGTTAGTAAAAAAAAAACACTTTTCAGTGCGAATATTTCATAACGGCGCATCATTCGAATTATTTTGCTATGATTGGAATTTTAGGTTTTAGATTCATCTACAAAATGTATGCCGAACTTCTTTAGTGAGTATATTCTCCATACGTTTTCTATTTTTTGGTAATGTCAAAAAGCAGCCACTGCTTCACCTATCGCCCAATTTCGATCAAATTTTATGCCGTTGATACAAATACGGAACTGTTTTTCAAATTTTAAAATGTCGAACCAACATCCAAAAAAAGAATTAGGTTTGTATATCATCGTTTGGCTGGAAGAGTGACGGAACAATTCTCGATTTTGAAGAAAAAAAATTTATTTTGCCTCTAATTGTGACCCCACAGAAGTTTGAAGAAAATACGTCCAGTCGTTTGAACTGCAATCGGCTGTACAAGCGGCCAAACATAAAGCCAGAACTGGGAGACACACTTTTTTAATAATACATGCGAGTAGCAATACAATGCAATCTCAAGATCGAGAATTTCCACGAAACCAATACTTTATAGGTGAAAGAAGTACTAATAGTCATGCAATATAAATAAAGTGCATAACTGAGTCGTGCGTATTGGCATCTGTGTGTTGTTCATTTGCCAATCAATCAGATTTTAAATTTAGATGAGACTGTTAAAATGTATTTTTTTTTGGTTTTTTGAAAATGGCTTGGTATGTATCTGCTTGTATGTATATATCAAATATTACTTACTTACTTACTTACTTAAGGTGACGCTACACTCCGGGGTGGACCTGGGCCTCAACCAATAAGCGTCTCCCGCCAGGTCGATCTTTAGGTTGAGGTCCCCTTCCACTTGCATGCGCTAGCTGGCTATGTCGATGTCGCTGTACGCCCGTACAGTTCTTCGTTGTATCTCCTTCTCCACCCATTATCTATGCAGACGGGACCAAAAATCACCCAAAGAATTTTCCTCTTCCACTTTTGATAAAGTCCATGCCACTGCGCCATAGCATAGGACTGGGATGATTAGGGTTTTATAAAGGGTCACTTTAGTTCACTTTAGTTATTCGAGAGAGACGCTCTGCTCGAGACGTCGATGTTGGTTGTCTCGGTGAGGGCTTTACCGATCTTGATGGAGCAGTGCGCAATCCCCTAGTTTCGCAGAGATGTCAAAACTAGACATTGCTCTGTTTAGTTCGTCTCTATAAATGCTGTCATATGCGGCCTTAAAATCGATGAAAAGGTGGTGGGTATCGATTTGAAGCTCCTGGGTTCTTCTTTCCAAGATGCAGTAGTGTGAATAACTGGTTGATGGTGGAATTTCCTGGTCTAAAGCCACACTGATATGAACCGATCAAGTTGTTGACGAACAGCTTCAGGCGTTCACACAGCACAGCAGATAAGATCATATAGGCGGTGTCAGGTTGACTGATACCTCTGTAGTTGATGCAGTTCATTGGGTCTCCTTTCTTAAGAAATGGACAAACAATACCGAGGTTTCATTCATCGGGCATATTTTACAGATGAGTTGGTGCATAATACTTACCAAGTCATAACCGGCCGCTTTAAGCAGTTCGGCAGCTAGGCCGTCAGCTCCAACAGCTTTGTTGGACTTAAGTTTACTTAGATATATCTATCTTCACTTCGTCTAGATCGGGTGGACGGAATTATTGATCTACATCATCCAGGTTGAATGGTTTATTCTGCCTGACGGTGGGATTCGATTCGTTTTCCCAGAAATGGTTATTTCATCAGCATACTACGATGTTTCCTTGATCGTCCTGGTAGGCTTCGGTTCGGGGCTTGTAGCCTCCTGAGAAGCCGGTGTTCGTCTCTCCTCTTCTGTTCGCAGAGCTCTATTCTTTCTATGCAGGACTGCTTGGTATGCTTCTTGTTTAGCTGCATGTGCTTGCTGGCACTCATGGTCAACCATTTGTTTCGTTGTGCATCTCTGATGGCTTCTTGACAATGTTGCAACTGATCTTCAATACTCGATGCTGGCGCTATAGGACCTCTTAAGGAAAGGACTCGATGGGAAAAGGATTTGGTGATCTCTTCCGATTGTAGCAGTCCAACGTCAAACTTTCTCGCAATGCAACCATACCTTGGCTACAACAAGGTAGTGGTCCGAGTCAATGTTGGCCCCTCGGAATTATCAGACATCCATAATACTGGTAGACAGTTGATTGATCAGGAGATCTCCAAGTTCCGCTGTGAATATCGAGATGCGGGAACTGCGTACTAGCCCGCAGCAAAGTCGATCAGCCTGAATTCATTATCGGAGGTGGTGTCGTGTAGGCTGTACTATCTCTTCCTAGTTTGCGTTAAAATGTACTAGGACAATTTTAATGTCATAGTTAGAACACAGAGCTCAAAGAACCTGTCTTTGGTGTTGTCGTCTTTCTCCTCTGTGGGTATGTTAGCGAATTTAGCCCTGATCCGAATTGTTGTGAGGCGTTCGTCCACATATCTGAAACTTAAGACTTCTTGCCTAAGTCTGCCTCCAACAACGAATCCACATCCAAATAATCTCCGTAATAGATATCGCAGTTTTTCATCCTCTTTTTGCCCGGAGCATCACATTGCACTTCTTGAATGGCGATGATATCTGCTTTGCAGCACTTTAGGGCCTCCACTAATTGTTCGGCTATACATGGTCTGTTAAAGGACCTAACATTCCACGTACAGATCTGAAGTTCGTTGTCCTTGTTTCGTTTGCATGATTCGTCATCAGTAGATCTGTCCTTTTCCGAGGCTTGTTGTTGGTTCTTAACAAGTAGCTTTTTACGTGGTCGGGCAGTTACCCCGACGGCACAACCCCCTACCTGGAGGACCAGTTCCATTCTAGAAACCCTTAGGACAAGGGGTCGGTTATATCGATGTTAATAACCCACTTCGGGGGTGTGAGCGCTGCCGTTGGGCCCTTTAGGGCTCATTCGCCACTATCTCTTTTCCAACTAATTCTTGGAAATTTTTATCGGCCTAAGCTCCAAATATGTCGAACAAGCCCCTTATTCGGGCTTCGAGATATTTGGAGCTTAGGCTATCTCCGCTCCGGAGGTTTATCACACCACCGTTGGTTCCATCTGGGGAATTCGTCCGCTGTCGTGTTTATAGTCAACACTCGCGCTTATAAGCTTAGCAAGTTGAGTCTGGGAGTATTCGATGGCTACCGCGTGGAGGTAAAATAAGCACAAATGATGTGTAGTAACAGTTATAACACTGGGTATCGCTTGGTTGACACCAATCAGAGTCTACCCTATTTCTACAACATACATCTAGTGAGATATATTTAACTCAAATTTATTATTTAATTTAAATTTAACAAAATTTTTAGAGCTCTTTTCTAGAAAACTGATTTTTCTCAAAATCGGCCATTAAGCTGCAGTTCAGTGCAGTGAATTGAGACAGACAGACAAACATAATTGAGAGGCCCATTTTTTTAAGTTTATCCATTATAGTAATGTCAAGTTTGATCAAAATTTAAATTTCGAACATTTTCACTAAACCAATACTTGCCCTTATAGGTCAAAGTAAAAAATTATTAATTTTCAACTGAGGTTACAAATTAATGGACGATTACTAAAATCGGCCCAGCTAATTTCCCGCAACATCAATTATCGACAAAGAGCTAGGATTTATGTATTTACGTTTTTATTGAGAATATTTGAGAACATTTAATAACCTAAAATTTATTGTTTTTTTTTTTTTTTTATTATTAATTTTTCGTCTTAAAAATAAATCGAAAAAAGGAAGACTGTCATCGTTGTTTCAGTTTAAATTGTTGATGCTTTTAGTGTTTTATCGATTTTTCAAACACGTCTCCTTAAGAGTGACATTACTTCGATATTGCTTACATAAAATAGCAGAATTTTGTTACGAGTTTTATGTCTGTTTTAGATCAAAACACTGATTTAAAGTAATAAAATTCTATGAAAGATGTGACGCGATTGAGTGGTTAATAAAAAAATATATTTGAGTTATAGCCACTTAAAAAAACAGCTACTGATTATCTTTTTGATTTATTCATACGAATTGCTTATCGGGAAATTTTACATTCGTGAAGTGATTTAATGCTAATCATGTAGGTAGTTTGGAACGTTGTAACTCTTGTGAAAGTAGGTACCACCACTTTTGGTGGTTGAAACGTGTCCAAGTAGCGCATTGTGCCGCTTTGATATCACATCTCTCGTGTACTGGTTTAGAAATGTGTACTGTTGGAAAATCAAGATAATTTCTAGTTTTTCTGAGATCTCGTCGAGTGAATAAAAAAATGCGCTTGCTTTATGCACGTTGACGTACTATCGAATAAGTTGACAATTCTTATTCAATATTACCCATTACTAATTAAGACATTATGAGCTGGATGAACGACAGATTCGAGATCACTATGCTCTGGGTTCCAGGCGACAGCGATATTAAGGAAAATGACGAACTGGGATGACACAGATCACTTGCGAAATGAGTAAATATTCTGATAGGAGCTATCAAAAGAAAAATATCCTATTTTCTCGTATTTAAGTATGAATATCTCAGTCCTTTCGTTTCGTTCGTTTTTAATGCATTTTTATTTTTCGAATTCATGAGCTCTTAACAGCAAAAAAAAATATGCTTAAAACTAGCTTAACAAACTTAACTATGTTATATACTAACTTAATGGCCCTATGCGGGCGCTCTAAGCTAAACCTAATGCTTAAACTATGTCTTTCGACGTAACATAACTTAAAATATTTATTAAATCTATACTTACAAATATTGAGAAACTAAGAAAAAATTTAGAAGCAAAAATTTAGTATATGAACTGTTTTTTTTTTATCTATATATAAAACTTACAAATTACCTAAAAACTACTTATTCTAAGTTACGTGATTAAACACGCAAATTTTTTTTTTCGATATGCATATATATGTACATATACATAGATATATTGTATACCTTCACATATACATATAGTATACATACATACATACACATGTATAAGTTTTTTTTTTTTTTTTTTAAAGCTACTTAAACTGATCTTAAAACTATGTAAGCCGGCCAGGCTATAAAAGCTATACCGACTTTGCCCCTTCGGAGGCTACCCCGAATCAAAAGGAAACGGCGAGGGAGTTCCCTGTCCGTCCCCGAGCCACCAGAATTTCTGGTGCTGTCTAACTACATCTGCCATATCACGGGTTGATACCGCTCTACTAAACCGGAGACGCTCCGTGGTGCTGTGTGCGACGTGTCGGTCGTAGTTAAGTCGCCTGTCCGCAGCATTTCGGGCAACATGGTAGATTAGCGGCACCGCTACCCTATCCTGTATCAGACCTTCTTTATCTAAATATAGGAACGCCTCTGGGGGGAGCCGTTAAAACGCACGCTCTACTTATGTCCTATATCCCCTTGTGGGCCCTAGGGCCTCGACTACGCCTAAGCGCCATCGTGTACGGTTTCTGGCAATGTGTCTCAGCTCTCCCCAGCTTTTCCCCAACTGCCGTGCTTCCTTCTCGTCTGCTCTGCGCCATGTTCTCCTTGGACCACCAGGTCTTCTGCCGTCCTGAGTTAAGGGGTTCCATTGCATAGCATGGTTCGCTATGGAGCTGTCACCCTTTCGGGGCGTTATTCATCGAGGACATTACTCTTACAGTGTGCCTTCGAATCATATTGATCAGGAAATTATCCACTCTGTTTATGTTCGCCCTGTTATAAAAGACCTCATTAGAATAGAATTTTATGTACTGGGACTCTGGTGTTCTGTACAACTGAAGACAAGCCCTCTCAAACACCCGAATCTTTTCCATCCAGCTTGCTCCCACGTTGAACCACACGGGACATCAATATGCGAGCATGGGCCGAATGAGGGCCATGTAGCAGATTACCTTCACCCTTGCATCGAGTTGCCTGCTATAAAACAGTCTCTTTGTAAGGGTAAAAGCACCTCTGGCTCTGGCCAGAGCAGCATCTACATTTTTGTTAAAATATAGATATTGATCTAGCCAGATTCCAAGGTATCTAACCACACTTCGACTCGCTAGTGGCTGTCCGTGCTGTCCCACGATTGAGAACTTTCGCCAATTCTTTCTGGTATCCTTGGAGGACCCAGATAACGACGTTCTAAACAGAATAGTCTCTGTTTTCTGGAAGTTGATTTCCAGCTTCCAGTCGTCGCAGTATATCCTGATCTTATCGAAATCACGCTGCAAGAGTATTGCAATGACCTCGGTCTTTGGGCCTGACCTATACCCGATCAAGTCGTCTGCATACGCAGTAGCATGGGGAAGAGATCCTACGAGATCACTCGTGTAAATGTTAAAAAGGATCGGCGAATTAACCGCACCTTGTTGTAGACCGTTTTTGATTTCGAACGTCCCAGCAGAAGTCACATTGCCATTTTCCACAATGAACTGTCTACTGGTGAGCATATTACAGAGCATGTACAGCAGTGATTTACTTATACCCAGCCTGCACAACTTGTAGAAGAGTACTTCTAGTATTGAACGCCTTCTCCAAGTCAACCAGGCAGGCACCCGTGCATTGATTTTTACTTTTGTTCCATTGGATATCAGATACCAGTTTAGACGCGGCATGTACAGTCTCATGACCCGCCTTGAAACCGAATTGGTTATCCGGAACTATATGCATGTCCTCGACCCACTTAGTCAGGGCTCTATTGACCACTTTTTCGAATACCTTGCTGATGTTTGGCAGGAGACTTATCGACCGGAGATTCGCCGGATTGGATGTATCTTTACCTCTTTTGGGAACAGGCTGTACCACTGCTGTCTTCCAAAGCGCCGGATAATGTGCATTATTCAGCACATTGTTAAACAGGGTAGTGTAAATGTCCACCGCTTCTGGAGGGAGATGTCGAAGCACAATGTTAGATATTCCATCGATCCCACTGATTTCTTCCTTCTCAGTGAGTCGAAGATCGTTTGGAGCTCCACCGTCGATATGAACGGGGGATGTAACCCCTCATCAGCGACGACATTATTTGCCATGCTGTGCACAAGGACTAGATTTTTCAGGTCGTGGTTCAGGCAAATGCTATCATTCACCTTGTACACTTCCTGGAAAGTCGCTCCTATAGCCTCTACTTTCTCCTGCGGATGTTCGATCATGAAAAAGTTGTCATCATCGACAGCGTTCCCGGGATCTATGCCTGCTGTTATTAGTATTTGTTCGTTGTTCGTCGTTCGAGGGATCTTAAGACATGGCAGATCGTTTTGATTATTCCTCCGAAAAATTGTATTTATTTGCGGGAACATACTCGGGTTTTTTGGATTTTAAAGCCCTAATATTGTTGTTCCAATGCAGATTTACAGAGAGTCTGTAATTTTCTCTAATTAACTGTTGTAGATTTTTAATCAACGACTTCAGTGTCCTAACCTCCATGTTTTGTCTGTCCGTAAACTGTCTGTACAAGGTTTTGCGTCTTGGCAGAAGTCTACTTTTTTGTTGGTGTAGTGCGTCGATTGTTGCATTGCGGAATATGTCTACGTTGTCAGTGTGTTGATAACGAGGTATCGTACTGTCCATCGCTCGTTTGATTGTCTCGTCCATTTGTATTAGGTATCTGTCGATCTCCTCGTTTAACAGGTTCCTATTGGACGGTGGGTGGAGCGAATTCAAGGAGAATGCTATCGTCATAGCTCTGGAGAAGCGTGTCCAACGCATCCTACTGTAATTGTAGGGGTACGTTTGAACAAACTCGTCCAATTCCGCAATTTCGTTGGGAATTGTAATATTGCAATGGTCACTGTCATACACAAAAGTGTGTAGGCAGTTTCTCGTTTGGCGGTTCGTGTTGGTCAGTTGTAACCGTACGTCGAACAGCATAAGATCCAGATAGGAGCCGCTTCTAGGATACGACGGTATTGAAGTATGAATACCTCAGTCGGGTGAATTTAAAATTCTTCGGCGACAAAATTAGTACAACCAAATTGCAACAATAAAAGTAGCAGTCAATATTAGTAACATATTTTATTATTATTCAAAAATACTTAGGCTATAAACATAAAATTGATAGGATATGCGGGAGAGGTAACGATAGCTCGAATCGAAAGGTTTTTGTAGACTAACTCCAAAGAGAACTGCAACTTAAATAAAACCACTCAAAACGATTCAGTTATAGAATAGGACATTAAGTTTCTTTCGGATAGTGATTTGTTCATATAAATAAATATTTTGATAATTTTTTTTTTTTTATTATTTATTTACGAGTACATCTGTCCAGATTGGACACCTAAATAATTATTGTTACAGAACAGGATATGATAGCTTATAAGACCAGTGCCTTTATACTTTAGTTTTACAATAAGGTGAGTTTTTTAACTAAAAAGTATTCAAGGAGTAAAAAGTTGAGTTAGGTCTGATGTTCTAAGGCGCTTCAGTTTTCTTTTTCGGTTTATTTCTTGTAGCAAGATAGAGTTGACTTCATCGTTATCGTGAATTAATAATCGGATTTGGTGTATTGGCTTGTCTTTGGTATTTCTTCCATTACTGTCGGTACTTTGAGGTCTTTAAGCATGTCGTCGTTGGAAATATACGAGTACCATGGAGCGTCTATCATCTTTCTTAATAATTTTGATTGCTGCCTCTGGATGGTATTTATATTTGATTTACTCGCTGATCCCCACAGCTGAAGTCCGTATGTCCATATAGGTTTGATAATTGTCTTGTAAATGAGCAGTGTGTTGTCAGCATCCAAAATAGTTGTCTAAATTTGTCCTTGATTTGATTACGTTTTGTGAGTATAGGTATATTTTGTTTCCAAATAAACTTTTGGTCTATGTGCATTCCGAGGTACTTAGCTTTCTTCGCTAAAGTTACTGTCTTGTCGTTATGTTTAATAGTTGGAGGATTTGTTATTTTTCTTGTGGTGTATGTAACTAGTTCTGTCTTGTTTTCATTTATTTGTGTGCCCCAGTTTTTGAACCAGTTGGTTAATACGTCTAGACGATTTTGGAGTTCGGAGATCGCCTGTTCGAGAATTTTGTGCGAGGTCAGTATTACTGTGTCATCTGCGAAAGTCGCAGTCATTGTGTTTCTTGTCTGAGGTGTAGGAATATCGGATGTATATATAAGATACAATATAGGTCCTAGGATGCTTCCTTGAGGAACTCCAAGCTTCCGCTTTAAGAAGAATTAAGTACTCGTCTCTGTGTTGTACGTAGAAGCAGCGGTCGTCAATGTAGCTTTTAATGAGTAGGAAGAAGTCTTTTGGAAGTAGAAGTTGTAGTTTGTATAAAAGTCTCTTATACCAAACTTTGTCAAAGGCCTTCGAAATGTCAAGATAAATTGCCGTTCTATAACTCAGCTCGTCCAAATCTCTCAATATCTTGTTGATTATTCGGTGTATTTGTTGTACAGTTGAGTGCTTGTGTCTAAATCCAAACTGATGGCTGGGAACTATATTATTTGCATCCATTATTGGTTGTAGTCTGTCTATTAGGATTTTTTCGAACAACTTGGATACTATTGGCAGTAAACTTATTGGCCTGTAATTAGCGGTTTGAGTAGCGCCTTTCCCATCTATCCCATCTGCTATCATTTTGGCTACTTTCCAAACCTTTGGGAAGTATTTTAATTCTATTAATATTTGTCCGGTAATAAGATCATATTCAGGACTTTTTTTGGGTTAATTTTGTGCTGAATGTAACACTTTATTTCTTTTATTGTTACGTGTTTCATATTTGTGCTTTGGTTACTAGAAGTTGTAGGTAAGCTTTTGTTTGAATTATTTTTGTCGTTAGTAAAAATCATTCTAAAATGTTCAGCTAGGATTGTAGCTTTTTCTTTATCAGTGCTGGCCCATTTGTCGTTGGTGATTCTTAATGGGGGAAAGTGAGTTGTGGAGTTTTTCATATCTTTTGTTGCCTTCCATAGTGAGCAGTTCTTGTTATTTGCCACCTTTTCCTAAGTTTTCTTTTTTCTTTGATTTTCCTTTTAATTTCCACGGGCGTGAAATAGTCCTTTTTATTTGCAATAATCCGAGATGTAGATACTTTGGCAGCTTCGAGGATCACGTCATTGAGGCCTCGTTAAGGTCGTTTGGCGTTTTTAAACTATATCGGGTTCGCGGATGAAGGTTTATAGATTCTCTATATGTGTCCCAGTCTATGTATTTGCTGCACAATATTGTCGGCTTCTTTGTTGATTCAGCTTTGGTTTTGTAGTAGACTAAGACTGGGGAGTGGTCAGATGATAATTCTAGCCAGGATTCTATTGTCAGGTCCTCTGGTCTAATGTTTTTGAGGATATAGAAGTCTATAAGGTATATTTGATAAATAGTTAAAAATACATAGTAGTACGTATATAGTATTGGATCATTTCGTTTTCATTTAACATTTCATTTCATTTATTTAAATTGTTAAATACATGACACTACAAGATTCAATATCTTTAAATTAAGTATCTGAATAAGCAGTACAATTAGAATTTTTAAAGAAGTAAAAAAGAAAAAAACAAAATTGTAAAGGGTGACCAGATAGCAATGATGGTTTTTCCAATTGTTATGTTTCAGCAGCTGTCAAAGTTACCAATGACATCCAGCTGTCAAAATATTCAGTAAGGTTTGCCATTTCATAACGCATTGTTTGACACTTCCCGAACGTGTGGAAATTATTAAAAAATATTATCAAAGTTCCGGCTCAGTTGTAAATACGCAACGTGAATTTCGTCGTGAAGTCGGTCGTCATTATGGCCTCAGTGTGCAGGCAATTCGTCGTACCGTGGAAAAGTTTGAGAGTGAGTACACTCTTTTGGACCTTAAGCCACCAACTAGTCAGAGATCGGTGCGAAGTAAAGAAAACATAGCCGCCGCAGCGGCCATTACCGAAGAAGACCCAGAAATGTCGATTCGGCGCCGATCAGCTGAATTGGGCATCGCCAGAGAGTCAACCAGGCTTATTTTGTTGTTGGATTTGGGCCTACACCCGTATAAGATTGCGCTGACACAAGAATTGAAGCCGGACGAAAATCCGGATTTTGACCAAAAATCATCTACTTGGACGAGGCCCATTTTTGCCTCAGCGGCTATGTCAACAAGCAAAATTGCCCTTATTGGAGTGACCACAATCCACAAGTGTTCGATCAAGCATCAATGCCTCCACAAAGATCGACTGTTTGGTGCGGTTTATAGCACAGCGGCATCATAGGACCTTATTGCTTTCGAAATGAGGAAGGAGGGTGTTAACCGACTTTCTGTGGTCAGAGCTCGACAAAATCGATATATCCGAGCTGTGGTAGACGGCGCTACATGCCATACAAGCGACGCAATGCTCGAAGTGGTGAAGGAGAAATTTGGCGAGCGTTCATCAATTGGTCGCCGCGATCATGCCACTTGACACCCCTCGATTATTTTTTCTGGAGCTACGTCAAGTCCTTAGTCTACGCTAACAAGCCAAACATTTTGTACGAGATCGAGACCACATTCGAGACGTTATTGCCGGAATATCGCCACACATATTGAACCGAGTCATCAAAAATTGGACCGACCTCTTGAAGCACTACCAGCAAAGCCGAAGCGGCCATTCCATTAAACTCAGAATCAATTTGATATCTCACACCGTTGTTGTTTTATTTAAATTTCTTTTCCTATCGTTCTTATCTGGTCACCCTCTATAATAAAATTATTTGTTCTACGATTTGAATGAGATTATTATTATTATTTCAATTTAGATTAGGTTGAGAAGTATTGAAATATATTCCTCTGAAAATGGGTGATGAAGTGATAGTCTGCAATTCAACAGGAAGACTATTCCATAGTCGAATTGCTGATACTATGAAGGAACTCTCTGCAACTGTGTGAGACAAGCGAGGGAAAATTAAACATACACCTCTACGTGACTGAGCAAAATGCACCATTCTGAATTATACTGTGTAATCTTAAGAGATTTCTGAATGAGTAGTATTTGTCCAAGCTAATTCCCGAAAGATCTGAGCTTAGATGTGAAACACACTCATACCTTCAAATATTGTAAATGAATTGCAAGCAATCATTAAAAGCAACGTTTAGTTTGTGATTACATTCATAATACATAGAAGGATATATGTTACAGTTAAAACTGAAAAATGGAACGATAATTCTCTTAACTAAATAATTTTTCATGCTGCGAATCAGCAGATACGATGAGCATCTGAGTGTACGCTATCAGGAGTAGATTTTCCTGATTGCATCAGAAACAGCATCACAACAACTCAGAGTGGAATTAGCCTAAGTAGCCTAAGTATTTTACCCTACTGACATAAGGAATAACATTACGGTCAAGAATAATTTGAGGAAAATCTGATAAATTATTTTAAGGTCTAGAGGAAATCATAGCAACACTCTTTGAGGGATTAAGCATAAGTTTATTTGAAGTGGCCCAAAGTTGAATCCTCATTAAATATTCATTTAACTGAGCAACACAATCTTCCATACGACGGGTAAAGTATATATCAGACTTCATTTGCATACTCGTATATTAGCTCCTTGCAATGCATAATTGATTCTGAAAGGTCGTTGATGAAAAGAGAAAACAACAGAGGGTCTAGAATTGAGCCTTGTGGAACCCCCGAATTGACTAGTGTAGGCAAAGATGTTCCGCAATCAGTTTCTACCATATGCACACAGCAGTAAATGAAAAATTAAAATTATTTCTAAGTTTACTCAGCAAGATTGGATGATCAATGCTGTCAAATGTCAAATTTAAAAGTACTATTATACCAAACTCACCGGAGTCTAGGGCGAAACTAAGATCTGAAGTGACTTTCAAGACACCTGATTCACAACTGTGGTTATTTCAAAAATCAAACTGAAAATCAGAAATTAACTTATTTGAAATAAGATAATTTTGTATCTGTTTGGAGATTATTTTTTCAAAAACTTTTGATAGAAAACGCAAAAGACTAATACTCGTAGGCCTGTAATCCGACGGGCATAACGGGCTCGTTTTTTTTTGGGAATTGGAACTACTTTGGCTTTTTTCCACTGTTCAGGAAACTGACAACTGTAATTAGATTAGCATTGTTCCGATATACTGTGTATTGTCTTCTATTGAACTCCATGGGATTTCGTTTACAGCACCTGAAAAAACGCTCCCTCTCCCTAATTAGCATTTTAATATAATTGTTTTACCAGGGACAACATTTAGGTTTAATCCATTTGGTTACAAGTGGAATATAATTGCCATATAATCTGATCATGACAATGAATAATATGCAAAATATAGATACGAGTAAGTTCTCATTTATCCGATATTTACAAAGCCAGTCATCTAAAAATGGTGGGTCAGGGAGTGGGTTTTTCCAATTATCTAGAAATCCTTGGTCTTATGTAAAAAATGGTAACGACCAAAAGAATTTTACAAAAACGGTGATTCGGCGACTGTAGCGAGTAGAAGATTATGCAATATTCGAGGTTTTCCCCACTTAAATCATACGCCAAGCATACATTCGAAAATGGGTCAAAAAGTTTGAAAGGAGCGGTATGACACTGGAAAAACCAAAATCCGGGCGACCAAGATCATCAAGAACGGTAGAAGACGTGGGGAGTGTTAATCAGTCTATTCGTGTCGATCCTAACCTTTCAATTCATAAGCGCGCAAGTGCTTTAAATGTGCATATATCATCATTACACCATATTCTGCACAAAGGCCTAAAGCTGCACCCCTATAAAATTCAATTGGTGCAAGAATTAAAGCCCCAGGATGCCAGTCAGAGGCTTGACTTCATAAACCAGGCAATTGAGCTGAGATGTTTACCAACATCTTATTTTCGGATGAAGCTCATTTTCATCTTAATGGACACGTGAATAAGCAGAACTACCCCTACTGGAGTGCAACGAATCTGAAACGCAAACATCAGAAACCCCTTCATTCGCCTAAAGCGGCGCGAGGAATTATCGGCCCTTACTTGTTTGAAGATGAAAGGGGACGTGCGGTTACAATGAATTCAGAACGTTATGTGGAGATGTTAAACGACTTCTTGGTGCCTGAAGTGCAAAACTTACCTAGCTATAACCAAAAACTTGGTTCCATCAGGACAGAGCAATATCACATACGTCCAATACGTCTCTGCCACGAGTTCGTTGAATTTTCACTGGCAGATTGATCTCCAACAAAAAATGGGAGAGGATTTTCAAATTTGGCTGATAGCATGCCTCGTAGAGACCTCGCCAATAATATTCAAAGTTATGAAACAAAAAATTATTTCAAAGAACAAAAATTGTTGGAAGGGATTCATTTTATTTATGTCCACTATTACTATTATCATGCCCATTCTAATTAGAATTTTATTTGTAGCTACAAGTACAGTCTATTTTAATGCTTTACAATTGAAACACCTTGTACTGACTTTAGATTCAGTAAATTTGTCTATTAGCACGAGATGTCAGTAAATTAAGTTACAATTAAAGTAAACTTCAATTTCAGTACACAAAGTGGGCCGAAAGAAGTACTGCACCACCAAAGAAGCAGAGATAATAAAAAAAAAATTAAAAAATGAGGGTAAAATATATCTAAAGGTAAAAAAGAACAAGAGAGGAAAGGGGAATACCTAGGAAGACAACGAACAAAATGGACGCAGAATTGTCTTTGACTCTAGGAAGGATCCATTCCTCTTGTCAGGTGCCGTTTTGAAAACTATAAATTCAGATGTGTCTTCGAGGGCAATAAGTACAGGGTTTTTCAATAAGGACATAACAATTTTGTATTTAAATAAAACACAGAATAATTGAGATATTGGGGTGAAATTTATTCCAAGTAAATTCACATGTTAGATTTAAGTATGGAATTCGATCTCGTTCATATGACCACCTCGAGCACGTTTGCAGCGATCCATTCTTTAGAGCCAATTTTCCACCGTTCTTCCACACATATCGGTCGGAACATTGGCAATTTCGCGTTCGATATTGTTCCTGAGCTCCTCGAACATTGTTGGCTTGTTAGCAAAAACCAATGACTTAATGTAACCCCATAAGAAGAAATCGAAATATGGCATGAAATCCACACCACACGGTCACTTTTAGTGGATGTAATGGAGTCTCTTGAAGCACATGTGGGCTTGTAATGCATATTTTATTATATTGACAAAGTCATTAAGCCATGTCAAACATTTCGATGAAATTCAGGAGTTTCTTCAAAGGCCAAGGACTTTTTGCAAAATTCGTCACAAGGTGGACTGAGAGATTCACAATTCCTGTGAATGACGTGGAATTGACTGATTTGGCTCATTCTGAACTGAAGCACTTACGGCTGCAATATTTTCGGTACTTCGAGCGGTGCATTGTCTCACTGCCACAGGAGCATTCAACAGTAAATATGTTGACTCGAATTTATCCACTATAGAACGAACAGCCTATCTGGCGGGACGATTACTACGACCGAAAATTGAAGTAAGCGCTCTTAAAGTTGCGACCACCGACTCAGTATTTCGGTAGTAATTTTTAATAATTTCTAAACGTTGCTCGTTCGTGAACTTCACCATGATAAAAATGTAAACCTTGATTGACGTTTTGACATTGACAGGTCATAAAAAAAGTTTAAGGGTGCGTTTGTATTAAAATACAAAATTGTTATGTCTCTATTGAAAAAATCTTTAGAAGGTTGTTTGAATATAAACTGTCAGAAAAGTTGCGTAGAAATTTACCACTTCTCAGTAAGAGTCATTTGAAAAATTGACTGGACTTTGCTGTTTAACATCAAAATTGGTCTCGAGATGATGGTGTGAGAACGGAGAAACATATTTCAGATGAACAAATGCAAATTCAATTTATTTGAGTCCGATAGTAGGTGATTTGTCAGATGTCCGCCGAATTCCACATATTATCCATGCTGCATGAAAAAAGACAGTTAAACACGGCGGTGGCGACATAATGGTTTGGGCAGAAACAGTGATTAAGAAAGAGTAGATTTATATATTGCAAAACATACTTCCATCTGCAGGAAAGAACCTTTCCCTAATTTGTGCGTTGCAGGCAGACATCATACGCCAAAGCCACTAAAAACCCGCTAATGGAATTGGACATTGGCAACTCCAGTCTCCGTACTTTAATCCGGTGGGGAACTTGTGGCAGAAGATGAAAGCAGCATGAGAATCTATTCCCATGACCACATGCAAGAAGTTATAAGAGTTAATGCCAAAGAGATGCGCATAGGTTATAAAAAATGCATTTATATTATAGTACACATAAAAACATGCTATTCGTAAAAATTTCTTGAAATGCAAAAAAGCTGCAGCGAACTTCTCGATCTAACTAATGGTGCTGAGTGCAGGCCATTAATATTTATAAAGCAAAGTGGCTAAATAAATTTAACGCTATAAAGAGACACAATAATGGCTCACGAAGATGTATGTATTTTGTTGTCCATAAGTGTACGTAGCTATAAATTATAGGCATAGCTTGTACTTTTAAGAGCTCCAATCCTACATTTGACTTTTATTTCTTAGATTCTTTTTTCTTTTATACGCGTATGTTGAAAAAGGAAGTTATTAAGCAAAACTGATCATCAAAACTATCTGCCTCCATATCTTTCGGTATGCCTTTACCATCTCGGCTGGGTCGGCCGTAAACGGTACCATTGTAAACGGTGCCGTGAAATAAAGTCTTATGCAAAAAGGTCCAAAACGTAATTTTGGACTTCATTGCACTTTTGAAATTGCAATAAAGTCCAAAACGAGTTTTCATTTAATTTCTTTTTGTGAAAGTTCACTAAAGTCCAAATCGAAGTGGAAATAAAATCCAAACAAATATATGGGGAGAATTGAAAGAATTTGCCATCCCCAATGCATAAACAGTAGAAGATGTATGAGGGGGGGTGGCATGCTGCCCACTGCAACCCCCTGCTTGGGGTCACTGTAGGATTTGGAGTGGGTGCGAGATTTTTTGTATGTAAAGTTCGGAACTACACCCTTTTTTTTCACAAATTTACAATAAAAAAAAATATAATAAATTTGAAAACTTATTGCACTTTCAAAAATGAAATAAAGTCCAAAACTCGTTTCAAAAGTGCAATAAAGTCCGAAATTACGTTTTGGTCCTTTTTGCACAAGACCTTATTTCATGGCACCTTGAATTGTACCTGTTCAAAACCAAAATTATTATAATTCTTATGGTTAGTAATAATAGTGGTCTTGAAGATATTTTATTGAAATGGAACGTTTTACAATTCAACGCATTTCAGTGCACTTTATTTTTAGTTTTCACTACAGTTGAAAAAATCTGTTATTCAGCCCTGCCTTAAATACGTTTTCTAGGAAGGCATTTACAATTATCGTATAGAGTTATTAATTTTGTCGTGGACTATCTCTAAACGGTGCGTTATATGAGAGAAATTATGTACTCGTATGTCAATCAAAATTTAGATTTTGAAGTTTTCACTGATAGTGTCCAACACGTGTCCTAACGCTTTTCTTTGTATATTTTTAGACAGTCTTTGTCTGTCTGCCAGAACTTGTTTGTGTAGCAGATATTGCAGACCACTTTAGCTCCACCACGGGGAAGGTTTTTTGTTGTACTACGTATAGATTGGACATTAGATACGGATGTTTTTTTTTTTTTTTTTTTTTCCCGAGGGTTGGTGAAAAAATCTTCCATAGACACTATGAGGATAGCGAGCGCGTGCTCATAGTAGTGTCAGATTCTTACTGACTAAAAAAACCACCCTGCGATTTAATTTGTTATATATTGCCACTAAGAACGACCTTATCAAGCAATTTTTCTATCATGAAAAAATAACACGTTTGGCAGGTTACTTTCCACTGAAAGATCCTGCATGTTCCGCAATCTAGGCGCGGTTGATTCCTATCTCGCCAAGTCGAAAGGTTTCGTCCTTTGTAGTCGGCGCAATAAATTGCTTTCATCCAGAATTTGTTGGATAGTATTGTTGACATGTCCGATTTCTATGCTTTCTAGCGAAGCTTCTATTTTCAGCTCCGATTGTCAGAATTCCGAGATCCTTGTGGATATCATCGTCTCTAGTATACCACGGTGCGTGGACAATTTCTCTTAGCACTTTATTTTGAAAAGTTTGTAAAATATTGGCGTTTGTTTTCTTGGTACAGCCCCAAAGTTGTATACCGTAAGTCCACACCGGCTTTAGCACTTGCTTGTATAAAAGCAGTTTGTTCTCAGTACTGAGCTGGGAGTGTTTTCCGAGCAACCAGTTCATTTCTCTATATTTGATTTCGAGTTCTTTACGTTTCATTTTCACGTGAGAATTCCATTTCAGTTTTGCGTCGAGTGTCATTCCAAGGTATTTGGCCTCATTTGCAAAAGGTATTCGGGCCAAGTTTAGGAAAATTGGCAAGACATTAGTTTTCTTATAAGTGAAATCCACGTGAACAGATTTAGATTCGTTGAGGGCGATCCGCCAGTACCTCGTCCATTCATTTACTTTATTCAGTGCGTTTTGCAGTTTTGCAGTCGTTTCTTCAATTGTTTTACCTACGGCTAGGATAGCGGTGTCATCGGCAAACATAGCCAGGATAGTGCCATCTTCTTTCGTATATCTCGAGTATATAACAGATAGAGAAGTGGCCCAAGAACGCTTCCTTGCGGTACACCGGCCGAAATTTCTTTTAGCTCCAAGTATTCATTTCCATGTCTAACACGGAAGAGTCTATTCCCGAGATATGATTCTAGAATGTCGTATAGGCATACAGGGAGAACTTGTCGTAATTTACAATTCAAGCCATCATGCCACACCTTATCAAAAGCTTGCGAGACGTCAAGAAATACGCTTGAGCAAATCTTTTTCTCTTCAAGAGCTTTCTCGATTACGTCAGTAATTCTATGCACCTGGTCAATCGTCAAATGCTTACTTCTGAACCTAAACTGGTGGTCAGGGATAAGATTATTTCCTTCTATAACCGGTTGGAGGCGCCTTAGCAATATCCTCTCGAAAATTTTGGATATGACTGGTAGTAGCGAAATTGGTCTATAAGATTTTACCTCATTTGGCGGCTTTCCTGGTTTTAAAACCATTATAACTTCCGCAACTTTCCATTGGTTAGGCACGTGTTTTAATCTGAGCGCAGCATTTACAATATGAAGAAGCTTAATCAATGCTTTTCTAGGTAAAGCTTTGAGAATTTCTCCGGTGATCAAGTCATAACCAGGAGCTTTCTTAGGTTTTAGATTCCCGATCTCATGTTTGAGTTCCCTCAGCATTGCACTTGTAAGTGCTAACTCGTCAGATGGTAAATCCGGCCTATTGATATTGTCGTAAAACACTTGACCATCGTACGGTTTAAAGGTATTTTCCAGGTGGGCCGCAAAAACGTCCGCTTTTTCTTTATCTTCCCTTGCCCATTCATTGTGATCTAATTTAATAGGCGGCGCGGGGACCTTGGGCCTTTTGGTGCCTTTTACAGCTTTCCGAAGTGAATAATTGGAATCTGTTTTCGCTGTTAAACTTTCAAGGTAAGAGCCTATCGCACGATTCTTAAATTCCTTTATAGTTTTCTTCAACGAATTTCTTTTGCCATTTCTTACGCGCTTTTCTTTTTTCCTTGACCAATTCTTTTATTTCCGTAGGATATCGTAGACCGTATTTGTCCGGAGTTTTCCTTGGATTGGGAGTATTATTCCAAGAGGCGAGCTGTACGATCTCAACGAAGCGATCAACTTCAACCTCAAGTTCATAGGGTGTCGTAAGTGGAACGCTCAGTTCAACATTATCTTCAATTTCGTTCCTAAAGCCTTCCCAGTTAGTTGTTCTACCGGTTAATCTCGCTGGCTCTAGGGTATAGACTAGTTTTTCGCTCAATGTCAAAACAACTGGGGAATGGTCAGACGACAGATCCGGATATGAGTTACATTGTAACTTTACTTAGTATAATTTTTGATTTTTTTATGGACAGACTAAGATGCTGAAAGATATACATATATTTGTGTACTTAAGAAAAATTGTGTCTCAATTTAAAAATGCCTATCAATGTTTTTTTTTTTCATGCATAACAAACATCTATTATACGAAATATCCTTGGACATAAAATTATTTTCCATTAAAGGAAATCCATTTCTGACCATATCGAAGAATCTATAAATACCTAAGTGGTGATCGTTTACTAAAGCCATCTTAGATTTCATTTCTAGAAAATTTACATACTCGTACAAATATAAAGATACACACATTGAAATGAGTAAAATATGCCTGTTATATTTTTAAAGTTGACCCACTCCTCAATAAAACCGCCCAATGTCCTAAACCTAGCGTAGTCCTTCGCACAAGTTTTGGGTACACAAATCAATAATTTCAACATGAGCAACCCTTTATCCAATTCGATGGCACTTCTGAAAAAAAGACACACACTTGTACACATTGAAGAGCAAATAGATTGTTTTTTTTCCGATAACCGAATTTTGATAGCAAAAATATCCAACAAAAATAAAAGTCCCACAGAAAACATGTGAGTTTTTCAAAATGAGGCGTATTATACCCTAGGATCATTGCTAGTGAAATTTACGTTGCAGTGGTACATAGACCTGTTTGACATATGTAAATACTATACATCGAGTATCCCAGGTCAGATTTTAAATAGATATTTTTTATCAATTGGTAGAGCATTGGTGGGTAAAACCAAGTCTATCGCAGGTTCGGTCCCTACCTGTGTACCTATGTTTCCTTGGTTGTGCAATTCTTCAATAAATATTTATTTCTATTATTCGAGCAAAAACTCAGTTGAAAGAGCTTGTACGGCTAATTTATCAATATAATAATTGTTAATGGAAAAAATCAATATAGAATATATTCCCTTCCCCCGACAGGACTCGATAGCAGAGCAGCCGATCAGAAAATGTGTATGGGTCGTTGGCGCAGCTCACTAACCATCGCAGCACGTCCATCAATAATCGAAAATCATAATATACAGCGTGTCTGACATGAACTGTTACTAATTCAAATAGCTGTATTTTTTTAATTGTGAATATTTTTTATTGAATCCAAAGAAAAAAAATGTTGGAAATTTATTCAAATACAAGGATTTAATTAATATTTTCGATATGGCCAACTTTGGCACGAACAATTTCCTTGAGGCGGTCAATAAATTTATCGTACTCTGCACGCAAGTGTGTCTGTAAATTGCGCTTCCATTCCCGGCGAAGCACGTCCGTTGTTTGGTATTTTTTAGTGCCAACCGTGGCCTTCAAAATGCTCCAGGCAGAAGAATCTAATGGATTCACATCGGGAGAATTCGTTAGCCATTGTGTCGAGGAAATAAAGTGCGAAACGTTTTGTCGCAGCCGTTCTTTATGTGCTCGGGCTTTGTGGGAAGGTGCAGAGTCCTGTTAGAATGTCCAGGGTCTTTGGCTGAAATGTTTCCGTGCCCATGGCTTCAACACATCTTCCAAGACAGTTTCACGCTGAACCATCGCGTTTATTTTAACGCCACGGTCTAAGTATACGAGCGGAGACCGACTATCGGCAGTCACTGCGGCATAAACCATCAGAAACGGTGGCGCTTGCTTCCTGGTGGCCATTCTTTGGCAGGTAAACTCGATCATTTTGCTTGTTGACAAGTTGCTCAATTGAAAATGGTGCTTCATCAGAGAAGACGATGTTTGGCAATAATTTTGGCGGATCAACTCCTTTACTCTTTCCACTCTAACTTTTTTTTGGTCAGGTAACTTTAAGGCCTTGAGTCCGAGCTCATTTTTCAAAATGTGTTGCATTCGTTCTCTGGATATGTTTAGTCAAAAAAAAACCTTACACGTGCTTGTCAACAATGAAATGAATTAACAACTGTCAAATTTTCAAAACGCTGTCATTCGTAGTTTGGCAGATATGGCGACGTGAAGTTGGTAACAGTTCATGTCAGCCACCCTGTATATAGTTTTTAAGTATTGTACCCAACAACCATCTACATGTCAACATGCACAGCTATTTTGGGCACTGAATTCACTTATTGACTAACTTCTTGTGTGCAAAAAACTAAAAATAATGATAACGCTACTCCGAAGAGTCACTTTTAAAATGTACAAAATAATAGCAGCGCTGCAGAAATTTAGCTATTTTGTATTGTCTTTTAATTTTGAATTTTTTTTTTAATAAAAGATGTAAAGCAGGCAAGTTAAAGTTAAAATTAGTTTTATTTCAAATACTCGTTGAACTAAAATGGGCATAGCAAAACATTGTGGGCCAGAGCAACGAGCTCTCATATGTTAAAATGAGTGTCGGAAGGCAAATCTTCGGGAGATGCAACAATTGCTCAAGTGTTCAAGTAAAATGATCACCAATGTAAAGATGTGACAAAGTGAACCGTAATTAAGAGGCCGTAAATGTAAGTTGGATCACTGATCAAAATCCTTTTAAAACATCAACCAAAATTAAACAAAATCTTCAACTTGATGTTAACACATCCACCATTAGAAGATGTCTTAAGAATGTTGGTTTGCCAGGAAAAGCCCAAGAAGAAAGCCACTACTATAACCAAGACATATTAAAAGCCGACTTAAATTTGCAATGGATCACTTGGATTGGCCATTCAGTAAGTGGTGTTATATTTTATGGTCAGATGAGTCAAAAATAGTGCTATTCGGATGTAGTGGTCGCCGGCAATATGAAAGAATGCCTACTAATACAGGTTATGATCCAAAGTTTACACTTAATACGGTTAAGCATGAAAGAAGCTGAGATTATGATTTTGGGCTGCTTTTCTTTTAATGGTCCTGGCCTAATATATCGCATAAGCAGTAAAATGAATGCAAATGCTTACGTATATGTTCAAATTTTGAGATATAATTTCTGGTATCAAGAACTTGCTGTTCGTGATACCAGAAATCATATCTTTGGCGGAAATCTTCCTCCCTATCCGACAGGTTGTATGATATACCCACTACATATCGGAGATAATTCTTCTCGGTTAGGTGTATAATTTAATTTTAGAAGTTCTCCTCGTAACTTTGTTTTATGCTCATCGCAAAAATTGAAGGATTCATACCGATTTGACATTTTTCATGAGAGCAGATAATCTGTAACTGTAGACTAGTCTTTTCAGACGTCTCAAAAAGAAAAAAAAGCAAGGGAATTGGTACCCATATTCTCCGTAGACTTAGCAGTGAAATTTTATATCATACTTTCAACAAAAAAGACCAAAATACGATTTGTGGCTATTTTTTCGAAAACCATACACTTACAAGCAAAATTTCAAGCCCATAGCTTCTTAGCATAGATTTGCCTAAATCAAATTTTCAACGTCATGATAATTGTTTTCATTTTTTAAACCCTGGGCCTGGAGGCACAAAATTACATCAAAACTTTATCTCTTACGGATAACTTAATACGTTCGTCATTTTGCATGATTAGATTTCTTTGTTATTAAAGGGATATTTACACTTTATGTACAAGTTGGAGGAAGCTTTGATATACCCTCAGGCCATTCCCCGGTTATACTGACTATGAGTAAAACATTACTAAAAAAAAGGAGTACCTCCTAGACTAGTTAACGCTAAAACTAATTGGGAGAATTTCATAAACGAAACCGAACATAATATCGAATTAAAAGAAGGGAGCACTTAAGAAGTGGCAACAATCCCGTACTCCACAGCTCAAGAAATACTTAAACCGTCTCTGCTAAGAAATTTATTACAAATTACTAATTATCTCGAAGGATTAACCGCAAAAAAGATACAAACTATTCGCTCTGTAAAGCCATGAAGGGCGTTAAAAACAACAAAAGCAACGACTGTAAATAAAGAAAGCCAACGAGGAATGTGCTAAATGTGGTGGGGAAAAGGCTGAAATACTCATATTTGCCGCGCACTTACAAGGAATTTTCAAACCATTTGACGGAAATTCTGATGCGAATATTAGCTATGCCACAGACATTGCAAGTAAGTAAAATTAAATCCGTAATGCTAGCGGAACTTAAACAAGAATTTGGAAATCTTAAAACCAACAAAGCTCTTCGTTACGACTTAATAACAGGATAGGCTCTAAAAAAATTGCTCGTGAAAGTATTAGTTAAGCTTCTCTACCTTATAAACGCTGGTTTTCCTACAGCCTGTAAAACAAAAATGACTAATTCCACAACATCAATTCGGTTTTGGAAGCCAACATTCTACAATCGATTAAGTGCACAGAATAACAGATGCAATTGAGAAGACCCTGGAAGACTGTTTTTCTTGATCTCTTCCAAGCCTTCGATAATATGTGGCACAAATAATTGGAACTCAAGAACTCCCAGCCCGCAATTTTATATTCTAAAATCCAATCTTGAAGTTAGACTCTTCCGTGTTAAATAAATCGCGGCTTGAATACCACATGGGAGTGTATTTGGTCCGATTTTATACTTGTTATACATGCGAAACTTATCCCAATTAGAAAACACCGTTATGTCCACATTTGCAGGCGACACAGCCATATTGGCAACGGGCAACACAGTCGAGTAAACTACCGAAAAGTTGCACAAAGCTGTAGATAAGCTACATGATTGGACACAAATTTGGCGTATCGTACTCAACGAGGCCAAATCTATTCATATAAATTTTACAAAAAAAAAAAGTAAACGAATTATCTATCCTAATTAACTCGAAGAAAACTAGAGAACAAGTACAGAGAAATGTATTGGTTACTCGGGCAATATTTCAAGCCCGTTATACAGAGCTAGCTGCTTTTATACAAGCAACTGCTAAAACTCTTATGGACGTGTGGTATATGTATAACTATGGGATTGTACCAAGAAAAGTATTGGAAACTCCGTCCAAGACGAAATTGAATTTATTCGCACGAAGCTCCAATATTGACTCACAATGCTGTCCTTCAGATTTTGATCAATATAAATGTAGTTCGTCGACATTGGTGTTTTGGTGCGAAACAAGGGCCAAACCATGCGACATAGCTCAGTAAAGAGCAAATGCGCGTAACTTGTGGTACAGGAGGCACTTACATTGATAAATCACCTGCAACACGTGGAAAATGTGAAATGTAAATTACTAGATAATTAGTTTAAGTACTAATTACAGTTGAAGAGAGGTATTTTTAGTGAGTAAGAATCTCACACTACTATGAGCATTTTCTGCCGGTCCTCATAGTATTTCATGGAAGATTTTCACCTACTCTTTCCCTAATTCTTTGGAAGCCATCGGATGAACTAGAAAGGTGAAACTTTGCACAGATAAAGCGCAAACCACGGTACAAAGCGTAAGGTAGCCGATTATGTGGTTTTCGAAGTATACGGTGTTTAAGGGAACTTTATTTAGAACCCTTGAACAAAAAATGTCCGTATATACATTTACATATCTCAACACTTTCCAGGAGCCATAAATTACTGAAAAAGATACAACTTAGCGCACTTACCATACAGATTACCAGTTATAACCTTACGAAAACTGATTTTTGTTTTTTAAAATACAGGGCGTTACAAAGAAAACTTTAAAAAATCACTCTAATACGACCAATGTGTGACCTTCTTATGAAAGAGAGGACTGTTCTGACGCCAGGTCGTCGAAGAGAAGGGCATAGCTCTATTAGCTCTATCTATTATATAGAAAAGCTTAATTATAGCTTTTCTAGGCAACGCTTTAAGAACCTCTCCTGTGATTAAGTCGTATCCAGGAGCATTCTTAGGTTTCAGTTTCTTTATTAGTTGCTTAAGTTCCTTCAGTGCTGCACTTGTTATTACGTAACTTTCAAGTGTTATGACGGGCACATTGATATTTTCAATAGACGCCTGCCCATCGAACGGTTTAAAAGTTTCTTCCAGATGTATGCCAAAGACTCCCGATTTCTCTTTATCATCCCTGGCTAATTCGTCGTGACTTTTTTTTAATATCACCTGAATTTATGGATTTTAATAACTTTTAGAGCTTTTTAAAGCAAATAATTAGAATCTTTTTCCGCGTTAAGCTTTCAAGGTACATAAGATCGTATTGCACGATTTTGAAAATCCTCAATAGTGATTTCCTTTGGTGGAAGTATTATACCAGGCGGCAAACTGCACAATTTCAACGATGTGATCAACTTCGACTTCAAATTTATACTGCGTCTTTAGTGGCATGTTCAGCTCAATATTTTCATGAATGTCTATCTTTTATAATTAGGGCTTCGTTCATCGTCAGAATGACTGGAGAACGATCAGAGGAGAGATCAAAACAGATCCAGGTATTTTCGTCCGGCCAGTATGTTGGTATACTCGTCGAATGAAAGGCACAACTGCATTAAATACTGGCGTTGTAAAGTGCTCTACCTTTTTGTGATATGCATCTTAAACCCCAGAAGGTGTGCTTCACAAGCTTCAAGTTGCCATCAGTAATGAAATTTAGACTAAGGGAGTCAAAGATATTTGTAAATTCACTTTTTTCAATCGCCCATCGATTAACAATAGATAGATGAAATGATGACAGAAATTAATGTTGGGCGGGAATTGATGCCTGGAAATTATGATCAAATCTCAATTTCAGTAAGGAGTAAGTAATAGGTGCGGAAAAACCTGCGAAATTCCCAGCTGAAAACTTTAAGAAAGAAAGTCCGAGACTTAAACTTAAGAAATATAAAGTTTATTAGTCTGCTTCGTACGAATTACAAAAAGTGACTGACTCAAAGAAAAAGTGAGAGCAAAAGAAGTAGCTTCTTAGTTAGTGTAGTTAAAACTTTCATATGTGTGTATAGAAAGGGAAGGATATATGTAATATAATTACAGTAATACTGTTTCAATATAATTTTCAACAATAGGTGTTTTCATGTAAAATTATGTAGGGCAAAGATTGAGAAATGGCCGGCTAGAAAATTGGACCTTGAAATTGTTTAGGGGCCACAAGTGGAACATTATATACGAGTATAATGCTGCGAACGGAGTCGTTCCTAGTGCACCGCTGATGCACATACATTCGGATCAGGAGTTTTGCACTTTCTTTAAGAGATTGAGGTTTAAAGTATTCTCAAGAGCCGTGCATCATACGATCACGCCATACATTAATATAGGAGTTTGCATAGACCAGCTCCCACCATTGGCCTTTTTACGGGATTAGGAAGCTACAATAGCTGGCAGTTTAGTTTCCTCAGTAAAAGTGAGATCGATGCCATTAATAATTAAAGAGTCTATAGGAGGAACTTTATATTTCGGAGCAGAAAGGACCAGTTCGGACCAGCACAGCCCCACAAAAAGAAATCGAACGAGGGCAGTTCACACGACCGAACTTTTCGTGCAATAGAGCCAAACTTGCTTGTGTTGTTGGCACTTAGCCCTGTCCTGTTGAAACTACATGCCGCTCACATCAATATCTTCAAATTCAGGCCTAAAAAGTTGGATATCATTTGACCATAGCGCATAGAATTTACCGTAACAGTGCCGTCTTCGTCGTTTTTAAAAAAATATGACCCGATCACGCTGCCAGTCCATAGCGCGCACAAAACTGTTACTCGTGGAACCAATCTTTCCATAACTTTGGCGAAACTAAGCTGGTTGCGTTTGATATTTCAAAGGTGTTTAACAGAGTTTGGCTCTTTTGTCGAAAATGCGTGTATATGGCATCGATGAGTCTCTTCTTCAATGGATTAGAAATTACCTTTCGGGGCGTTCAATACAAGTTGTTTTGGACGGCTTCAAGTCTGCAATTCACCAAATAAATGCTGGTGTTCCCCAAGGCTCTGTTTTGTCTCCGACTCTCTTTCTTATTTTTATAAATGACCTCTTGTCTGCAACTTCTAATCAAATCCATTCCTCCGCTGATGACAGTACCCTCAGTTTTTCACATTCGTTCCCTAACTCACGTCCTCGCTCTTCGGCCGTAGAAGAGGAACGGCAATGTATGTTAAACACATTAAATTCCGACCTGGACAGCATAATCAAATGGGGTTCAACCAACAGAGTGGAATTTAATGCTTCCAAATTACAATGCTGTCTTCTGTCTCTTAAGCGAAACCAAAACCCTCAACCATTATCCATGGATGGTACTTGCATCATTGTAACCGAAAGACTTGCCATTCTCGGTATGTGTGTTAATAACTATCTTCGATGGAATGATCAAATATCCGAGGTCGCCAAAAATGCTGCAAAATGTCTAGGATTCCTTAAACGATGCAAGAAATATTTTACCCCGTCTGATCTGGCCTCAATTTATAAGGCATTCATCTGCCCTAAGCTGGAATATAACGCCCATATCTGGTCTGGTGCCCCCAAGTCCGTTCTGCACATTCTTGGTAGGGTACAAAATCGCGCGTTAAGACTTACATATAGGTGATAGAGACATTGTGAATTCCATTCATTCACTAGAAACTCGGAGAAATGTCTTCTGTCTCTCCTTGTTTTTTCGTTTTTTTTTTATAAAAAATGCTCGAGCGAAATAGCCAGCTGCATTCATCACCTTCAAAATTTCACCCGCAATACACGACATGCTTCGAATGCACATCAGTTCACCCTAAAGCCAAACTTCGGTCGTACTGTTTTCTTGGTTTATAAGCCGAACCACACGAATGTGGAATGATCTACCAAGCTCTGTATTTCCCCATCACTACAACCTTCAAACATTTAAAGCCAACGTGCACAGGCTCCACCTCTGTTCTTCTTCCCCCTTTAACTAAACGCCCGTGCCCTGGAACACTTTAAGGGTATTCATATCCCATTCGGCGCGTGCTGATTATAAAAAAAAGAAAACTCGTGCTGGATGCAATGGCCTATCAACGACCACATTTGGATTCCCAGAACCCCAAATTCTGAAATTGTATTTGATTACCTAGTCCCCGAGAGAGAAATGAACCTCATCGTTGAAGAAGATTTTTTTGCCAGCTTACAGATCCAAAGATATTACAGAACTGCTATTTTTGTAGTAAGATGCAACAATTTTAATGCGTTGAGCGGTGGTTAAACCATCCATACTGTAAAATGGGGTGCCGTGAAATAAGGCCAAGTGAAATAAGACCAACTTTCAAAAATTGGCCTTATTTCGCTTTTGAAAAGTGTAATAAAGCCAAATTTCAACAGTTGGTCTTATTTCACTTTGATAAAGTGAAATAACGCCAAATTGGTCGTATTGCGCTTTCAATAGATAAAATTGGCTTAATTTCGTTTCAAATCAGTGAAATAAGGCCAAATTCAAAAATGTGTCCTAATTATGTTCTTGTTTTTATGTATATAAAGTTCTACTTACGTGTAATATGTTTGTATTTCAGAATAGAGTATCTTCTGTCCAAGGACTTTAATTCACTTTTGAAAGTGCAATAAAGTCCAAAATTACGTTTTGAACCTTTTTGCATAAGACTTTATTTCATGGCACCCAAATCTCTTATTTGCAGTTTGCAGTTGGTCTTATTGCTCTTTAACAAAAAAAAAAAAATATTTGGCGCAACAGCTCTTTAAGTGCCAGGGCCTAGCTTCTCGCAACCACTCGTGTTGTGTGCGTTATATTTTTCACACGAATGGAAGGGGCTTACAGTTTAGTGCCGTATCCGAACGGTAATTTGTTTTGAGAAGCTTTCTCGTGACAACAATACTCTCGGATGTTTGTCAGACGTTCGCGAGAGGTGGGATCGTGAAAAAACTTTTTGGTGTTTTCTGTGATTCGAACTTGGAACCTCTTGCGTAGTGATCCGACACACTAACCACTATGCCACGACGCCCACAAGGACGTTATTGCTCTTTAGAAAAGTGTAATAAGGCCAACTTCAGTTTTATACAAATATACTACGCATAAGAGAAATAAGGCCAAATTGGTCTTATTTCCCAAAATAATTTAGCGTTATTTCACTTTATCAAAGTGTTAACTGTTGAAATTTGGCTTTATTACACTTTTCAAAAGCGAAATAAGGCCAATTTTTGAAAGTTGGTCTTATTTCACTTGGCCTTATTTCACGGCACCTTAAAATGGCATGGCAACAACTAATTACCTGTCACTATGGATGACAAATGAATCTCAACTTTCCACACACATATTACGACGTAGAAATTTTTTTAACCAGATTTTTCATTTTCAAAATACACAGTCTGTTAGCAAGAACATTTTTATATCTCTTTCTCAATTTCACAATGTGTGTGTACCGACTACTTACAAAGGTAAAACCTTCCACACTTATAGTATTTATATACCTCGAGGTAGAACTCTATTTGAGCTTCTATTTTAAAGACAAAGGCATTAAAAACAATTTTTTTTTTATCAGCGTTGTACTCAGTTATATGCACCACAACGGTATCGCACACAAAAATTTCTAATTTTTTTTTTCAATGTTTTTGAATGTTTTTGTAATTTTTTTGGTTTGCCTTTCACCTTTGTACCGTATTTATCAAAAAAAACTAAATTGGTTGAAAATTACGAGCGGTAGAGGGAAACATACGCATTTTGCCAATTAGTTTTATATATATAATATTTCTATATATAATATATATATGTATATAATCTCTCACTATCGCAGATATTCAACGACCACATGGATGAAATTATCAAAATGAATGCCTTAGGGTGAGTCAAACCATTCAAATTTGAAGTCCAGTTCTTTAAATAGAGCTCAAGCTCTAAGGATTCGTATTGCTTTCGTGAAAATTTTCGATCCCGAGATTTTGATCTTACTGTTATCGAAGATCTCGCAATTCTGTCTGTTTGTCCGTCTATCTGTATCCTAGACTGCAGCCTAAACTTGGCGGATTATCTTCAAACTTCATATATGGGGTCATGGGGTAACGCCCTAACCTCACAATTAACGACACTTTGAAGAAGTGCAATTTCCTCGAATATGGCTCCATTGGTTTCTATAAAATTTAATACTTAAGATAACACAGACCTTTGCAATATGTCTGTGCACTCAGTTGTTTGCTAAAAATTTGGATAATGATAATTTACTTAATAGCGCTTCTGCGAAAGTTGTTAATTTTTTAATGAATTTTTTTTTTTTTTTTTGTTTGGGGGGTTTGCTGGAAGGAAAAATCATCGAAAGACATTGCAGAGCTAGTGTGCGAGGGATGCTTCTGTGGGACTTTAACCCGATTTAAAAAAAAACCTCCCGGGGCACTGACTTTCGTCATTCCGAATGGGATTGCACCTAGTCGTTCGACTAATGAGCAATTCATTTTTGAATTATTTTAAAGATAAAAAAGAAAAATCCGCCGTTTGTCGGATTTCAAGACTTTTTTGTTTGAAAATATTACCTAATTTCTTGGTCTTAGCTAACTCTCACAGATCAAGAGTGTTTACCCGTCTTAGTCTCCTGATTACATTGTCAGTATTTAATAGTTATCATTTCTATGTTAACGTGGTTGAGAAGCCTACTTTTGTGTCTTTGAGAAGCTTTTTAACTTCATCTTCAACCATTTCAATATTAAAATCTCTATGTAGATCAGCGTTGCGTATGTACCAAGGTACATTAACTATGTTCTTTAGTACTTTATTTTGGAAGACTTGGATTTTTTGTAAATTTGGTAGGCATGTACATGCCCACAACTGGAGCCCATAGGTCCATACCAGTTTCAGAACCTGCTTGTATAGCAATAGCTTATTATAGTTGGACAGGGATGAGTATCTCCCAATAAGCCAATAGATTTTACTGTATCGCATCTTTAACTCATCTCTCTTTTTTTTTACATGTGCTTTCCAACGCAGTTTAGCGTCTAGGGTTAGGCCTAGTTATTTGGCTGTATTTGAGTATTTCACTACATTGTTGTTTATGTATACTGGAATGTGTGGTACGTTTTTATATGTAAAATTTATATGGACTGACTTTAGGTCATTTAATCTAATCTGCCATTTTGTGGTCCATCCTGAAATACTGTTTATTGCCATTTGAAGCTTTTTTGTTGCTACATATTTCGACAGTTGCTCCCACAGCTAGTACAGCAGTGTCACCTGCAAAAGTTTTTTTTATAGTGGTTTCCCCACTTTCAGGCAGATCGCTAGTGAATAAGAGGTAAAGCACAGGACCCAACACACTGCCTTGTGGTACGCCCGCTTTAATTTCTCTTAATGTTGAGTCCTCTATTTCTTGTTTAATTCTGAAGAATTGATCTGATATATATAACTCCAGAATTTTCGAATACTGCTTCAGCAGTTGCTTTTGTAATAATTTGTGGATCAAAACTTTGTGCCAGTCTTTATCGAAAGCACACATTTTTCTCTTCAAATGCTTTTTCGATTTTATCTGTGATTCTATGCACCTGATTAATTGTGGATTTTTCATCAATTATCTTTTGCAGCCGTTTTATCAACATTTTTTCGAATAACTTGGACAACATTGGTAGTACCGATATTGGGCGATATATGAGGTTACTGCGCTAGGTCGTATGCCTGGTTTGGTTATTACCTCCGCGACCTTCCACATGCTTGGCATATATCTAAAATGCATTTATAATCTGCGCTAGTTTTTCTAAACCTTTTCGTGGAAATTGTTTTAAAATTTGCCCTGTAATTAAATCAAACCCTGGGGCCTTTTTTATGTTTATGCCTTCTTTTAATTTTTTGGCAAGTTCTTTAGCTGTTACCGGCTGAATATTTTCTTTAACCTTTATCTTCATAAGGTTTGAAGACGTTTTCAAGATACTCTGCAAAAGTGTTTTCTTGCTCTTGGCTGGTTTTTGCCTAGTTACCTTCTCTGGTTTTTACTGGTGGAATGTGAGCTATTGGCCTGTACATTTTCTTTTTTGCCTTCCAGAGCAAGTAGTCGGTACTAGCATCATTTGTAAGATTTGTATGTATGGTATGTTTTTAAATTCTCATTATTAAACTCTCTTATAGATTTTCTGAGCTTATTATTTAAATTGTTCAGTGTAGTTTTGTCGCTTGGCGCCCTTCTCTGTTGCCAACGTTTTCTAGCTTTCCTCTTTTCTGTAATAATTTCACATATTTCGGGAGGATAAGAGTTTTGTTTAATCTTGTTTGTTGTCCTGGGAGTTGTAGTCCATGCAGCTTTTTGTATATTGAGTGTAAATATTTGCACTGCTTCTTCTAGTTCATCTTCTGTTTGAATAGCTGATGATAGCTGGATACTTTCTTCTAACTTCTGCCTGAAGTAGTTCCAATCAGTTTTGGACTATGTTCTTTTATTATTATTTTATTGCCAAGTATAAGAAGTATTGAGGAGTGATCTGATTGAAGATCAGGCCTTTCTTCTACATTTATATTATTTGAAGATATATTTTTAGATATAAAGAAGTTGACAAGATCTGCGGTTTTATTCCTATCTGTTGGCCAGTAGGTAGGTTTACCCATTGAGTGATATTTTGCGAAATCTTCTTTAATAGCTTCATATAGTTCTCTGCTTCTAGTATTTGTTAATCTAGATACCCAATATTTATTCTTGGCATTAAAATCCCCTCCCGCGATTAATCTATTGTGAAATATGCGGAAAAGACTTTTAAAATCACTTTTCTTTAGTCTGTAGCTAGGAGAGCAACAAATATTTCCCCACTGCTCGTTTTTATACTTATAGAAATTCCTTGGATGGCATATGATTGGAATTTTGCTTCTACATGGTATTCAATTGTGTTCTTTATTAACACTGCAGCCCCACCTTTTGCACAATTATGAGGGTGTGGGGAGTGATATAAATTATATCCTTGCAGTTTAAAGTCAGTAGTCAATTTAAAGTGCTTCTCTGAAATAAGACATATATCTGGTTTATATCGAGAGTCACATACATCTCCTCCTTTCGATTCTCAATACCATTAGCATTCCATTCAAGAATTTTTATTTTATTCATCATGTTTGACTTTTCGGTACAACTCTTTTGTTGCTGTTCTGCCTCTCTAGCAACGAAATCTAATATCGTTTTATTGCATTTCTCCATGGAATCAATCCTATTTAGGATTTGTTGCATGAGGATTTCCTTTGCAGTGTTTAGCTCTACTTTGTGTTTTAGGGCTTTCTCTGCTGGTATTTGATTTGTTTTTGATGCTGCCTGGGCATATGTCATTTTTGAGCCCGCTGTCTTTTCTCTTGGATCCTTTTTGATGATCATTTGATCTTAAGTGTGGACTCTTTTGTAAATACTTTTTGACTTTTTGAGCTTTTTTGTGGTTTCTTTTGTTTTTTGTCTTTTCCAAGTTGGATTTCTTTTGCAACTAAACATCCTCTATAGCTAGCACGATGGTTTTCATTGCAGTTTGCACATTTAGGATGCTCATCTGTTTTCTTTATACTCGTACATTCTTTAGTATGGTGACTTCCTGCACACTTTACACATCTTGGGTTTGAGCTGCGGTATTTATGCGTATGCCCATACCTTTGACAATTTTTGCAAATTTCGATTTACGTCAGGCATAAATCTCAACTTTCATCCCAAGTATGTTTTTAATGCCATATATTTTTTCTTTGTCTTCGTCATGTTCAAATCTTAGTATAAAAATTGGAAGTGATGCTTTGCTTTTAAATTTAAGCATATTTACAACTTCCAATATATTAAAGTCTCTGTCTTTTAATTCTTTTTTTATCTTTTCGGGTGAGCATGAGTTACGCAGTTTCTTCACTACAACCTTCATTGGTCTGATTTTCTTGTTCTCATAAGAATACCATTGCACTTTTTTATGGTTAAGTATTTTAGTGAGGTTTCTGTATCCACATTAATTTTGATGTCATTATTATTTATTAGTGCTGTACTAGCTTTAATTTTATTTCCCTCCAATAATTTGACCCAGCTTACATGCTTATTTATTTGTAGTGCAATAATTGGTGGAGGTTTATTTGGATTTTGTATTTTGTCTTCTTTGTTTGGAGCATACACAGCGCTTTCTTTTGGGGATGCGATTTTTAGGGATGCACTCATTTTGCGTTTTTTATTTGTATTCCCCATGTGACGATGTCCCTCTGTCTCTTTTTTTTCAGTTCTTCTTCATCTGTTGAGAACTCGACAAGTTGGACATTCACTTTTTTTTGGTTGTTGATTTCATCTTTCAACAATTGCAGCACTTGCTTAAGATTATTTACTTCCTTAAACGGTGTCTCATTGAGTTGCTTAAACCCATCTCTTTCTTCGCAGGCTTTTAAATATTTAGCCTTCCATATTTCATTACTTTCTTCATTTTTAGATGGGGGTGTTCTCTCTACCCTTTTACCTCTCCCAAAATGGTCGTTACTAAGCAACAAATGGTCCCCCCAGAATCCATGGGACCGACCTCCGAAGAGGGTGGATTTACCAATGTAACCTGGGGTATTAATCTCTTTTTTGTTTGTTCATTGCATATTTGTTTTTAATTTTTGCGAAAAGTTTAAACTTGGATTTATTTTTCTATGTGTACAGCCGCTCCTGATATGGAGAACAGACGCTGACCAGGGAGCTGCCCAATATGGGTCAGACGCTACTGGGTTTTTATGACTAGGGTCCGTGGGGTCGTTACGCCCGTTACCTCTTTCCAGAGAAAGGGGTGGCCGTGTTGATTCACGGTTCGAATCCTGAAGTCAAGAATCATCTATTTATTTCGGACGAAATAAATAAAAAAAGTCGATCACTTGCGAAAGCTAAGTCAACTCTACTGTGAAGGCATAACACTGGCAGTAGGGTGGTCATATGGCTAAAATGCAACTTGATCGTGATGATGACCTCAGGAGGACGGAAAAAAATACTGTGAATCATAAGCAACGACAATGATAGCGAAAGACAAACAAAATACTCCCCAGTTATCTGGTCAGCCACCCTTGGAGTTTACAGAAACTTAATACCACCTGAGTTTCAAAATACAACACTCTTTCTCTCTGTCTGTTCCCCTTTCCATAAAAATGTACGTGTTCTCAAAATTAGTGTAAGGGTATTCATATCCCCTTTAACACGTGCAAATTATAAAAAAAAAAAAAAAAAGTACCTTTTTTAACATACATGAGGACATACGAGTATCATTAAAATTAAAATTATATGACATATGTCCAAACAATTTGTTTAGCCTTCTAACACACTTTTGGAAAACTAAAATTTTGTCGCTTATTTCAACTTTGCATAAATTTTAAATCTGAACAACATACGGATGAACACACATGGAGCAACTACGTACAACTCTGTCGTAGTCTTTATTTTTGTATAGGAATGGAAACAAAACAAAATCCGGAACCTAGTAAATAAATTACAAAAACTTGCTCTGTCCTATGCAGAAGAAGTGGACAAACAAACTATACCTATCGCTTTGTTTAAAACTATGCTAACCTTTAAATCTTTAAGCCTGCATCGTTGTTCACAAAGGATTTGCATAAAGCTTCATGTTCCGTGTTTTTTTTTTTTTTTTTTTGTTCCCTCTCTTTCTTTCTGGTTTTTTATAGTTCAAACTTTACAGGAGTATTGTATTAATGTATTTTGCAGCACCAGCAGTTGTTAGAAAAGTAAATGAATTTCGCTAGGATGAAAAAGTGTTCAACGTCATTGGCCTACACTCGATTGGATATAAAATGCTTACCTTTACCTGGTGCTGTGAAATTGTGAATCAAATTAGTGCTGGATATTTACACATGCTGTGCATGTGAAATTATTTAATAGGAATGTACTCGTACAAAGGTATAGAAGGAACCATGCAGATATTCATAATCAAGCATATTATAAATCCTATGGAGATGTGTCAACAGGCTTATAAAGGTGAAGTTTAAATGTTTGCTTATTCCGTGCTGTCATTTAAACTTTTCCCTAATTTGGCTTCCTCGTTAATAACGAGAATAAAAGAAATTTGTGGTAATTTTTGAAAGGGTGTTGTGGAACCCAAATAGACTTTTGCAGTAATAAGGGCCTGGAATTCAACAATTTGAACGTGAACAGCATCCATCAACATTTGGAAGGAAAGAAACCACATTTGTTGGACCGACACTCAAGTCGATTAATCAATCGAATCTACATATCTTCATTGCCTCAGTTACTATTTTGGTTCAAAGTTGACCTCTGCACTTGGCGGAGCCTGATACGGTTAATATTTTATGGTTGAAATTTGTCGTTTCCATCAAGTTTTTTGTGCAGAATTTGCTGCTCTTCAAACTAACCAGCTATACTATTCGATGCAAAGAGCGGCATGGAGAAACACTCCTTCTAGAAGCTATAAAATTATCCGCAACGAAAAGTATCCAAGTGAAATCATTGAACTGGTGAGGGAGAAAAGAAAAGCGCGAAAGAAATGGCAAATCACTCGTATACCGCAGCATAAAAAGGTCCTCAATTGACTATGCAATCGCTTTAGAGATAGTATTCGGGAATTTAAAAGCAATAAGATAGTGGTCCTTCGAAGCCAGATATTGTGTGTGCTAAATAAAATAAAAAATTGATTTAATAAAGGAATTTACAAAAGTTGATTAAACTAACATATATATACATATATACATACAAGATACATTGTGCAAGTGCAGTGCAAGTGCAATTCCTTTGTCTTCCCTTTGTTACACGGAAGCCATCTACAACCAATTGTGCAAATCGGGATTCCCGCGTCGCGTAATTTCGATCCTGCAGACATCCACTCAAGGCACAACACGTAAGTCCTTATTTTTTTCTATTTCTTTTTTCGTCCCTTTTTTATTTATTGATAAAATAAAGTGCAAAATGTCTTTTGGAGAGCTCCAACTCATGGCATTTTCGCAATTAAAGCGAGATTTCACGAATTTTAAAAAGACAGGTGAATCTCGCCGAACGACGAATTATATATCTACTCGGCTTGCTCTGTTGGAAGATAGTTTCGTAACTTCTCGGCGATACCATGAAGAGATTATGAGCACTGGTAAGCTGGAGAAGGAAATTAAAAAGGAGGATGTAATAAAAATTTATGAGGAAATACAAGAGATTTACCTTGAATATAAGTGTGAGTTGTTAGATGCCATGGACAAGTGTGCTCCGACAAGTAAGGTTCAAGCGGTGGTAACAACGGCACCTTCAGCGCCGCTAACCTCCACAGCTTCTAATAGCAGTGAACTTCGTCTTCCGAAAATTAATATACTCGAGTTCTCTGGGTCGTACACCAAATGGCGAGCGTTTTACGACATTTTTGTCTCGCTGATCCACAGTAATCAGTCACTTGGTGAGATCCAAAATTTTCATTATTTGAAGTCGTCTCTCACGGGTGACGCAGCGAGAATTCTGCAACATTTGCCGTTAGATGCTGGAAATTATAACAAAGCTTGGGAGCTATTAAAGGCGAGGTTTGACCATAAACGAGTGTTGGTCAATGCTCAATTCAAGGTCTTTTTTAATCAACCTATTTTAGGGAAAGAGTCTGCAGAAGGTTTGCGAACAATATTAGATGTTTCTTCCGAAAGTCTTCACGCTTTAGAAAACTTAGGGCTTCCAGTTGATCAATGGGATGCCATTGTGATATACATTCTGTTCCAAAAAATACCCAGTCTCACGCAACAGCTTTGGGAAGAGAAGTTGGGCAACAGCAAGGATTTGCCAACGAGAAGCCAGTTCAACGAATTCCTAGAAACACGATTCCGCACGGTAGAGGCTGTAGCGCAACAGGGAGAAACTAAGTCTAACGCCAAGCCATGGTCAAAATCAGAGTCCAACCCCAAGGTTTTTCACGCTTCGGCACAATCGAATCAGTTTTCGTGCAAGGTGTGCAACCAAGGGCAACACTCCTTGAAAAAATGCAACCGATTTTTGGGCATGGACGTGACGCATAGACAACAGTCTGTTCGACAAGTCAAGGTCTGCGAGAACTGTCTCGCTTATAGCCATCCGACACGAGAATGTCCTAGTAGTAAACACTGCTACTTCTGCCACGAACTCCACCATTCACTGCTACACGCAAGTACATACGCACACACATCATCACCCTACACGTACACAACATGGTAGCACTCAAACGGAGCAGGTATCCGTGAACTCCAACGCACCAACATTTCATCCAATGAGTGACAATCAACCCAGTAGCACCAGGCGTAACGCATTTCACGCATCGCAGGAGGTCAACAAAACAAATGTTTTGCTAGCTACAGCAGTTGTTAAGATAAGGTCAAGTGACGGAAGATACGTTTACTTACGTGCCTTAATCGATCCGGGATCAGAGGCAACTTTCATCTCTGAATCAGGTGCACAGCAACTTAAACTCCCTAAACAACGTACACATGTCCAGGTATCGGGGCTAGGGAAGGTCAGTAACGGCACCACTCAGCACTATGTCGACGTTACATTTACGTCGAGGGATTCGACATTCGAGAGCTCTGCTAGGGCTTTAGTTTTCACGTCGTTAACTGGGCTTCTTCCGGCCAAATCCGTAATACCCGATAAGTGGAACCATATAAATGGGTTGCAGTTACCCGACCCAAGCTTCAACATACCCGGGAAAATATAGCTGTTATTCGGAGTCGATGTATATTCTGAGGTCATCCTTCCGGAAATTATCAGGTCCGACGACGCCAACTCACCAATTGCCCAAAAGACCAAGCTGGGATGGGTCGTTATAGGAAAAGTTTCTGAAATGATACCACGTTCCATACAAACCTTCGTACATCTCACAGGTCTTGACACAAGGTTGGATCAACCATTACCAACAGAGACAGTGGAAGAGATTAGAAAACTTCAAACTCATCGCGTTACGACACAAGACACGAATGATAGTGTGAGCAAACTGATCCATAAGTTCTCTTGGTTGTCAAAGGTGGTCCAAGTTTTGGCCTTCTGCTTGCGATTTATGCAGAACTGTCGAATGGAGGCTCCAGCCAGGAAAATGAGCGCGCTCGAACTGAAGGAGTTGCAATTAGCTGAACTCGTCGCTATTCGAACAACTCAAAGGGATGGGCTCATCGGAACTGCATAAAAAATAAACCCACAACGCTATACCAACAAATTTGAAGGCGCTCAACCCCTTCGTCGACGGACAGGGCATCATTCGTAGCGAAGCATTACACACCACATCGCACAGAGACAAATCGGGCGCTAATGTAAGCACTATCGACTATCGACTCAATGTTTTGCCGATGGCTTTTGGCATAAATGGTACAGTGAGTATCTTTCGCGTTTGAAACAGAGTATTCGATCGTATTTACGCACACCTAAAATTTTTTAGCACTACACTTTTCACACACATTTGCACACATTTCTTTTGATTTTTTTGTATTTAATGTTTTTTCTCACGCGAAACTCCACACAAAACTTATGTACTTAACTTACATACACCGAGAAAAAAAAAATATAACAACAACAACCGCAGCGATGCCACCCACTCGATGCACCGAAAACTTGTACATGAACCGGTACAAGTTCATTAATCAAAAAAAAAAATATAATCAACCCAAATTTACTATAATATATAAAACATAATATATGTATAATAATAAAGAAACTCACCTGGATACATGGAATCCTCCCACGTCGTCCAAATGACACCAAACACAAAAAGTTACATTAAATACTCTCAAATGTAATGTCAAAGTACACATTCGAATAAAGAAGTTTATAACTTTGAGATCGGTGCGTGTTCTTTCATTCTACATTTTACATATATCTCTTTGTCTAAAGTAAAGGAAGTAAAGTCCATTTTTTATTAACACCCCAAAGTACAATTCCATGGTAAAAAAAGTGCAAGCACCACCAATTCGGAAAAATGATGGAAATTGGGCCAAGAGCGACAAACAAAAGGCAGAAATCTTTGCTTTGCTCTTAGAAGAATCGTTTAAGCCATTCAACGGCCCTTTGATAAGGCCCGACTCCCCAGTCACGACATCTGACAACTTTAAAGTAAAAAAAGTTGCATTGATTGAACTGAGGGAAGTGATTAAAAATCTAAAGACTAAAAAAGCATCGGGTTACGACTTGATAACGGCGCAGGTGGTCAAGGAATTGCCGAATAAAGCTCTTATCAAACTGCTATATTTGATTAACGCTTCGTTCAGATTGCTCTGCTTTCCGAGACAATGAAAAGTCGCCGAGATTATATTGGTCCCAAAACCAGGCAACCTCTGAATGAGAAGAAATCATATCGGCCTATTTCCCTATTGCCGGTTATCTCTAAAATATTAGAAAAACTACTTTCTAAACGACTACAACCCGTTGTCGACGAAAAACATACCATCAGTTTGGATTTAGAATTAAATATTCTACAATGCAATACAATCTCACCGAAAGAGTTTTTCGTGTTAAGCACGGAAATGATTACTCTGATTTCAAAGAGATTGCGGCCGGAGTCCCACAAGGAAGTGTCCTTGGCCCACTTCTATATGTACTCCACACGCGCGATATCCCGCAGGAAAGAAACTGCATGGTCGCCACGTTTGCGGACGATACGGCGATATTGACAACGGGCGATACAATTGAAGCAGCAACTGAAAAGCTGCAACATGCTGTTGATAAAATTCACGCTTGGACGAATTCTTGGCATTTTGTGCCGAACGAAAGCAAATCTACTCATGTCACCTTTACCTACAAAAAAGTGGACAGATTACCTGTACATTCATTCTCGGCTCAAATACCGTACGCGAACAAAGCAAAATATCTAGGAATGACCCTAGATGTTAAGCTTAAATAGAAATCGCACGTAAGAATGGAACGCGACGAGATCGAAAACAAATACCGACAAATGAACTGGCTACTCGGAAAACATTCGAAGTTGAATCTACATAACAAACTGCTTATCTATAAGCAAGTGCTGAAGCCAGTGTGGACGTATGGTCTACAACTATGGTGTTGTACAAGGAAAAGCAATAGAAACATTCTACAAACTGTTGAAAATAAAGTGCTCAGAATGATCGTTAACGTACCGTGGTACTCGTATATACGTAACGATGATATTCATCGGGACCTGAGAATTCCCAGCATCGTCGAAGAGATAACAAATAACCGTACCGTCATTCAACTACTTTACGCGAACAATTCAATTCGTCGTCTGCAAAGGACAAAACCTTTTGACCTCGCGTCATAGTATATGCCGGTCGTGAAAACAGCAGGAACTTTCATTGGAATTTAACCTGCCGAAAGTGCTACATTCTTTTCAATTACATACGAAAATCTCTTTCCAAAAATCACGAGTCTCATAAGCGAAAATAAAACTGCTGGCAAGCGTCGGCTTAGTTGTAGTATTAATCTTGAAGAGAGGTGTTGTTTTTTAGTGAGTAAAAATCTCACACTACCATAAGCACGCGCAGTCGGGCCTTATGGTATCTTTAGAAGATTTTCACTTTCCCGGCAAAAAAATAATAATATTCGACTCCCAATGAAAGGTCTTCCCATGCCTACCTTTGTCTTAAGGATGAGTAAATAAGGATAACATTTTTTTACAACAACTCACCTAATTCATGCGTCTAATTTGTTATCCTCAATTGGATTTAGCTTTCTTGGGGGTCTTACAACCTGAATTGTGAATGAAATTAAAATAACATTGTTATTTTTTTTTTCCAAAAAGATTAAACAAAGTTTTTTTGACAATTTTCCAAAACTTTGTGCGCCATAATTTGTGAAATATTGCTCTAAAGGGTTTTTCAATGCACCGTTAAACTTTTTTTATAACTTGTTAATGTCAAAACGCCAATCAAGGTTTACGTTTTTATCATGGTGAAGTTCACGAACGAGCAACGTTTAGAAATTATTAAAAATTACTACCGAAATACTGAGTCGGTGGTCGCACCTTTAAGAGCGCTTACTTCAATTTTCGGTCATAGTAATCGTTCCGCCAGATAGGCTATTCATTCTATAGTGAATAAATTCGAGTCAACATATTCACTGCATGCTCCTGTGTCAGTGAGACAACGAACCGGTCGAAGTATCAAAAATATTGCAGCCGTAAGTGCTTCAGTTCAAAATGAGGAAATCATTCGATTCCACGCCGTTCACAGGAATTGGGAATCTCTCAGCGATGAAGATCATTTTTGGTTTAATTTTTGTTGTCAATAAACTAAATAAGCGTTACTGGACAGCAGTAAACCCACATGTGCTTTAAGAGACTCCATTGCATCCATAAAAAGTGACCGTGTGGTGTGGATTTCATGCCGGAGGTGTGATTGGATCGTATTTTTTCGCCGATGAATATTATCGCCATGTTACGGTCAATGGAGTTCGCTATCGTGCCATGTTGGAAGACTATTTTTGACCAGAATTGGATGGATTTGACATCAGCCATATGTGGTTCCAATAAGATGGTGCCACATGCCACACAGCTGGTAATTCGGTAATCGTGTAACCTCAAGAAATGGTCCGGTCGAATGGTCAGCTCGGTCATGCGATTTAACGCCGATGGATTTATATTTATGGAGTTATGTTAAGTCGTTGGTTTATACCAACAATGTTTGAGGAGCTCAGGAATAATATCGAGCGCAAAATTGTCAACATTCCTCCCGATATGTGTGGAAGAGTGGTGGAAAATTGGCTTCAAAGAATCGATCCTTGCAAACGGTGGTCATATGAACGAGATTGAATTCCATACTTAGATTGAACCTGGAGTAAATTTCAGCCCGATATCTCAATTATTCTGTATTTTATTTAAATACAAAATTGTAAAGTCCTTATTGAAAAACCCTTTATATTGATTTCGAACAAAATCAGTTGAGTCATAAGTAGCCGCGAAATAGCAAATTTTCGAAAGCCACCTAATAAGTACCTAGTAGGGACAAAAATACTGTTATTACATTTGTTGCAGCCATTGCGCGGTGCATAAAATTCTGCGGGGACGCGGGTGATATTAAAGGCCGCCTGCGATCTGGTCCTCCTCGCACGGTAAGAACGTCACAAGTCATCAAATCCTTTAAGGCTCAAAAAGGCCCCCAAAAGCAGAAAACACTGGTACGCGAGATGAATGTAACACAAAAGTCAATGATTCACATATCAAGACAGGCTTGAGGATGGGGGCCTTCAAACGCTATACTTGAAAAATGCTGACTGTGGCTTTTACAACAATTGGGTCCAAAAATCAAAGTGACTCTTAGTGAAATACGCTGCTGTTCTGTACAAAAAAATTCTGTTTACTGATGAGAAAATTTACACGGTGCAGAAGAAATTAAACAAATAAAATGATAGAGTATATGCACGGTCATCTAGGGAAGTGTTGGAGCCAGTCTCAAGGGTCCGCAAAGAACACCCCCAAGAGTTAGCCATGGTGTGCTGGGTAGTCTCTTATGACGGGGTCACTAACCTGCATTTTTTGCGAACAAAGCATCGAAACATAGGCCAAAGTGTACCAGCAAACCATTTAAGGACCCTTTGTGAAACCTCTAAATCATACTCTATACCAACAAAAAGGAAGGAATATTCCAGCAATTTCGTGCGCCAGCTCATAAGGCGAAAACTATCCATACCTGGCTCCAGAGAAATGTACCCCGTTTTATTGGTACAAAGACTGGTCTTCTACCACCCTAGACCTTAATCCACTTGAACACAGATTGTGGACTGTCTTAAAGGACATTACATATGTGCTTCAAAAGATACCCTAACATGGAACTCTTAAAGCGAGCTCTGACCGAAGCTGTGGCCCATTTCTGGATGAATGGGTACGTCAACAAACAAAATTGTCAAATTTGGGACGATACCAATCCACATGAGATCCAAGAGCGTCCAATGCATCCCGGAAAAGTCACTGTTTAGTGTGGATTTTGGGCTGGCGGCATCTTCGGTCCATATTTCTTTGAGGACGACGTTGGCCAGGCCATCACCGTCAAAGGCGAGTGCTATAGGTCTATGATTACACTTATTTTGGCCTGAATTGGATCATATGGACACCAACGACATGTGGCTTCAACAGGACGACACTACTTGCCACACAGTTCACGCTACATTGGAAATTCTGCTGTTAGGGCGATTCGAGGGCATGGTCATCTCAAGTGGAGGTGATGTGAACCGAGATAGTGCGATTTGACCCGTTAGACTTTTTCTTGTGGGATTTTCTGAAGTCGCATGTCTATGCGAATAAGCCACAAACCACAGCGGCCCTCAAAGCCAATATAACCAATGCCATCGGTCAAATTCAGCCTGATTTATGCGCCAGAGTCATGGAAAATTGGACATTTCGGATGCGCGCCACCCAGAGAAGCTGCGGTGGACATTTGAACGATGTTATATTCCATACATAATGGCATCGATAGGCCTTTCAAACGAATAAAAAATTTCGATGATATCTCATACACACTTTGTTTTATTTAAATTTAAAGATAGGAAGCACTTAATGGAAGACCCTTTATATAGAATATATATCGGAATAAATCCTGAAAGTTTCATTAAATTATCTTTCGAGGTCTTGTTGTATAGCAATAAATGTGTGTAACAGTACTATTGTCCTTACTATTTAAAATACTGTTTTATAACCAGAAATGTGTTTTGTTTAGTAGTTACATCGAGTCAAATGTTCTAGCTTTTAATGGACATCACATTTTTGAAAAGTGTTTCAACCTTTCTTTTTGGTTAGTAAAAATTCTTTAAACTGTGCCATCGAAACTGTGTAAACTATGCTAAATAGTGTCAAACTGGTATTTTGAAAAGCATGTAATAAAATCGGAATTTTAATTACTTTACACCACAAATGTAATGTTTAATATTTTCTTTTACTTTACTTTCTACCCCGGACTAGACACCTGGGCGTAAATAAACAAGTATCTTCAAGCTCGATCCTGTGCTATCCGACTTCAGTTTTGCACAGGAAGTTGGTTAAGTCCATTTCCACTTGTGTGCGCCACCTTAGGTGAGGTCGTTCTTTACCGCGTCCTTCGTCACTCTGGGATGCATTCAAAGACATTTCAGGACGGAAGGTTGATATTTATTCTCTCTATATGTCCTGTCCTTGATAACGTCCATGCTTCTGCTCCATATTGTCTTGTATAAAATCCTGTAGTGCGCTTTGCTACTCAATTGCCTTCTTAGCCCAAAGAAACAGTGGTTAGCAAGAACGATACTTCGCTTGATTTCGCTGGTCTCATTGTTTGAATTTACGGCGGCGTCTAGGTAAACAAAGTCCCAACCAACTCAAAATTGTAGCTGTCAGTTGTGACATTCTATCAAAGTTGCTGATGTTGACTATTTTTTTTAATGTTGCTGTTGTTTTTTTTTTTTAAATGCCGCTACTGCTTCAATACTCACGAAAGCACCACTGACACCCAGCTGCGTTCTTCCAATTATGTCAGTAGTACAGTACAGGCTCGAGTAGATCATACTCCCAACGTTAGTTTAAAAATTGTGTACAATCCTTTCAAGTACATATAATGTTAAAGAAATCACATGACAGCGCAACACCTAGTCGTAGTTCTTCTCTGACATTAAATGTCTCGGTTATATTGTTACCGACCTAGATAGAGCAGCGTGCATTCTCCATCGTCACCCTGTATACACGGATAATTTTGGCAAGGTTACCGAAACTAGGCATGACTCTGTATAGCTCATCTCTATAGACGCTATCATGGGTGACTTCCAAATCGATGAAAAGGTGTTGAGTATCGATTTGGAGCTCCTGGGATTTCTCCAAGATCTCCCGCAATGTGAATATTTGATCTATGATGATGGTCTTTTCTGGCCTAAAACTACATAGCTGCGGTGTAATGTAGTTGGTCCAGTTCTCAGGGTTTCCTTTCTCAAGGATCGGGCAAACGATGTTGAGGTTCCATTCGTCGGGCTTTGTACCAAATCATCTCCAGCTAATTTAAATCGCGTGAGCACATATTATAATGAACTTTGCCTTAATGTGGATTGGCATCAGGCATTCGCTTACATGCCTAAACCTCAAAACGTATTGCCTAAGTCTGCCTCTCACCGCAGTCACCATATTAGATGTCACAGTATCCGCTTTTTGCCCGACCCATCTCACCGCACTTCTTGGTGCCTCTACTAATTGCTCGGCAACACATAACCTGTTAAGGGCCCAAACATTCCACGTGCAGATCCTAAGGTCGTTGTCGTTATTTTGTTTGCGAGGTCCGTCACACTGTTAAATCATGCTTATCCGATGCTTGTTATTGTTTCGTAACCTTATTTTTTCATGGTAGGGCAGTTACTTCAACGCACAACCCCCAACCTGGAAGTCAATTCCATCATTAAAATCCCTAGGGATTGAAAATCCTTACTGACCTGAGCTCCGAATGTATCAAAATACTGTTTACGCCACCATTGATTCCATCGAAAGCATTCTTCCGCCGCATATCCTCCTTCTGATGTTCCTTTCAAACAAGATTCGTATCAGCAATTTTATCATCGTTCTTGACCTTGCCTGTTGCGTTGACCTTAGCCTAGGCTAGAAAATCTCACTGCTTTCTATTTTGAAGGTACCTGACTTTCAGTAATTTCTTTTTGCATACTAGTCGTACCTCTTCGCCGATTGCCGGGAATTCTCAGAGAGATCAGACATTTGAAACTTTTGTGATCGGATGCAATCAGCGGTGTTGTATCGGCATCCGAAATGTTGGGGTTTTTTTGTAAGGGGCTGATTGAAAACGAAATTATTATTCCGACCTAACAGAGCCAACACATTGCGGTAAGGCTTACAATCTACAAGTCTCCCCAGGGGTCGTCATTAGCTGGCTTAAACCTTTCCGGAAGTACACATAAGACTACTCCCGCTGACATAGATCTCGGGAATCATTGGTGTTATTGAAGTCCCATCACCCCTTCAAGCTAAATGCTGTACACATTTGCTGCTCTTTCGCGTTTAATTCCTTTATAAGGTTTCTTCGATGGTATCATTAGAACTTTTAAAGTTTCAACAATGTCGCATTTTTCATTCAAGAAGAAGTACTTCCTCATATTCAAGTAGTCTAAATCCTAAGTGCTACCAATTTGTATTCCATCAACGGTTTCATGCTATTTCGACTTTCTTAATAAAGATTAACTTATTTCCAATCCACAGACACATTCTCAGACCACAAAGTTTATAACGCAAAATGTAAATTCTCCCAATGCTTTAAAAGATATTAGGACTTACACCTAAGGCTGGTGGCGTAATGTGGCTTCTGTGTGTGTATGTATTACGGGTTTATGCTATGCATAACAATGACTTCAATTGGAATGCCAACCAAAATGTACTCCCAGCGAATGCATGCAATTAATTATCCATTAACCATTGTTGGTTGCGAAAGGGTGGCTTTTTACCGACAACGGCAGCACTCCGTAAATCCATTTTAACTGAACAAATCAATTCCAGAATGCAATATCAGAATCGTTTGTTGCTAAGCGTGCGGAAAAGAAAAAAACATGGAGGAAGAAGAAATTATTTACGGAAGCTGATCTTAGTTAACGCACGAGAGAGCAAATTGTGAACGTATCGGTGTGGGTGTGAGATGGCATTTAGAGCAACGTGCTTTATTAATTTCCTTTTTTTATAGATGACGTCAAACTGAGTGTCATAGGAGTGTCATTAAGTGTTTTCATTACCGTCATGTAACGCTGTTGTATTTAGTAGAGGGTGGCTTACTCGTACTTAAGGAAACAGTGGAGATAGAAATACTTAATTTATACATAGACTCATTTTCAACTAAAAAAAAATACCAAACGCTTCAAACTGAGTAAACTATGCATATGACAGAACCCCCTTGTAATGACCCCCAGATATAATAAAAACGAGAAACCCATTAGGATATTTGTTTAAATTATGTTTAATCGTCTAGTTAAAGTAGTCAACCACACATATTCATTTGGAGTTGTTTGGCCACACGTGACTAGACTTGAAATACTCTTTAAATAATCCTTTTACCGTGCCAAAGTCCTTTTGGATTCGGATTCCCTTTAAATTAGAAAAAAGGTTATCCCTCTTTGGAAAGGTAAAATTTAGATTCAAGTGATGGCATAGAGTCTCTGTGAGTTTACCTCTTTTATTTAATTTTAGATCGGAAAGGAGCACTTTCTTCTTACTGTCAGTTTTTGAATTTAATGGAAAAGGGAAGAGAACTATCTACATACGTCAATAATCTTCTTGAGGGTACGAGAAAAAAGGTTCGGCGGTAGAATATTCGTAAATTATGTTAGGCAGTTGAAGACAGACGTAGTTATGTCTACTATATGCATTTGGGTCAAGGATATGTACGTGGTAGATTAGTTAGGAAAAAATGGCGATAAATTACGATGAAACAAGGTTCTTGAGATGTTAAATTGGCTACAAGCAGATCTCCCAGGGACTTTTCCAGTGAATTATGGAAAAAAAAAAACAAATTCAGACTGTATTGTTAAAGTTAAATACTACTTTAAATCACATTTTAATTCAAAAAATTATTATTAAAGCCTAGTGCACTAGTACCTCAACTCATTTTGAATATAAAACTTTCTCTACTGCTCAGGTGCATTTTCATGGGAAACACTTAAACATCTATGCGCATGAACCTTTATTTACATTAACATTAACGTCGTCATAAACTAGCAGTATCCTAAGAAATTTACCATCCATCATCAATGATACAAGATGTTCTCCATTTACCCCTGGATAAGTACTACAGAGCCTTAATGGAATAGATTACGAGTATGCTTATATGTACATGGATCATATGCTGCTTTTAATTTTACGGAAAACGCGGATTTAAAAATAAAAAATTACGGATGTTCTCTCTGAACTTTTTTGCTCCATAGTTTAGTCAATTTGGCGAGTCGTATACCAAGGACTGCTGAAAAAAGTTATGAGCTTTGGACCTCCTCCCTCATTGGTTCACATGCACACCTATAGTGCAGACCCATGTGGAGTTTAGTCAGCTCTCCCATTGGGTACGTCCCCACTCCCCAGGTGGCGGATTGGGAGCCCTGTGCGTGTGTGTTCCATATGGCTGGCTCCATAGGTGGATACTCTAAATCTAATATAGAAGAGACGAAAAGGAACGAAGATACGGTGCAGGTAGTCGGATTCCCAGTACCGGCGGCGGAGAGTATGAAAATAGGCTCAAAGTCATCCAGATACAATGACTGCTACCTACTACAACAGTGGTAAACTTGGCCGCTGTAGCCAGTAATGTTATAAGAAAAGATCCAGCGACGAAAATACGGGTTTTGATCCATTTAGGAAGAGCACTCGGTTTGCTCCCTTGCCAATTAAAGTGACTTCCTTTAGAAACAATACGGGTTCGCATTCGGAATAAACGACATCTACAAGAACTGACGAGATAAAAACGACAGCCTAAAACAGCAGTGGCAAACACGAGCAGATTAAAATGCTACATTTGGAAATTAAGAAAATTGGCACGCTCATTATCATTTATCATCCCCCCAAAGGGATATAGTCCCGACTGAAACAAACACGGGACGAAACTTGGAGGGTAAAGAAGCATTGGCGATCGGCAAGAGCACAATGTCTGAAGGACCTATACAAATAAATAGGAGGGATGACGGAACAGGTAACGGGTCCGAGGGTCAATCAACAAAGGCTTCAAGTGGTATCAATAGTGTAGATCTGAAAGTTTTAGTTTTAGACCAGCGAAAACAAATGGACAAGCCCAATCCAGGAAATTGCACGACAAAAAACTGTACTGAAACCCTACTCCACATATTTCACTGCTTTAGATGCCTCGAGTTCCAACACTTCGCGAATGCATACAAATGTCCTAACGACCAATAGGTTATGTGCATTAGGTGCAGAAAAAAATAGTCACAAATTGAAGGACTCCAAAGACAGACTGAATTGCTTGCTCTGCAAAGCCAATAGCGGGGAATCCGGACATATAACCGGTAGCAGTAGATGTCCAAAATAAAAAAATTCATTGGAATCTGTGTATTTTGAAGAAAATATGAATGCCTGACAACTTAATCCAATCATTGCGAAGCGGCTCATGACCTCTTGAAGTTCGTGAAGTAAAGTCTCCAATTTATGTTTTCGGAGACTCGTCAATTCAGGAATACCAGGAGGTACCTGAGAATTTTTTTTTGTACAGGCTAAGATAAATAGTATTTATATACATAGTTTTTATATATTACCTAGCTTTACTATCGAAAGTTTCGAAATGATCTTGCATAAACTAGTCGCCGACATTACTCGCAGGACTCATGTCATAATCGCGATCGATTTCAACGTGTGGACAAGAGAATGGGGCCATTCAATACCGATCGATCGGGATTTATCGTCGACACCACGTTTGCAAACAGCGGCCTATTACAAGATGCTAACTGACGTGTGAGCGATCATTATACGCATAGTGATAACAATGCTATCGTATTCACCGCCGGCACTGGGCTAGCAATCCGCATTAATCGGACAATACTCAAGCGGTCTAAACGAAATGCAAATACTTTAGATGAAAACATTTTAAGCTTCTTCGTTAGTGAGGCGATAGCTGAAGCCAAAACTTTAGCGAAATTCGTATTCCAAGTATCACAGTAACTAATCAATGTCCAGGCTGAAGACTGGAAAACACTGACCTCCAGTATATTGGTGGACCCCGAAATCGCAGAACTGAGATCGGTATGTCACCTAGCGCAAAGAATTTACCAGCAATCCCGGACTCGATACGTTGACGAACAGCAACCGCAACCCACTCGCAATGCATTTCGAGAATCAAGCCTCCTAGGCTACTGGTATCTATGAAGATTACACACCCTTTGGCCAAACATTAAAAAAAAGCTGTAGTGTAGGCCACATTAAAAAATGTAGGCCTGTACTTTTAGCTTTCAAAATACAGGGTGATGTAATTAAAATTTTTGCAGATAGCTGAAACTTCGCATATCTATTGTATTAGTTGGGAAAATAAGTTCAAGGTACCCCAATTTTTTATTTTCAAAATATATAAATTTATGAATACTCGTATAGGGTGTCGCTAATAAAATTATTCTTGTCCTTATTATTCTGCACTTCTTGAGGTAAGTTATAAAAGTATAATTTTGTACATCTGTAGTATGAACAGTGAGGAAGAACTCAAGGTAGCCATACAAGTTGTTCAAAAAAAAAAAAGTTTTCTTCACGGTCTTCCATCTCCGTAGGTCTTCTCACGTCAGAAGCTCTCGCGTGATCTAGAGAGCTGAGACTTTGCACACATCTACGTAACGTATAGTATGATATACTAAAAGGAACTTGAGGTAACTGAATGTTCGATTTTCAAAATAAAGTGTTTTGCAAAATGAATTGTTCTACTCGGGGTAGACCTGTTCAGGATATTTCTTAAAGAGCGGCTTCTACTTTGAGATCTGGTAGAGCATTAAATTCCGAACAAAAATTATGTCAGTTTTTACCATTACCGAGTCATACCGGCTTTCATGTTTTTTTTAAAACATTTCCTTAACTCTATTTCAATCATATCAATTCCAATTTCAAAAATTCTAATTTTAGCCGAACACAAAATATCCACAAAAATTTAGAACATTTTGGAAATAGGTGGGGTGAAAAGTAACCTCCTTGGGAATGAAAAAATTTTTTTTTTTTAAATGTTTTTTTATTTTATTCAATATAGTCCCCTTTTAGCTTGATACACTTATTCCAGCGATTTTCCAACTTCTTGATCCCGTCCGAAAAGTAATTTTCCGGAAGGTCTGCAAAAAACTCCTCCGTGGCGTCGATGATTTCCTCGCGTGAGCTGAATTTTTTATTGGTGAGCCATCTTTTGAGGTTTGGGAAGAGATAATAGTCCGAGGGAGCCAAATCGGGCGAATACGATGGATGCGATAGCAATTGGAGCCGTAAGTCATTGATTTTAGCCGCGGTTGCGATGCTCTTGTGCGCCGGGGCATTGTCTTGCAAAAACAAATTTTTTTTCGCTTCATGTGAGGCCGTTTTGCAGCGATTTTGGCCTTCAATCGCTCCAATAATGCACAGTAATACTCGCTGTTGATGGTTTTTCCTTTTTCCACGAAGAGTATGCCATGACAATCCCAGAAAACCGACGCCATAACCTTTCCGACCCATTGAGCCTCCCTCGGCCGCTTCGGAGCACTCGTGCCGGCTTCAGTCCATTGCCGGGCACTCATTCTGTTCTCTGGTGTGTGATAGTGGATCCAGGTTTCATCGACAGTTACCAATTGACGCCAAAAGTCCGCCCGATTCCGCATCAGCAAGTCCAAACACTCTTTCGAAGTGCTCTCGCGTTCGTGTTTTTGGTCAGGAGTGAGCATGCGCGGCACCCAGCGGCAGGATAACTTTTTCATATGCAGAATATTGCCCAAAATATAGCGTGTGCGCTCAGTACTAATCTTTGTGGTATCTGCTAGCTTGCGCACCTTCACTTTCCGGTCAGCCAACACCATTTCATGTATTTTTTTGACATTGTCCTCTGTAACCGCATCGGAGGGCCTGCCGCTGCGGACTTGATCGATAGTGGAGTTGCGGCCACCACGAAACTTTCGAAACCAATATTTGACGGTGTAATCTGACGGAGCATTAGCCCCATAATATCTATTCAACTTTTCTTTTGTTTCCTTCGCCGTTTTGCCTCTCAAAAAATAATGTTTTATGAGAGAACGAAAATCGTTTTTGTCCATACTCAACATGATGCCAAACACGTCAACAACAATCAGCTGTCAAAACAAAACTAAAGACAATTGTAATTTCCAGGACTTTACGTTGTTAGGAAATTAAAATCATAATTAATAAACTTTTACCTATACTGTGCAATGTGAAAGAGCTGCAAATTTTGTAACCACGGTTTTTCTGTAAAGCTCATACTTCAAAAGTCGTACAAACAAATTTGTTTAAAATTAAAAAAAAAAAAATGTTTTACAATTTACCAAACTATGATATGCCATGGCATATGTATATCAAATATTGCTTGGATATTAATTTTGAACAAAATCGACTGAGCCACATCCGAAAAAAAATAGCCAATTTGTAAGAAAATTTCAGTAAAATACCGTTATACGTATACATATTTTGAAGAAAACCTAATACGCCATCTGATATTATATGTCCACCACAACTCAAATCAAAATCTCGATCAAAATCGTTAGACCCGTTTTGGAGAAGATAGATTTTTTTTCGAAGTAAAAAAAGAGTCATATGTAAAGTACCGTTAATGTTGGGGTTAAAATGAAAATTCTGACTTGGCCTCGAATTGGTACTGAACATACCTCAGACATGAAGCTTGAAGAAAATCCGTCCAGCTGTTTAGACTGCAGGCGAGAAGATTGTGTTCAAACCAAAAGTGAGAAATAAGGACCCAACACAGCTGAAGTCATACAGACCAATCAGCCTAACATTGTTTCTTCTCAAAACAATAGAAAAAGCTGTGGACAATTATATAAGAGAGGACGTCCTCACTTTATTGTCATCAATATGCATACAGAGCGGGCAAATCCACTGAGATGGCTCTATTTCAGTTGGAACTACACAAAAAGCTTTCGAAACGAAAGAGATATCGTCCCTAGATATCGATGGGGCAATACGTCAATCTATCAGCAGAAAGAGTCAACAGAAGGGTATCTAAGTGGATGTACGATATTCTGAGAAAAAGATCAGCAGAAACTCAAACATCGCGTAGAATTATTAAAGTCAACACAACAAGTGGATGCCCACAAGGAGGAGTACTATCTCCTCTAACGTAGAGTCTAGTTGTGAATGAATTACTTGAAAAGTCAACCAGTCTCAGAGTCAACTGTCAAACCTAATCTGATGACAAATGCATAACTGATTGCCATAGCAAAATTTGAATAAAACTCTTTGTAGCATCATACAAAGGGATCTAACAGCAACTCCGGGCTCAACATAAACCCATCTCGTACCATTTACAAGAAAAAGGAAGCTTGAACTGAAGCCAATCCGATTGCCAGGTACGAATCTGACACCAGTAAAAGAAGTGAAATATCTGGAATTACACCTAGGCACTAAACTCATGTGGATAAATCACACAGAGGAGATATCCGAAAAGGCCGCCCGTGCTCTCATTATATGTAGGCGCCTACCGGGTAAGTCTTTGGGACTTAGCCCGAACATTCTAAGATGAATGTACCTACATCGCCATTTATGAGACCAATGATCACATATGAAGCGATAACGTGGGCCAAATGAACTGGAGTAACCACGACGAGGGAGACACTCACTAAAGTGCAAAGACTTGGTTGCCTCTGCATTAATGGGTCCATGAGAACATGTCCAACTGCAGCCGGCTTCACATCGTAGTTGAGCAAAACGCAAAGCGGACGATCCTAAGCATAGCAAAGGAGGGCATAGAGAGAATACAATATACTTCTCAAGAAACTTTCCCTTCTAGCAATCCTCAGGGACGATAGTATCAGGAAATTTAACTTTGATAAACAATTTAAGTAATAAGGACTGAATTCATAATATATGGACTGAGTAACCACACAATAAAATGATATACAGACTGAAAAAGGAATAGGGGCAAGTGTATTTACCTATGGTAAAAGTACCAGCATCAATCATTTCAAGCCGAAATTTAGGCTATAGATAGATATGCCCAACTCAATCTCGAAAGAAACTACATAACTGAAGCTACCACCATGTCATTAAATCGGAACTTGTGCGGGAATGCCTACACAAACTTGATGAATTGGGTAATAATAACAAGATAATCATTTATTGGATAGCCGGCCATGTCGGAATAGAGGGTAACGAAGAAGCTGACTCCTTGGCAAGACAAGGAGCACCAAACCCTTCATTGGACCTGAGTTATTCCGCGGAATAGGGAATCATACCATATGTATATTCAGGAAGATGGAGTAAGAAGACAGGGCGAGTACTTGTTTAATACTCCAGATACTGTCTCTCTGGGACACTATAACCGGAAAAGGTTCTAAACACGCTTTTGCCTTAACAATAGGGAGGGTGGCCGTGGTGTAGTGGTAATATCAACGCTTGTCACGCTCTTGGTTCACGGTTCAAATCCTGATCTCAACAGTCATCTATTTATTTCGTCTGAAATAAATAAAAAAGTCGATCAATTGCGAAAGCTTAGTCAACTCTACTGCGAAGGCATAACACTGGCAGTAGGGTGGTCATATGGCTTAAATGCAACTTGATCGGGATGATGTCATCAGGTGGAGGGAAAAAAATACTATGAATCAAGAGCAACGACAAAAAGCAAAACAAACAAGCTCCCCAGTTATCTGGACGCCACCCTTGGAGTTTACTGAAACTTAATACCACCTAAGTTTCAAACCCACTACACCAATCTATCTTTCTCTCTCTCTCAATTTATACAAACGCCCGTGCCCTGAAATAATTTAATGGTATTCATATCCCATTTGGCGCACGCAAATTATAAAAAAATAAAAATAAAAACAAGAATAACCTACGTATCCTAAGAGGTTTACTAATGGGGTACTGTAAACTCGGGGAGCATCTGAGGAAACTACGTATAGCAAACAAAGGCCTTTACAGATTCTGTAATGAGTCCAGTGAGTCTCCAGTATATCTTCTGGAGTCTTGTGCCACAAAAGATTGAAATGCTTGGGCAAGTACTAACTGTTAGATGAGAGTATACCAACCATGGATCCACTTCTCATTCTCAGATTCCTTAGAGAAACCGTATTAGAGAGGGTACTCTAGGGCGAACTATCCTTGCCAGGGCACAGTAAGAGTGTTTGCCCTCAAACATAACTCTGAAGAAATTATAATGCGAGGGGAACTCTAAACCTCTCCTAGGTATTAGCAGTGGGCACAATAAACCATCATTTTGACGATGAAATAGATAGCAAGTTTCAGAGATTATAAAACTTTACCAGATAATACTTAGCAAAGACTTTGCGAACTTCGTATTGCAAAATTGGTTGCCATTTTTTTTCAGGATGGCTTCGATAGGCAAGGCCTAGGTCTATTACCATGTCAAAAGTCAAAACTACTATTCACCTTGCAAGGTAAGACCTTTTTGGTTTTGTTGAATGGTCCTTAAAGTTAATAACAAGCTTTGTAGTTGGGATTAGATGAATGCGCATGTCCCACTACAATCCAAACAACGATGTGCGCTCAGATGTAATAGACATGCGTTCGGATGTAACAAGCTTGCGTAAGTGTCAGCATCCTTTTGGGTTGTACTCGTACGAGTATATTGGTTGGGAGACAAAAGTTTGTTTTTTTGGTGCAGTTTTTTGATCATTTTCCTGCGCACTTGGAAAAGAAATATACTTACATATATAACGCGTGGACGGTTGAATGGGGCTCACGTACCACAAACACCAGAGGAAGAACTCCCTAGAGGCGTTTGCGTCATTGGACTTAGTTCTCCTAAACTCAGGAAACGAGCTGACCTTCAGTAAAAACGGAAGAGGGTCAATAGTGGACATCACCTTTGTGAGTACGTGTTTGGCAAGAGTGGAGAGTAAGCAAAACATACACGCACAGCGATCACAAGGCAATTAAGTTTCATCTACGGCCCAGTCATACAGGAAATAGAGGAGAGCAGAGGAGATGAGAGAAGAAACTTAAAAGCTGCAATTAAAAACAGTAAAAAGAGAAGCTTCGAAGAACTGTGCAACGAAGCCAATCAAAACCCATGGGGGAAAAGCCTACTAAGTGGTTATGATAAAGTTGAAGGATGGCAGAAAACCCCCGCCCACGTCCTCAGTATTTCTCGAAAACGTGGTCTCTGTGCTTTTTCCTCAACAACAGGGAATAGAGGAACAAACGGAGCGGAGAGTCACGACGGGGGCGTTACCAATACCTCTCGTCACAGCAGCAAAAGTCCTACAAGTTTGCAAAAACACCAAGGATCAAAAAGCACCTGGTGGTGATGGAATCCCAAACATTGCATTATAAGCAGCAATTAATTGGCGTCCACACATCTTTGCAGACGTATACAATGCGCGATCGATGAAGCGGGAGGCCTCGCAGGCTTGCGTAAGCATGCTCTACGATTGATGCCATCGTCGAAGTCGTAAATACAGCGACAAAAGCCATCGAAGGAAGACGATGGAAGGCGAAAGTAAACAGTACTGCGCAATCATAACGCTGGATGTTAAAAACGCCTTTAACACCGCAAATTGGAGTAACATCCTTCGAGCACTTACCGCAAAGAGAGTGCCAGACTACCTGCAGAAAATAATGGCTGACTATTTTAGAAATAGAATACTGTACTATTGTACAGATGACGGAATGAGGCAGTATAACGTCACAGGTGGTATCCCCCAAGGCTCCGTACTAGGTCCACTACTGTGGAATCTAATGTACGACGACGCCCTCAGACTTCGAAACCCGATGTCCTCGAAAATAATTGGCTTCGCCGACGACATAGCGATCGTTGTAGTGACCAAATTGCTTGAGGAGTTGGAGCATGACTGTAATGAAGCTATAGGGGATGGTACAGGACTGGTTAGTAAGCATAGACCTAAAACTAGCAGAGGAAAAGACCTGAGCACTACTCATCAGTAGCAGACGAGTTATGGAGGCTATAATAGTAACCGTGGGCGATCACGTTGTAGTTTCCAAACCAGAGCTGGAGTACTTTGGCGTTACTATAGAAGCAAGGTTGACTTTTAAGCAACACCTGCAACATGCAGCTGAGAAGGCAGCAAGAACAACGGCTGCCCTGGCAAGGATCATGCAGCATATTGGAGGACCTAAACAGAAGAAGAGACTGCTCTTAGCAAGAGTTGCGACGTCGATGATGTTTTACGTCTCCCAAATATGGGCAAGTGCCATGAAAACGAAATCGTACAAAAGGAAGACGAAGGCGGTCTACAGAACCAACAGGGGAACATACATATGTATGTATTCCAGTCTAAGTCCAGATTGAATGTCGGACATCCTCAGAATAATTTACAAGCAACTTCCGAATATATGTCATTATGTATTTTCACTCTAGCGTTATCATTGCTTCAAATTAAGTGCAGAACTCATCTCATGTATACGCACACATCAGAACTTATTGTTTATTTTTTCGGATGTTATAGCACTTCAACTGCATCTCATTTACACTTGCTCGCACTTCGGTGCTCGCTGCATGGTGTTTACCTATAATTTGCCACACTCTGTATCTAGGTTCACTGCGAATTTAATTATTCCCAATTATCACGTCAGCATCTGTCTAAATCATACTACTTACATATATACATAGTTACATAACATTAGACACATCGCCTTCTTACATCGGCAATCACTAATGTATTTAATCTCAGTATCTAATAGATACATCTGATACCAAATTATTGAACTGATGAGAAGTAATATATTTTGTGCGAAAATTCGATAGAAGTTTTCTTTTTTTTTGTAGAACTGAATAGATTGCTGGGCATCGGTATATTGAGAACTGTGCGATGAGATGAATTGAGAATTTAAAATTTTTAATTTCTTTCAGCATTTTCAAAATGTTTATTTACTGGAATTACTATTTTTATTGTTTGATGTGAGTTCTTTGCTCTTTATACAAATTTGGGTCGAATTTTTAGAGTGATTTCCGTTGATGGAAAACTAAATTGCATCGGAAAGTGTTTTGAAAATATTTTTTAAGCTGTATATCCAATTTAAACATACTCGTAGTACGGAAGTTCTGACACTAACTCGAAATTTATCTTTCTTTCTTTTCAGGTAAGGTGCTTTAAGATTTTGGAAAGGACTTATAAAGTAGTGAGATTTTTTAATGATTAAAATTGAAAATCTGAATATTCTGACTAATGTTACATGTAAGCAGCTATACAATCAGGGTTAGACCCAGATTTCAATAATAATGTCTCATGTATGAGAATGCGAAAAGTGAATGCAAATTTTATCTCTAAATATTTTGCAGTAATCTGGCTTTTGTACCATTGAGTTCTAATACTATGATGCCATAAAGTGCTAACTGTTTAATCAAATTGTGGCCCCTTTACTCCAGTGGTTCCCGAACATTGCGTGACATATTTATCGGATTTTCCAGCACTAGGAATCTCATGTGCTAAATTCACCCTGAAAAAGAAAGTTGGGTAGCCTTTACGGTCTCAACCTGTCTTACTCGATTATTCCTCTCTTATATCTGGAATTATTTGGACCAAGAGGCAAATCTCAAATTTGAACTCTCCTTTTCTTTATTAAATGATGATAGTTTTACATGTCAATATGAGTTTAATTTTGAACCTGCGTGTTTCCAATCACAAACTTTTTTTTGAAGAGTTTACGGCACTTAAAATACATGAAAGTATTATGTTTCTTAAAACACTTAATTCATCTTCTTATGACCAGATCTCCAGCTACGTCTTAAATTAAATTTCTTTTCACATCGCAGGTGTCTTATTTTAATCTCAGCATTAAGTTAGGCATTTTTCCGGAAGCTCAGGTATTGTGATGCCACTCCATAGAAAATGTGATACTATCTATCGTGTTAAACAATTACCGTCCTATTTTCCTTTTGTCAGCGTTTTCAAAAATGTTGGAAAGAGGTATGAAATCTAGATTTCTATCCTTTTTTTTAGACAGGATGAATTTCTTTAGTGACTTCCTGTTTGGTTTTAGGAGTGTCAGATCTACGGAAAGTGCTATACTTAAATTGACTGGTGAAATATATAATAACGTATATGCTTCTAAGATCTCAGCTGCCCTAATCATTTTTTTTTTAGAGGAAGGGGAGATCTTCAAAAGATACTGATGATCCCACATAATTGCGATCTAGTCACTTGGACTAATAAGCAATTTTTTTCTGATATCTTAGGCTTTGTATGAGTTTCACCCCCTGGTGACTCTTTATTTCTAGTGTGTATGTATTTATAAGCAAGTATATAAATTTTTATTTTTTTTATATTAAGTTAAATCGAGAGGTTTTGTTCTATTAAGCCTTCGTAATTGATTTTCATTATGCAGTAGTTTTCTTGCATCTATGTTTATATGCTCTTCTAGCTTTTCTTTGTGTTTTTTTTGCATGTTTTAGAATTTCCGCAGATACACTTTCTACCTTCAGGTCTCGATCAAGGTCAGTATTTGTTATGTACCAAGGTGTATTTACTATATTTCTAAGCACCTTATTTTGGAAACGTTGTATTTTGTCTATGTTTGTCTTTTTGGCACAACCCCATAGTTGGATTCCATATGTCCATGTTGGTTTCAGAATTTGATTATATAAAAGCACTTTATTTCCAATTGATACGGATGAGTTTCTTCCTATCAGCCAGTGCAGTTTTCTATATTTGATTTCTAAGTCTTCTTTTTTTCTTTTTTACGTGCTCTTTCCATCTCAACTTTGCATCTAGAGTCATACCTAAATATTTCGCTGTATTAGCGCATGGAACTATTTTTTGGTTTATAATCATTGGTATATATTAAATTTTTTTATTAGTCAACATGGACTGACTTAGACTCGTTCAATTTGATTCTCCACTTATTAGTCCATTCACAGATTTTGTTTATGCCAATTTGTAGTTTTTCTGTGGATTCTTTATTGGTTCTTCCTACTGCTAGTATTGCAGTATCATCTGCGAATGTTGCCATAGTGTGGTTTTCTAATTTGAGAATATCACTAGTATATAATAAGTATAATATTGGACCCAGTACACTACCTTGCGGTACGCCGGCATTTATTTCTCTTAGATTTGAATAAGTACTCTGTTGTTTTATTCTGAAATGTCTTCCATCTAAATACGATTTCAGAATAGAAGCATATTGATTTGGCAACATACATCTCAGTTTATAGATAAGTCCTTCGTGTCATACTTTATCAAAGGCCTGCGCCACATCTAAGAATACAGCCGAGCAAACTTTCCTTTTTTTCTAGTGCTTCTTCGATTTTATTCGTAATTCTGTGTACCTGTTGTATCGTAGAGTGCTGCCTTCGAAAAATAATTTGATGTTTCGGAATCAGCTTTTTCCTTTTAATTATTTTATTTAAACGCTTTGCGAGTACTTTCTCAAACACTTTTGATATCATTGGCAATAACGAGATAGGTCTGTAAGATGACACTTCATTTGGCGGTTTACCAGGTTTGAGAATCATTAGGACGTCAGCAACCTTCCACAAACTAGGCACATATTTAAGCTTAAATGTGGCATTTATTAAATTTGTTATTTTTATTATTGCCTTCCTTGGTAAGTTCTTTAGTACGACACCAGATATAAGGTCATATCCAGGACTTTTCTTTGCATTTATTTCATGCTTAATTAAGTTGCAAATTTCATAAGGAGTTGTGAGCAGATTTTCTTCGCTTTCTTCTTCTGAAGGACCTATATATATTTCCATTTTCAACTGGTGGTTTAAATTGTTTTCTAGGTAGTCTGCGAAGAGAATGGTTTTGTCCTCATCGCTTCTTGCCCAGTTTCCATCAGTTGCTTTGATTGGAGGTATTTGCGCCGTAGGGCTGTTTTAATCCTTTTGTTGCTTTCCATAGAGAGTAATTAGTTACGTATTCAGCTGTTAACCCTCTGACGTGCCTTTTCATTGAATCTTCCTTAAATTTTTTAATTTCTCTTCTTAGTTGTTGACAGAGGTTGTTTAGCTTGGCTTTATGTTGTGGAGCTCTTGTTTTCTGCCACGTTCTTCTTGCTCGTCTTTTATCTGCTACTAAATCTTTTATTCTTTCTCTTTAGGGCGGCGGTGCTTTCCCAGGCCGATTGCTGTATATCGCTGACCAACTTATGCAGTTCTTTTTCTACATCATTTTTGGTTATAATGGGTATCATTAAATCTATTTTACTTGTTAAGTTCAGCTTGAAGGCTTGACAATCTGTTCTGTTATTTGCTAAGGTTTTAATATTTGTATTTTTAATTATATGTTCACTCATTTGGAGAATTATAGGTGAATGGTCAGAGCTTCGATACTCGAACTCATCTATGTGTATATAACTGCTTGACAAATTTTTGATTATGAAAAAATCAATTAGATCTGGTATCTTATTTTTGTCTGTAGGCCAGAACGTGGGCCTTCCTGTCGAGAGAATTTCGCATTGATGTTTTTGAATAGCAGCATAAAGTTCTTTTCCTCTCGTTGTTGTCAATCTGGATCCCCAGTTAAGGTTTTTGGCATTAAAATCTCCACCTATTATGTATCTGTTTCCTAGTTTTTCAAAAAAATCTGAATATTCTTATTTTTTAATTGAATGTTTTGGAGGACAGTAAATAGCAACTATATTAATTTTTTTATGCTTAGCTTTTATACACATTTTCTCTGTAATATACTTCAATTCCTCATATTGTTGTGTATTATTTTTTTCTATTACTGCACTTCCACCCTTAGCTGTGTTTTCAGGGTGAGCGGTGTGGTAGATTTTGTAGTTTTTAAATTGTGTTTGCGTGTGTTTTGTAAAATGGGTTTCTGAGATAAGACAAATGTCTATGTTATTTGTTTCAAGAATTACCTGCAATTCCTGTTGATGTTGCAGGAGACCATTTGTATTCCAACATATCACTTTAAGATTTTGATCCATGATTATGCTTAGGTACTTTGTCGTTGGTATTTTCTAACTTTTTAAGTCGCATATCTAGTGCATTAAGTTTGGTTAGGATCAGTTGTAGTGTTTGATTCATGTCATTGCTTGGTTGAGTCTTTTGTTGGTTACACTCAGGTTGGTCCTTTTTCTGCATAGCATGCTGTTTTTTATGCGCAACCACTTGAGCATATGACATTATACCCGCCCTAATCATAGATATTACTAAAGCCTTTGATATGGTGGACCATACTCTTCTACTTGACAAGTTTCATATTTAAAAAACCGAAATCAAATTTTAAAGATCAAAAACTGCTTCTAGTTCGTGGAAATCTATTAATATTGGTGTTCCACAGGGTTCAGTTTTGGATCTCATTCAGTTTTTAATATATGTTAATTCATTATTTAGCCAACTTTTTAGAGGTAAAATCACTGCGTTCGCTGACGATACTGCTTTTTCGTATTCGAATACCAATTATTTTAACCTTTATTCTTATTTTAATAATTATTTAGAGATTCTTCGAAGGTGGTACAACTCGTAGTCAGCACTAAAACGAAATTCATATTGTTTAATATCAAGGGTACAATTAGCGATGATTTTCTTTTATATTTTCATTCTGCAAGTTGCTCACAATTTTGTTTAGATGGTTTTGCTTGTTTTGTTGCAGACATACACAAAGATTTTTTAAGTAATTTTCAATATGTTCTTTAAGGACATTCAAAACTATACCACTAACATTAAGGCATCGTCAGCGAACAGGGAAACATTTGACTATTTCTTAACTCTTCACAGATATCATTTATGTAAGTTAAAAATAATAAGGGACTGGATATAGTTCCTTGTGGTACACCGAAACATGTATTTTTGGCACTAGACATTGCACAGTTTACACTAATTTTTTGAGTACGATCAAACAAATAAGACTTAAGTTACCTTTGACACCATATTTTGACAACTTTTGTATGAACATATCTCTATCAATTGTTTCAAATGCTCTCTGGAAATCTAAAAAAAATGCTATAATTTTGTTACCACTGTGTCTTTGTTCTTTAAAGGTCATCGCTAACCAATTTAGAGATGTTTTACAGAAGTGATCATGATGGCAACCCGATTGGTTGTCGATCAATAATTTATTATCACGTATAGATTTAAAAAATTGTTGATGAGCACACTTTTCCACTATTTTCTCTAAGATAGGGATCATGTTAATGGGCCTAAATTTGTTACACACATTTGTACCGGACTCCTTGGGTATTGGAACAACTATCAATTCATTTAAGTTTCTAAGAAATTCACCACATTTACGATTCGAAGTATTAGTGGACCAAAAATATCAAAACATATATATTCATGCCATTATGTACGGAATAGCACATCATTTAAATGGCCGCCTCGGCTTCGCTGGCAGTGCTTCAAGCGGTCGATCCAATTTTCGATGACTTGGTCCAATATGTGCGGCATTATTCCGGCAATAGCGTCTCGAATGTTGGCCTCAAGCTCATCCAAAGTGGTTGGCTTGTTCGCGTTGGCTAAGGACTTGATATAGCCCCTGAGAAAATAATCAAGTCGCGGTCGCCAAATTTCTCCTTCACCAATTCGAGCGTTGCATCGTTTGGATGGTGTGCAGCGCAGTCTTGTTGGAACCACAGCTCGGATATATCGATGTTGTCGACCTCTAGCCACAGAAAGGCGGTTAACATCGCTCTATACCGAGGACCACTGATGGTAACCGTTTCTCCTTCCTCATTTCGAAAGAAATAAAGTCCAATGATACCGCCGTGCCATAAACCGCACCAAACAGTCAATCCTTGTGGATGCATTGATGCTTGATCGAACACTTGTGGATTGTGGTCGCTCCAATAACGGCAAATTTGTTTGTTGACATGGCCGCTGAGCCAAAAATGGGCCTCGTCCGAGAAGATGATTTTTTAGCCAAAATCCGGATCTAGTCAAAATCCGGATCTAGCGAACTCACGGCGTTGTCTATGGTCGTCCGGCTTTAATTCTTGCATCAGCACAATCTTATACGTATGTAGGCCCAAATCCAACAGCAAAATAAGCCTGGTTGATGTCCAATTCAGCTGATCGGCGCCAAATTGATATTTCTGGGTCTTCTTCGATACTGGCGGCTATGTTTTCTTCATTTCGCACCGATCTCTGTCTGGTTGGTGGATTAAGGTCCAAAAGAGTGTACTCACGCTCAAACTCTTCCACGGTGCGATGAATTTCCTCCGAACTGAAGCCATGATGACGACCGAACTCGATAATATTTTTTTAATAATTTCCACACGTTCGGGAAGCTTCAAACGACGCATGATCAAATGGCAAACCTTACTGAATATTTTGACAGCTGGATGTGATTGGTAACTTTGACAGCTACTGAAACATAACAATTGGAAAAACTATCATTGCTATCTGGTCAACCTTTAGCTTTCCACATAGACTTTTGGGTTTCACATTTTGTTATGTATGCTTCTATAGCTTTCCCAGTCTGATGCAAAATTAAACAAATTAAAATAAACTTGTTCAAAGTACATACATACAATACCCATCCACTGGTGCAGTGTTGTTGGTAGCTGCACCCACACTTAATAAATAAAATAAATTAATTAAAATATCATATATAATATGCATGTTAATTAACTTTATTATAACTAACAATACTGCGTTATAACTTCAAATATTCACTGGTTAATGCCATACATACATTTTAATTATTTTTGTCATGGTTTTGACAGTTTGACTTCAAAATGTTTAAGTGCAGCACAAATTTGCAAAAAATAATTCGGTCATAATAACACAGCTTTTGCAAAATTAGATATTAAACTATCCATAAACCTTCACTGATTTTTTTAATGAACGTGTTAAACGGTATGAAATCGACTCAGCTGTTCTTTAGTTATTTCATTGCAATGCATATAACGTATAAGTGAACCATTCAGCCTTATTTTATTAAGGAGGATTCTCCCGTACTACACGCTTTCTTTCAACAATCTATCTATACCGCTGATTCAAATAAAATTTTAGCAAATTCTTCATCGGTTCTTCTAGGAATTTTAGTTTTGTATTTAACTTCAAAGTAAACATGCGAGTTAATACTATTGCCAAACAAAATCAGTAAGTAATCCATCAGCTGTAAGCCAAATATATTCCTCAGCGATCATCTACTTTGCAAAATTCGCGACGGGAAGCATGTGAGGCATCGTATTAAGTGTAGTGGTGAGATTTGTAGATCACAAGCTAAAAAGTTTGGGAACCACTGCTACGAGTATTACCTCAAAACATTTCCTTGTGAATTTCTCAAATGTTTCCCAAAAGAACTTGAATAACCTATAAACTGTAAAACGAAAAACTTAATAAGAATGGATAAAACTTGTTTGTTATTCGTGCATGCATAGAGTACACTTTTTCTGCCTGAGATGCTCATTATCCATTCCTGCAGAAAACAGAAAAATAAATCAATATACCCTTCCAAGGAATATCTTGAAGCACCAGAAATGCACACATACGCTGTATGTGTTTCATATCTCAAGCAAACATGGTATGCAGACACATGGGAATAACAAAATCTAACCCCATAACAATGTGTATTCTCCTCACAAGCAGAAAAAACCAGCGATCCTGTAACTGAAACAACAAAGACATAAAAAGGACTCTGAAATTCTCTTCGAACAGCATCCTTTACCAAATAGTATGGGGTCAGATTACGTGTAATTCTCTCATCTATTTTACTACTTCTTCGGATGGAATCTCCTTAAAGTTCAGAAGAAAAAAACAGAATTTCTTTCTCGTTTTTGCGCTGACAAGACGACGAAGAGCTTGTTAAACGAATATTCTTTTTTTATAAGGGAAAAATCAATATGCGTTTTGTTTCCCCCACAGTCATGAGGGCGTCAGCAGAAGACTGGGTTTCCAAAAAGTTTGTTGCATCTCTTGATGTCTGCCTTAGTAGAAACTTTCAATTCTCAGTCGGGGAGTAGTCTTTGTTGTGAAGTTTCCCCGGGTTATATGATGTGGTGGCCCTTCTGTTTAGTAGGCTGTGTCCTGTATGTATGTAAATCATTAGGCAAACAGTTTGTTAGTAGTTATTGAGTGGGATATACTACATAGTTGTTGGCCAATTGGATGGTTAAGTGTAATAGTTATTTGCTTTTGCATTCGAGAGAAGATTGTGGGCAAATTAGGTTGTAATAACTTTTAGGGGATTGAACAGATACTGTAGTAAGTAAAATGGTACTTTGGTCCTTCGAGCTGGGTATCTACATGGAATGCAATTGATAGCGTGTTAATGACATCCAATAAATTGGATGAATATGCATATCGTATTTTACTTAGGCACTAACAGCAGCCATAACAAGCCATAAGGGATTACCCAACAACTTAAATAAAATACAATGCTTTGGTATTGTGTAACTTTGTGTATGCTATAATGGTCTCTTATTTGATAGAAAGGACAATCGTCTGTATTCTGCATGATAGGTATGTCATGCTAAGAGATAAGTTGTCAGCAGCAGAGACTTCTTTGGAGACAGTTTCGTATACACATGTGGGTACATAAGACCTTTCATCTATTTGTTATTATTTAGTATCTGCTGCTAGGACAGTTACATGTAGACACGTGATGCATGTGATAGTAAATAGAGCTACGATAATAATATTGGATTCCTGCAGCCGACTAGAGTTTTATTTTTGTGAAGTTGTTTAAAAATCGTCCACGAAAAGCGGGTCGATTATTCTGTAGTTGACTTATATAGTTTAGCTAGGTTATAGAACGAAATCTAATAGCACTCAACATTGCTCTACTGTTTCTGGGATTTGAACCTTTCAATGCACTGACCGCTGAGCCAAGTGTGCCCACATAATGTCAATTTGGGCACTAGAAAAAAATGGAAGTTAACAAGGTACGAGTATGGACAAATCGAATCTACTCGTATATCTGCATTAGTTTAAAAATTAAACTTTAAGACCATACAGCGGGTTTTCTTTTTATTTGTGTACTTAACTCGAGGACGACACTTGGACGTATTTATGTAGGGATAGGATATAGGATTTAGATATAGGATTTTGAGACTGGGGTTAGGTTTACATAGTAAATCCCTATTCTGAGACTCAACTTTGAGGTTAAATTTCAGGTAAAAGTCTAGAATCACTTAAGCCTCAGGAATGATTTATAAGGTTCTTGAAAATCTTCTATGATGTACGAGTAGCATGGTCAAAAATAAAGCTCGGCTTATCAATCGAGGTCTGACATACAGAGAAAGAATTCTAAGTAGATGCTGCCTTCATTCGATTGTTCCTTTTACAAGAAAGAAGAAACCTGATCTTTTTATATGTCCCATCCTATATTGGGAAACCATCCAATTCTCATATCAAACTAACTATTTAAGAGTTATTCTGGACAGCAAAGTATCATAGAATCCACAGATAGAGACACTCTGCAAGGGAATCTGTGAGTCTTAGTAGACATAAAATGATTTAATGACTGTACGACTTTGTTGTCAGATTTATGCTTACATGTGCTGGCAAACAATTAGAAGGTTAGAATGGATACAGCGTTCCAAGAGCAAGCGTCCAACAGACATCTAACCATGAATGTCAGTTACCACTTTGATAACCGTGTACATTGCTTCTAAACGGATAAGGACCATTTGCATATCTCTTTCTTTCAATTTAAATGCGGTCCAGCGACCTGGCCCATTTCGGCTCAAGTTCATTACATTCTCCATTACCCGCTGACATTCGGACTCTTCTCGACTCTGGGAGTGAGGGCCTAAAAATGCCAAATTCCTGCACGCATTCAAGAAATATCCCATAAAACCGACATCATGGAAGTGTTGACAGTTGAAAATAAATATAGAAAGTCCACAAATTTCACTCCTAAATGGTCTGCAAATAAGATTTTGAATATAAAAATCTGCATTTTCTAGTTTAGCACACGAAATTAAAATAACTTGGAGGGTAAAATTGTACCAGGTAGAGCCAAATGTGTAACTTTTTTATGGTCGAAGATTCGAAAATAACAATAAATATGTACATATACGAAAAATAATTATCCTGCACATTCCAGTGGCTTGATTTTGTACGGTTTTCTCGAATTTGTTGGGGGTAAAAATCGTTCTGAATACGATTTGATAGTGATTACCTATTTTAAAAAATCTGTAAAAAAGGTGAAAATCTTCAAAATGCTGACAAATCTGGAGTTATGACAACACTAATCGTGGAACTAAACGAAATAAGAAGATGGCCTCGGTTAATGCAACGATAATGGAGAGCGTTTTAAGACTTTTGCAATATCAATCGCCTCGTCATTCGATGTGGAGGCAATCTGTTTAAGCAAAAAAATTGTCACAAGATTATTTGGGTCTCAACGGATGTGCATTGAATTGAATTGAGATGTCCGAAACAAGCGTAGAACCAGTATTGGAATGCCAAGCTTAATTTGTCATACGCCTTGGTATTGCATCCGTTCGAAACGGATTTGGAAGTCAAATATCTCCGCAAGTATCATATAAAAAAATGGATGACAAGCTGCACAACATCTTTCAGGTCTCTGAATTTATCTTTAATTTAGATGCCAAATAAATGCAGACCTTTAAAGATGATAAGTCACCTTAATTCACTTTTCAATTTGCTATATCTCCAAAACCAACTAGAAGATTGTCATTATTTTGTATTCCTTATTTAAATTTCAATGACACACCTTAACGTGAACATCCTGTATATTATACTTAACACGAGACAATTACGTAGTCGAAATAACTGGCATGACGTTGATATTAAGGACTGTTTTATTCAAACCTGCCTAGCCAGTCAAATTTTACATGTAAAGTAAATACAAAAATCAGCTGGTTTGCAATTCTTGCTTTTATCCCGATCCAAAACCAACTGGCTAAGAACTGTTATGACTCCTGGCAGATAGGTGGCCTGATTTTATTTAAACTCACTACGGAGGAAATTTGGACCGGTAAAGTCGAAAAATAGTGAAAACCCGAAATTGAATACTTTGAGGGGTGGATGAAAATTTAATTTTTTATGGGAAGGAGAAAATATTGATTCTAAGGAATGACAAACACTACGGAATTGACAATTGGTTAATTTTGTCCCTCACGAAAATGGGACGTGCGCCACCTTTCAATTTAAATCGAGCTCCATTTCGCTATAATTCAACACTCGCATACAATGATCTTCCGTGCGTTAATATTGGGCCATTGAATGGGCACGGAAACGCCTGGGTTGTGCTGTGCAGGAGGAAAAGTCAAATTACCCGTTTTGGTACCGCCACCGCAGCCATTGTGGTCGCTTCTATATGAAGATACACCCAACAATACAACGGCTGCTTGGAAAAGACGTCATTTGGAGCCACTGTTATCCAAGAACGCGGTTACCTTTAAGGTAATGTCATCAGGCGAACTTTCCCATACACTCCGTCTCAATTGGTTACGAACAGGCAGTTTTTTGTTTTAATTTTACGATATTTTTCAAACCCTTCGCTAATCTGGGAAAAACCAATTGCACAAGGAATGAAGGATATATTATGTTTATATTGTAAAAAAAGGGGATTGATAAATGCAACTTTTATGACGCTTTTTCCAAAAAGGTCGTAAAATTTACCTGTTTTTTTTTTTTTGTCTCACTTGATTACGAATAGAAGCTTAAAAGGTAAAAAAAACAATACAAAATTTGTTTGTAAATATATATAAATGTTGGTCTTATTCAAAGAGTAGCAATAGTTTTTAGTAATGGGTATCACCTCCTGATCGCTGAATCACTTCAAGTAGCCTGCTGTGTAGAGATTCATAGAGTGCTGTCAAATAATCTAGCGAATTTTCGGACCAGGCAGAACAGTCACAATGAAAATGGAATTGAAAGATGTCTTGATGGACAACACTTGGATTGTTCCATATTGTCCTCTTCTCTCCAAAGCATTCAAAACGCACATCAATGTTGGATACTACAATTCTGTGAAGTCATCAAATACGTTTGCAAGTACGTCAACAAAGGAAGCGACTATGCGGTTTTTGGCATTGAGCGTTCAGATAAGAATGACGAAGTGTCGTTGTACGTAATCAACTAGGCCGTTATGTGAGTTGCAGTGAGGCGATTTGGAGAATCTTTTCCTTTCCAACACACGGACGTCATCCGACTGTTCTGCATTTGGCGGTTCACTTGCAGAATGGTCAACGCGCATATTTCACGGAATGTAGCTCAACGTGCCGAACGGCCACTAGCAACAACTTTAACTAGTTTCTTCTCCACTCTGCTCGGAAATGCCTCGCTATTACACTTGGAATGCGTCGTCCATGGGCAAGCTGTTGCCTCATACGCTGATGTGTATTCAACTGATGCGCTTGGTCGCATCTATATTGTTCATCCGAAAAGTGACGACTGCTTCTATTTGCGATTGCTTTTGGTCAATGTACGTGGTCCAACTTCATTCGAGAAGCTGTGGACTGTTGATGGTGTGCTGTGCGCCACAATTCGAGAAGCCTGTCAGCGGATGAATTTGCTTGCCAACGACAATCCAAAGACATTGGGACGCAACACTCGCTCATACTACATTTTCTGCGCCTGCGACTCAAATTCGTACATTGTTCGCCATCATCATCTCGAATTGCTTTCCATCGAACGTACTCAATTTGTGGGACAAATACAAGGACAACATGGCTGACGATATTTTGCATCGAGTTCGACGAACGACATCGAATCCCGAAGACATGTGTCTGCTCATGTGCGGCAGTCTGTTAAGTAAATTGGGAATGTCAGCTCCCAATCGCTCGATGCAGGATGCATTTAATCGAGAATTGCGGCGCGAGCGAGATTTCGATCGAGACGCTTTGACAGAAACAGTTCGCATAAATGTCCGACACATTGATGAAGGCGGTTGATGACGGAAACGGCGGCATATTCTTCCTCGATGCGTCTCGTGGAACTGGCAAAACGTTCCTCATTTCGTTGTTGTTGGCTTCAATTCGGTCAAGATATGACATCGCACTTGCGGTCGCCTCTTCTGGAATAGCAGCTAATTTGTTGGAAGGCAGTCGGTTCAAGTTTGTATAGTTTCCAGCGATGGTACGCAACGTCTCTATCCATTATTAGCTTTAGTATGTTACCGCTCATCCAGGAAGGTGAGGTATTTTTAACGAGCTTAGTTTTAATCCTGACATGCTTTTCGAAGAGCAAGTTCATTTTCTGTTGAAAGAAAGCAACTTGCTCATCCACACATGAGATATTAAAAGTCTTTTGCAATCAGAGTTTTGCAAATCTAATAGTAGTTGCTCACGATTAATATTATTAAAGTCTCTATACGGGAAAATAGTTGCACCTACGTAGTTTGCGAAATCAAGAATGGTGTAGTAAATCATGTTTTGAAAAACCTGGGGCTGAAAGTTGGTTGTAGAGAAGAACTTTATTAAGATCGCTAATGAAGAATAGATCCAGGAGCGTACTTGTATCATTAGAGAGATGTGTAGATATAGAAGTGTTAACCGCTCTAAGGTTTAAGGCTGTCATATTGTTCACTAGGTTCTCAGATCTGCTAACATCAAGCAAATTGTAATTTAAGTCGCCGCTAAGGATAATATGTGGCGTATAGCCAGACAACTGCTCAATGATATTAATGAGTGGACCTATGTTTATACTGTAGCGTGATCTGTAAGCTGTACCTAGTACACTCATACCTCGCTTTTCTTTATACGGCCTTCTTTTTATTACTTTGTTTCCGTTTTACGGCCAATATTTTTCGTTACAACAAAAAAAAAAATGACTCGTTATACAGCATTTCGCTTTACGGCCTGATTTTGTGGGACGTATCTAGGCTGCTAACCGAGGTATAGGTGTAATATATTTTTAGTGCCACACAAAACATTTAGAAAAAGAAAATCTATTGCAGAGTCAGCATCCGATTTGCAGATCAGTTTACAGTTGAGCTCGTTTCGTACATACATAGTGACTCCACCATCCCCGCGGACAGATCTAACGATTGTTGGTTCAGTTATTAACTGGACCCCTTAGAAAGTGATAGCTTACATTTATATTTCTGTACGGTTCAAGAACGTAAAAGAGGAATGTTATTTCAAACATTTCGAACTAGAAGACCTCAGAAAGACGACCAACTGGCACTGGTATGTATGTACATATATTGACGCTGATTCTTCGTAAGTTATGTTTTTCAAAGCAAATTTCGATCTTTTTTCTAATATTCTGATTCATTACAAAGCAAAACAACTTTACGACATGTCAAAATGCCACAGATACAGCATTTTCAATTTATCCGGTTGTTAGCTAATGATTCGGAAGTTTTGATTCAATGGTCTAAAAAATGTGCAATCATTACACGTATGTACATCCTCATGTACATACGTGGTAATTTACTGTAAATTCCCAATTCAATTTAACTTTTTTAACCTTCAAACAATTCCGAATGATTTTCAACCTTATAAAGAACAAAAACGTAAACCATGGATACAGCTAAATCATTTCTTCTCTGCCATTGCTCACATGCCACCACAATCCCATTTAAACTATTCAACAGTTTATGCTCCAGAAACTGATTCTTGAATGCATACATGCACTCTTAGGTTGACGTAAATGAATTGCCCTCAAAAAGGGAGAGAAAAAATAAGTTTCCACCGATTTTCATGTGACTTAAGTTTTTGCCTCCATCTCTTAACAGGATTTCAGAATAATGGAAAAGTTTTCTTCCTGTTTCATGGCTTGTGTCGAGTGCATGCAAACATCAAAAGTTTAAAGTTTTCTGGTTTTAAATAAAAAGAGGATTTCTTTCACCAAGTGCACGGATTAGGTTGTTGGGTGGTAAAGTTTTGTTGTAGATAGTCTCACGGAACTATCCGTATCCAAGTTTTTCGTGAAGAAGAAACTCAGGTTCAGGTGCTCATCGAAGAGATAGAGAACACAACTTGGAGATTACTAAAATGTATCCATCCATATATAAATGTATACAGGAATAAATGTATCAGTTTAGCAATTCCATGAAATGCTTATCGTTTCAGATAGATACAGATAGTACACGTATATTGCCTGCTTTATGCTAATTGAATAATTTGTCTTGTAAATTGATGATGGAAGAGAAAGTTCAATTGTTCACAACAAAGTTGACAGAGAAAGCATAAGCTTTTTAGATTGATGGACGGATGGACAAAGTCTAGAGGGAGATGCCATTCACTCATTATTAGACATAAATTAATTGGTATTATGTCAACCAATAATAGTGTTATCTTTGCGCGTTTAGCTTTCGCCAATTATCTTGGCGTGACATTCAACTCTAATTAACTCAGTAGATGAATAAAATTTTGGCAATCTGTCGTTTTAATTGAAGCTTTTTATGAAAAATAAACAAAATATATCCGCTCTTTGAATAGATAAGTACATACTGCCTTTGGCAATTTTGATGGAAACAAATCAATGGAAAATATATTCAATATTGTGGATGGATTATTAATGCAAATCTTGAAAGAAAACAAACATTTAAAATGTGAAATTTTGTGTCTTCTGGTGCACAGAATTTTACATATACCATACACTAAAGTGTTAAAGCAGTGTAAGTGGTTGGAGTCAAAACAAACTGAACACGGGGAACTTTCTGTATCATCTCTCGAAGTTTGATCGTCTAAAGTGGTATCACCCTGTATAAGTATGCAAAACTTTATTTTTGTTCACTTTTCAAAAATTCCACTTTGGAACTACCTACAATTGTGCTCATACAATTAAGCCACAGGATGTAGAGCTGCAGTTTTTGCGAAAAAAAATATTTTTCCGTTTGTTTTATGCTTCTGTTTTTGTGTGATCCTAAAGTACCGTTCTTTTTTTTTTTTTTTTTTTTTTTAAATTTCCAAATCCCAGAGCACACAGACTCCATTTTGCTGTGTCCATTGTACTACCATGCAGAAACTCCTTTTTGGTGTAGTGGTTGGAGAAACTTAGATTTTATTCTTTTCTCTTATATGTTCAGGTGGCTGTGGTTGCTGTTCCCCGTCCGGGCTCGAACCTGCACAGTTCGGGTCACAAGCGAACACACTACCCACTACACCGTGGCCACCTTTACCGTTATCTTTACTTCAATGTCACAAGCACGTGGATGAAAAAAAACATTTCTGTTACAAACAGTGAGTAGTTGTTTGTGGTTAGCGCTCATATAATTAAGCCATTTTGTGCGATAAAAGTCAGTTGATTACTTTTGCATTGCCATTTTTATTGAAGTGGTAAATGCAATTCACTATTACCAAAAAAATAAAACATTTGATAATCTTCCGCGTAATAAATCGCGTAAAACCACACTTCCGGAAATTAGACAGCTGAGTCGACTGAGTAAGTCGGATCCTTTTCTGACTTCATCTCAGCTAAGAGTCCATATGGACAAGGACTATTTTTTTTATTTAAGTGTTATAAAATTGACAACATTTCCTTATACTACAACTAGTTAACACTAACGAGTAGTTTAAATTTGTTATATATTACATTATATACAATATATTTACATTAAACAAATTCACGCTTATTTTACATTTCTGTTGTATCTTCTAGATAACATTGTTCCCAGTTAGCTCGTGTGGTTTAATTCGCTTTAGTCTTCGAGTATTCCCAGTTGTATCGCAAAGTTTTGCTGCTTCTTGGTTGATATGTCGTCCAAGTCTTGAGTGATGGGCTGTTGCAAATTCACGGATCGTTTCTTCAACAGATTTAAGCTTAAGGTCGCGATGTAAGTCGTAGTTTCTGACATACCATGGAGCATTTACTAAACATCTTAAGACTTTATTTTGGAAGCGTTGAATTATTCCTATGTTATTTTTTGCAGCACACCCCCAGAGTTGAATGCCGTATGTCCATATAGGTCTTTATGTATTGATAGAATAGATCTTCTACCAATCAGCCAATAGAGTTTTCTCAGCTTCATATTAAGCTCTTCTCTTTTCTTTTTTATATGTTCTTTCCATCGTAATTTAGCGTCCAGGTTCATTCCTAAGTACTTTGCTGTATTGGAATAAGGTATTTGTACCCCATTAACAGTGATTGGAATATATTGAATCTTTTTGTTCGTGAAATTTATATGTATGGATTTCATGCTATTTAACTTTAAACCCCATTTTTTGGTCCAGTCAGATATAGTATTTACAGCATTCTGTAGGGTTTGAGTTAATTCTACTTCATTTTTTCCAACTGAGAGAATGGCAGTGTCATCAGCAAACGTAGCAAGTGTGCAATTCGAAAAGGTTGGCATGTCATTTGTGAATAGTAAATACATTGTTGGGCCTAGTATGCTTCCTTGGGGAACACCGGCTTTGATCGCTTTCAACGCAGAATAGGCATCTTCTTGTTTTACTCGGAAATATCTATCAGTGAGATAAGATTCCAGAATTGTTGAATATTCTCTAGGAAAAAGAGTTTTGGACTTATAGAGTAGGCCTTCATGCCATACTTTATCGAACGCTTGAGCGACGTCCAGGAATATTGTAGAACATATCATTTTATTTTCAAGAGCTTCTTCGACAATGTTGGTGATTCTATGTACCAATGCTCAATAGTAGAATGTCGGTCTCTAAAGCCAAATTGATGAGATGGAATCATATTTTCGCTGTTTATAAATGGCTTAAGCCTCGTCAGCAGGATCTTTTCGAATATTTTTGACGAAATGGGCGGTAAGGAGATTGGCCTGTAGGATGACATTTCGTGTGAATTTTTACCTGTCTTGGGAATCATTATAACCTCTGAAACTTTCCAATAGCAGGGGACGTGCTTCAGGCGCAAACAAGACAAGGACTATGGGGTAAAAATCTCCGCACAAACTGTCCGGAGACGCCTGAAGGAAAATAATTTAATTGGAAGAATTGCGAGACGTAAACCCAACGTGTCGAAAATAAAAATTATTGCACGAAGATTAAAATTCGCAAAAGAACATCTCCCTAAAGACAACAATTTTTGGAAGTCATTTGGAGCAGTAAATCGAAATTTAACGTCTTTGTACGATTTGTAAGGCGTCTCCCATTGAAAGAATTAGACCCCAAGTACACCAAGGAAACGGTCAAGCATGGTGGCTCATCGGCGGTGGTCTGGGGATGTTCCACCTCATCCGGCGTTGGTCCGATTTTGGAAATAAATGAAAAAATGACGGGTGAGATGTAACATCCTAATCAATAATTTAATTGGGGAATTCGGTGACAATTTGCCACTAGCATGAATATTTCAACAAGATAATGATCCAAAGCATTGCTCTAGTTAAATCATGGTTGGAGTCCAACCGCATCCACGTCCTGCAGTGGCCAGCTCAAAGTACTGATTTAAACCCCATAGTTATAAAAAGGGCAGTTGCTGCAAGTAAACCTACAAACCTGTTTATTCAACAGGAGTGGAACAAGATCACACCCACCCAATGTGAAGCGCTGGTCAACACAATGATCAATAGAAGTTATTAGGCAAAAAGGTTTTCCAATCAAGTACTGACTCTCAAAGAGATAGGACCCATTTTAATAGCTATAGAAACTATAATTTGAACTTTTTCAGTAAGTGGCTTAATTATACATATGTACATGTATCAACCGAGGTCAAAGAATAAATAAAATAATATCGTCAATATTTACGTTTTATGATTTGTTAAAAAAAAAATTTAAGATGAAATTAATTCTACAAATAATTATAAACAATCCATTTAAATTGACTAATAAAGCCTTGTTTTACACAAAATATTGTGATCGTGTTTATGTGGCTTAATGGTATGAGCACAAGTGTATCTGCGGGTTGGCAGAACATATCTCTGGTCCAAATTTAAGCTTTATGGGTTAAAAGGTTCAAAAATTCAGAGGCTGTGACAGACAAACAGACGGGCAGACAGACAACTAAGTTTCACTATAAGCGTTCCTTTTTTACTTTTTGTTACCTTGTAAGTATTATACTTGAACCCTGACAAATTGCAATAGAACTATAAAATGAAATAAACCACATACAAACCATGTAATAGCCATGATATTGGCTTTATTGTAAAGATAATTTTATACCATTAGTGTTTAATTATAATTTTCGGTATATGGGTGCCGCGCTGATTCGAATAAAATCTGGAAGTCCAATTTTCAACCACTTTTTCGAGCGGCTGGGGCCGTATATCAGCAATAATGCGGCGAATGTTGGCTTCTAAGTCGTCTATCGTCGTAGACTGGCGACGTCCTTCAATGTTTCCTTCAATAAATTGATTGTGGCGCTCTGCGTGGCATGTTGCGCCATCTCGTTAAACACGCAGCTCTTCGACATTAATGCCATTCAATTGGTGAACAAAAAATACAGAAATCGTGGATCTATAGCGCTCTTCATTGACAGTAACGGCATCACTTTTGAAGAAATGTAGACTAATGATTCCAGCCTACCAAAAAGTGACTTTTTGTGGATGTAACGGCGTATAATAGTTTGTGGATCTTTTTCACTCCAAATGCGTCAATTTGGGTTGTTGACGTAGCCATTCAACCAAAAATGAGCCTCATTTTCGTTGAACGGAATTGGTGAAAATGTGGATCAAGAGCAAAGTTATTTTCGGTTAATTCACCGAACGTACGACGCACATGATGGTCAGGCTTAAATTTTCGCACGAGCTGGATCTTGTAAGCTCGTAAACCAAGATCTTTCCGCAAAATCTTTTTCTTCTTAATACTACGCTTCACAACGGCAACAGTTTCTTCGGTGCGCACTGTACGACATCTCTGGGGATGCGTATCAATTAGAATATGCGTGATGCGAAAACGATCTATGGTTATTCGAATTACTTGTTCGGATGGACGAAAAGACCGTAAAATGGACCGTAAAATGGACGTAGCGCACGGTAAGTTTCGCGAACTGGACCACGATATTCGGAATAAATTTGCACAATTTACAAGCGTTGTCCTGGCGTAAGTCTATTCATAGTGAAATGGCAAACCACACTGAGTACAAATCAGCTGTCAGCTGTCAAATTGATTATCGCTGGGAAAAGTGTTGCCAACTCGAAAAACAAATCTAAAAAAACACTCTTTATAAGAGCAATTACGAGTATTGCTTCCGTAGTATGACCATATTCTTACATATGAATCACTAATTTGATGGACCGAACTGAATAAAGATTACAACATTAATAAACAAAAAAGGCTTATAAGAACGGCAAGTAAACGGTCTAAGTGCGCAGTTGCTGCTTTTACTCTTACATTTCGATTTTGATTTATTTCATTCCATTTCATAATACAGTACAATTTTAAAGTACTTTTTTTGATCAATTTACGCGGATGCAAAAAGATTTAATCTAGGGCGACCGCCTTTTCTTTACTCTTTGTTTTTTTAATTTTGAGTACTCTTGTTACTAGTTTAGTGTTGCATGTTATTATGCTATCGTTTATGTTTAGAATGATATTTTTTCATGTCAGAGAGAACATTCACCAACGATTACTCGATACATTGTCATCTCTGTGATACCATGGTAGTGGACAAACGCTGCAGCGATGACCAAAATGTGGAACAGTTGATGGGATTGAAACCAATTATCGAATTTCCCCGGGAACCACCATTCGGGAACCCGCATGGCATACAATAGCGCTCCTAGTATATACAAGAGTCCCATCAGTATTAGCCACCCCAAGCTGGCGTGGCTAAATCTGCTGAACCATCCCTCCATGAGACTGTAATGGATTGCTCGAATGATGCCAGACAATCCAAAGCTCACGAATACACCTGCCCGAAGTGGTCTCAATCCAGGTTCGGAAAATTTATCCCACCAAACACATACCACTGAAAGATAGATAACCTTTGGCTGATAGTGACAGAACAACCAAAGTATAGCCAGGGTACAAAGGAACCCATTATAAGCGTCGCCAAACCACAATAATCTAATTTTCTCGAACGATGGACGCGAGAGGAAATACAAGGCGACACCAATGAATGCCACGCAACTGACAAGATGTGTCCACATGTTACCAGTTTCTGTATGCACACGGAAAATCGACTTGAAGCACGCCCCAAACAAAGGCAGTGGTAGACGATGGCCCCGATGCAGAAAATCATTGTCTTGTAGACATTTGGGAAGATTTTTATAGTGGCACACTTTCCAGCTTGCTTCCCCTACCTTGCGCACGAATTCTTCAGCTTGCTCAGCTGCGATGTGGGCTAGAGCACCCAAATCGATTTCATCGGACAGTACGCCGACTTTCAGTACCAATGTCATCTCTGCCTAAATCAGCTGCGTATCCTCTGGCGTCGATGGCAGTGGTCCTCCTCGACAAGATCATCATTATCGTCTAACAAGTCCAAATCATGTGAAAGTGACGAACCATCTGGATGCCAGCCACGAGAAAAAACATTCGAACCTCTTCAAATACATCGTCATCATCATCACTGCGTCCTGGATACGAGTACACCGATGATGGTATCATTTCATCCGATTCACCGCTGATACTGCGTGCGTCTGCATACTCTGCTTTTACTTTTCGATATATATACGTATATTAAAAGCATGGAACGGTTCAGTACATACAGACCTAAAGAATGTGGGTGGTGGGCTTTTAAGTCGTACAGTCCGGACTCATTACAATGATAACTGGTTATACTCCAACTCCCAAACTGAACTTCAGGAGAGCTTAAACTGTGGATTTTCCCTGACTATATTTTCCCTACGAGTATATATATCAAAGTCATGTTGCCTGCCGCACTCTGTCAATATTTCGCAGGGGCTTGTGGGGCACTCAAGTACAAAACTGTGCTATATTCATTGACAGTCAGGGCGTTATCACTTAAGTTTGTTTCGTTCTGGGTCCTTGATCACAATGGAAAAAGAGCGAACTGACGGATTAGCCAAGCAGAGATCAACTCTTTACGGTTCACTCAAAAATTTGTGAAAACTTTGCATTGCGAACGTCGATCAATTTTCGTTCGTGTTAAATTTTTCTTTTTCTTTTTTTAATTAAAATGAAACTAATGATGGTAGAACATTGTTGGTGAATGCAGTTCTGGCATTTTGTCTGTTGCATGGAATATTATATGCTAATGCCTCTAGAAAGTTTGAACAAAATCCATTTAGCCATTTAAGCTGCAGTCTGGCGTATAGACAGGCGGACAGACAGGCGACCAGATCTGCGAGAACTACTTTTTCGAGTCTCTCTATAATAGTAATACAAAAATTAATCAAAATGTCGAAATTGAAAATTTCCACGAAAGCGATACCCTTCTAGGTATGGTGACCAGATGTTTATAAACTCAATCCGGGAGTTTTATTTAGTGGGTTAGTTAGTTTGTTTCAGTATTCCCCACCAGAATTTCATAAAATGGAACACTAATGGATTCAACACGATGTCTGCCCATCAAAATGTCTTATGCTTATAACTTTCGAATTAGATCACCAAAGTTGAACTTTTTCACAAAAATAGTATATGATGAATCAAAAATAATTAGAAAACAAAATTCTAAACAAATTTTGTTTAGGGGCATATGCACCACAAAAAACGGTATTCTTACATGCCATCGACGTGTTAAATTACTTATTTTAGGTTGTGCTTATAGTCCGGGTTGAACCTGGATCCCAGCCACAAATCATCTCTTTCCAGCTCAATCTTATGCCAGCCACCTCCAGTTATGCATATGAAGTTGGATGAGTTCCTTTTCCACCTGTGTGTGCCTCCTTAGGTGAGGTCTTTAGCTCTTTAGGTGAGGTCTTTACCATTCCAAGAATTCTTTCAAAAAAACCAATGGTGTTTTCATCCGTCTTTGATATAATGTACATACTTGTTCGCCGTATAATAGGACTGGGATGATGAGAAAAAACCTTAGTTGTCCGTGAGAGGGCTTGCTACTTAATTGCCTTCTTAACCCTAATAAATAGCTTGATTTCTGCACTGCTGTCAATATTTGAATTTACCGCAGAGTCTAAGTAGACAAATTTATTAACTACCTCTATTGTGACGTATTGTCCAAGCCGCCTATGTTGACTATTCTTTTTTGATGACAGCATATATTTTGTTTTACCTTCGTTAACCGCTACAGTCATTTTCGCAGCTTCTGTTTCAATACAAATGAAATCACTTAAATAAGAAACCAACAAAGATCCTGGCTACGACTTAATAACAGGACAGGTTCTTAAAGAATTGCCCGTGAAAGTATTAGTTAAACATCTCTGCCTTATAAACGCTGTTTTTAGATAGCAATGCATACCAAGGCAATGGAAAGTCACAGAAGTTATTATAGTATTAAAACCAGGAAAATCGCTGAACGACAAAACGTCTTATAGATCAAACTAAATCTTACCGGTCATTTCAAAGGCCTTGGAAGAAAAACGAAGTCTGTTCGAGAGTTTTTCTTGATATAGTATCTCCCAAGCCATCGATAAGGTGTGGTACAAAGGACTGGAACTCAAGTTACGGCAGGTCTTTCTCAGTCCGCCATTTAATATTCTAAAACCCTATCTTGAAGATAAAGTCTTCCATGCACGATAATAAATACTCTGACTTTAAAGAAATCGCGGTTGGGATACCACAAGAGAGTGTACTTGGTCCGATTTTATACCTATTATGCACGCGAGATATACCGCAATTAGAAGACGCCATTATAGCCACATTTGCATATAAGTACGAAAATGTTGGTTACTCCAGCGATTATCCGAGCTCGGTATTCAGAACAAGCTGCTTCTATACAGGCAAGTGCTAATACCCGTGTGCACTTATGATATACGTTGTACAAAGAAAGGTAATAGAAACCTCCTACAAACTTTTGAAAATAAAGAACTAAGAGAACTCACTATTTCTATTTCTATTTCTATTCTATTTCGCACCGTGGTTCGCAATGACAATATCCTCAGAGATTTAAAAATAGTCTCCTTCGAAAACGAAACTAAAAATGTTGACACAGAACACCAAACAAAGCTGGCACCTGATCACCTGACAGCAGTGGCGGAAATGAAATCCAGATTGACTACCATTTGGTAGCCAGTTTCATGAAGCCCCGGGTTAAACATTTCAAACACTGTCTCCTCCTGACAGAAATTTTTATGGAGAAGGGGAAGAAAACAAATAAGCAAACTGTGGTGGCTGAGAAAATCAATTGGTACGAGTACAAGCTGGACAAAGGAAAAGGCGAAGCTTTTATTACCAGCATGACAAATTTCTTCTTTACCATCATCAATGAGGTCGGTGGTGAGGAGTGCAGAGCACAAGGTATGCGGGATGCCCTACAGCGATCTTGCTTGCCAAATCACTGCTTGGAACGTCGAAAAGGCCCCTGCCAACACGCTAAAGAAACATGGTGGTGGACAGATGAAGCTAAAGTAGTGATACGGGAAAAGAAAATTGCTTTCAAGGCTTGGTCAAAGTGCTCTTCTACTAATAGAGATGAAAGAGCTCGCCTTGAAGTAATATATAGATGTTGCAAAGGTCTCGCGAAGAAGAGGTGCGTCCAATTTCAAGCAAAGTATTGAAGGCCTCTATCGGGTGTTGGAGGAAATATCGTCTTCGGCGTCTGATAGGAACCAGGCTATCCAGGAGCTTTGACAATACAACTTGAATAAGGAAACAACTATCTTCAAAATATCCGCCCAAAGAAGAAGAGATGCTCAGGAGATTCGTTCCCCAAAGTTCATTCACAATGCTCAAGGCCAGCTTCTTGTGGAAGACGACAAAATTCTCCACAGATGGCGACATTATTGTGAAAGACTCCTGAGCCGCTCCTAACCATGACGACATTACTGTCGAAGAAGTTAGGAATGCGGTCAAATACTCCAAAAAAAAGACAGACGAGATATCCTCTGAGTTCTGGAAAAAGATGGGAGACATCGTGTCCAGATGGCTCATGGTTCTTATGTCCAAACTTATGAGCGGTAGTCCAATGCCTAATCAGTGTAGGGAAAGTTATCTTCTTCCTTTGCACAAAGGAAAGGGCGCTACTCGAAACTGCGATAACTACCGTTCTGTCAAGCTGATGTCACACACCATGAAGTTCATTTAGCGGGTATTAGATGGCCGACTGCGGAAAATAATACAACAACAGATGCAATCCAAAGTATTTATAAGGATCATAATGGAAAAACATAGTGATTCCTTAAAGGACTTGCATATGGTGTTGGTTGATTTTGAAAAAGCGTTTGATAGATAACCAAGAGATCTCTTATGGCTGGCGCTAAGTCAACAAGTGGTTCCAGAAACCTACGTGCGCATCATCATGGACATGTATGAGGGAGCAGGGACAAGAGTAAGATGTCCCATAGGAGTCACCGAAGAGTTCCCAATCAAGGTAGGTGTACACCACGGAAGCAGCCTCAGTCCTTTGCTATTTATTGCAGTGACGGACCCCAAAGTGCATCAGTTATTCTTTGCTGACGGTGGAGCTATCATAAGTGAAGATTAAAAAAAGACAGAGTATCTGTGCTGCCCGTTCTCTGGTCCACACCGGCCTATTCCAGATATTTATTTGAACGGAAAAGTGCTTCCCAAGTGCGAAAAGTTAAAATATCTGGGATCTATGATCAATACCGAAGCAACTTGGGATGATGACATCAATCATCGCGTAAGCACAGGGTGGATGAAGTGGCGGGCGCTATCTTCTGTGATCGAAAAATGCCTCCTAAGCTGAAAGGAATGCTCTACACCGCAGTTGTACATTCGGCGCTCACATACGGTTGACAATGCTGTACAATGTACAAAAAGTATGAGGGCAAATTAACGGCAGCTGAGATGAAGATGCTTCGCACGACAGCAGGAGTAACAAAGCCGCATAGAATAAGAAGTTCGAAGATTCGAGGAAGCCTTCATGTAAAAAGCTCAGTTGGTATTGCCGTGTTCAAAAGACGCACAATCGTGCAGAAAAGGCAGACCAAAAAACAACTGGATCACACAAATGCACACAAACCCCACAGGTGGGCCAGTAGGAATGCAGTAAAGTTGGAGGGTTGTGATCCTTCTACTCCGGATCATAATCTTGCCGTAAGGAAAATAAGAAGAAGAAGACACAAAAACAGCAATGTTGACTCTACGGTCATTGTAACAAAATCTTCTGATTTTGATATAGTCCGCGGACTACTAAAGATAAAACCGTCCGAATTAGCTCAGCAAAGTGCAACTGCGCGTAACTAGAGATACAGTAGGCACTTTCGTTGGAAGTCACCTGAAAAAGAAGGTTTTGTAATGCAGGCAACATTTACCGACGGTATTTCCAAAGATGCTGTTCTTTGCAATTCTTCCGTTAAATTCGCCAAGCATGATTTTTTTTTTTTTTGCTCTGGCCATCTAACCTCAATTCTTGGGTGGCGGTGATAGCAGTTTAGGAAGAATGAAGAGGATTTTGAGTTTTGACGATCCTAGAGATCTCAAATGCAACAAATTTTCGGGTCCCTCTCCTTGTTTTGATTTTGGCGTTCTTCAACACATTCGGAACTGCTACGTAAGCTCTTTTACCTCTCGTACTCTATAGTCATCTTTCGGGTAAATGGAAAGTTGCGCATGTCCAGCCAATTCCCAAAGAGGGCGATAAAATCGACCCTGTTTCTAATATTTATTAATGACCTTCTCTCTCTCACTCGCAATCCAATCCATTCCTTTCTGAATAATAATATTTTTGACTTCGCTTACTCTTTAACGACTGTATATGAAGTTGATGGTGATGAATCTAATGGCTAATTAATCCTTGGTATGCATATTAGCTTAGACTATAGCTAGAGTCAGCAGATTACTGATGCTATTAGTGCTGGATGTATATTCCTCGAATTCACCAAAAGATGTAAACGATTTTTTACTCCCACAGGCTTGGCTGCAATCTATTAAGCTTATATTCGTCCGAGACTTGAATATCACTCACATGTTTGGGCAAGAGCTCCCAACATATGCTTAAGTTTACTCGATTGTGGTCAGCATTTAGATTGATCGGTGAACAGTCTATTTGCAACCAAATTCAATCGTGCGAATACCGTCGAAATTTTGGATGCTTAATGCTCCTGTACCGGTACTCTCACCACAAGTGTTCAGATGAACTCGAGTACACAGCGCAATTCAGAAGATCATTATTTAATCACACATTGAGGGTATTTATTGTTATATGTGATACTTGTTAATATTTTGTGATATTTTAGGAAATTTTAAGGTATTTAGTGATATATCTGAAGTGATACGACTTACCCTCCTCTGTATCTTCAGAGTACTATAATTTACAAAGATTCAAAACTAATACGCACTGTCACCTCTATTTTTCCCCGTTCCTTTGTCTCCACCACTGGGTTTTACTTCAAAGACACAGTCCTAAGTTGTGCAGAGTTTTTAAAAAAACATGTTTCTAATGAATTTAATGCCTTGAGGTTTACTTCGAAAAGAAAGAGTTTGCAAACCAATCAGTAAACTTCGAGCTATGCAGTTAGATAAGTCATCATTTATATTGAATACGAAATACCAAGGCGTGATCCTGCCTAAAAATATATTTTCCGAGTTTAACATAAATATCTTCTTCTTGACTATGTTATCTAATCTGGAGAGACTGTATCTTTGTCATTCTAAATGAAAACCTGTCACATCTTCCACTAAAATGCCCTTCATGTAAACAATTGTAATCCTGATAACAAGGATACATATAGAACTCAAGTTCTATATGTACTCATACAATCCAGGCCAAAAGTTTGAGGCCTACCTATAAACAATTGACTTCACACGCATTGAGATTGAATTTTATGCTTTTTTACCTAAATTTTCTACCTGAACAACACATTCAGATGAAAAAAAGTCGGATTTTACACAAACGTTTTTGAACAGTGGGCGTGTGTTTAAGTGTTTTGCTGTTTACGTGTTTTTATGACTTTTGGTTGTTGATTCAGCACTTTTTTATGACTCATTACATCAAGGGAGTTCTCAAATTCCAAAATTTGTCGACCTGGCTTGCAAGGGTCTCATATAAAAGCCACACTTTTAAGTCAAAAGAATTTACTTGAGATTCTTCACGTCTTGAGTAAACAACTCGTTAGAAATGGGAAAGTCGCAGAAATCACAATCGAGAAACGATCTAAAATAATTACCCTTCTTAAAGAAGACAAATCACAGCGGGAAGTTGCTTCGCAGTTGAAGGTGCTGCGTTTAACGTACCATTGAACGACACGCTCAAATAGGAAGTCTTGATGATAAACCACGGTCAGGACGGCCTAGAACTACAATTAAACACCAGCATCGGCTAATAGTTACAACAATCAAACGCAGTAGATAAAAAACAGCACCTGAAATACTCGCCGAAATAAATGAAACACGAAATAAACCACTGACCTTGACAACGGTCAAACGAATATTAAGACATGCTGGACTATTTTGGCGAGTTGCTGTTCGAAAATGAAATGAAAAGGTTAGAATGGGCCAAAAGGCACAAACACTGGACGGAAGAAGATTTCAAAAGATTTTTATGGAGCCATGAATTCAAGTTCGATGAATTTGGCACAAAATGGAGAGTTTTCGTTCAACTCATCGCTAAACAAAAGATACTACCAGACTGTGTAGTTCCTACCGTCAAGCATGGGGCGGTTTTGTTATGGTCTGGGGAAGTGGGAGATCTGGCTCGAGTGATTGGAAAAATGAATAAGGAGGCATTCAAAACAATATTGGAAGAAAACGCTGTAATCTCTGCACCAAGATTAATTGGCGAAGGATTCGTATTTCAACAGGACAACGACCTTAAACACACGTCAAGACTTTTTCAAGACTACCTGAAATAGAGGGCAGATGAAGAAATCTTGCAAATCATGATATGGGTGCCGCATTTTTTTTTATAATCTGCGCGCGCCAAAAGGATTATGAATACCCTTATATTCTTTCAGGGAGTTTAGGAAAATGGGGGAGAGGAACAGAGGAGAAGCCTGTGCACCTTGGCTTTAAATGTTTGAAGGGTGTAGTGATGGGGAAATACAGAGCCTGGCAGATCATTCCACATTCGTGTCGGTCGGCTTATAAACGTATTTGACAGTACGACAGAAATTGAGCTTAAGAGTGAACTGATGTACAATCAAAGTATGACGCTTATTGCGGGTGAAATTTCGAAGGAAGAGGAATGCGACTGGCTATTTCGCTGCAGCATTTTTCATAAAAAAGCGATGAAATACTGAGAGACATGAGACATTTTTCCGATGTTCTAGTGAATGCAAGGAATTCACGCGATTCTGTTCCCTGTCTAGAATGTGCAGAACGGTCTTAGGTGCACCAGACCAGATATGGGCGTTATACTCCAGCTTTGGGCGGATGAATGCCTTATAAATTGAAATAAAATATTTCTTGCACCGTTTAAGGAATCCTAGACATATTACAGCATTTTTGGCATCCTCGAATGTTCGATCATTCCATCGAAGGTGGTTATTGATACACATACCGAGAATAGCAAGTCTTTCCGTTTCAGCAAGCACCATTCATGGATAATGGTTGAGGGTTATGGTTTCGCTTGAGAGACAAAAGACAGCATTAAATTTCACTCTGTTGGTTGAACCCCATTTGATTATGCTGTTCAGGTCGGAATTTAATGTGTTTAACATACGTTGCCGTTTCTCTTCTACGGCCGAAGAGCAAAGAACGAATATGAAAAGTTTTTCATATTCGTTCTTTGCTCTTCTGGTAGTATCTTTGTATTCTCATTCGAGAATACTGTCATCAGCGAAGGAATGGATTGGATTAGTTGCAAACAAGAGACCATTTATAAAAATAAGAAAGAGAATCGGAGACAAAACAGAGCCTTGGGGAACACCAGCATTTATTTGGTAAATTGGAGACTTGAAGCCGTCCAAGACAACTTGTATTGAACGCCCCGAAAGGTAATTTCTAATCCATTAAAGAAGAGACTCATCGATGCCATATGCATGCATTTTCGACAAAAGAGCCTGAACTCTATCAAATGCCTTTGAAATATCAAGCTCAACCATCTTACTCGTAATTTCGCCGAAGTGATGGAGAGATTGGTTCCACTTCTCGGTGAGATATGCCATCAAATCACCAGTGAACCATACTGCCGGTCATTAAAGAGTTTTCGTGGATTGAGATATTTCATAAGCTGACGATTTATCAGCTTTTCCATGACCTTGGAAAGAAGGGACGTAAGTACAATGGGTCGGTAATTTGACAGGGAGGAAGATTCGCCCCATAGAGCTGTTGTGGGATGGACTGAATAGAAGGCTCCGGGATCAATGCCAAACATCGGAATCAGCTTTGTGGAATATACTATTAGATTGCTGGAGCAATATACCACAGGCAACAATTCAAAAACTGATAGCTAGGGTGCCAAGAATTGTAAAAAAAGTAATCGAATGTGAAGGTGGCTTTTTCGACGAAAAATTGGTTTAAGCAATTTTTATTAAATTTCCAATGAAAATTTGTTTCTTTTGATTTTAGTTTCATATATGTTCCCCATTCATTTTACATGATTATTATTCTACTAAAGAGTTTTTTTTTTTCGATGTTAGATTTTGTTTTTTTCCTTCGAGCACTGAGGGCGGCCTCAAACTTTTGGCCTGCAGTGTATATGAACTCGTACATATAACCTCATATCACAACCTATCATCTCTTATAATGTTTCCCATCACGTAATAGCCCGTAGCTCATGCCGTATTTGTTTTTCTCTTTTTGTCTTAATCGCATTTTCTAGTCGACTGGATCTGAACAAGTGTAATCAAACACAGGGCAACAATTCTTGAGAAATAAATCTATCTTCTCGCTCCAGATTCACATGTTTAATACATACGAATACATATTCATTTACATCCGTATGCCTCATTAGGTTGGCTGCCATGACAGAGAAATTGATTATACCCTATGCTAACTTCGGCATTCGCTTAATTAATGATGCAACAAGATATCGATTCCGTGTACACAATATATCACTCATCGCTTTCGCCTAGAGTGGCAAACTTTTGTAATCAATTTACGTTCCGGAGCACACAGCACACAGAAAAAAAAACAGGAAACTTAATCTCTCCCCTATTTGGCCGTTTTGTCAACCGTATGCATCTCTCTGGACAAAGTTTAATTTGGTCATCTCTTGTTACAATGTAAACTTACTCAAACTGCTTTAAATGGTACTATGTAGTATTTCGCGAAACTTTCTTAATTCGAGTTTGAAATTTAAGTGGCATGTGCTTGGGATTACTCGATATGCAGGATTTCAATTTAATAAAAAGTCCTTGGAAAAATAAAAGAAAACTAGTTGAATTCGTAGCTGTAGAAGAACGAAGCACGATTAGAACGTAAGGTTTGTGCTATCCCTTGGCAGTGTCCAGTACCAGTTTGAAACGATAAAGTTTTTCACGGGCCCCTAGTGATTCAGTTCTGTAAGTTTTAAATTGCAATAATTGCTGTTGCATTGTTTTGGCGGATGAATGCTTCGTCCTTATTCTTTTTCCTTTCCTTCTGTGCCTTAACCCATTGATGAAGCGTGGCGAGGGAGGAATAAAATGAAGAGAAAACTGCAGTCATTCGGGATAATAAACTTTTCTCAAGTCAATTTCAATTTATTCGGATTTATAAATCGAAGAGGATATCCTTTGTTGCGGATAAAGGAAGGATACAGATACAGAAGGTTGGGAAACTTTAAAGTAAACTTGTTATTCTTCTTATTATTGATGCTATTAGGGGTTTAGACGTGATGGTTATAGTTAGTTCAAGTGTTAGGAAATCCATGTTGTTTTATCTTCCAAGCAAGTTTTGCTGAAGACCTAAGGTAATAAACTGAGGGATCCTGCCGGCGGTATCCCTCTCAGACCATAAAGTTATTGAATTTCGAATTAAATGCGAAGTCATACATTTACACAAGAGGAGGAATCCAAGAAAAATGTAACTGGATATGTTTTAGTGAGACAAAAGGTAGATTACGGTGTTCAAGACCTGAATAGCACAATTCCCAAATGTTTCGAACTGGTGTGCACAGAAAGAAATAAAGTACACGATTGGGACGCACGTACTTGCACATATATATTGTTTAACTGTAAAAACTCAGATTTGAAATTAATTTTTAAAGTAACCGAGAAATAGAATCTTTTTTTTTTCGTCGGGTCAGAAAACGCTGCACTGGAGCACTCAGACGCAACTGGTCTATTATACTGGCAAGAAGCAAACCCTGTTACCTTGGAAGTGGTTAAAGCGTTGAGTAAGACATTAAGCGCAGCCTGATTGTCACTATAGATGTAAATACTACGATCCTTCCATATATTCCTTACAACATAGTTCATGGCCATTAGGATTGCATAAGTCTTTGTTTGGAAAACAGACGCATATTTGCCTAACGGAGAATGTAGCCTGATGTTGTCGTCCTCCAAGAAGACACCAGCACCAGACCCCTGACTGGCTTTGGAGTGAACCGTTAAGTTTCGGCTACAATTCCTTCCTGGTTCAGATTCTGGCGGAAGTCAGTCATGAACTCGGGGAAAGTCGGCTTTAAATTTGCGCAACAATCGAAGTTCTGGTGTCGTTGCTTTGACAGTATATCCATAAGATAAGGGTCGTAGGATAAATGTCGCGCAAGGTCATCGAAACTCCAGTGTGGGTTGTACTAAACGCCACCTCTCCTAAGACGATAGATTAATTTGAGGAGGTAGATTGAGCACTGCATCTAGAGCAGAGCTAGGCGTACTCGAAAAAGCTCCCGTGCATCCGAGACAAGCCGTTCTTTGGAATTTAGTGCAAAAGGCAATCACATATTTGCGCAAAAATAACTTCCACCAAATAGCTGACGCATGTGCTAAGAAAGATCTTATCACATCCGTATAAATTCAAGGTGCCTCTTTCGGTGATATGTCGTACCGAAAGCACCCTTTCATTGCCAGAAAACTGAGAGCTGTCTTCGACTTGACATGTTTTAACCAAAAGAGCTTTTTATCGAGGATTACTCCTCAATATTTGGCTTCATTGGATATCCGGATAGTGACGCCCTTTCGCACTAGCTGAGTTAGACCGGTCAAGATCCTTCTCCTTCTCGTAAAAAGAACAACCTCGGTTAAGAGGATTGACCGGATGCCCATTCCTAGTGCACCATTCATCGATCATATTCAGACTCATTTGCACGTTAGCATAGGCAGTCTCTATGATGCATGAGCGTAGACGTTAGAATCATTGAGAGTGTTCAACAGAGAGTCGATCACCATGTACCATAGCAGTGGAGACAGAACGCCACTTTGCGGCTGCCCCTGTTAACGTTGACCCCTGCCATTACATATCGACCGCAATCCGCACCCACGGGCAAAGTTTCATTAGCATTGCTTTAATCCACAACACTAATGTTTTATCTACCTCGTGTTGTCTAGCAGAGTTACACATGCAGTCAAAGGTCGCATTGTCGGAAACCTCTTCAATGCCTATGAAGATGCCCACAGCGTACTCTTTCCTATCGAGCGCGCATTCAATCCTAGCAACCAGATTTTGAAGGGCAGTCTGGCAGGATTTTATGCGCTGAGAATGTGAGAGGATGCAACGTCAAAGCAACTTTGCGCACGTGAAGAACCAATTAATAAGTAAAGTACTTTTATACGTATGTGTTGGCAAAATACTAGGGCTTCTGTAGCCCTCGGGAAGTCAAGTAATTAGGCAATTTCTTAGCAAATTATATATTGTGGATTTATGTCGCTTGTCTTCGTGCATTCAAATTTCTGAAAAATCAAAGACATTATGACAACAACAAGAAGAAATATGATTTTTTTTTAAAGGAAATTTCCAAATCCCGGAGCACTCAGGCTCACACAAAGTCCATTGTACTACCTCGCAGAACTCCTTTTGGTATAGTGTTGGAGTTCGGATCACAAGCGAACACACTACCCACTACACCATAGCCACCCTTAAAGGGTCAAATATGATACTTCAACAGCATTAGGATACCAATTTGTTTTGAAAAAAAAGAAAAAAACACATACAGTAAAGTTACAATTCGTCTGTAATGGATGGTGTGTACCCTATCCATCATCTTCTAACCCATCCCTAATAAAGTAGGCTTGGCATTCTGAATTTTTCAATTCAAATTCAATGAAACGCGTATCTTTCTGGATGATTTTATGGCTCCTTCTTATAAGATTCTGTGAGATCTTAAAAATAGAGCTTATGCAACCTGATAGCTTTAAGAAAGCATTATCAGTTTTTTATGAAAATCCCCCCAAAAAGTAGGCGTGGAATTATGAACGAATTGTTCAGAATGTGAAAGTCTGTATATTTTTAAGGTAATTTTTTCAGTTTCTAGAAAAAATATTGGAAAAGGCAATTGTTTAAATTTGTACGCTTATACGAGTACTGCTTCGGGTTCTACAAAGCTAATATACCAAATTTCATCTTCCTAGCTCACAATTTAATGCCCAAAAACTGGTGATATATGGATAGGCGACGGCAGACGAATGGGTAGGTAAATGGGCTGATGGACGGACATTACATATCTACTTAACTTTCGATTCTTTGAGGGTATATAGTCATTATTCTTCTATGTTATAAGCAAATTATGGTATAGAAATGTTATTATTGAATTTCATGTTAAAGTTTTTTTTTTTCAAAGCAACGATCTGACAACACTGGTTACAACTGTACGAGTGCGAAAGTGGACCTGTCCCATGGAAAATTTGACACTTTCAAATACAGGTGGAGGCAAAGCATTATCTGGCAGCGTGGAGTTCGCTGCAAAGTGAGCAGCAAGCAGATTGGCTTTGTCTAAGGAGCTGACAGCTGGAATGTCATTGTCAAATGAGCGTGTGGATGGCAGACGAGGCAAATTTTTTAATATTTTTGACGAATGATCAAACATTTTGAGGATTTTTTGCCTCAATTTTTGGTCATGCAAGAATTTTACACGTCGAATATGGGCATTCCAGTCTTTTCTGGCTTGTTTAAACTTCTTTCGGTTTTTCTCAGATTTGTTGGCTTTATAAGACTGAAACCTGATAGCCTCTTTACAGCTCTGGTCAAACCACGAGTTTGCCTTATTCTTAATGCTCTTTATTCTGTTAGGAATAAAGTCATTCATACCTAAGAGAATAGTGTTAGTGATCATATCAGCAGCGGCATCCACGTCGCTATCGAGGAAGCATAGTGACCAGTTAAAACTCTTAACGAAGCTTTTAAGGCCGCTCCAGTTGGCTTTCTCGTATTGCCATACTTTTCTTTTAGGAATTTTTTCTCTAACTGAGTGGTCGGAGTACGAGAATTTAGCTGATAGTCAATAGTGTTTTCAGGGTGCGAAGTAAGAACAAGTCCAAAGTGTTGGCGGAATGACTTCCAATGTCCGGTATACGTGAAGGCTCATTTACAAGATGAGTCAAATTGTTTACCTTAGCGAAAAGTTCAACATACATAAGAGGGCGAGGTGAAAAGTTCTCGACCTGACGCAGAGATGGCGTTCCAATCAGCAAAAATATATATTTCCTGCCTGGGTGCGCTTCTCATTAGTTCGTATGACAAGTTTCAACTTGTTCTCTCAAGTATTTGCAGTAGACGTCTTGCGTGTTTTTCGTTAAAATGGATAAACATGAATATCGTGCGGTGATAAAATTCGTTTTGGAAGGGTTAACCCCTAAGGAAATTCATTCTAAGTTGACGAAAGTTTACAGGGACTCTGCTCCTTCCATGTCAACCGTTAAAAAGTGGGCAGCTGAATTTAAACGTGGGCGCATGTCCCTCGAAGATGACCCACGTGAAGGACGGTCAAAAACCGCAACCACACCCGAAACCATCGAAAAAGTGCATGATATCGTGTTGGACGATAGGCGAGTGAAGGTGAGTGACATAGATGAGGCTGTGTGCATATCAGAAGAGAGGGTGCAAAATATCTTGTACAAAAACTTAGGGATGTGAAAGCTCTGCGCAAGATGGGTGCCGCATTTGCTGAATGCCGATCAAAAGCAAATACGCAAACGATTTTCGCGGCAATCTTTGGACCGATTCAATAGGGATCCGACCGATTTTGTGCGGCGATTTGTCACCATGGGTGAGACATGGGACCACCACTACACGCCAGAAACGAAACAGCAGTCGAAGCAGTGGGTGGAAGCCGGTGGTTCAGGGCCAAAGAAAGGGAAGTCGATCGCATCTGCCGGAAAGGTCATGGCCAGTATGTTTTGGGATACGAAAGGGATCCTGTTAATTGATTACCTTGAGAAAGGCAGAACAATTACAGGCGAATATTACTCCAACCTTCTTGATCAGCTGGATGCCAAAATTCGCGAAAAGAGGCCTAGCTTGAAGAAGAAAAAAAACATCTTCACCAGGACAATGCACCTGAATACAAGTGTGCGTTGGCGATGGGAAAACTACGGGATTTGGAGTACGATTTGCTCGGCCATCCCCCCCCTATTCACCTCAGACTTCCATCTGTTCCTAAACTTGAAGAAATTTGTTTCTGGGAAGCAGAAGTTGAGAGGGCCGTAGTTCAATATTTTCACAGCCTTCCAGGCTCTCACTACTGAGAAGGAATACTGATGTTGGAGAAACGCTGGACCAAGTGTGTTGAAGTCAAGGGAGATTATGTAGAAAAATAAAATCATTTTTTTGAATTGCAAATAGCAGGTGTTGTCTGGCCAGAATATTGAAGCCAATCCGAATTGTGTATATTGAAATCGCCCGCAATGACGATTTCAGTATGAGGATACAAGGAGACAATTCGAGGGATGGAATCGGACAGCGTATTAAATACGTCAAAATTTGAGTTGCTGTCCGCACTAGCGCTTCTGTACATAAAGCAGTAGTGATTACGGAGGTGAATTTTAGCCATTTGAAATTAAATACCGGGTTGGAACAGTGGCCGTACTGTGGTGGAACTTGGTAAGCAATATCACTACGGACGTAAATGGCGAGGCCACGGTGGGGAAAGAATAATGACACTAAGCTATATCCAGGCAGTTTCAAATCAGAAGATTCTTCCACTACCTATGTTTCCCTTAGTGCCAAAACAGCATTATTTTTTTCCACTGCACTTTATAGCACTGTTTTTTTTTTTATTTATTTATTTTTCCACTGCACCACCCTGAATGTGTGTTGTCAGTGAGAGGGCTTTACTACTCTGTTGCCTTTTTAGTCCAAAGAAACAGCGGTTGGCAAGAGTGATCACTTCACTTAATCTTTGCGCTGGTGTCATTGATAAGAGTTTTCCATTCTTCTCTACTCAAGAAGATACAGAAGAAGGGTTTTTCAAAGCCTAGGTAAGGCAGGAGGTAGCTAGTATAACTGAAATGAGTGCCCAAGCGTTTGCTTAAAATCTGCACGTGCCATGTCAAATGCGATTTCCACCTTTCCTCCTGGCTGATTCTAAGAGCGCATTTCGCCACAGATGCATGCAAACAGAAATCTATAGACAGTAAGTCGACAATAGTTTCCAATCACGCTGATGACTCGTTGTTTCTTTTTTGTCACTTCATCCCTTTCTTTTCTTTGTTGTTTAACGCTAAAATTGGTTGCCGTAGGTAAGGTTTGGGTCTGACAATCGTTGCGTACATCAAATGACTTATTCCAGAGCTTTGCCCCTGATTTCTACCAAAAATATTACTGAAAGTATAAAAAAAAAGCAAAGTCTTTCTTAATCTCTTTCTTAATCTCCCCAACACTAAATTACCAATTCAGTATTCTATCGAGTATACGTGTAAACCACTAAGCGGGAGACTCAGATTCGAGATACAGAAATCGCGGAAAAGGTTTTTCGCGGTTCCAAATTTAGCGAACGTCTGGACACATATCCAACAGTAAAACTATCGTGAAAGAGGTACATAAATATAGCCGCCAGAAACAAGAGTATAAAGTAAACACCTTCCATATGGTTACTAGCCCAAGCCCAATAGCGCTAAATCATTATTTTTAAGCTACATATATGAGTACTTCGTATTGTCACAGATCATGAAGGGTATTCTCGCAATAGAATAGGTAGTTTGAAATAAGATTACTCTTTCGTTCGTGAAAGGCACGGTGGAAATAACCCCTCCATGCGGCGTATCTCTTAAGGCAGCAACTTTAAGCTGGGGAAATGACTAGCGATTATAACCGACAGCTTAAATGACTCCAATTACTTGTTTCGCAAATCCCGGTAACGTCATTACAGCATACTAAATAGACCAGTACAATTAGTCGGAACAACATCTAATTAGATTCTCATAAAACTCGTTATGAAAATCTGTATAATACTAGATATTAATATCATCCGGAGAAACCTTTTTTCCCTTAATTCCATTCCTATATAATAGACTCACGCGTAAAGTCCTACAACTCAATTTGCCTCCTCCTAGATTCTGCACCGCAGGTATTCCCATCTCGTTACAGCATCATCCTGTTGTCTCTATAAGTTGAAAAATCTTCCAGAGTTATGTCAAAAGCATCCCTTCACTCAGCATTCGATCATTAAATTTCTTACCCCCAGAGGGTAATAGGAAAATTTGGTGGCATCCCTTTGCCATTGCTCTGTATTGTATCCTTATCGTTTATTGCGAAATTATTCCCTATCTAAAAGTGAGTGAAATGACATAGAAAAAGAGAGAGAAAAAAAAACCTGACACAATAGCAAATTGATAAGTGAAGGAATAGAAAGGAAGCAAACAAAGAAAGTATATTTTTGAGGGTTCACTCACAGCTGGAGGTCCTGATATGCTGTGCCTACACCAACGAATAAGTCAACACTTGAGGTTTTGATATAGTATATTTGATATATGACACTCCATTCTACCAGTTTGCGATACATTCAAACCAAAAATTGTAAGCCAATAAAAGCGATTTTCCGTTTTTTGTGTGTCCTCATTTGGTGCTGATTTATCGGCACCAAATCAAATGGAAACTCTGTTAGCGACATGAGTCTCATTTCTTCTCTATTTTGTGTCGAATTTCATTTTGCCGCAAGGAGGACTTCTTCTAGTCCTTGTTCTTGAGTGTAATTATCAGATGAAATAAAATATCTGAAAGAAATACCTACCGGCAGGACGAATTCCTTCTCTCCGATTGGATTAGGACTATGAAGTAGCAGAAGGAAGGAACGTCACAATGATTCAATTATTCGCTATGCCTAATGCTCTACAGGTTCCTTTCATTCATTTATATGGCGTATAACGACGGCACAAAGAGAACCATTCCATCCGCAACGAATTGTAAAATAGGGACATGCCTCCTTCAACTTCGAATTGATGGTTCGTTCGTCCCCCGCCCCTAGACCTAGATTGTCTCATTCATTCAAAATTGGAATTAATTCAATTATTTTGTGAATTGAGGAAATCTGTGTTAGAAATAAGGTCCCAGACGAGCGCCTTTTTGAATTGAGTCTTCCTCGGGATATCCTTGGGAAGTGGGTGCCAACGAATCTATATCGGATTGAAAATCTCTTGTTGTTACTTTAAATTGGCTTTTAACTTTTAAGGATTCGGTTGTTTTTTTTTTTTTTTCGAGAGGCAAAACGTAAGATGAATAATATTCAATTAATTGATTGATCCTGTTAGGCAGATATAAACTTTCAAGGGCCACTTTATGAGGACAACATATTGTTAGTGAAGAAGGAAAAACTCCACTGGAGCAATTGAAAATTTGTTCGTCTTTCATAGAGAGACGAGAGGGCGTTTCAGTGATAAGGAGCTTATGATATCAGCACTCACCACAGCCGGACCAAAGATCTGCCCCCTGATACGAGCAAAAGCAGAAAATCGCAGAGGAAGTGTTCCACTTATAAGAAGAGTGTAAAGTTTCTCAAGAGGGAAATATGATTCATTGAGAAATATAGAATCAACGAGTGAAGCGTCCCGTCTAAGAAAAGCCCTAGGCAAAATACCAGTACCGTGTTCTTCTATCAGAAGAAGCGATGATACCTGGGCCGACTCGCAAGAAGAGACGCTAGGCATTCTAATGAGCACACATTTCCCTCCTTATACAGCTACCTCCAGAGATAGTCGACTTATTCTGGAAACTATTTGTATGTCGAGAATGGATGCGGATGAAACAGACAAGATAGTCGACGAACGTAAGATAGCCTATGCAATCAAATCCTTTGCTCCATAAGACACCAGGAATGGTCACTGTTATCCTGTGTCTCAAGCGGATCTTCACAAGCTGCCTTAAGCTGGGTTATGATCCAATAACATGACAGGGAGGTACATTTCATTTTTATACTCAAAGCTGGGAAAGTCACACTACCCCGAAGGACTTCAGACCTTCCAGACCTAACCAGCCATAACTACCTCTAAATCACAACACCCTTATATGAAGGGCAGATCGGTGGATACGGCTCTTCATGTAGTACTATAGATGATAGACAAATCTCTAGGTACATCGCACTCTAGGGTTTATTTATAAATATCATCGGTGCCTTTAGCAATGAGATTTTCAGCAGTCTTATCGCAGTTAACTTTTCGAGTCTACCCGCAATTGCATCGGACTAATGCTCACGCCGTTTAATAAACTCAACTCTAGGTGACATCAACAGCAGAAGGAGAGTCAGTAGGGGTACTCTTCAGGAATCAATCCTTCAAAGATTGCTCTTTTTACTAAGAAAAAACTCCCAAAGATCAGAGGTATTTAAATAAATATTTCAAGGTAAAAGCAAGATAAATGAACTCAGAGAAACTTCTCATGACAATTTTACTCCAAACTGTATTGGAAGGAGAACACCGGTGATCGCATTAAGAAAACATGTGTAGGTTTCCACATGGACTCGTACAAATCAGCTGTAATGTACTGATCTTACACAGCTGTAGTGGGACCCATTCTATCGTACGACTCAACAGTCTGGTGGAAGGCACTTGAGAAAAATTCCATCTTTTAAAACTTACTAAGATCCAGAAAACAGCCTGCATCTATTAGAATGACACCCACTAAATCTCATTCAGATAGCTAATGTCACAGCTAGAACTGCGCTAAGGCTAAGGTTATCAACACTATACAGTTGTGCTTCCGTCTTATCCCGATAGAAAGCTACCACCAGATAAATAGAAACAGACTTTGATACTGGTTTTTGACAGGAGATTCACTATCAGAGTTCCTGGGAGAAACGACTGGAGGAACCGACTACAACCAAAAAGGATCAATTTTCTACACTATTAGTTCCAAAATAGAAACCCTAGGAGTAAAGCATTCTTTTAGGATTTGCTTTGACTGCAGGAACCATTCTAGAAGACAATATCAACGGAAAGATAATTACGATGTACAGTGAGAGTCAGGCAGCCGTTAACTTAGGCATCTAAGTGAGATATCGAGAGCCAATATAGTGACATTATGGTATTTGGATATCCCAGGTAATGAAAGAGCAGACGAACTTGCAGGGAACGATCATAGTTGCATATTTCACAGGCTCTCCACTTTGTTTGAGTCCCCATTAGCTCTATTAATAAATTCATTGGCGATGAAGCTGCTGATATAGCTAAAATTCGCTGGTTCCACCTGTATGCACGTGTAACGTCTAGAACCCTATGACCGGTCTATGACAAGAAGAGTTCTCTATCTTTGGTAAAAATAAATCGCAATTTGACACTGTTCTGCAGGAACGAAGAAATTGAAATCTATTCGTCACCTGCTGGGTGAATAACCTGCCCTTTCCGACAGAAAAATGAGAACTCTTACTACGACTACTTCTTCTGTGGTGACTACAGGAATTGGGAAAGTTTCTTCTGGTATAAAGTCCTCTACTGGGGTCTCTTGTCGTCTTTTAAATAGACCACTCACGATGTTTTCCAGCAACCTTGAGCAGGTGGGAGCTATTGCCCGGAAGCTCTTTAGTTTCGTCATTACCACCTGATACACCATCCCCCATGGGTTTTGGTCAACTTCGTTGTACAGTTCATTGAAACTTCTGCGCTTGATGTTCACGATTGCTACTTTAAGACCTATGCGCTGATTTGTATTGCTATTGTAGTTCCGTGAAGGTGTCTCTACCCATGGAACATTGGCACAGTCTTCTTGCACGATGACATTCAGAACGCAGGCGTGAGATTTCCGCATTCCACCAGTAAACCGGTGTATATCCGCGGGTGTTTCTTCTACGTGATAATGTGATTCATCATCTGTTCCGTCTTGCTAGTAACTGGACCTGAGAGTGGTAAGTTCGGAAACATAGTTTTTAATGCCTCTTCGTCGAAGGTGCCCGATTTCCAGCCTACTCTTTGTACTATTAGGTGCGCAACTAAGTACTCCAACAGTAAGTGCTGGTCGATTTTGACATATCCAGAACGTCATGAATCGAGCTTAGACATACACACTGTTTTGACACATTAGTGATTTTGTTTTGGCGTCATATACTTTTGGTTGTGTGAAAATGTCTGATTTTGTGCCAAATAATCGTCATTTGCGGGAAGTGTTGATTTTCTTCTTTCATTCGAAGAAAACGGCGGCTGAAGCTCATCGAGAGCTCCAAAAAGTTTACGGAGATGCATGAAGTTTACGACAACTGCTCCAGCGGCAAAACAGGAAGGGTTTTCTTCATCGCATCGTGACGGGTGATGAAAAATGGATTCATTACAGCAACCCAAACAAAAGAAAGTCATGGGGACTGCCCGGTCATGCTTCTACGTCGTCGACTCGGCCGAGGATTATGCTGTGTATTTGATGGGACCAGGTCAGTGTCATTTATTATGAACTGTTGAAACCCAACGAAACCATCACTGGGGAACGGTATCGACTTCAATTGATGCAATTGAGCCGAGCACTGTGCGAAAAACGGCCACAATACGAGCGGAGGCACGAAAAAGTGATTTTACAGCATGACAACGCTCGGCCTCACGTTGCCAAACCCGTTAAAACCAACCTGGAAACGCTCAAATGGAAAGTCCTACCCCACCCGCCATATTCCCCAGATATTGCGCCATCCGATTATTACTTGTTCCGTTCGATGGCACATGGTCTGGCTGATCAGCAGTTCCGCTCATATGAAGACATCAAAAAATGGCTTGATTCGTGGATAGCCTCAAAAGATGAACAGTTTTACCGTAATGGTATTCGAGCTCTGCCAGAAAGATGGGAAAAAGTTGTAGCTAGCGATGGACAATACTTTGAAGGATTCATTTGTAACCATTTTTTCAAAATAAAATTGCATTTTCTTAAAAAAACACAGCGAATACTTGTTGCGCACCTAATATATTCCTCGATTGGCAAATACCTTGTCTTTGCGTTATTTTAATCTGACATAATATTGCCTGGTGGTCGCTATGAGTATAAAGTTGGCTAACGGTCCATGTTGTTTTCCGTATTACGGAGCTGCTAACAAAGGTAAGGTCTATGATGGAGCCTGCACCATTTCTACTAAACGTGTTTTCATTCCCGCTGTTGACAAGTATTACACCTAGAGTTGCAAAGGCCTCCAATAGGGTAGCTTCTCTCTTATTCATCCTTTGGTTATCCCACTCCACAACCCTTGCGTTGAAGTCGCCAGCTTTTCTCTCTAGCATCGGTGGTAAATCTGTTCATAGCAGCTGTATAAATTTATGCTATAAATTTTGGCTCTGACAAAGAAAGCGTGAACTCCGTCTATTTCTTGAAAATTACGTTTCCCACAAGTCCAGATAGCAGCTGTGCCTGTTGCGTCGAATACCCATCCATTTTCGCTGTGTTGTCTATACGGTTCACTAAGTATAGCTGCCTCTATTTCTAACTCACGTACGGACTGTGAAAGTAGGTCTTGTGCTGCTTGGCATGATTTAAGTTTAGCTGCAGTACTTTCGTATTCTCCGCAGTTCCATCATCGCCTTTTGATAAGATTGGCATCTCCTACTTCCTGTGACATGGTTACTGTCAGTATGCACCTGGAGTCTAGAGGACATGTTCTTATCGTCTGGCCCTCTTTGCCGCATCGGATGCAGTGGTTGGACAAGTCATTTACACTTTCGCAAGTTGTTGATATGTGCCCAAAGCCCATGCATTTATAGCATTTTATTGGAGTAGTCTTTTCGCGTATGCGGCAAACCATCCATCCTACTCGAATTTTGCCTATAGTGATAAGTTTCGTTGCTGCCTCTGCTGGTAAGCTTATTGTCGTCTGTGTACCACTGTAGGCTTTACGCAGTAACTTAATCGCCGATTCATCTAAGTGGTAAGAACGCTCCAGATGTTCGTTGAGAGCATCACAGGTTTCCTCCTTGGTTGTTACCTCGTCAAGATCCTTTACTTTGAGTACCACCTGGTGTGTCAGGTGGTACTCGATACTTCCACTTGTTGTACCAAAACTGTAAGGTCTTTAAGTCCGCAGATCTCTTGAGTTCAATTAGCAGATCTCCTTTGGTCGTTTTACTAATGTGGTTGACATTTTGGCCTAGTTCCTTGAGCTCAGGATCGCTTTTGACTTTTCGGAGAATATCTGCATACTTAAGTTGGCCTATTGGCTTTAGGACTAATGCATCAGGACGAATTGACTTCTTAGGTCTTTTCACGCGTGTTTTTACCTTTTCCCAGTGAGCTTTGATTGGTTTTATCTGTGCCGGTACCTGATTAGGCAGTTTCTTCGGTCTTTGATTGACCTGGCCTTTAGTAGTCCTCGCTATATTCGGCGTTGGTTGCTCTTCATTGAGTGTTGCCTTTCTTTTTCTTCTGGGAACTGGAAGTTGACTATTTTGCGGACTATTTTGCGGAGCTATTTGTACTTCACCTTTTGTTGTGACGTTTCGTTTTCTCTTGGGAGTGAGAACTGCAGCGCCAGTTCATCTGGAGTATCGGTCCTGTTTGGGTTGCCTTTGTTGTAGGTTCGCGTTTGACTTGCATCCGACATTTCTTTTGTTCCTCCACCACTGTGCAATAAGCAAGGCGAATATTACTTGTTAGTCTTATCTCATGGTCTTACCAATCTGGTGTAGTAATATCCGTTGGTTATTTAGACAAAACTTAGTTAACGTTAATGTTAAGATATACCTTGAGCCCTTAATTCGATATCTCACCTGGGACCCTTTTAGTCACTTAGCGACACCCGCAGCGACAAAGTAGCCAAAGGCAGAATAGAAATAGAACTGAAATTAAGGATAAGTTTGATATCCTCGCAGGATTGCCATCCCCCTGTACACGTGCCTTTTCTATTTGCTTTCGAAATTCATACCTAGAAGTTGTATTTTCTATTTGCATATATTTGTCACAATTCCTTTTATTGTATCCTTCAGTTGAATATCATTCCCATGTGAATGTCATTTATTTAAGATACAAATAAACAATTTATCAGTTAGCAGATATTTTTGACGTCAGCATGTCACATGTAGGTGTGCCAGCCTAAGACAAACACCCAAACTATATCCTAGTCTTTTTTTGTTGGCAAATATTTAGCAAACGAATGCTTTTTTAAGTCAACAACTCATCGAAGCAAAAGTCTGCCCTTAAGTGCCGATCAATACGTTGTATACGATGTTTGCTTTGTGTTAACAACCTTTGTTCTTTGTCAATATTATTGTTTTTTATTTATTTATTTTGCGTCTGTTTATTATGTATTTCTTTTGCTTGTGTTTAATTGAATTTATGTTTCTTTTTTTTAGCTTAAATTGCGTAATTTACAAGTGATTATATCATAGTATGTACACTGGCATACTTATGAGTGATTTCCTTCACTTTAAATTTCTTGTAGGAATAATGATAACAGCTTAAGATAAAAAAATATGTGTGTCCCTTGAATGTGTAGACAGATTTAATTTGCTATTACTTAAGATAGCGTTACAGTCCGGATGAACCTGGGCCTCAATCAGAAAGTCTCTCCAGCTAGCCCAATGTTTAGCTAAATTAGGTTAAGTTCGAGGGGCTATCTGTACCTGGATACAGACATCGCTATTCAAAACTACCATGTGGACTAGTGAACCAGCCAGAACTTTTTAAAGAGGGGAGTATGTTCCTGACGTCGATGTTCGCTAGGTGACCATGGTCTTAAGAGAAGAGCGGCTAGGTAGAACATTTTCTTTTGCACACAAAATTGGATTGTTTCCTACTTCTTTTCATTCCCACATCGGTCTGTACGTTGTATCGGTCAGTACGTTGCAGGAACAATGATAACGGTGCTGATCTGATATCGCTTTAGCAGAACTAATCCCTTGGAACGAATTGGATCTAGCTTTGGTATGAACTGCGGATTTAGGTATGCACTGCGACCTGTAAAGTCTATTGTACTGGCTCAGTGGTTAACCAGGAGCTCTTGATATACCTCAGTAGAGCTCTAGGTTACATGCTTCAGATATCTGCTGGACTTATTAAATCCTGCGTTAGATGGAGTAGTCTTTTCTTTGCGCTCGTCGGGCATTCGCAGAGAATATGTTCTGCCGTTTATTTTTGCCCGGTACAAAGCCGGCATATATCTGTATCTGATAGTCCTATTTTATGCAGAATGTACCTGAGTGGGCAGCTTCTAGTCAGGTAACGCGTTAAGATCCTTTACTCTTATTTGCTCAGTTCGAGTAGTTTTATGGCCTTATTTTGGTTGGGTTCGATAAACTTTTTGGCTTTTCTGAGGCCCTTACAGTTGGCCCAGTATTAAAACGGGACTATCGGCTTTGCACTGCTTTATTTTTGAGTTAGCACTACTAGGTGGTACCCCAAAATAGGGCTCAGGACCATCGCGTGGGCGACAGGCTCCTCTTTTTGCCAGAATGTCCGCTTATTCATTTCTCTCGAAACCTTCATGCTCTGGAATGCAGGCCACCGTGGCCTTTTTAGTCGATGCGAGATCTTCTAGGGGATTTAGACGGTTAGCTTCCAGCGAGAGGTATACCTAAATTATTTCTTCCCATCAGAATCCTGAAGGTAATACTATTTCTGGTGGGTTTGTTAGCCATACAGTTTTTCGCAATGTCCTGTAGCCTGGTACCATGTACATGTGATAGCTTTATTGATCTGCCATTTTTGTGAGAGATAAACGTCTGTAAGTGACCTTACCCTTGAATGTCCGTGAAAGAAAATGCAAATATCTCTGACAGATTCAGGTTGCGGAACATGGGAAATTCTGCGAAAGCTGAGCTGTAGACTACCGGACAGGTCCACGGATTGGGGATGGTTGGACGATCTTTAGATATAAGGCTTAGCTGTGAATAAATATAAGCCATAAAGTAAATATTATCACCATGCAGGAAGTAGGCAAGAAATCTTAAGCTTTCGACACGTGAGACACGCCTTATAACAATCCGCATAAATGGTAAATTCGCTAATGTTTGCTTTATATGCCCTCACGCCTCCACAGTGGAAAAAGTCGATGCTACCAAAGAATTTTTATACGAGCTCCTCTACCAAGCACATGAGCAATGCCCTAAGAATCGCCTTATGTGATTTTAACTCCAAAAGGGAAAGAAGGATATCTTTAGTAGGACAATAGGAAAGCATAGACCCCACGACACCACGTTTGGAAAAGGACTTAAGGTAATTGACTTTGCTACAGGGCGTAACGTTCTATATCCATAAAGGAATATGGCGGTCACCAGATCATCAAACCAACAACCAAACTGATCATGTTGCGATCAACGTGAGGCACTTCTCCAGTATTCTAGATGCCCGAACATTCCGAGAGATCAACATAGACTTGGACCACCACTTAGTTGTAGCCAAGGTACGGCTATAGATATCTCAGGTGTCACAACAACGAAGAAGTACTGTGAGGAGATTTAACGTTGAACGGCTGCAATCGTAACAAATCGCCAGAATCTTTGCCGATCGCGTATCTCTCGCCTGGCCCTATGCAACCAGCTTCAAGTAACAAAAACCTGTGACATCGATATCAAGAAGCTATCAGAAATGTCGCAACTGATGTGCTAGGTTTCACCCGACCTATATTAGCGGAATAGCAGGATGGCTTTAGGAAGCGGTACTCTACAGCAAACAACATATACAATTTGGCAGCGCTCATTTACTACAAATTCAGTGAAACCGAAGAGCCTATGCGTTTTTCGTTGATTTGAAGGCAGCCTTTGATAAGGCATCAAGAAAAGCATTGGTACATAAATTGCATGCAATTGGAGTATCGACTAAAATGGATAAAATAATACAAAACATCTATAGTAACACCAAATCAGAACATTTCTATACGTTGTCGGGAGTAGAACAAGGCTGCTTGCTTTCTCCTTTATTCTTTGCATTATATTTGAACGATCTGCGTAATATCCTGGGTGGTTGAATTCAAGTAGAAGCACTGAATGTGAGATTACTTCTCTATGTAAACGTTATAGTACTACTATCGGATAATATAGCAGCAATGCAAAAAATAATAAACAACCATGAAAAATACTGCAACAAATCTAAGAAGTGAATCAAGTAAGTCGGAAATAATGGCAAACTATGCAACTACTCAGGTGTAGCACCAAAAATAATATTTGACAAACATATTGAAAAAGTAACTATGCTGCAAAAAATAGTATAAATGCTATTTGAAATAACATCTTTAATAAATCGAATACACCACTGAAAGTAAAGTGGAACCTTTCCGACGAATACTCGTATGTACAGCGATATAAACATACTGTGCTTAAGTGTGGGGATACATGCAGTTTGACATTGAAAGTCATTCCGCCAACACTTTGGACTTGTTTCCTAGTTTGCACCCTGATAAGTTAACCATTAATGTTTTAGCGTCTCTAGGTCGGTCTGACCATAATATCGTATCAGCTAAATTCTCGTCCTCCGACCACTCGGTTAAAGAAAAATCTCCTAAAACAAAAGTATGGCAATACGAGAAAGCCAACTGGAGCGGCCTTAATAGCTTCGTTATAAGTTTTAACTGGTCGCTATACTTCCTCGATAGCGACGTGGATGCTGCTGCTGATATGATCACAGACACTATCCTCTTAGGTATGAATGACTTTATTCATAACAGAATAAAGAGTATTAAACTTAAAGCAAGCTCAAAGGCTATTAGGTTGGAAGAAGTAAGCTTTCGGTCTTATAAAGCCAACAGATCTGAGGAAAATCGAAAGAACAAGCCAGAAAATACCGCAATGCCCATATTCGACGTGTAAAATTCTTACATGACCAAAAATTGAAGCAAAAAATCCTACAATGTCTCAAAGGCAGTAAAAATGTTTGGTCATTCGTCAAAATATTAAAAGTTCTGCCTCGTCTGCCATCCCCACGCTCATTTACAATGACATTCCAGCTGTCAGCTCCTTAGACAGAGCCAATCTGCTTACTGCTCACTTTGCAGCGAACTCCACGCTGCCAGATAATGCTTTGCCTCCACCTGTATTTGAGAGTGTCAAATTTTCCATGGGACAGGTCCACTTTCGCACTCGTGCAGTTGCAGGAGTACTCAAAGGTCTTAGCATACACAAATCCGCTGGTCCAGATGGTACTCCCCCATAGTTCTGGAGAGGTGTTCTTCTACCTCTGTATAAGCTGTACTGTTTATCCTACTCTTCAGGTCTCTTCCCGAGTAGATGGTAAACAGCTTTTGTCCATCTTGTCCCTAAAAAAGGCGAATCTTCCTTCCTGTCCAATTACCGACCCATTGCACTTACGTCCCTTCTTTCCATGCATATAGCGTCGACGAGTCTCTTCTTTACTGGACTTTGTTGTCTTGTACATCTTCAAGTCTGTAATCCACCAAATAAATGCTGGTATCCTCCAAAGCTCTGCTTTGTCCCCGACTCTCTTTCTTATTTTTATAAATGATCTCTTGTCTGCAACTTCTAATCGAATCCATTCCTTTGCTGATGACAGTACCCTCAGTTGTCCTTACTCTTCGGCCGTAGAAGAGGAACGGCAACGTATGTTAAACACATTAAATTCCGACCTGGACAGCATAATTAAATGGGGTTCAACCAACAGAGTGGAATTTAATGCTTCCAAAACACAATGCTGTCTTCTGTCTCTCAAGCGAAACCAAAACCCTCAATCATTATCCATGAATGATGTTTGCATCGCTGGAACCGAAAGACTTGCTATTCTCGGTATGTATTAATAACCATCTTCGATGGAATGATCGAACATTCGAGAACGCCAAAAATGCTGCAAAATGTCTAGGATTCCTTTAGCGGTGCAAGAAATATTTTACCCCGTTTGATAGGCCTCAATTTATAAGGCATTCATCCGCCTAAGCTGGAATGTAACGCCCACATCTGGTCTGATGCACCCAGGAGGAGGGACTGGGAATAAATGAGAAGTCAATTAATAGAAGCACTGAAATTAAAAGAACACCAAACAAGACTGCAAAGAAAAGCAAAAACTAACTGCTTATCTATATCCCTCATTGTAACCCCCCTTTAGTTCATTAAGACTTCGTCTATTATATCTCGCTTGCTGCATTAATGCATGCTAAAATGGGTTGGAAACCAATTTTCAGTCAAAGAACTAAATACCCGGGGTTCACCGCGTGGAGATGATAGAAAACACAGGTTTTTAATTAATAATTTTAAATGTTTTATTGATTTATCAAGTATACAGTATAGGGTTATGTATGGAATAGCTAATAGCATATTGGATAAATAGCCTCCAATGTACGTACATACTTTTTGTGGCTGAATTCTCTTGATATACTGCTTAACATACTCCTTCAAGGCGTGGGTGGTCGGGGACTTGTTGTCATAAACATTAGACTTCAAAAAATCCCAAAGAAAAAAGTGCAACGGCTTTAAATCGCATGATCTGAGCGGTCAATTCTGATGACCAATGTATGTGGCACCGTCTTGTTGAAACCACATATCGTCCACATTCATATCTTGCAATTTAGGCACAAAAAACTGGATTATCATGTCCCGAAAGCGAGGACCATTAACTGTTATTGCCTGACCAGCCGAATTTTCAAAGAGAATGGTCCAATGATGCCTCCAGTTGAAAATCTGCACCAAACAGTGACACGTTATTTTTTTTTCCGAGAGGGTGAAAATCTTCTAAAGACACCATAAAGCCCGACCGCGCGTGCTTATGGTAGTGTGAGATTTTTACTCACTAAAAACACCACTCTTCAAGATTAATACTACAACTAAGCCGACGCTTATCCAGCAGTTTTATTTTCGCTTACGAGACTCGTGATTTTTGGAAAAAGATGTTCGTATATAATATAAAAAGAATGTAGCGCTTTAGACAGGTTAAATTCCAATGAAAGTTCCTGCTGTTTTCACGACCGGCATATACTATGACGCGAGGTCAAAAGGTTTTGTCCTTTGCAGACGACGAATTGAATTGTTCGCGTCAATTAGTTGAATGACGGAACTGTTACAATGGCCGTGAACACGATCTTTGTGTTTACGAGTCTCTTCGACGACGCTGGGAATTTCCGGGTCCCGATGAATATCTTCGTTACGTACGTACCACGGTGCGCTAACGATCGTTCTAAGAACTTTATTTTCAAAAGTTTGTAAGATGTTTCTATTGCTTTTCCTGGTACAACCCCATAGCTGTAGACCATACGTCCACACTGGCTTTAGCACTTGCTTATAGATAAGCAGTTTGTTATGTAGGCTCAACTTCGAATGTCTTCCGAGTAGCCAGTACATTTGTCGGTATTTGTTTTCGAGCTCGTCGCGTTTCTTTTTTACGTGCGATTTCCATTTAAGCTTAGCATCTAGAGTCATTCCTAGATATTTTGCTTCGTTCGCGTACGGCATTTGAGCCGAATTTAAATATACGGGTAATCTATCCACTTTTTTGTAGGTAAAGTTGACGTGAGTAGATTTGCTTTCGTTCAGCACAATACGCCAAGAATTCGTCCAAGCGTGGACTTTATTAACAGCATGTTGCAGCTTTTCAGTTGCTGCTTCAATTGTATCGCCCGTTATCAATATCGCAGTATCGTCCGCAAACGTGGCGACGACGCAGTTTCTTTCCTGCGGGATATCACGCGTGTAGAGTACATATAGAAGTGGGCCAAGGACAGTTCCTTGTGGGACTCTGGCCGCAATCTCTTTGAAATCAGAGTAATCATTTCCGTGCTTAACACGAAAAAGTCTTTCGGTGAGGTACGATCGTAAAATTAGAAAGAGTTGCCATGGCAGTAGTCGTTGCAATTTATACTCCAAACCTTCGTGCCAAACCTTATCGAAAGCTTGTGAGACGTCAAGAAATACACCACAACAAATCTTTTTTTTTTCGAGAGTTTTCTCAATCACGTCAGTTATTTTGTGGACTTGATCGATTGTTGAATGTTTGACTCTGAAACTAAATTGATGGTCAGGAATGAGACGTCTTTCGTTGATTACGGGTTGTAGTCGTTTTGAAAGTAATTTTTCGAATATTTTAGAGATAACCGGCAATAGGGAAAAAAGTCGCAACCCGGTGCTTTTTTAGTCTTTAGATTTTTAATCACTTCCCTCAGTTCAATTAATGCAACTTTTTTTACTTTAAAGTTGTCAGATGTCGTGACTGGGGAGTCGGGCCGTTTAAACGTTTCTTCTAAGTGCAAAGCAAAAAGTTCTGCCTTTTCTTTGTCACTCTTGGCCCAAGTTCTATCGTTTTTCCGAATTGGTGGCGCTTGCATTTGAGGTTTTCGGATGCCTTTTAGCGCTTTCCAAAGTGAATAATTGACACGTTCTTGATACATTTGTTTCTCAACAATCACTCGTGGATTTTCTGAACTCCAAGTTCGACAATTTTGATGATTAACAAAGCCATCAAGAATAAAATAAGCCTCATCGCTGAAGATGATTTTGTTTGAAAAATCAGCATCCACTTGTTGTTGTTCCATAATCCATTCAACGAACTCTCTTCGCTGTGCGTGGTCAGCAGGCTTCAGTTCTTGAATCAATTGCACTTTGCATGCATGAAGATGCAAATCTTTCCTGAGACTCTCAACAACACTCTCACGAACTGCTACGATGTTTTGTGCTGAATGACTTATTGAAGTATGGCCAGAGTGTCTAAGATCACTAATTGATCCAGTCTCCCTGAATTTTTGAACTAATCTCTTCACAGTTAATGAAATTAATTCACAATAATTAAAAAAAATAATTGCAAACTATAGCTGCCAAACCTTCATTATTTTTAAAATATTGCTCAACAATGAAAACGCGTTGTTCTTTTGTGTAACACTCCATTTTTAATAACACTGAACTGTAAGCTGTCATGCTGTATTTTTTTTTTTTTTCGTTGGCAACACTTTACCGCACAAATGGCGCAAAATTCAAATCCTGCTTGAATTTTGGGACACCCTTTGCTATATTATTTAAATGCAATACTTATTTAATACTGATTAAATTTTACAACCAATTAATCCCATATCTTCTTTTCTCATTTCAGGTAAGTCCCTCAAATTGCTTCTATCCCAAAAAAAAAAAAAAAAATGGTATCGCTCGTGCAGTAAAAAAAAAATGCGTATCTACCGCTTTCTTTGATGTCGTTCCATATAAGGATAATGAAGGTAACATATTGACTTAAATTTTTCACCAAAAAAGTGATTTGAAATACTTACAGACTTAAGTCCACGTGCCCACACAAAAGACCCCAAAACTAAAATAACTTTTTCTCTTTTCCATCATCATCGTCGTTTTTTAGTCGTCCCTTTTCTAATTACATTCCTCTCCATCAAAATGGAAAATCTCTCAAAATAAAACTAACAGCAAAAAACCATCATAAAGTTGTTCAAAAATGTCCTTTTCCATTTCGCTCTCCAAAAATAGACTAAACCGTGAGACAGACAAACGATATGAGATGAGAAAAGTGCAAAAAAACGCCACAAATTCATGGAAATATGATTGACACTTTGCAGAGAGTTTTCCGTGTTTACTGTGACTTGTTGACATTCTTTATTTGTGAGACCAAAAAAAAAAAAAAATAATAATAATAATCTGTTCATCCATCCATTCGATCCGTATTTTCCATTCATCCTTACAGCAGTAGGTCTAGATATCCTCTACTGGCTAGCAAAAAACTTTCCAGGAAAAGTTTCAATATTTTTTTTTTTTTTTTTTTTTTTTCATTTATTTTCCTTTAACTTTCGTTTTCTGTCTATTTCCTGTGCCCTGTCAAAATTGGAAATGGCTATGGGATAAGTGGGGGATAAATGGGATACCGATATAGTTGTATACATTAAATAGACGAATCATGAAGGAAGATTTATTTGATTGGCATGTCATAACAATTTCACGATAAACTCTTACGATCGATTCAAAATGAATTTTTCAACAACTGGAAAAATTTATTTCCAAAAATTACGTACAGCACATACTCGTAATTATACGTGCAAGGGGGATGCAACTACCACCGGTTAAGTTGAGTTAAAAATGCCATGAATCTAAAATTAGTGCAAGCGACTCTATTATTATTTTAATTATGAAGTCTCACACACACTCGCATGTGTGTTTTGTTGAGGGCGATAGCCTGTGAAACGAGAAACCACATTTTTCAACAAAAAAAAAAAAACGAAATTCCTCGCTCGATTACTTTTACGCTTTATCGGAATGAAACGACTACTTAGGGATGGAAGTAGGGGCGGCTGAGTAATGAGGAGGCGCACGAATGAGTTTTTCGAAAATTGTCGGTTTATTTCCCTGCAATTAATAAATTATGAATGCTCGATTGCTTTTTTGGGTTGGTCTGGCCTGGCTCCATCCAAAAAGAAGGAAGTAAGGAAAATCATGTTCGTCGAAACGCTAGATGTTGAGATAAATGTTATGAGGGGCGGTTGGCTGAGAATTTTTGATTGTGTACAAGTGCAAGCGGGGTGAAAAGTGTGATTTATTGACTTTCGTTTATGAATTCTAAATTGATAGGATTAATTTTCGGGATATTTATTGATTTGAGGGTCTTACGGGACTTGGCGGTTCATACCAGCTAAGGATCAACTCTGTAGTACTTGATATTTGACGACATCTCTAAGATAGACATTAACTTTTCCGATCTTCGTTTAATACTCGGTAAAGTTAGACATTTTGGACAATTTCGAAAACCCACTTTGTAAAAAAATTGAAAACTTCAAATTTTGTAATTTTGTATTTGATTGTAATAATTGGTTTGATATTCGAGGTCTAAAACAACTTCCATTAACTTCAGAGTAAAGTCGGAGTCCCACAATTTTCGAAAATTTCTAAAAATGTTGCATTGATATTGTAAATAATTTCAAAACTACTTACCGTTTTCGAGATATTCGAGCTCTAAAAGGACTCAGTGTAAGGAATAATAAAACGAGAATTTTGCATCTGCGAATATCTTGTAGAGAATTTCGAAACCACCGATTGCAAGATATTCGTACTCAAAAACGTTTTATTTCATTAACTTCCAGATGAAGTCGGACATTTAGAATGATTGCTTGATTGAAATTTCTGCCTAGAATTTCAAGGCCTACAATTACATTTTTTTTTTTTCGTTGTTGCACCGTTTTCGAGATACTAGCATTGACACTTTTGAAGACTGTGTACCTTCAATTTTCGGAAAGTTTTAATAATTCGGCATCTGTCTACTATAGAATTTAAAAAATTTCTAAATTAGTTTTTTCGTGGGATGCACCATTTTAAGCGTCAATTCATGAAACTATCTATTACTGTCATACTTGTCCCATTCGAGTTTCACTATGTCTAACTCTAACTGATCAAATTGAAATGAATACAAAATATATAGAAAACTTACCTTACCTTGATACCCTATCTCTTATCTTCTAACCCATGCATAAAGTGGGCTAGGTGTTGTGAAACTTTTGGTTCAAATGCAATGAAATCTTTCTCAATTGTACTTCTCCGGGTCCTGATTATGTACCAAATTTCATCTTCCTAGTTCAAAATTTAAAACTCAAAAAGTGGTGACATGTAGACGAACGGACGGACTGATGGACTGACGGACAGACACAATATATATAGGTATATGGGATAAAGTACTAAAACACTCCTATTTTTTAACAATTTAGCAACTATAATGTCGCTCCTGTTTCTGTCCTCCTATGTACGAGTCGCCGCTATCTGAAGGTCTAGTCGATGAGATCCTCCAGCTCAGCTGCTTTGGTGAGCCGGAGTGTATCTAGCCACAGTAGATCTCATTCTGACGATTAAAGGCCTCCGTGTAGATTCTTCTCTCTCGGAGCAGTGCTGGGGTTTCCTCAACATCTCTGCAAAATTTGCAATCTCTACGATACCCAGTGGGAGGATGACTTTGTTGCTCTGGTTCAACTAATTATATAAGTAAAACACTTGCATACCAGTTAAGACTTAATCTCATGGGAGTTTTCTACCTTGATGGCGGCATGAATATCTTATAATATTGCTTGCTTGTTCGCGATATTTTCGATCGGGCCCACATTTCGATCATATCAACTTCTGCATGGAAGGTACTGATAAATGTTCCCACGGACATAGTTTTGGGTCCGTATATATCCGCTCTAGTTCCTGTGAATTGCATTGGATTAATTGAACATCATTTCCGTTTGAGTTGACATTTTCTAAATTCGTTGCTAAAGTCTTTTTTGTTGCCGAATTAATTTTTTTATTAAAGCAAAATCTCTTGAGCATATCATCTTTGGGTCAATCCAGAAGCAGGACCGATCTGAAGAGGATTTTTCGCACTTTGTGTGCAATCAATTTATTTCAATTCACCTACGCCTTTTTCAAGCCGTTCGCATACGAAGCTACACATTTGCGATTTGTACTTTCTTATGTTTCGCACGCAAATTACAAATGTATCTATAAGAAACAAATTAAATTGGCATATCCTTTACCTTAGTCGACAGGGAAATTCATGATTAGAAAGATAATTTTTTTCAAATATTACCCATTATTTGGAAGTTCGTAAAACCCAGTGATGGAGTGAAAGAAAAAGGATTAGGGAAGAGTTTAAGAATGGACGTATAAGGAGAGAGAATGAGCTAACGTTGTAGGTTGGTTTTAAATATTTGCAAATGCCATTCCACATTCCTATTGAGTGCTAAAAAACTATGTCCTATGGTGCTTAGTGCCCTGCACATATACAGAATGGGTTACATTTGTATGATGATTAAAAAGGCAGACAGGCGGGACCCCAACTACTGTATATATGTATCTGGCATAATTTCAATGCCTCTCTTGTGATATTTTCTCTCGAGGTTAAACTTAACACACCTTTCTGTCGGGTGCATTTCCACCGGGAAAATGCTGGAAAATTTGCCCATTGGTATCGAATTCCTTTTCCTTAACCCAAATAGTGCAGGTTTAGATATCAAATCGTAAAGTCGTTGGTCCATTCCTTCTTTGTGTTCATTTTTATAGCGAATTTTTTGACGAAGCTGTATCAATTGATCATGTCATATCTGCGGTCTGTGAGTCCGATACATTTTTATTTTCCTATTCTCTCCTTTATGATTATTAGATGTAGAGGTGAAATATATAGTATTAGCTTCATCACCGATATTAGGCGATGTAGAATACTGGGACTACAACCCAGGTTTTACTAGGTATGCCTATGAAAACTTTGAGCGCCCGAGTGGCTATTATATAGTTCAGTTTATCATTTTATTTAATTGAGGCTTTGATGTTTATATTCAATCCTCTCTCTACTGCGATACCTCATAGATATCTCCTCGGACATACCTCTAGCTACTAACACCATGTCGTCAACTTATCCGGCATAGTTTATTCCACAACTTCTAAGCCTATCAAGGAATTAGTTTATCTGCTACTAGGTTCCATATTGCAGGTGAAGGAACCTCTCCTTAGACAGATTTACTACCTGTAATAAAGTTTGTCCCACTAGTGTGATAATTTTCGTACCTAGTATTTCACTCGCCCACTTAGCGATCGTGCAGTTTAACCTTCTCTTTGCTAGTGCTGTCGTGACGGATTCATGTCATCTTTATCAAGGACTCTTTCTATATTTAAAACAACACAAATAGTTTCTTTGACCACTAGTGCTTCTTCTAATGACCTTATTGGCTCTTACATTGGCAGTTTCCGTCAATCTGCCTGCTCGATAAGCATTCTGGTCGAGGTAAATGGGCACCTTATCTAGTAGTTTTGCTCTGATGTAATTATCAACAGCCTTTTTCATCGATTTCAATATGAAAGACTTTATTCTGGGATTAATTTTGGATTAGTGGTGACCTTTTCCCCCATTTTTGCAATTAGTGGATACTCTTGCCCGCACTAGAGAAATAAGACAACTTACGATGAAGACTAGGAATTTATTCAATGGAGCTAAAATTACCGGAAAAGCAGAAGACTAAAAAGGGTGCAGATCCAGTTTTAATCACTATATGAGTATCCCCAAAGCGGTTAAGCGCTGCTCATGGCTACTACGAATCTAAGCTAAACTCCTCAGTGTCCCAGCTTATACAAGGTGCGCCTTTCTTTGTCGGTATGTGAATATTGAATAACTTTAAAAAAAAAAAAAAACGATTTCCTTGTATGAAGTATTTTTATTTAATTTAGTCCTTTACAATTTATTTGGACTAGTTTTTGAATACAACATCAATCAAATGGCCGCCTCTATTGACCAAAGTAAAATGTGCCCTTTTTCCTTCGTTTTCCATCATTCTTTCAAGGATCTCGGGCGGTAGAGTGATGATTTCGGCACGAATGTTTGCCTTGCGCTCGTCAATGGTCTGAGGCTTGCTGGCGTACACTCTGCTTTTCAAGTAACCCCACAAAAAGAAGTCTGGAGCGGTCAAATCTTGAGATCTGGGTGGCCAGTCAATGTCTCCATTTGTTGACAGCAGAAACTGCATTGTTTGATTTGCAGTATGGCATGGCGCACCGTCCTGTTGAAACCAGTAACCGTCCAGACCTTTTTCACACATTTGTGGGCAGATATAATGAGCCAACAGCCACCGATATCGATTCGCATCGACTGTTTCGCCTTCTCTGAAGAAATGGCCCAATGATGGTTTTGGCGCAAACGCCGGCCCAAAAATTCACTTTTTGGTCATGCAATGGTGTTTCATGGATCTCGTGTGGATTCTCCGTTCACCACATGCGGTAATTTTGGTTGCTAACGGCGCCGGAGAGCGCGAAATGGGCCTCGTGGGTCATCAGAATTTGCTTCCAAAAATCAGGTTCAGAGTCAACCATTCGCGCGACTGTTTGGCTGTATTCCAAGCGACGTGGACGGTCTGTCGGTAATATTCTTTGAGTCAATAGCACGTTATACGGAAACAAATGCAAATCATCCTTCAAAATGCGCCGCAAGGTGGTTCTACTGACGCCAAAATACTGAGCGCGGTGACTATACGACACATGTGGGTTCTCGGCAACACTCTCTCTTACCGCTTAAACCAGTTCATTGGAACGTCTTGGCCGTTGATGAGAGGCATGTCGACGATCTCCTACTATCCCGTGCAACAAAATTCGACACCAAACGACGAATAGTGTTGTCAGACGCTGCTTGATGGCCACGATATTTTCGACGACATGCACGTTCAGTTAACACAACTGCACAACTATTTTCAATGTACAGCGTCACTATTTCGGCGCGTTGTTTTGGTGTGAAGCGATTCATGGTTAAAATTGTACTGAATTGATGTTTAAAAACCATGTCCACTCAAGTCAAGCGGTTGAGTTATTCAATGTTTACATACCAACATAAAAGATGGCGCACCCTGTATATATCAAGAAGTTTGATGACTCAAGGACAAAATGCTCGTATTGCTAGGAATCTTTGAAATTATTAATGAAAGTACACTTTGATGGCTGTAAGGAAATTGAAACCTCCGCCCTCTAACGGAGTAATTCCGACAGACCACGTTGCAGTGAAAGTAATCTCAGAAATCAGAGAGGACAAGGTAGCATGAATGGTAAAGTTCTTTCATTTCTACAAATCTGTTGAGCAGAATGCGATCATGCCGGCCATGCTAGAACAGTACTTATGTAGCATTGTACCATACCAAGTAAAAAAAAACCCTCACAAATTGCCTACTAATTAGGTACATGTGTACTTAGACAATGTAAGAAGATAAAAGTAGGAAAACTATTCCTAAAACAGAAAAACAAAACCACTCAACCGCAAAAGACTACAGATACAGACCAATAGGTTTTTATTTTCTTTTGAAAAACGTAGATATAAACCTGGAACTGCACATCACAGTAACGATGAATCCTCGAGATCTCAGCAAAACTCAACATGCCTACTTGGAGGGTAAGTCAGTAGAAAGTGCACTACATTAGGTTGTTCGAGTAATTAAACGTTCGTTTGAGCATAATTATGTAAAAACTTAAAAATACCCAACTCCTTCACAAACTCAATCGATGGCTTTGAACAGAATCATCAACCCTGCGAACGGACCTGGTTATGTAGGGAAAATAAGCACTAGAGGAACACCCAATGTAGGAGTAAATAGTCTGCAAACGAGATTCCTAATTTCATATATCGAGGCTTAATGGAACTACACTCAATCTCTGGACTGAAATGAAATACCCTGGAACCATTTAAAACTCAAACCCAAAATGTTTAAGAGTGAATGAAAAAATTACTAAACGCTTTTTTTACAAAAGTAAAAAGCTATATGAATAAACTTACCAAAGTACAAATGCTAGCCACAGGGACAACGAGAAATACATAGCAAGAAGGAATATCCATTATTCTTAGCAATCTACCGCTGGACTTGTTCCTCAATGATCCTAAAGCAAAGGAAGCTCATACACTAATAAAATCCGCTTAGTGGATATAGGCCGCGTAGGAACACATGCAGCGATACCAAGAACTATACAGAATTTGATTTGACTCTAAAAGCCTCACAGCAACTAAATAAACCATTATTACGAATACAAATACTGGGTTCCCGGGCATAGCAAGGGAACGAAATTGCAGACGAACTGGCGAGACTGAGGTGGACAGAAAAAAACACTTTGCTACTTCTAGGCAGATGCTCTATTCACATACTAACTAGGGTAATCATCGGACACTGTGTGAGCTACTATTGCAAAGTGTGTGCAACAATAAACCAGTATCTACTATGTAACTTCCCCTCTTCGATGGCGTCGCGTCTTAGACTCTATTTTTGGAAAGCATAACAGAGACAGAAAACTCAAAGATATCGGATTTGGATTCATAAGGAGAAAATGGTTTACAAGCTGGCAAGGAATGAGGATAAGTTCGCAATTGTTGAATCGCGTTGAACCATTACACAACCTTATTAATCTAACGTGCCTTTGCCCTTTCCCTTTCGTTCTTTGTATATATCCAAGTGCCAAACTACTTCTTACTATTCTTAGTAGGTGCGGAATGATTCCCTGGACTGTATAGCGCAAAGAAGGATAATCGCCCATATAGGGAAAGGAAACTACTGGATTGATTTGTAAAATCTCAAACTCAAAGTTCACTTAGAAGATGGCATTGAATTATTGGCCAGTCAAGCTCCCAAACCATTGAAAAATTGCATTGTACATCCAGAAAATATTGCAAAAGTTCACACCCGCACCCACGTTGACGTAGATCCTTTGATAAATGTCAAACAAAATACTTCTATGGTGGAGATTTCTAGAAATGTCATCGCTCAGTATTTTTAAAGGAACACAATGTCTTCACATAACCACTTTACAACTTTTAAAAGAGAAAGACAAATCGTTCCAATAAAAAATCATTCATCAAGCTATAATCGCATGACAGAGAAAAATTCCCTTCTTCCAATCACTTTAACCATTAAAGAAACAAATTGGTTACGTATACGCACCAGTTGCTGCTACACACCCATCGTCATTATTTTTTGTTTAAGCCACATACACTCGTTATATCACATAGGGTATACAGCGAGGGAGAGAGCTCGTCCTGTGTTGTAGAATTCTTCAAATTCATAGTCCGGTTACGTGTGAACAAGCACTAACACTTAAGGGTATCTCTCAGGAAAAAAAAGAACTACTGTTCAATAAAAACCAGCAGGACGATGGTATGCGACTGGCACCTGACTTTTTTTTTTGCTTCACAGAATATCTCCATTTTTCATAGGATACATCGATTTATGGTTTTCATTTTCCCTCTTTTTTCGATATCGTCCTTTCTTCAAAATTTCATTTCATAAAGATAAAAACCATTATTTACTTTTTTTTTTGGGAATAACTTGGTGTAAGGCCAACCGCAACGCGCTACGCAATGCAGGATATAACGCACTTGAGAATGACATAGAACGGAAGAACGTGATAGCTTTCCATAGGGAGTGTGAAATAAATGAAAGGAAGAACAATAGCCATACATTAGTACACGTGTGTGTGTGTAATATCCCTTAAGGCTCTTATATGTTCATTTATCATTTAGGATGGGAATGAATTAGGGTGGCGTTCATTCACCCTTTTCGGTAGAATACAGAAAAAAAAGGAGCAAATGAATAATAGGACAACATTAGTGGAATGATTAAACGCTATCGCACAAATGATAGCACAGTGCTCGGTTGTATTGCGGGTGGAAAAGTGTTGGACATGATGTAATTCAAAGTATTACTCTTTTACGTAATAAGTTCTGCTCGTGCATGGTCTGGTGACTGAACAAGGGAAACGGATATTAGTTTCATCTGCAAGAAGTTTTTTTTTTTTTTTTTTAATAAAGCATATTTTTGTCAGCTGTCAAAATTTCATTGATTTGTTACGTTTTTGGCGCCATATGTGTGAAACAAATTGTTTTAGGGCGGTAGGTGGACAGCTTTATTAAAAAGCCTGACGTCTGTTTAAAATTTTTTTTTAAATTTGAAAGTTTTTATTGGTTTTGAGGAATATCGGCTTGGGGAATAATGTTGAAGGATTTATTGGTTTGTTTGTAACTGTTTGAACTCAGGATGATTACTCGTAGATTAGATCTCGAAAACTCGACGAAGAAGGGAGAATGCAGTCACAGAAGACACGTGCGATGACCGCAGATGAATTTAATACTCAAAAGGATAGAACTGCCGTAACTTTCTGAGATCATCATATTTAATCAGCCTTTTTCTGTTACACAGGGTGGCCCAGAAGTCACGAACTGGATTGGACTTTTTTATTTTATCAATCAATTTTTTTTACACATCAAATGTTAAAAATAATATCACATACATAGGTGACTTCCAATTTCTGCTTCGCACACAATTGCTCTTTTCCTTAGTAATTCGGGCTTTATTGCTCAAACTTTATGCTCAATGTTGACTTGCGTGCGGCTTATTTACGTAGAGACGCTCTTTCAGGTATTCCCAAAGAAAAAAATTGGGGAAACATGGTGGCAAAGAAAAGTCCAGATTTTATTGAAACTTATCATTCTCCAAAAACATGTCTATTAAAGCTCGAGCAGTGTACGAAGTTGCACCATCTTGCTGGAACCACATCAGTGGAGTGCCAGCAATAGCTGGCTCTAACAAATTTTCCATCATTGTCCGGTATCAATCGCCTACGATGAACACAATATGACCATGATGATCCTCAAAAAAATATGGTCCAATTGTTCTTGCTGGCGTAACACCGCAACAAATTGTACAGCAAAGTGGATGATACTGACACTGTTGAACTGCTGTTGCACCGAAAGATAAACGAACCTTATTTGATTTTGCGTCGACCAATGGTCGTTGTTATTTCAACAAATGTGGCATCGTTAATTTTTATCGTTGGAGTGTTAAAGTAGAAAAAATTTAGCAGGATTGCACTTTTAAAATGGGAACGACTCGAAATAGATTTAATATGTGACGGTAAAGAGTTCCATAGCCTAACATTGTGTATGAAAAACAAACGCGATGAATTTAGGTAATTGCAACGGCAAGGAGTAAGGTTTATAGTTTTTGAGGAACGAGTGAAGCTAAGTCTGTTATACAAATAAGACGGGCATTGAGTATGAATAATTTAGGGTAAATTCCTAGCATTGATATATTCCTGTAGAGTACAACCAAGCAAGCTTCTTGCATACGCAGAGATATGGTCATACGTATCCACGAATGTCGTAAATGTAGCGGACCGCATCATTAAAGTCTACTTGAAATTTGCGCTGGGATAAGGAGTCAAGGGTACTGTAAACAACCTCGGCATACGTTAAGAGGTAAGACCAACCATGTCACCAACTTTCGTCGTGTTTCTAGTGGAGTAAAATATGCACTAAGCCACAATTTGCGTAGGCATTCGTAGATATGGCCAATGATCACATTCGTGTTATTGTAACCAGACAAAATACGATTTACTGTGTAGCCAAGACTAGTGACAGATTCTGCATCTTTAATTTTATTATTATTGAGATATACGTAGGGACTAACAAAAGTTCGCTTAGTTGATGGAATAATAAAACACAAAAATAATTTTAACTTTAGATACTTAATCTTCATCTTTTTTTTTAATTTCTTCACATAATTCCCATTTATTTAAATACATTAATAATCTCTTCATTAGATGTGAAGATTTTTCTCCTCAAATCTTTTTTTCTTTTCGTAAACAGCCAAAAGTCACACGGCGCTAGATCTGGAGAATAAGGTTTTTTTTTTTTTCCGAGGGTAGGTAAAAAATCTTCTTGAAGACACTATGAGGATCATAGCGCGTGCTCATAGTAGTGTGAGATTTTTACTCACTAAAAAAAACCTCCCTTCGTGATAAATTTCTTTGATCACTACATCTAAGTTTTTACTTATCCAGCAGTTTTTCTTTGACGCATTGAGATCGATTGGCTGGTCCCTTTCCATTGAAAGTTCCTGCTTGTTCCGCAAATTAGACGCGGTTTCTTGCTATCGCGTTAAGTCGAAAGGTTTAGTCCTTTGTAGACGACGCAGTAGATTCCTCTCATCTAGAATTCGAAGGACTTCATTATTAACGTGTCCTTGTAATCTGTCTTTATGCTTACGCTCTATAGATATCGCTATTTCTAATAAACCACTGTGCATTAACTATTGTTCTTAGCGCTTTATTTTCAAAAGTTTGTAAAATATTGACATTACTTATTTTGATACAACCCCAGGCTTTAGCACTTGCTTGTATAGAAGCAGTTTGTTCTCAATATTAAGCTTGGAATGTTTTCCAAGTAACCAGTACATTTCTCCGTATTTGGTTTCTAGTTCTTTACGTTTTTTCTTCACGTGCGATTTCCACTTCAGCTTAGCATCAAGAGTTTGAAAAGATAGGCAAATTATTTATTTTCTTATAAGTAAAATTGACATGAACAGATTTGTTTTCGTTTAAAGCTAGTCGCCAAATCTTTGTCCATTCATTTACTTTATTCAATGCTTCTTGCAATTTTTCAGTCGTTTCTAAGATTGTTTTACCCGTTGCCAGGATGGCAGTGTTGTTGGCAAACTCTTGCGGTATATCGCGAGTATATAATAGGTACAAAAGCGGTCCAAGGACACTTCCCTGCGGCACACCAGCCCTTATTTCTTTAAATTCCGAATATTCATTTCCGTGTCTGACTCGGAAAAGACGATTCGTCAAGTATTTTTCCAGAATATTATATAAAAGTGTTCCGGCAGAACTTGTCGTAATTTATATTTCAATCCTTCATGCTAGACCTTGTCAAAAACTTGAGAAAAATCAAGGAATATGCTCGAGCAAATCTTTTTTTCTTCGTAAGCTTTCTCAATTAAATCAGTTATTCTATGCACTTGGTCTATTGTTGAGTGCTTGGTTCTAAACCAAAACTGGTGATTGGGAATAAGAGATCTTTCTTCTATAACCGGATGTAATCGCTTAAGTACTATTCTTTCAAAAACTTTAGACATAATCGGCAGGAGCGAAATAGGTCTATACGATTTTTTATCATTCGGCGGTCTTCCTGGCTTCAGAATCATTATTACTTCCGCGACTTTCCATTGACTCGGAACATATTCTAGTCTTATCGCTGCATTTATAATGTAGAGGAACTTAACTAACGCTTTTCTAGGTAACGATTTCAGAAGCTCTCCTGTGATTAGGTCGTATCCAGGAGCTTTATTCGGTTTCAGTTTCTTTATTTCTTGTTGAAGTTCGGTCAGCCTTGTATTTCTTACTGTGTAATTGTGAAGTGCTATATCCGACGCATTATCATTTTCAACAAGCGCTTGCCCATTCGTTGTCATTTTTCTTGATTGGGGCTGCTTGTCGAAAGGAAGATGTTGTTCACGATTTGAAGAACAAAAACTTTAAAATCGTCGATGCGGTAAACTTAATTAAACGGGAAAAGCAAAAATTGGAAGGCGAGGAAACGATGGTTAAGCGCGAGCTTCCTCTTTTTATGCTAACCTTTGACAAGGCTGAGAGTTTAGAAAAGATTTACGAAATAAGAACAATTCTGAATGTCGTAGTCAAAATCGAACCCATGCGCAAGAATACAAGGTTGATACCTCAGTGCAAACGATGCCAAGGATTCAACCATACGCAAACGTATTGCCGAAAAGAACCGCGATGTGTCAAATGCGCCGGTATTAACTGCAATGGTAAGTACCCGGCTAATTACAGAGGCTGTGAAGTAGAGATCGACTTATGAAGCCGCAAAACCCACCTTCGAAACCGGTAAATAAGACAACCGAGCTGACCCTGGCGCGCTTACGTACGCCCAAGCTGCGACATCAAACACCGATCAAATTCCACACCAGGTAAAGGTAAAAGCGCCTAAAGAAAAGCCATCAGATTCTGAGATGCAGACGCGTGCTGAAGCACCAACGTCAACAAAGACGAAGACTGTTAATTCGGAAAACCCCGTATCTCACGTCTTTTCCATTATCCTCGCGAGGCTTGAGGAGCAAACAAAAACAAACATGCTAATTGTCGAAAGGTTGGAGAAGCTTGAATATGAGCTTAACAACAGGAGCATTTCAAAACGAACATGACGAAACTTCTTAAAATTGTTGCATGGAACGCCAACGGTCTCATACAAAGACTAGAAGAGCTAGAAATATTTCTACGAGAAAATGACATTGACATATGTTTGATCTGTGAAACTCATCTGACGAAACTATCGCGTGTAAATATTACTGGATACAGTACCTATCACGCTTATCACCCGTCGGAAAGGGCCAGAGGCGGATCTTTGCATCTAACACTCTGAAGAGATAATGGTAGAGCTTGAAACAATGCAAGTGAGCACTGTACGCGTGAAAAATGGTAATTAATCTTTCAATGTCTCATCTATTTATTGTCCACTGCGTTGCAAGCTTTAAAAAAATGATTTTACAAATATTTTCAACTCTCTTGGACCGAATTTCATTATTGGCGGTGATTTTAATGCAAAACGCACCTTCTGGGGTTCAAAATATGTCTCACAAAAAGGCAGAACACTTTACAACGCCTGCATGCAACACAGTTGCGACTTTCACTCGACTGGTAAACCAACATATTGGCCGACTGATAGCAACAAAATACCCGATCTGATCGATTTCTTTGTTGTAAAAAGGAATACCAGACAACTGTATTAAAATTGATGAAAGTTTTGATCTCTCTTCCGATCATTCTAACGATGAGCGAACGCCTCATTAAAAAAGATGTATGATTGGGAAGGCTTTAAAAAAGACGTTGAAGAACATATCGAACTAAGAGTATCACTTAGGACGTCTTCTGAACTCGAAATCGAAGTTGATCGTTTTGTTGAAGTTCTGCAGCGCGCCGCGTGGAAAAATACTCCATATCAAAGGAAAACGCTGGAGAATAAGGTGCTGGGCGAATTTCATTGATGCCCGAGAGCGCAAGAAAGTTGTTGGTTTTTTCAGCAGTGTGCGCAGGCGCATTGTCGTGGTGCACAAAGTAGCGGCGCAGCTCCTCTTTTTGTCGGTGTCCTAGTAAATTTTGGAAAACTTGTGGTAAGCAAGTTTCAGTATACCAATTAGCAGTGACTGTCTGACCAATTTTAAGCGGGATGACGGCGACCATTTTCGCCCTCATCATTACTTTTGTCGCTGTCTTTTGTTGTTTGGCCTTTACTGGAGGATTTGCACCTTCTGGGCTCCATACCATGGACTGCTGTTTGGTTTCCAAGATTCACCACCTGTAAAGATCTTGACTCTCCATTTTCAAACTTATCCAGGAAATATTGACCAAAACGAACACGAGCCTCTTTTTGCTCTCCATTCAAAATTGTTGGAACCCATCGAGCTGACTTCTTCGAATATTTCAGGTAATAATTTAGAATTCGTGACACAGCCATGGCATTCAAGCCCAGTTCATCCGCTATCATCTCCTGTGTCATCGTGGCATCTTCGTCAATTTTAGCATTCACCAGGGCCACATTTGTATCGTCGGTCCTCCACAAAAAAATGGCCGGTCTGGAATCTTCGAAACCACTTTGAAATAGTTGGTAGGTGCATTTATTCTCTATTCATTTTGGCATTCGTGCAGAATTTTGACTGGCGTGAGTTGACATCGAAATCCGAAGAGAATGGCAAAACGAATTTCTTCCTGTGTTGGCGGTGGAACTTCAACCGAGCTTACGTCACTAATTTTTCTCTTTCTCGTCTCCATTTTTACCTATTGTTCTTTTTTTAAAAAAAAACTACTAAATTGACACCAACTAAGCGAACTTTTGTTAGTCCCTACGTAAGAAAGCGCACGGATCATAAGTAAGATTTAATTCACTCAAATCGCTGGAAGATATAGAATACGAGTTATGTGATGATAGAGGGTATAAAGGCAAGTTTTTAACCTTTTTTGTTCAAAATATTTTATCATAATATGTATTTTTGTACATATTTCCAATTCAAAGACAGTCAGCTTTCATTTGATATGCATGATTGGATGAAAAATATTTGTTTTTCGTAAACTATATTATGAAATCAAAACGTTCCCCATTTTTTTGTTTTTTTTTTCATTTATTTTCTGATTATTTTTACTTCACCACTTCATGGATGAAGTGCTCGCTCTCCAACTCAAATGATTCAAAAGTTGCAAGGGTGTGGTATAAAAACGTACCACCGTCCCGTTATCACAGGCTGCTGAGAGTATATTAAAAGGCATTGATTTCATTCCGATCTTGCCTTTAAGTTCTATAAGCATATTCTTGTACCGCTTAAATGAACAATAAAAAAATAAGACTTATTGCAAAACAGCCACTTCAAGTTACTGCTAATGAAGATCGTTTGACTCGGGAGCTGTTTTGTCAGATCAGACCTTGGTAAATTTGTTTGCTTCATATATCTCTGTGGCTCTTCCCCTGTCCTTATTGACATTCGCTGTTGTCCAATTAAAAAAAAGAAACCAATAAGGTAGAGTAAACCAATCTATCTTGTGTATTTTGTGTAATAAAACCCATAACGAAATACAATCTGTTATGAAACCTATCCAATTGCTTTCGTGTGTCTATCTAGAAGGCGAACAATAACAATCTCCTGGATATGTAGATAAAATCCTTTTTGAAAGAATCAATTTCCATTTTATATCTCAGTCTGATAAACGAAAATAATTTTGTTCACCATGTAATGGATCCTCTGGGCCAAACAAAGAAGTATCGTAAAATTATATTGCATTCCTTGAGGCTGCTGAAAATCTTAGCATACCTACTACGAGTACCTACGTCTGTGCATGTTTCAATTTTATGCGCCTCGGGGATAGGGGGCCACACATTCACTTACATACGTGCATTGACCCTTTTTTCCAGTTGGGTTATGTGTGCGTGCCCCAACACCAATTCCAATATCTTAAAAGGATGTTCACATTTCAATGTGTTTGTCGTCGCCATAGAGTCTCTTGTCTGGTTGTCTCTCATCGGAACGGAATGTATACGATTCGGTTCTGCTTGTGTGCTTTTATTTCGTTTTTGTGCATTGATTACCACTGATGTTTACCACGTTACGTTAATGGAGCCGCAAATTGACCGTATGTAGGTGGGCAATGAAAATGTCAAATCCATAAAGCGATTCACATACACACACTGTGCTTATTGCATGTGGCAACTTAATGGCTGGAAAATGCTATTAGCCAAGTGCACACTGTGAATTTGTGATTTATTTATTTTTGGTAAAATAGGGATATGCATGTTGTCACGCACTACATGTAGAGTATTTCTATTGAAATTGTGCTCAATTTGGCAAAGATTAAAGGATATACTTACGAGTAGGCCAAAGTTTAGATGGATAAAAGGAACATTTAATTTATAATCAATTGCACACGAGCGGGATTTTTCTCTGCAACTTGGAGGTAAAACAGCTGCTACTAAACCTGGAAGGGGAAGTCTGCACAGTGGTCGCCTACGCTCATGACGTTGATATTATTGTGTCTGGCAAGTGCTTAACCACGCTTAGAGAACTCTTACAAAATGCCCCCCCTAGGCTACCCAAATGAGCTGATAAATGTGGGTTGAGATAAACTCATACAAAGCTAAATTAGTTTTCTTTACTAGGACATATGAGATTGGAGCACTCATTTCGACCTTCCAAATTGGATGGCATCAATCTTGTATCCAAGGATAAAGCTATGTAAGTGCTTGAATTCAATTTTAGACGGGAAACTCAGCTGGAAACTTAACATCCAGGAACGTATTAAAAAAACTACCGCAACTTTTCGTTCTTGCAAAAAATTCATCGGAAGTAAGTGGGGACTTGCCTTACATGGGCAGAGGTATGCACCATAATTATCTAGAAAAGGTAAAGAGATCAGCCTGCCCCTCCATCTACTCTCTACGTCCTGTTTCACCTGCTAACCCTAAACATATTTGTGTGTATGTAAAGGGTTTCCCAAAATTGACGCAAGATGTGATTTTGATAGAAAAAACAGGTTTTTAATTAAAAATTGTAAATGTTTCATTGATTCATTGCAGTATACACTATAGGGTTATGTATGGTATAGCATATCGAGTAAATAGCCTCCACGGCTTTGCTGGCACATACGCACTCTTTTGTCGAAATTTTCCATAACCGTTTTGCATAAATGTGGTTGATTTTCGTTGACACAGCTCTCACTTTACTCCTTCAAGGCGTAGCTGGTCGTGGGCTTATTGGCACAAACCTTAGATTTCAAAAAACCCCCAAGTAAAAAGTTCAACGGCCTTAAATCGCATTATCTGGGCAGCCAATTCTTATCACCAAAACGGGAAATTATACGACCAGGAAATGACTAATGTTGTAATTGAATTCTTTCTCGGGCCGTATGGCATGTGGCTGAGGGTTGCGAAGTTTTCGCTTACGCGGACGATGTTGCTACAGCAGTCTCTGAAAAACACTTCACTACCTTAAAAGAGCTCCTACAAAACGCTTTGAATAAGCTATCTAGGTGGGCAGCTCGATGTGGTCTGGGAGTGAATCCCCACAAAACCGAACTAGTCCTCTTCTCAATGAAATATAAAATCCCACCTATTGACCCTCCATCCCTTAATGGAACAAGCTTAACTTTCTCCAACGAAGCAGAATATCTGGGTCATGAAAGAGTTAAGAAAGCCACTGTCGCACTATTCTCTTTCAAAAAAGCCATTGGGAACAAATGGGGCTTACAACCCAGATTAACTCACTGGCTCTATATGTCGGTCATTAGACCGATCCTTATGTATATAAACTAGAAGTTATTAAGCAAAGTCCAACATTCAGCTTGTCTGAGTATTAGCGGAGCACTGCCAACGATACCTTCCGCAGCTATGGACTATTCATTTAACACCCCTTGACATTTATGGCAGACAAATGGCAGCTAACTCAGCTATTCGCCTTAAAGCTACTTTACAGTGGTCCGAAAAAGTATATGGCCACGCCTCCATCTTAAACAAATTTAATATCTTCCCGGAAGACATTGACTACACCATACCCAAGTTAAATTTTGACAAAAACTTCCAAATTACCCTCCCTTCCAGAGCATTCTGGGAATAAGGTGGTTTAGGTCGGTACATTTTTATACCGACGGTTCAAAAACTGACGACGGGGTGGGTGGTGGTTTCTTCTGTGATAGGCTTAATTTAAACCTCTCTTTTCGTCTCCCAAACCACTGTAGCGTGTTCCAGGTGGAGATAATGGCAATAGGGGAAGTCTTGTCTTGGCTAAAGAAAAATCTTTTCAGACAGCCAAACAGCCATTAAATCCTTGGAATTATCCTTAACAAATTTTTTAACAGCTCTAAACTGCCGATCGTCTTTTATAGAGGTGGCGGAGCAGTTCAATATTCACCTAATTTGGGTGCCGGGGCATAGGGATATTCCAAGGAATTGGAACAAGACATGGAACAATAATACCCATCCTTCCACACAAAAGCTCACTGGGTATGCCGATCGCTACATGCAAACTTAAATTAAAGCTGGATGCTATTGAAAACACAAATTCTAGGTGGTCAAGGAGTACAACTTGTCATTCGACAAAACAGATTTGGCCTATGTTGGATCTGAAATGCTCTAAGAATTTGATTTCTCTCAATAGAAAACATATTAGCGCTGTTAAAGGTGTCATAACTGGGCACTGTCTAATAGCCAAGCATGCATCAAGACTTGGCGTCTTCTCAAACGATCTGCAGAAGCTGCATGAACGAGGAGGAGAAAGAGACTATTCTTCACCTCCTTTGCACCTGCCCAGCTCTCTCCCAAAGAAGGAAGCTCCACTTAGTAGCCTTCTGTTTCAACGACCTAAATGATCTGAAAAATATAGACGTTAGAGAATTTATACGCTTTAGTTTTTGTTAAATTTGAGCATCCGAGTAGTCCATGAATTATATATGCAGAACTGTGTCCATTTAGCATGGTATGAATTTTGTCCGATGTGGTCGGGAGAAGAACAATTTCGTAAGCGAATTATTAAGTTATTGTCCCTATATGTTTATTCTGTATTTATCATTCCAGTTTAATCGTCCAAATATATCTTCCAAAACTGCTGAGAATAGTGGGGGAAACATGGGATCAAAACATGGGAGTACTCTTCTTTTTGTGCCAAATTCGTATTCCAGTTTGTCCGTTTTGATTCTAGATGTATTTTTGTCGTATATGTTTCTTAATGTATTAATATCCATAGATTGGACCAATGTTCTGATTCATCAAAGCTGTCCTTGTGCTACTATGTTCTACCGTAACAACAAAAGCTTTGCTGAAGTCAATGAATGAAGTGTAGAGTGGTTTTTTATACTCGTTACATTTTTCTATCAATTGGTGAATCGTCTGTAGATAGTCAGTATTTGAATATCCTTCCCTAAAACCAACTTGCTCGCTGGGTGTTTATTTTATTTGTCTTCGAGAACATTTTGTATGTACGAGTATATTGTGGAAATTAAGCTGCAGCAATTTATGTCGTTTTTGCGTCGTTTCTTATGTATAAGAATTGTAGTACTCTGTTTCCATTTTTTAAATAATGTTGTCAGTACAGGTGTGAGACCGTCCCTTTCATATTTCAGCATTTCCGATTCTATGCCGTGATCTCCAGCGCTTCTTTTTTAGTTTTGAACTGCCAATGGATAATGCTATGTCACTTATGGCAATTTTTGGAGAAAAGAGTTTATGCTGATTCCTTTTCATTATTTTGTGAACAATTTTCACTCCTATTATTCTGTGTTCACTTTCATATTTCACGTCGCTTATTACCGAAATATTTCAAATTATTGTTACCTTGTTCGTCCATATTGGATAAATTTAATTTTTTTGTTCATCCATCCGATAATAAACGAGTCCAATTGTATTTGTCCTTTTTTAAAAGAAAAAAAAATTATAATAATTTCCAAGTACTAAATTCATTTCTTGAAGCCATCCTAATAACTTTCCTCCTTAAAGATACACAGAGTGTTTTTTGGAACTGCGGCCGGTTTGAAATTAGAGAATCATTTAAAAAACAAAAAAATAAGTCGGTGGGGTTTGTTATAAATGCCATTAATGATGCAAAATAATGTCTGTCAAATGGCCACTTCTATCACTGGCACAAACACGTGCCCTTTCACTCACATTTTTCATCACATTCTCCATCATGTCATCTGGAATATCTGCAATTGCGTTGCGTATATTGTTATTAGTTTAGTAGTGTACACGCTTTAAGAAACTTGAAAGAAAGAAGTCGGTGACTGTTAAATATGGCGAGCGCGGGGGCCAATTGATATCCCCAAATTTCGACATGACCCTGCCTGGAAATACCTGTTCCACAATTTCCGTTGTTAATCCGGTTGTATGGTATGTGGCACTATTTTGTTGAAACCACATGTTTCAGAGACGAAGTCGAACAACGTTGCACGATATCGATCGCCAGTAACAATAACAGTTTCGCCATTGTCATTTCCGAAAAAAAGGTCCAATTATCCCACCAACCCAAATCGCACACCAAATAGTCACTCTACGAGGATGAAGAGGTCATTCATGAATTACTCGTGGGTTTTTCGCAACCTATACGAGTATCTGGCTATTCTGCTTGTTTACAGCTCCACTCAAGTCAAAATGCGTCTCTTCACTCATAAAAAAATTTTGAAACAAATTCAGGGTCATCTCTACGAGTATTCAATTGGTAAATTTTTGCACTTCAGTCCCGTCGTCTCTGGTAGTCATTTTTTAAAGTTCTTGAGTCACTTGAATTTTGTTCCAAAAAATACAAATCGCGACGCATAATTTCCCACGTAAATAGATGTTGGAGAAATCCCAATTTGTTGAGCACGACTACGAATCGAAGTTTCTGGACAAAATCAGTGGAAGTGGTCTAGGCTTTGGTAAATCACTTACTAGTAAAGGCTCTCGAAATTGTGGATAATTTTTTAAATAGTGCTCTTTACAGGAAGTCCACGTCGACCAAAAAAATCACGTAATTTACGCTGTGTTGCAATAATTGATGAACCATGGCAAAATTGCAGTCCTAAAAAACACCCTGTACATACTCGTAGGTAACAAATGAATTATCATTAAAAGAAGATAAATTAAAAGTATTTATATGTTCACTTAAACTATGTGCGATAAAAAAAAGCTTGAATTCATTTTTTTATTAGTAGTTTGATAGATACATATTGTAATATACGAGCTACGGCTCGAGCAGATAAAACGATATTCTGTGAGATTATTTCTTTATTTTTCTAGACCATAGAACAATTCAAGTTCACACTATACTATTCTTCGCAAATTCTTTTCTTACAATATCTCTTTCTTCTTAAATCACTTTATCTTCTTTCAATGACTTAATTCATAAATCCAAACTAATTACTTCTTCTTGTTTACTCTAAACTTTCAATTTATCACAAAATTACAACTTCGCTTATTATCACTTTTCCGTGCGGTTCGAAAACCAACTGCCTTGCCTCGATCGCCATCTGTCCTTATATAGAAGCATTTCTGATAGCCAGAAACTTCTAGCAAATTCTTCGACCACTGGAACAAGAAAATTCGGATGTAATAATTCCAAGATGACAATAATTTCTTGCGGTTATAATTCTGTCTTAATTCCGTGACGTCGTCTTAGATATTATCCGTCTCTTACCGTGGACACGAACCTCGAATGAAAAGACACATCGGAATGAAATTATGCCCGAATGAAAAGACACTTCGGAATGTGTTGCATAGTTGTTGGAGCGTAGTTATTATGCTACATTATGTTACAATATATTACAATAAATATAGTTCGTAAGAAATATCATTAAAACGATAGAAACAATTTACGTAACATTTCGATTTGTAAGCTGTATAATGAGTTCGTTTTCAGAAAATGAGCATTTTAAGAAGAAGTTTTCTTGGGATCTATTAACAAGATGTATAATAGTATTGACGTTGGCCACATCATGGAGCCTATTTGTTTAGTAATGCCATGGCAATGCAAGGAGCATTTTAAGGATCTTATTCTGGCAAATTTGTAATTTTTTTATGTGCGAATTAGCACAATCAAATCATGCCGGGGCCCCATAAAGTAGGATGGCCTGAAAAATTGTTTTAAAAATTAACATCTTATTATGCTTAAACTTGATTTCCTATTGATAAACGGATACAAGACCCTAGTGGTGATGTTAATCTTATGTATGGTATAAGCTATATGCTTTTGAAAAAGAAGCTGAAGATTAAAATTAGGTAAAAAACAGGGCTTCTTACGTCGAGTAAACCATATTGCTTGCGACTTCGCGGCATTGATCTTTATTTTCCATTTAACAAAGTACTGATCTATTAGATTTAATGAATTTTGCAGTGATATTAAAGCATCTTGAGCAAATATACTGGAAGAAACGAGGGCTGTATTATCTGCAAACATGGCAAGGTGGGTGTTACTATCAAGGTGAGGAGTATCGGATACGTACATATGTATTGAAGAGGGTTGGGCCAAGGACTGACCCTTGTCGTACACCAGATGACACACTATAGAAGCAGGACTTTCTATTACTGAGATGGACTGCAAACTTTCTATCCTTCAGAAAAATTTGAATTATTTTAGCAATGGGAATAGGAAAGTGGAATTTTATAAATTAAAGCATCATGCCAGACAGTATCGAAAGCTTTTTTTATGTCCAATAGAACCCAGTGGATTTTTTTACTGCTAGTTTATAGAGAATATGATGTTTAATTCTAACTATTTGGTGAGTAGTAGTATTGCCCGGTCTGAAACCAAATTGAAAAGCTTGATAGATGTTGTATTCATCAATATGACTTTCGATTTTTTGTGGATTATCTTTATGTTTACCTGGCTTGGCAATCGGAGTGACCTTGGCTATTTTCCAATTGTCTGGAAAGTAGCACAGCTTAAGACAGCAGTTAAAAATGAACGTTAAATATTTAACTGCTTTTTTAGGTAGAGCTTTCAATAGCATATTATTAATATTACCAATACCAGACGATTTTTTGTTATTGTGCCCTGTATTAATTCCTTAGTTTTAGTCGTATTGACAAAAAGTATCGCTCATGGTGATAGGTCTGTCAGACAACTCCACTAAGGCAACCTGAACTTAATTTACAGTATTAACATCACTGAGATGTACCGATATATTGTGGCTATTACTGAAAGATGTAGCTAAAATATTTGCTTTTTCCTCCTGAGTAAGATACAAATTATTTTGTACCTTTAATGGTGGAATATTCGACCTTTTATTTCTTAATATCCTTGGTTATTTTCCAAAAAGTCTTATCGCCTTTGTGGAATGAAGAAAGTAACCTATTCCAATGTTTATTCTTGAAGTCAGAAATTTGATATTTAATTTCACGACTAAGCAATTTAACAGTGTCCAAGAAGGAAAAAATTTTAAGTAAAATGTTTTATTCAAGACTTACCTTTTTGGTGCTTATTCGAAACACAGACTTAAGATATGCAATCTAAGCCACCTTTGTTATACCTGAAGTCATTGGGATTTACGTAGACAATGAGCTCATCGCATAAAAAAAGTGGCTTCGAAAGAAGCCGTTCTGTTCAGAATAATCTATATAAGTTATTAATAACTCGGAGCATTGTTAAATATAAAAAATTTAGCAATTACAATTATGTACTACTTATTTGTACTCTAAAGCTATCCTATGATTCTTTTTTACGAATTCTGCTAAAACTCTTTCATAAAAATTTGAGTTATTTTTAATTTCTAAAAGAAGGTGCTTTTCGATAGACAAAAGTGGCAGGTCTGAGAGTCTTTCTTCTTTGTGGGAATTTCTTAAGTATGGACTATTTTTAAAGTCGAAAAAGATCTTTCGACAGAGGCCACAGTCAAAGGCAGGGTTAAAAAGATTTCACACAATGTTAGAGCTTTAGAAAAGTATCTCTAAGCATTTCCGTATTAAAATGCTTATAAAGTTGGAAAACCCCAAGCTTTTTAAGTGAAGGGGTAGTGTATAAAACTTTGAGTTCCTTTTTCTGAAGTAGTAAAATTAAAAATTCTGAAATAGGGTAATTAAAGAAGTTATTTTGTAATCCGGCATTGAATTAGAAAGATATTCATATTTTGATTTGTTTAATAAATCAAAGAAAATGTATGAACTAAATGAACTATACCTATTGTTCATCTGACTTGCAACATTATCTATAATTGCTAAAAAAAATTCGGCCATATTTGAATCAATATTAAGTAGTCGGCGTTTGCGTGGAGGTTCTGAGCAGTTACTTACGCTCTCATAGATTGAGTCAAATGAGTTTAAAAATTCAGAATGAATCCATGACTCAAAACCCTCGATATCTTGCTTCGCAAGCTCTATTTCTTCTCTGCAATTGAATAAGACGTTCACTATACGCGAATGATATTGCCATCGAGTCTCTGATACCCCGGAATGCCAGCTCTTGTTTTTCTAGAAGAACTACAGTGTCTATGAAATGCTTTATTAAATCGCGATTGCGATCAACTTTTCTATTATGAGCCTCGTAAGAATTCCCTAAAGACGTCTCTATGCGATATTCGCCAAACTCATGCAAATGCTTTTCCGTTTGAATATGTTTTTTGGAAGAATTAATAAAATTGATTATATCAAAGAAACCTGTGTGACTCCAAACACTAGGAGAATTAGAAAAAAGAAGACAAGGAAAACAAAACATTCTATTTAATTTGCAACTGCCAGTCAGCCATGGATTCTTTTTGTAAAAAGACTCATGAAAATGATCATAATCAATTTCCATTGATGGTGTCGAGCGACCTAGCTCTATAACTTTTTTTTTTTGTACAAAGAAGAAAGCTTACTGAACTCGTGGGTTTCCTTTAGAAGAAAATAAGTTAAACTACACTCAAAATTAACTAGAGACATCTTGTCTAAGAATAATAAGGCACCTCTTGAGTAGATTTATAATTACTTACTTGGTATATAGCTAATAACTATTCACTTAGCTCACTCACTATTTTATAATAATTTAATAATTTAAAACACTAACTTAACTACCAATATGTAATTGCTAAATTTTTAAAATTTTCTATTAATTAGCAGTCACAAAAATCACAAAAATTTGCATCAAAATTTTCAATAAATCACGCACAATTACACAACCGATTTGCAACCGTCATTTCAAATTTGCAAAAAGAAAATACCCAACAAGTATGAAAAACCTCAAATGCCGTTCTAACCACTACATCACCCAATAACTGGATTTTCGTCGGCTTATTTTGTTGCCTACAATAAAAAAAAAACTCCCTCGAACTAAAACCTTCCTTCTTCACCAATGTTCATCCACAAAAGCCGAAAAATCCCGGGTTATTTTCCTCATAAGCGAATGTATGTTAGACAAAGAAATCGCAAATAAAAAAAAAATTCATTGCACGCTCTCTCGCTGGAGGAATTCATACTTGTCTCGCTTATGTGTGCGAGTTTGTGTATGAGTAAAAATGATTAAACAACCGAAGTGGTCGTAGCATTTCATCTTCGAGCGTGTATAAAGTTATTATGAACAAATAATTGAATGTGATAGTTGGCAAGTGGCAAAATTAAAATTTTTGATATTTGATAAGGGAAGCCGGAAGGAATCGGCTTGAATGGACGCCACGCCACTGGTGCCTGTATCGAAGCCATTTACGTCTTTCTGAATTGCGTAAGCGGATTAAGTTCAAAATATGGTTCGGTAGAGATAATTGAAAAACAGTCGCACAATTTATTTTAATTATGAGTTCTTTTATTAAACAATCAATTTGCTGAGGAGATAAATTATTGGTGTTCAGGTTTCGAGATAAATATGACTGGTATCTATTCCAATTAGCAGCTTTATAGTTATAGTAAGTTCTAACGTTGTTCCTAGAAACAGAACTATTGAACTCTGTGCACCACCTGTGTGGTGGTCAGAACCTAAATTGTGTAAAGTAATTGAATCTGAGACTAAATTTTCAGTATTGGTAAGAAATATATCCAGCGTAGAAGGAGTGAAGGAGGGATTAGTAGGAACATATGTTGGTTCAGTAGGTGATAGCAGTGAAATATATCTGTTGGATGCAACAATATCATGAAAAATATTACTCCAAAAATTAGCTCGAAGACATCCCCACGTTTGGTGACTACAGTTTAAGTCGCCACCCAAATCTAAAGATTTTTAATAGATCACATTTAAATTGAACTTTTCTTTCATTGCAGCCATTCCGTCCAGGAAAAAAAAAGGTAGAAATAATGTTCAAACGTGAGGTATCGGTTAGAATTATTTTGATTACAAGCGCTTCGATAACCCCAAGTCTGAAAGATGGTAATACATCATGATTGATATCTTTTTTACAACTACAGCAACTCCTCCCCCTCTCGAGTGTCTATCAAGCCTGTAGCATGCATAATTTGGATGCTAAAATGTTTTATCGGATTTTAGCAAAGTCGCAGTGATAATGGCAACGTCAATTCTATTTTTATATAAAAAGTTAAATAATTACACTGCTTTATGTTGAACGCCTCTTGCATTCCAAGTTACAATTTTTAATTTATTATTAGTCTGCATGATGATTATAAACATTTTTAATAGCCAAAAAGCTTCAATCCTTGACCATATTTACAGTCTATTTCTAGCAGCAGATAAGATTTATTTGAAATACGAGTGTGCATTTGTACATAAATTTATATCCACACAAGGGCGGATCCAGGGGGGTGGCACAGGGGCACGGGCCCCCCCAGACACGATTCAGAAAAATAAAATAGCAATTAGAATACTATGGGGTACACTCTTTACATATCTGGCCTTTGTGCCCCTCCCAGAAATAAATCCTGCATCCGCCCTTGTATCCACTTACGAGTAATTACAAAAAGTTATAAACTTAAAAAATAGATTACGTGTTTAAATTTGTAAATTTGAACAGAATGAAAATTCCAATTTGGTCGCTAGTTGTGATCCTACAAATCCTAGATACAAAAGATTTCAATCTTTTAGGCTCCAGTCGGTCATACATACAGACAGACGGACAGTCACTTTTTTGTTTCTCTGTTATAGTTTATACTATAGGTAATACAAAACGAATACTGAAAGTAAAACGCTTGGGATGCTGGGATAACAAATTAAAGGCGAGACTATTTCGGCTAATACGGGGCTTATGATCAGCCTATGTATACATGTAGTAGAATTCGCTAGAACCAAATTACAACTTTTTTTTTTTTTTGTTTTTCAAAATGAATTTTTATTTTATGTGTTTAATTCTTTTTTACAGTGGTTACCAAACGGGATACAAATGGATGTACGTATCCCTCTTCTATTTTCTAATCACCTCAACTCAAATCGTATACTTGGTAGATTTGGAAGTTCGATTTTCGAATTTCGAACATTTTTTCACTAAACACATCGTTTAGATACAACAAAACTAACAGGGGAAGGCATATACTTACATATTTCATTTTCACTATAATGCTTTATAACGTTTTGTATTAATGGATCCATAAAACACACATAGGTACTCAAGTATATATAGTGCTTGAATAAATGTGTTTCTCGTACAGTCATACACAGAATAAGAACAAACAAAAAACAATCAAAACACACTTAGTAGTTAATATTGTTACATTTTGATGGTGATGGTCGTAGGCTAATGATGTAGTGTATTTCATCGTTTCGCATACGCGTGTGTGTATGAACAAATTTCCATAAATAAAGTTCTCTTTCCAGGATGACTGCGTGGTGGAACCAAAAAAAAAACAATTAAACACAACCCAATTTGACTTTATTTCAAAAAAAAAAAAACTTTACCTTTAAATGTAATTTTCCACTTTCCGTGTACGGTGGTAATTACCATTTCATGAATATCAATCCCCAAGCAGTTGGCTTTTCAAAGAAAAACAAAAAAAAAAAAAAGGAAATTAATGGAAAGTTTTAACTCGTTCAGTTAAAAGAAATGGGTCGGTGCTACAGAAAGAAAACGAGAAAAGGATTTGACGGACAACTTTTGTGGGATCTGTGTAAAGAGGTGATGGAATGAGATTTGTTTTAGTCCTATTTTTTGGGGGCGAAAAGTTACGGGCAGGTTTGCGGTTTCTTTTTGTGGAGAAATAGAGAAAGTTACAATTGTTGTTGCATATGAGTCTGAACGATGTATTATTGGAAAATTGAATCTTCCACTCTTCATCACGTTTCACAAAGAAAGTGGGTTATAACTCTCATCTACTCCTTTAGAGTTTGATTTTGACTTTTTGTTTTATAAATGAACCTACAAACGTATTTTTAAATTTATAACGTTTCAATTGTTTATCTTAAAGTTAGAGAAAATAAGCTGAGGAAAAGTCAAGTACATTTGTACGTATCTGTAACTGTTCTGTAAATTTGGTGTTCCATCCGCCAATTTTTTTTTTTTTTTAGGAAACAAATTAAGTTTTGGTAGTCACAAGCCACTTTATAAGGAATGCCGAGGCCTACGTTTTCGACTATAATAATTTTATTTATAAGACATACAGTGCATGTGAGATATTTGGGCTCAAACGGGATTTACGTTAACATTATTGCATACCCTCAATTTTCGAATTTTATTTATTTACACTAAAAAAGAGTTTATATAACCGTTTCTGAGATAATGACGTGTTTCAATTTAAAAAAAAAAAAATAAAAACACCCTGTACATAAGTAAAGGGTGCCCCAAAATTCACGCAAGAAGTGTAAAGTATACAGTATAGGGTTACTTATGGAATAGCATATCGGGTAAATGACCTCCACAGCTTTTCTGGCCGTTGTGCATAAATGTGGCTGAATTTTGTTGATACAGAGCTCAATTTGATCCTTTAAGACGTGGGTGGTCGTGGGCATGTCAGCGTACACCTTAGTCTTCAAAAAACCCCAAAGAAAAAAGTCCAACGGCGTTAAATCGCATGATCTGGGTGGCAAATTCTGGTCACCAAAACGGGAAATTACACGATCAGAAAATGACTCATGCAGTAATTGAATTCTTTCTCAGGCTGTATAGCACCGTCTTGTTGAAACCACATGTCGTCCACATCTATATCTTGCAATTAAGGTGAAAAAACGATTATCATATCGCGATAGCGAGCACCTGCCTGACCAGCCGCATTTTCAAAGAAGGATGGTCCGATGATGCCTCCAGCCCAAAATCAACACCAAACAGTGACACTTTGTAGATGTATGTATTTGTTCTTCAACAATCACTCGTGAATTTTCTGAACCCAAATTCGACAATTTTAACGATTAACAAAGCCATCAAGATGAAAATGAGCCTCAACGATGAAGATGATTTTGTTTAAAAAAAATCAGCATCCACTTGTTTTTGTTGTGAATTCCAAGTGGGTTTTGGTCCAAAATTGCTCTCAAATATTTGATTTTACTAAATTTGAATGCGGTTAAGCAATGGAGCTGAGAGATAGATATCTTTCTTTCGCTTAAAGAGGACGATTATTACTTTTATAGGTTTTCAATTTAGCCCTTCAGTTCATAATCTTGACTCATGGTTGCCCCTAAGAATTGTAACCAAGACAAACCTTGGCCTATGAAGCCGGAGTTGGTCGATAACAATACGCTACCTTGGTGATTGTTAATGCTTCGCTGAAATATTTCCTTAGAGATGGAGTTTCTTTCGATTGACGTGTATCGTGTGTTGTCATAAGCCCAAACAATCTCTAAAAAAGGATTGTAGAGAAATTTATTTTTTCGCCCGGGACCTTTCTCTTCTTTTGACGAAAGATATACTTATGTTCATTACGGTGACATTTCGAATGCGTTGATCAACAATTTTTTCAATTATCTTTATGAAAATGAAGGTAAAGCTTTTGTATCTGAATGATTCTGGGCTCCAGGAGTAGAGACTACGCCAAGCTGATTAGGTCAAAATTGGATCTAAAAGGTATAACAAGTCATGAATATCACTCCCTCCTGGAATTTTGTAGCAGTTTTGTTTGACAACCCATTTAATAGGATATAAATGGTAGGTGCTGTCTATAGGTACGTCCATAGGATAGGTTTGCATGAGCAAGTCTACTGTTTCACAGTAGCTATAGGTGAAATTGCTACCGGCATTTTGTTTGAGTCCATTACCATTCTTCTGGTCTTCCGAAGGGCCTGCAATTTTTTCTCAGACAGATTTACAAGTTTTCCTTTAGCAATATGCTAGGTCATTGTTTGTCACTCCATTCGATCGATGTTCGCTCCAAATAATAAACAAGTTTCTGACTTTTGAGAGCACTGAGGTCTTTGTCGTATCAGGATACTCCACTATTGGTTATACAGCTAGCTTTACCCGCTGGTGTTAATGGTCCCACCGAATTTCTGAGAGTCTCGGTATAGACTCTTTAGCCCTTATATTTTAGTATCCTCTTCACAGAGTGTTGGCAACGGTAACGGTTGGCCTTACGGTAAAAACCAATCTGACAATAATCTGATAGCGAGACCTCATTAGAGAGATGCAAATTGGTGATTAGTTGTAGAAAGCTGCGCTAATTAAGGTCAAGTCTAGTACTTCCCAGTTTGTTAGCCCTATTTAAAATATTTAAGTTGGGCCTAATAAGAAAGCATATCTCTGATTTAATTGACCATTTGTTGGCGACTTGAAATCAATTTGTTTTTATTTTTCATAAAATTTTACATCTGATATTAAATTCTGACCAAACATAGACTTTTAACTGCGCCCCACTTTGAATTATAAAATAAATTATACAACTTAACCAACAAAATGTTTCGAAATCATATTTATTTCTTCGCGTCGGACCTTTCCTTTTTGTAATATTTCATACAGCGTATTTTATACCCATCCCCCTTCCAAAAATAAAATGCTAAATTAACTCACCATAATGAAGATGATGTACTTTTAATGGCTGCCATTTCGCCATTTAACGATTACCGCCACCACAGTTGCTGTCAGAAAAAGGAAAATCAAACCATATGGTCTATGTTCATTTTACGATTCCGCTGGGAGATGCTAGTCCAATGCTCATGATTGGAGAAGTATGTGGTGGTGGGTAGCCATCCTTCTGCCAGTGAGTATTATTAATTTCACCAAATATATTTATCTCTGAACATTCAGTTGATGTATCTCATTAGCCAAAGAGCAAAAAGTAAACGTTCCTATTTGCCTCCACTTTTATCGCTATGCTTCTGTGATGACATGATACTCGTACTACGACGCAAGGCAAATCAAATTGAAATAAATTCTTTTCGTTTGACAACATCCCCATGATTGTGCGGTACACAGAAAGATATTTTGTTATTTTAATCCTTGTTCGCTTAGGGAAACTTATTTCATTCTAAGAAAAGAAGGACTACTTGTATCCTATTTAGCCCTTCATACTTCCATTGAAGAGGCTCATTCTTTAAAGAGGTTTCTATTTAAATTGGATATTGGAAACGATGGCAAGAGGATCCAATTTCTGTGTAGCCTCTCTGTGTTGAGAAAATTGAATAGAATTACCCAAAACCAGAAACGGTGTGAAATTTAAATCTAAATTTTGACCTTTTTTATGACCTTTTTTTGTTGTCGAGAGCGCCTACAGGGAAAAGATACGGATAAATGAGTTTACAGATAGACGATTAGATTAATTTGTTGCTATAAAACGGACAGTGTAGACGAGTACTCAATCTTTTTCTTTTTTTGAGAAGTTAGAAGGGTTGATTTCAGGTAAGGTAGGACAGTTTTTGACCTTTCTCGGGTTTGATGTTTCAGAGATTTTCAAGTCATTTGACCCACGATTTGAGTACTGAAAGTCTTTGATGTGCATGTTCCAGGTCGCCTAGGGATATGTTTCCATAGCTTGAATAGACACTCTTTTGAGGGAAAGAAGTGTTCATCCCATGGCCTTTTGGAAACAAATGTTATTCATATATTTTGGGGCTTAAAGTAGGTGAGATACAATATTATTGATCCAAAATCGATGGATTACGAGTATGTTTTAGATGGAAAAGCTGTGGGCTGAAAATGATAGAGATATAAAGCGAAATCAATCAATTGTTCAGAGTAGAGAGGATTATCTGTGCATAGGAAATCCGAACTGATAGCTGCATTCGTATTCAATGTTGGGGGTATCTTAGAGAGATTAGAGTAAAGGCTGTGCTATAAATATGATAAGAATACAGTGAAGAATAAAAGAAGTTGTGTTGATGATCCAATTTGGATAGCGTTCAAGTGCTGAAAAGATATTTCATATCTATAGATATGTCGTGAACTATCTTGGTCTTACAAAGCAGTCAACTTAGTTCAACCGGTCTAATAAGTGACTTGTGTAGGTTAATGATTGCTGAACCTTAAGGTCCTTCGGAGCACATAGTTGGAGGAAGATGTGAAGAATTTCGTTGGTAAACTATAATAGAATCGAAAGAACTGATGATTTCTGTATTGAAGTCATCGAAAGTACTGCGAAATACAGGAATCATTGTGTTCAAAGATCTTCTCATCACACTGCATCAAAAAAGTGACCCTACTAAAGCACTTTTCCCTTGTTCCAGGCAGCAGTGGAAGAATTCTCTAGATGGAGTCAAAATTGCCGTCAATAGTTCCACTTAGGACGTACCATTTAGTGCTCACCTTATTTGGGCTATGTACTTCGACAGCTCGGGTTAAAAAGGATTTTCAAGACTGAGTTAGGGTACCAACGGCAATGCTCATATCCCCGTAGTGGGTTGCTGGCATCGGAATATCCGTCCTCTTGTCCTAGAAATTTTAACTAAGGATTATGCCCTCTAAATTGGGTGTTGTGCGTCGATGTAACTGCGCTACCGAGGAAAGACAAGCTGATTACGAATCAACAATAAGCCTTGGATAAGGATTATTTTACTGTTGACGAACCTCGCAAACGAAATGAAGTCAACAACCTTCGGATTTGCACGTGAAATGTTCATACCCTTAACAGACCAGCCATTCAAGAAGTGCGGTGGGATGGGCCAAAAAAAAGGAATGAAAAACTGTGACATTCACTACGGTTACTGCCAAAAAGGAGCAGAAGCAGCGGGTATTTGGATGCGGATTTGTCATCAGGGATATGCCTGATGATAATCAGCATTAAGGCAAAATCCTCTCACAGAGGATAAGAACGGTGTACGGCTACAATCGCAAGAGACGGGTAGAGTCTTCGCCGATCGATTGTCCCTGAACCTCTCAAGAAGTCCACTGCCACCAACGTTAAGCGCAGATGAGCAATGGCTTTATTGTCAGCAAGCTATCATGGACGCAGCCTCTGACGTGCAGGGTCTCTCGCTTGGTTTTAATGAGAAGTGCCTCCAAGTGCACTCAAATGACTTATAAAGTGATGCCGAATAGGAAGACGAGAAGAGCTATATCTACAAGCAGAAGAGAAGAGACGAACACCGTATTCTATTAAAAAATGAGAAAGAATATGAAAAAAGATCGACTCAATGGAGAGGTATTCGAAAGTTTTACCAGAAAACAGAAGAACATGCCAAGGCTACAAAGCCCAAACAGAAACCTTTTGCAATGAAGAAAAAAATCTAGCAGTAAAGTCACAGTTGGTGCTGAAAATTTGGAAAGATCACTTCTCTAGACTGTTAAAGGACGGTGATGACCAAAACTTTGCTGTCAGGCAGAATGCTCAGTTCAACCCGGACGATGATGATCAACAATTCCGTCCACCCGACCAAGGTGAAATGAAGATAGTTATATCCAAGCTTAAATCCAACGGAGTTTACATCACATCATCTGTAAAATAAGGTCAGATGAAAGTATGCCCGTCGATCCTCAAGAAAGGAGATCATGTGAACTAGGCGAACTATTGAGATATCAGTTTCCTCAACATCGCGTATAACACCCTATCTAACATATTATGTAGGCGAACGCCTTAAACCCTTTGATAACAATCTGATAAGTCCACTTCAGTGTGGTTTTAGACCAGGAAAGTCCACCATAGATCCGATATTCCCAATGCGACAGATCTTGAAAAAACCCAGGAACTCTAAACCGATACTCATCAACTTTTCATGGATTTGGAAGTCGCCCATGATAGCGTCTATAAAGACGAGCTATACCTCTCCGAGGTTTTTGATGTCAGAAATGGACTACGACAAAGTGTTGAGCTGTCGTCTAGCAAAGCACACTACCGGACAACTATGGTGACTTTAATAAGACTCTCACCATCCCAGTCCTGTTACATGGTGCAGAAGTATGGACGTTATCAGAGCCGGATGAAAATACCCTTGGTTGTTTTGAAAGAAAAATTCTTCGAGTGATGTTTGGTTCCATTTGTATCGACGGGGAATGGAGGGGAAGATATAACAAAGAACTACACCAGTTGTACATCGATATCGATCTAGTCAGAAGGGTCCCGATTCATCGCCTGAGCTAGCACGTGTAGAGCGAATGAACATCAAGCCTCCGGCCCGGAAAGTCATCGAATTCATCGCAGAGGAACGTCGCAGTAAGGTGGCCCATACAAGTGGAAAGTGACCTCAACCAACTTCGTGTGCAAAACTTGTGCGGGCAGCACAAGATTGAGTCGGCTGCAGAAGCTTGTTATTTGTGTCTCAGGTCCACCAAGGACCATCTAAACTTTTTTTTTATAATTTGCGCGCGCCAAAGACGATTTGAATACTCTTATACTATTACAGGACACGGGCGATTTGTAAAGGAGAGAGAGAGAAAGAAAGATTTAATGTAGTGGTTTGAAACTTAGATGGTGTTAAGTTTCTGTAAACTCCAAGGGTAGCGTCCAGATAACTGGGGAGATTTTTTGTTTTGCTTTTGTCATTGCTCATGATTCACAGTATTTTTTTTCCGTCCTCCGGATGTCATCATCACGATCAAGTTGCATTTTCAGCCATATGACCACTCTACTGCCAGTGTTATGCCTTCGCAGTAGAGTTGACTTAGCTTTCGCAATTGATCGACTTTTTTATTTATTTCTTGCGAAATAAATAGATGATTCTTGACATCAGAGTGACAAGCGATGATGTTACCACTACACCACGGCCACCCTCAAAGTTTAGAAATTCGTTTAGATTCCTGCAGTAAGACAAAATGCAAGAGGAATGACGGATGCGATTTAAGATACAAAACATCTCTAAATGAAATTACTTGTGTAAACCGAGAAAAGAAAAGTATAACCTACCCCTTAGTACTAGTACTTGAGTAGTGCTAGAAAACGGAAAAATGGTAGCTCGGGCATATGAGTGGGGTGTCAGATGTGGTTGAGTTCAATATCGGCACGCAACAACGATATACATATGTCCGAGTTGACTGCTTGGTTGTTTTAGATTATTTTCTTTTAAAAAGTTTCTGTTAGCTTTCTGTTTACACTTGTCAGTTTGAAACTGTAGAGCAAATCACCTGCTTAAATATTGTAATGGACACAACCAGTTATTGTATTGTCTTACATGCATACATAAATTACAATCATCGGGTAAGAGACTTTAATTCTTTATATGTTTTTCTAGAAAATAACAAAAATGGAAATGTTAGGATAATTGGGGACTTACCTAAAAGATAGCAAATAGATTTGCAGGTAAAATGAGAGAATCAAAAGATACAGCGTGTAATACAAGTGCAGTTAAATTGTTGGAGTGAATCTTTCGGATTGCATGTTATGAATGGAGTGTGTAATTCAGAAAAATATGGAGGGTACATATTTGTGCATCAAGCAATCCCATAGAATTTTGAGAAATAAAGATAAATGGTTCAATGAAGAGTGTGCATTAGCATGATGAAGATAGTATGTGTGACTTAAAGTGTTTCGGTAATACACTCATACTGACAGCTACTTTAAAAGCATATATACATACATATAATTCTAAGGTAAATATCAATCAGCTCCTTTCAGCCGTTATAGTCACCAGGTGTGGATAGTATCACACCAGCCTTACTACCGGAAGAGCAAGAAAGACTACTACCATACCTCGTCAGAATAATGAAAAGTAGCCTCGCACTGGGGTATATTCCAAAGCAGTGGAGATAGGCGAAGGTTGTGTATTTACCAAAAAGGACCCAAACAGCCGAAGTAATGTAGACCAATCAGCCTAACATGGTTTCTTCTCAAAACAATAGAAAAAGCTATGGATAACCACATAAGAGAAGACGTACTAAACACGTCTCCACTTCATTACCGTCAACATGCATACCTAACGGAAAGATTCACTGAGACGGCTGTATTCCAGTTGGCGGAAACAGAAAGCTCTAGTTCTTTGCGCCTTCCTAGACATCGAGGGGGCATTCAATAACACTTCGCACGAAGCCATTAAACGAGCCCTGGACAGAAAAGGATACAGCAGAAGGAAGTATTTAAGTGGATGTACGATTTGCTTTACTTGAAAAGTTAACCAACCTCGTAATCAACTGATTGCAGAGGAAAGTTTGAAGGAACCCTTTATGACATCATACAAAGGGGTCTAATAACAACTCAAGAATGGTGCTTCACGGCTGGGCTCAATATAAACCCGGCAAAAACAATAGTACCATTTACGAGAAAAAAGAAGCTTGAGCTAAGGCCAAACCGGCTGTTGGACACTGAACTGGTACCAGTAAGAGAAGTGAAATATCTAGGATTACACATACGAGGGTGGGTCAATAAGTCCCTGAAAAATGAAATAAGGAACACTCTTTTTGGTATAAAAACATTTTATTTTTCAACATAGTCCCCCCCTACACTTCATCCAACGTTTCTTCAAATTTGTTAATGCCCTCCAAATAATTCGATTTCTCTAGCCCCTCAAAATAAGCGTTTCAGCGATGACCTCTTCATTCGACCCAAATCTCTTACCTCCGAGCCATTTCTTCATGTTTGGAAACAAGAAATAGTCGCAGGGGGCTAAATCTGGAGAATATGCTGGATGAGGGAGGAGTTCGTAGCCTAACTCATGCAATTTTGCCATTGCGACTGCGGACTTGTGCGCCGGTGCGTTGTCCTGGTGAAAAAGAACTTTTTTTCTTCGCCAAATGCTGCCGTTTTTGCTTCAAATCGGCTTGGAATCGATCCAGCAGCTCTGCGTAATATGCGCCGGTGATCGTTTTACCCTTTTCAAGGTAATCGATGTAAATAACACCGCGCGCATCCCAAAAAACTGTCACCATGACCTTGTTTGCTGACAAATCCGCCTTGGCCTTCTTCGGCTTCGATTCACCAGGAGAAGTCCACTGTTTTGACTGTTCCTTGGTTTCTGGTGTGTGAAATGGCGCAAAAACTCAGCCGAATTTTTCTGGAACATCGCCAAACACACCTTTGAAGTTGTCAAATGAATGCGTTTGTTGTCGATTGTGAGCAAACGCGGCACCCATCTTGCGGAAAGCTTTTTCATGTCCAAATATTTATGTAAAATCGAAATCACTGAGCCATGTGGCCTCTTCAAGCTCGCGCACTTTCACACGCCGATCGTCCATTATCAAACCATGGATTTTGTCGACCATTTCTGGTGTGGTGACCTCAATTGGGCGACCAGAACGTTCGGCGTCACTTGTGCTTGAACGACCGCACCGAAATTGAGTAAACCAGTGGTGAATGGTTCCAATCGATGGTGAAGAGTCCCCATAATATTTTTCAAGCTTTTGTTTGGTTAGCGTGATAGTTTTTTCTCGCAAAAAATAGTGTTTAATGAGCACTCGAAATGCACTTTTTTCCATTTTAACGAAAATGTTAGTAGGCGTCTATATAAAATGGCTGCCACAACAAAACTATTTGACAGATCTGTCTGAAAATTTGGGTGCGTTCTTTTGAAAAATGATTCTTGGCAAAAAAGAAATTACAATAAATTTAAGGTGACGACACAATTTGTGTTAATTTTCATTGTGTAATTGACCCCTCGTAGATAGTAAACTCATGTGGAAAAATCTCACAGAAGAGATATCCAAAAAGGCCATTCGTGCTCTCATTATATGTAGGTGCCTAGGGGGTAAGTCTATGTAACTTTACGGATGGTATCGGGAAGGAGAAATGCATCAGTTCAAAAGAATATGATGTACTGTTCAAAAAAACTCCCCCTTATAGCAATCCCTAGGGACGATAGTATCAGGAAATTTAATTTTGATAAAAAATTCAAGCAATAAAAAGTAACCACACAATAAAGTGATATACAGACCTCTCGAGAACTGATGAAGGAACAGGGGCAAGTGTATTTACCTATGGGCAAAAGTACCAGCATCTTTCAAGCCGAAATATACGCTATAGATAGATGCTAGATAATGAAGCCATTGCTCTTGATAGAAGATACAATAACTGCGATATAGCAATATTGTCAGACAGTCAAGCAGCTTGAATGCCTATACAAACTTAATGAATTGGGTGGTACTAACAATGTACGCCTCTATTGGGTACCCGGCCACGTGGGAGTAGAGGACACCGAAGAAGCAGATTCCTTGGCAAGACAAGGAGCATCTGAATCCTTCAATGAACCTGAACCATTCTGCGGAATAGGAAATCATACCATATGCGAAGATGGAGAAAGAAGATAGGGCCAGAACCTGGATTAATACTGCAGATCTGAGGCAAGCTAAGAAATTTGCGGGGATACTATAACCGCAAAAGATTCATAACATGCATCTGCCTTTACAAGAATAACCTACGTATCCTACTAGGCTTTCTAACGGGACACTTTAAACTCGGGGAGCATCTAAGAAAACTAGATATAACAAACGAAGGCCTTTGCAGATTCTGCAATGAGTCCAGTGAACATCTTCTGGAGTCTTGTGGTGCAGTGACCCACAAAAGATTGAAATACTTGGGCAAGTACAAACTATTAGAAGAGGATATACTAACCATGGACCCACTTATATTACGACGGGAGCTCTAATGAAGGAATAAACCTCTCCTAGGTATTAAGCAGAGGGCACATTAGACCAGTAAGTCGCAGTGCAAGATAAGCCTACACAAATAATAATAATCGCAACAATTTAAGGAAGCCAAAATATTTCCTATCCATAAAAAAGGAAACACATCCGATGCAGCTAATTACCGTGGAATTTTTTTTCTTTATTCGTCCTATAAAATGTTTACAAAGCTTTTAAATAATCGATTGTCGAAATCGATTGATAGCAAGGAGCTTCTGAGCAGAATTTCTCAGTGGCTGCTCTACTGCAGACAATATATCTGTACTACAAAGTATTGCCGGGATATTTATAGTACTTTTTCGCCGACTTCAAGGCAGCTTTCAACACAGTAGACGGAGGAGTTCATTTCTAGAAGCTTTACAATGCTATTATGTCATCCAAGTTTGAAGGAGTTCTTGAAAATATGTACAATGATACCCAGTCCGCGGTATGGAGCGGTTTGGGATTTCAGGATCGTTTGAAACTTGAATGGGAGTACAACAAGGTTGCACTCTAAATGTCTGCTTTTTACCATATTTATCGACGATCTCATTGATTTTCTACCGGGAAGAATAGAGTTTGCAAGAACTATAATTAAAGCACTTCTGTTTGTAAACGATGTGGTACTGTTTGCGTATACACCTGGAGCCTTAATACTTATTGTCAACCAATTTCAAGAGTACTGCCGGCTATGGAATCTTGCGGTGAATCAAAGGCCATGACTTAAAAAAAATCTGCCCGCAGGAACTGCAAAAGCGAAAAATGGCATTACAACAGTGAGCCTATCGAAAGAGTTGGAGCACTTATAAGATAAGCTAATTGTTCGATCAGTGCTGCATGAAGAATATGCTTTGATAAGTGTACATAGCAGTGGCCGAATAAATGTTGATGTATACACCGCACGTCTAGGGATACTAATAATATGATATAAGTTCCATGTGGGCTAAGTTATTGAGATGTTAGATGAGAGACTGCCGAAACTATTAGCTCTGTACACTATCGAAAAGGGAAGCTTATGATACGTTAAACTGAAGGACCTAGCAAACTACAGTGAAACTTATCTTCATTTGTTGGAAGGAAACATGAAAGATACACTTTACGAACTTGAATTTAAAGTAGATGGACGATAAAGACAAGACTTTGTTAATGAGGCTACTTCGTAAGTTCATATTTCAATATTTAGCCGTGTGAAGCACAATTTGTGTGAACGAAATTTATTTCGTAGCGAACACAGCCAAAGATTTATTTCTTCGATATTGAAAATGGGGATAGAACTGGTAAAGCTTAATTATATGCCACATCGCGAAGTACTACATATTTAATGTAGAAGAGAAAAGATATTCTTCACTTTATAAGAAAACGTCCTATCCTAAGGGAAATAAGAAAAGTCTGAGCTGAGATATTGGTACTCCTTAATTCTGAAGACTCTTCAATTATTCAATTATTATTGAACTGTAATATCTCATCGAAATTGAATTAAAAATTAAGCCTTTTAAATATTTATCCTCCCTATATTAAACATATTTTCAATCCTGCAGATTAGCAAAGCCGTACTGAAAAGATTTTTGTGTAAATTTTTTGTAAAATCTTTAAAGTATGTAATAAATCGAAAATATCTTAATATCCATAACTTGGGTATATAACGCCCTCTTTTTTTTATGTAATTTGCACGTGTTAAAGGGGATATGAATACACTTATACTAATTTTTAGAATACGTGCGTTTTTGTGGAAAGAGGAAGAGACAGAGTGGTGTACTTTGAAACTCAGGTGGTATTAAGTTCTGTAAACTCCAAGGGTGGCTGTCCAGATAACTGGGGAGTAGTTTGTTTGTTTTCGCTTTTATTGTCGTTGCTTATGATTCACAGTATTTTTTCCCGTCCTGCTGATGTCATCATCACGAAACAAATAGATAATTCTTGACATCAGGATTCGAACCGTGAATCAACAGCGCGACGAGCGATGATGTTACCACTACACCAAGGCCACCGTCTTTCTACTCCGGATATGGTCGAGGTCGTGAATTCGAATCTGAGACACATACATATTTTGTCGCTAATATTATTGGTGATCAGTTTAATAACTAAACTGCCTGCAAAATATGAAGGCAAAACAAATTAATTAACCAACAGAGAAATAAATCATCGACAGGAAAATAATAATTTTCAAATCTGCAAGTCCGATGATGCATCCAGCCCAAAATCTGTACCAAATACGTTGTGAATGCATTTGTTTCTCAACAATCACTCGTGGATTTTCTGAACCCCAAATTAGACAATTTTGACGATTAACAAAGCCATCAAGATGAAAATGATCCTCATGGCTGAAGATCATTTTGTTTGAAAAATCAGCATCCACTTATTGTTGTTGCATAATTCTTTTCTTTCTTGATGTTCTTTCGTGTAGCACTCCATTTTTAATACCCCTGAACAGTCAGCTGTCAAGCTGTCTTTTTCTTCGTTGGCCACACTCTACGACACAAATGGCGCAAATTTAAAATCTTGCGTGAATTTTGGGACACCCTTTACTTACATAATTTCTGATTTTCTACCTCTTTAGTTTGTGCTTATAAAAAACTGTATCTTGCTGATCAAATAATTTATTTTTTTGCAGAAAAAGACTCCTTGTTTACTCCTCCAGCCGATTTTGTTTTTAATTTTCTGCAATTCAAGGAATTATTCCCTCTGATCAGAAAACCATTGAATTGATAATTAAATAATTTGATTTTGCTGATTAAACGATCTTTAACTGCCGATTGATTAAATTGTAGCCTTTATTTTGAATTAATCTATACTTAATAATTTTATATCACCAAGAAGTCATATTTCTCCGTCCTGTAGACAATTAGTAATACGAATAAAGTCCGCGTATGATGCTGAAATAGCTTTCGTAGAGGTTTGGTCAGAGTAGAAGAACACCTATTCGAAATAAGGAGAGAGATCCAGTATAGCCACTGGACCTGAAGATATGCTATAATTGTTATCTTTAAACTGCTGGAGATGTTCGGAATAATATTTGTACTAAAAACCATTCAACATGATTCAGTGCTGCAAATAATGAACCTGAGAGACTAGCTTTCTGTTAGGAGTCCGTGATCATTGTAACCAAGAGGTGGAATCTTTCATTCTTTTCACGAAAGATCGAAAGGATTTACTGCCTTTATGTCATTGGCGTTTATTCCCTTTACTCTTAGACATCTCGTGGCTGCAACTCAAAATGGATTTATATTGCAAAGAATGTGATTAGGACAAATGTGTTTTAAATAAGATAGCTAACAACACATCCTCCCTTCGCCTTCTTTTAACCAAAATGGCGCCCAACTCACGGTGGATAGCAAACACAAAATGTTTTTCATAGACTATAACAAAACATTTTAAACCATTTAAAGGTTTTTCGAATTTAAATTCCTGACGTCTAGCACACCAGCTTGTTGCTTACCTACGGCATCAGGTTCATTCATCTGCAAAACATAAATTTTCTCAAATCCAATTCATGGCAAACGAGACGCATTATCTTGCACCAATCATTCGCATGTGTTAGCCCTTTGAAGTTAATCCAGTTGAACAGAGTATCCTCTAAAAAACTAAACATATTATTTCCGTTCCAACAATTCCAATAATTTCTTTCTTATCCTCCTTCTCTCAGCTCGAAACAATTTCCACTTACACTTTTTTTTTTATGCTCTGCTCTTATGATCCGACTACAAAAGGTATAACCAACAAGTAAATTATTCTTCAAAGTAAAACTTTACCATGTATACACTCGTGAGTAGAAAGGAAACAAAGAAATAAATAAACAAAAAAAAAATTATCCTACTTTTATAACAAAGCAAAAACCTGTAATCTCTGTCTTGTCTGCAGGATCAAAATAAATAAAAAAAATAAAATAGCTGCAGAAAAAGCAAATCCATAAGCTCTACAGCATTCAGATTAATAACAGAAGAAGAACCACAGCACAGTAACAACAAAAAAACTGGGAAGGACCTTCGTGCTTACAACAAACACAAAACCTTTATCCGTTAAAATTTTCCTACTGACTTTCAAAACGCTAGGTGATGACTTTTTTTGTTCCTTCTTTCTTTCTTTGGCAGGATAATTATTCCCTTTTATGCATTTTTTACATGAAATTATATTCAAAAGAAGACAAAGAGATGTGATAAGTGTTTTTTTTTTTTTTTTTTTGTCCTGCATCCTCATCTTCTTTTTCGATAAATTTAGATTGGTTATGCTCATCGAAGTGTGCAATGTGGATAGAAGCAACTTGGTAGACAAATTAAGGTAAAAGCAACGCGAAAGGACTTTTTATGTATAAGCTCATGGATTAGTTCAATCTGCACTAGTCAGGACTTTCGATTATAGTATGGTGGAGTAGGAATGCTTGATGAGCTTCACTATGAGTCATTGTGAATTCCGTAATGAGGAACCTAGAATTCCGAATAAGACAGGACTTAATGATCAAGTTTTTAAAGTTAAAATGAGCAAGCTGTTATAGAATTAATAGCTAATAAGCTCGAAGCTTGAAGCCCTCGCCAAACCTTTCCCTTTTTTTTATTTAAACAACTACCGGATATTCCATCAACTCCCACGGGTCCTTCTTTCACCAATCCTTCCCAATTATATAGAAAAGAAAATTGGAAAGCAGAAAAAATCGAAAATCCGCTCTCCCATGAACGATTCCATGAAATCCAATTTACAACTGGACATGGGATGCGCGGGGTACTGCGACAATATTTGCTTTTCGCGTTGTCTGCGTCCACACTGATGGATATTTGATTAATGTCGTTGGGGAATATGGAGACAAGTGGCGGTTAATAAGCGCGTCAAAGCGATAAGTGATTATTCGCCGTCATCGTTATTGGTTACCCATCATCATTGGTGTTCATTATCCACTTGATGATTCAAGTGATTAAAGAAGGACATCGCATTGACATGCATTAATTTTGGATACGTGACTCGAATGTCAATTGATTTGTGTGTGATGGTACTGCCAAGGGTGATAACCGATGGACGTGATGTATGCTAACAACTTCTTGGAAATTGGGGCTACAAGAATGTAACTGAGGATTAGGTATACCAACGTTCCTGCATACCCAAAATACTTGAAACACGCAAATTTTAATTGCTGCAGAATATAACAAGATGCTCAAGAGCGCTAAGGATGTTTTCAACATACTAGAGCACATGCTATGAGGATGAAAAGAAGGAAGATGGTGGCTATGGAGTTAAGAATAAGGGTGACAGTGGGAATTGTGAAGACGTAGAAAAGCTTTTAGGCATTACATGGGGGATTCTTGGAAATTTATTAAAAATATATCGTTCCATGAAAGTACTCGTACTTACATACTTTTTTTTCATAATTGGACTACTTTGTGAGCCGTACATTTTGAGAATATAGAATTTGCTTAGCAAAAATGATAACCTGATTCCTGAGAATGCGCCTTATCAACTTTGGGTAAGGAAATTTGACAAAAAATATTTTACAATAAGCCAATCACCTCCAGGTTATCTTAGGACGATAAAGGAAAGATATCAATATAATTTTCTTCAAAGCTACTAGTTTTGCAAAACTCCTGGCCTTAATTAACTTCATTTTATCCATTTATAATATTGTAATATGCGAGCTACGGCTCGAGAAGATAAAACGATATTCTGTGAAATTATTTCTTTATTTTCTAGTCTATAGAACAATTCAAGTTCACACTATACTATTCCTCGCAAACTCCTTCCTTACAAGGTCTCTTTCCTCTCAAATCACTTTATCTCCTTTCAATTACTTAATTCACAAATCCAAACTAATTACTTCTTCTTGTTAACTCTCAACTTTCGTAATGTCACAAAATTACAACTTCGCCCATTATCACTTTTCCAATCTCTTCGTGCGGTTCAAAACCAAATGCCTGGTCTCGATCGCCATCTGTCCTTATATAGAAGAAGTTTCTGATAGCCAGAAACTTCTAGCAAATTCTTCGACCACTGGAACAAGAAAATTCTGATGTAATAATTCCAGGATGACAGCTGCAGCCAATAATCTCTTGTTCTCTCTTATCCGTGATATTATCCGTCTCTTATCGTAGACACGAACTGTGGAGACTAATTGCAGACATGAACCTCGAATGAAAAGACACTTCGGAACAAAATTATGCCAGACACTTCGGAATTTGTTGCATTATGCTACATTATGTTACAATTTAATAATAATATGGCTCCTGTTAGAGTGCATGCGTATTCCGACGAGTTGTTGATGGTTGATTATTATGATACTATATACTATTTATACTACAAGCATTGATTTCGTCCTTTTCATAAGATAAGAAAGTAAATATTATCATATGCGAACAGATCTGATATAAAGGGTGACCAGATAGCTATGATGTTATTTTCCAATTATTATGTTTCAGTAGCTGTCAAAGTTACCAAAGACATCCAGCTGTCAAGATATTCAGTAAGGTTTGCCATTTCATCATGCATCGTTTTACGCTTCCCGAACGTGTGGAAATTATTAAAAAATATTATCGTAAATCCGGCTCAGTTGTAAATATGCAACATGAATTTCGTTGTGAGGTCGGTCGTCATCATGGCTTCAGTTCGCAGCAGTTCGTCGCTCCGTGGAAAAGTTTGAGCGTGAGTACACTCCTTTGGACCTTAAGCAACCAAGCAAATAGAGATCGGTGCGAAGTGAAGACCTACATCCATATAAGGTTGTGCTGATGCAAGAATTGAAGCCGAAAGACCATGCCGTGAGTTCGCTAATTGGGTGCTAAAAATGTTGGCTGGAGATCCGGATTTTGGCCAAAAAATTCTCTTCTCGGACGAGTACCATTTTTGGATCAGTGGCTATGTCAACAAGAAAAATTGCGGTTATTGGAGCGACTATTATCCACACGTTTTCGACCAAGCATCAATGCGTCCACAAAGATTGACTGTTTGGTGCGGTTTATGGCACGGCGGCATCATCGGACCTTATTTTTTTCGAAATGAGGAAGAAGACACTGTTCTCCGTTACCGTCAATGGTCCTCGATATAGAGCGATGTTAACCGACCATATAAGCGACGCAACGCTCGAAGTGGTGAAGGAGTCATCTCACGGACTGGGTCATCTCACGGAGAAAGTTAATCAATTGGCCGCCGCGATCATGCGACTTGACACCCCTCGATTATTTTCTCTTGGACTACATCAAGTCCTTAGTCAACGCTAACAAGCCAACCACTTTGAACGAGCCTGAGACGCTATTGCCGAAATAGCGGCGCACATATTGGACCGAGTCATCAAAAATTGAACAACCGTGGCATAAATACGATCTCCTCCAGTGATCGGTGCGCAAGGAAGCAGTCTCTAAAGTATATACATATGCAGAACGGACTACATTGATCAGCCATCAGTCTACAAGCTTGCCGCTGAACATTTTTTTTTTTTTATAAACTTAGGTTGAATCTTTACTTCAGATGGAAACTCACAACATGTAATTAAATCTTATACTCAGGGTGTTTTTTTTGGGACTGCAGCAGATTTAAATTGGCGCCATTTCTCACAGAGATGGTATTATTATGTGAAAGTTGGCAGCTGTCAAAGCCATTTCATCATATCATAGAGAGTGTTTTAGTGATTAAAACATTTTATCACAATGGTTCGTAGATTATTGCAACACAGTGTAAATTACCTGATTTTGTTGGTCGACGTGGAGTGCCTGTAAAGATCAGTATTCACAAAATTGTTCACAATATCGAGAACCTTCGCATAGTAAGTGATTTGCGGAAGCCTGGACCACGTCGTAAAGCGCGTACCTAAGAAAACGTTGACGCAGTAAGTGACAATGTTGAGTGAAAGTCAGGAAACTTCGATTTGTCCTAACAAATTGCTCAACAAATTAAGATTCCTCTGGACCTGCATTTCTTTCCGTACAGAATTCAAGTGACTCAAGAATTTCAAGAAAATGATTGAACGATATCCTCATCCTCGTAGAGTGACTGTTTGGTATGCGATTGGGGCTGGTGAGATAATTGGACCATTTCAATCGCCAGTTACAAAATTTGTTCTTGCCTGAAGTTGCTTCGGCTTCGTTTCCTAAACATGTATTTTCAACAAGACGATGCCACATGCTATACAGCCAGATTAACATTTCCTGGCAGAGTTGTCCAAATTTGGGGATATCAATGGCCGCCGCGTTCACCAGATTTAACAGCCCCCGACTTCTTTCTTTGGGGTTACTTGTACGCGTGTACGCTACCAAACTATCAACATTGCAACAATTGAAAGACAATATACGCAGCGAAGTTGCAGATATTCCAGATAAAATGCTGCAGAATGTGATGAAAAATGTGATTGGAAAGGCACGCGTTGGTGCCAGTGCTAGATTCCAACATTATTTTTCATCATTAATGGCATTGAATACATAATACATTTATAACAAAACCCAAAGATTTATGTGTTTGCTTTTTAAATGATTCCAATTTCAAATCAGCTGCAGGGACAAAAAACTACCTGTACTATAACATAAATATTAAAAAAAAAAAATTTCATCTTGGCAATTAGAAAAGGTGTTCCACCACATCATCATAGTACACTATGGTGCGTCACCGCGTCAGATGCTCTAAGATACGCAACAACAAAAGACCTAAATTTTGGTTGATTGATTGTACAGCATGCTTAAAACAAGGATTAATCTATCTAAACTGAGGGACTCCTGGGCAAGCAATTACTTTCATATACTCGTAGCAAAGTCAAATGCTATCCTTCTAGACCTAACATTTGAAAGTTTGTATAATATCCTGAGGTTATAACAGCCATCAACAATGGCTGGCAATGTCGTAGAATATTCAGCAGAAAATCTGTGCGTCCTTAAATAGTGCCCTGAAATCATATGTCAGTGTTTCTTTGTTAATCCGAAAGTTATTGATTCAAGTACTAGCCGAAAACAACAAGTCTTCTTTTCAATAAAATCATTTTAGCTACAACCAGAATATGTACAACCCGTAGGTTGCTATTTATTAATTTGATGAATAAAATCTAAGTTTCTCCAAACGCTATACTATGTTGTTCAAATAAACTTTGGAACAAATATTTGAGTACTTATTTAAGTGCAAAGTTACCATAAACTGGGCCAATAGGTCACCATAATAGTCCAAACTGCTACACGCAAACCTAGAAATGGCATTCAGTCATTATGGAGCACGAAACGTTTGGTAGTTTCATGTGGATTAATCAATTGAGCAACCTGATCCGCTGCAGCTGTATCGTCATATAAATAAGTAATCTTCAATATTCTCTTCAATTCTTGATTAAATTCACTTGAGCTCTAACATTCAATTCATTGACCTTCCCCATTCCACTCCAACATGAATCAATTACACCCGCAGACAAAACAAACTATGAACAAAATATTTATGGGCGACATAACATCCTTCCCATTTAATCCCCCACACAATATAGGTTTGAGCAACCCCCACGCATCCTCGCAAATATAGGGTTACATGGGATCACGAATCAGCTAGTGTATCACAAAATCTTGTATCGACAGTTAGTAGCAACAAAAAAGAAGTTAACATTGAAGCTAATATCCAATTCCAATATTAAATACCACCTAATCCTTTGTAATTTTCTCGCTCATAATCTTGATAAAGGGAACCGACTGATTGTACTCATATGAGAAAGAAGGCAAGTCCTTGCCAAAATTCATGAGCACGCACGCAACGCCCAGCATCAGCACACACACAAGCTGACTCTCTGACAAAAGGTAATTTTCATAATTTCTATTCGCGCCACATTCTTTAGTTGCGGTACAGAGAGTGAAAGGATAATATCCTTAACTCCCACTTAATGTCTTTAACGCAGGTGTGGGATGTGTTGATTTTTATGCCACATTTGACACGTGCCTCTTCCCCCGTACATATAATTTGTTTTATTTTATTTAATCTTCCATGCTTCCTACTCCTGCTGCTATGTGCGCTTTTCCTCTCTTTCCGTTTATTAAATTCCAAGTTGAATGATTAAATTCCATTTAAAATGCCCTCCAAGGGGAACGGATCGGCATCCTGAAAGGTGGAAAAGACATTAGATTTCGTCGCAGGTGCCTGTTGAAAGAAAGTCAATTGCGTGAGGATTTTCTGGAAACAGGAGTGCAATGATGCATGCAATTTAAAATCTTTCTAATCCCACTTAAATTCTTAGGTCGTTAAATCTGATTAAATATTTTTAAGAAATGTCATTGTCTGTGCTTTTTTTTAATGCGAATACCGTCAGAGTACCAAATACCATCATCCCTATCCACAAATGTGTATCCTTTTCTCAAGGTGAATTTGTGGTTTTTTGTTTATTATCGACTACTTTAGATATTCATCGTCATGGAACCACTTTGTATGGAGAGTATTTCGAATCGAAACCGAAACCATAAAATCCTACCGAATAATGGCATACAATTTATTTGAAACGTTTTAGACTAAACCAGTTATGGTTTCATCTATTTACGACGATTGTACTTCTCGAATGGTAATACATCAAATTGCTTGAAGGATTTGTGCGTGCCAAGGATTTTTCTTTGATGATTATGAGATTTATTACGAGGAATTCTATTGACTGGACGTACAAAATGATTTTTGCTATATTTTCAGTTGAGGAGATTAGAAGAAAATCGGTCAATGACCTGCAATATTGAAAGTGGGTGACGTTGTGGATTTGTAAGCCGTAGTATATAGATACGGTAGATCAAATCTGACCTTCTGGCATAATAACTTAATAGTTCTTCAAATTTGCTGGACCTAATATATGAAATTCTAGCCAATTCTAGTTAATTTCTTCTTGCACTCTCAGGTGGAATAAGTAGGAAGAAAAATTCGCTGCAATTTTATATACACACTCGTAAATAAGAGAACTTGTACAAAAATTAAATTCTGATTAAAATTTTATATATTTCCCAAATGCTGACGCTGTTATCTTGTAATGGCGTCTAAAATATGGTTGTTGACTATTTTTTTGGAAAGTTTTGGAAAATATTCATTCGGAACTCGAAAAGAGCAATAAATCTGCTGCTCTCTTTCATGACCTCAGCAAGGTATTTGACTTAGTAAGTCACAAAGTTTTGCTGAAGATTTTGTACAGAATGAGTTTCAGAAGTAACATCCTTAAGTGGTTCACGTTCTATCTTCAAAATAGAAAGCAATTTGTGCATGTAAATGCAACCTTAAGTGAACCATTGCCCTACATAGGTGCAGGAGTTCCCCAAGGATCAGTTCTTCTTCTCTTTCTTAAAAGAAAAAAATGTTTCTTTTGCTGATGATTTGTCTCTCTCTTATGCTGCTTCCTGTGTAGATATTATAAGACAAAGAATAAATATAGAGTTGTCCTTGCTAAGCAACTGGTTTGCTTATCATCAGATGGTGCTAAATAGTGAGTCTAAGATCATGTCCTCTTCCCTATCGAATCAATATTCTATCTATGGATTTGGTTACTATACTCCAAATTGTGATTATCCGAGCTGTGATATGAATTGCATGCAGATGGAATCTGTTTCAGAATTCTAATATTTTGGTATAAGTCTTGATTTTAATTTGAGTTGGAAAGCACATATAAATAATATTAGAAAAGCTGTGTACATAACTATGAATAAGGGTTTCCAACTACGAAAATTGGTACCCCCTAATCTACTATAATAGTTTCCATCTACTATGCGCCAAGATTATAGTATTTCTTACTGGAGCAGTGCATTTGTTAGCAACTTAGAACCTCTTATCACAGCTCAGGAGAAGATATTCGGAGTAATGATGCTCAAACCCCAATGGAAGACTTCGCTTCCATTGATCAAATCTGCGAATGTCCCGCCAGATATTTTTAAAGGGTGGTTAAGTTTTAAGGGCCGATGTTGATTTTGAATAAAACACAAATTATTTAGGAAATTACTGTCATTTCTTTTTATTATGATAATATTGGTATGGTTCAATTATGTATGGAACAAAATATCGGCCAAATGGCCGCCGCGACCATCCGATGGTCCAAATTTTCGATGACGCTGAGGCATAATTGAGGTTCTATGCCGTTAATGTGCCGAATTATCTCATCCTTTAGCTCTTGAATTGTTGCTGGCTTATCGACGCACATCTTTTCTTTCAAATAACCCCAAAGAAAGAAGTCCAACGGTGTCAAATCACATGATTTTGGCGGCCAATTGACATCGCCACCACGTGAGATAACACGGCCATTGAATTTGTCGCGCAAAAGAGCCATTGTTTCGTTAGCTGTGTGGCAAGTGGCACCATCCTGTTGAAACCACATATCGTCCACATCCATATCTTCCAATTCGGGCCATAAAAAGTTCGTTATCATCTCACGATAGTGAACACCATTCACAGTAACTGCCTGACCGGCCTCATTTTGGAACAAATACGGCCCGATGATGCCGCCAGCCCATAAACCGCACCAAACAGTCACTCTTTGTGGGTGCATTGGTTTTTCGACAATCACTCTTGGATTATCATTCGCCCAAATGCGGCAATTCTGCTTATTGACGAATCCACTGAGGTGAAAATGTGCCTCATCACTGAAGATGATTTTCTTCGAAAATTGATCATCCACTGTTGCCATTTCTTGCCACCATTGTGACCATTGACGACGCTTGAAATGGTCAAGAGGCTTTAGTTCTTGAGTCAATTGCACCTTGTAAGCGCGTAAATGCAAGTCTTTATGCATAATGTTCATCAACGACGAGCGTGAGAGGTGCAATTGTTGGGCACGACGACGAGTTGAGGTGGACGGCTCTTCAGCCACACTATCGCGAACAGCAGCAATATTTTCTGCAGTACGAGCTGTACGAGCATGCACTGGTGTTTTCACATCTCCTACAGACCCGGTTTGCACAAATTTTTGCACGATTTTTCCGATTGTACGCACATTTGGACGATTAAATTGACCGAAAGAATCACGAAATGCACGATATGCATTTTGATTTGAACGCCCATTTTCATAATAAGCCTGAATAACTTTAACGCGTTGCTCGATTGTGTATCTTTCCATGGTTCAAATTGAGTTAGTCTGAAATTGAGAAATGTCAAATTAAATGCAGAAAAAAACTTGACGTTTAGGTGTGGTTCACATTCAACATCGGCCCTTAAAATTTAACCACCCTTTATATTTGCAAGTACTGTTCTATTTGCTAGGTGGTTACACCAATCTTAGTAATAATGAAATTTATCTACTAAGGTCTGCAACCTCAGTAACAATGCAAGAGCTAGAACTGAACACTCAGCTTGTAAATGAGCCTACACGTATACCGGACATTGAAAGTCATGCCGCCAACACTTTGGACTTGTTTCTTACTTCGCACCCTGATAAATACACTATTGATGTTTTAGCGCCTCTAGGTCGGTCTGACCATAATACCGTATTAGCTAAATTCTCGTACTCTGACCACTCAGAAAAAACTCCTAAAAGAAAAGTATGGCAATACGAGAAAGCCAACTGGAACGGCCTTAATAGCTTCTTTAGGAGTTTAAACTGGTCACTATGCTTCCTCGATAGCGATGTGGATACCGCTGCTGATATGATCACTAACACTATACTCTTAGGTATGAATGACTTTATTCCTAACAGAATAAAGAGCATTAAACCTAAGGCATACTCGTGGTTTGACCAGAGGTGTAAAGAGGCTATCAGGTTGAAAGACGTAAGTTTTCGGTCTTATAAAGCCAACAAATCTGAGGAAAACCGAAAGAAGTTTAAACAAGCAAGAACAGACTGCAATGCCTATATTCGACGTGTAAAATTCTTACATGACCAAAAATTGAGGCAAAAAATCCTACAATGTCCCAAAGGTAGTAAAAATTTTTGGTCATTCGTCAAAAATATTAGAAATTCTGCCTCGTCTGCCATCCCCACGCTCATTTACAATGGCATTCCAGCTGTCAGCTCCTTAGACAAAGCAAATCTGCTTGCTGCTCATTTTGCAGCGAACTCCACGCTGCCAGATAATGCTTTGTCTCGACCTGTATTTGAGAGCGTCACATTTTCCATGGGACAAGTCCACTTTCGCACTCGTACAGTTGCAGGAGTACTCAAAGGTCTTAACATACACAAATCCGCTGGTCCAGATGGTATCCCCCCATAGTTCTGAAGAGGTGTTCTTCTACGCTGGCAAAACCTCTGCGTAAGCTTTTCTGTCTATCCTACTTTTCAGGGCTCTTTCCGAGTAGATGGAAAACAGCATTTGTCCAGCCCGTCCCCAAAAAATGCGAATCTTCCTCCCCGTCCAACTACCTACCCATTGCACTTACGTACCTTCTTTCCAAGGTCATGGAAACGCTGATAAATCGTCAGCTTATGAAATATCTCGATTCACGAAAACTCCTTAATGACCGGCAGTATGGTTTTCGTAGCGACAGGTCCACTGGTGATTTGATGGCATATCTCATCGAGAAATGGAACCAATCTCTCCATCACTTCGGCGAAACCAAGATGGTTGCGCTTGATATTTCAAAAGCATTTGACAGAGTTTGGCATCAGGCTCTTTTGTCGAAAATGCGTGCATATGGCATCGATTAGAAATTACCTTTCGGATTAGAAATTACCTTTCGGGGCGTTCAATACAAGTTGTTTTGGACGGCTTCAAGTCTGCAATTTACCAAATAAATGCTGGTGTTCCCCAAGGCTCTGTTTTGTCTCCGACTCTCTTTTTTATTTTTATAAATGATCTCTTGTCTGCAACTCTAATCCAATCCATTCCTTCGCTGATGACAGTGCCCTCAGTTTTTCATATTCGTTCCCTAACTCACGTCCTTGCTCTTCGGCCGTAGAAGGGGAACGGCAACGTATGTTAAACACATTAAATTCCGACCTGGACAGCATAATTAAATGGGGTTCAACAAACAGAGTGGAATTTAATGCTTCCAAAACACAATGCTGTCTTCTGTCTCTCAAGCGAAACCAAAACCCTCAACCATTATCCATGGATGGTACTTGCATCATTGAAACCGAAAGACTTGCCATTCTCGGTATTAACCATCTTCGATGGAACGATCACGTATTCGAGGTCGCAAGAAATATTTTACCCCGTCTGATTTGGCCTCAATTTATAAGGCATTCATCCGCCCTAAGCTGGAATATAACGCCCATATCTGGTCTGATGCACCCAAGACCGTTTTGCACATTCTTGTTAGGGTACAAAATCGCGCGTTAAAACTTATAGGTGATAGGGAAATTGTGAATTCCATTCATTCACTAGAACATCGGAGAAATGTCTCCTGTCTCTCCCTGTTTTATCGTTTTTTCTACAAAAAATGCTCCAGTTGCATTCCCCCCCTTCAAAATTGCACCCGCAATACGCGACATGCTTCGAATGCACATCAGTTTACCCTAAAGCCAAAGTCGCACTGTCAAATATAGGGATTCATTTATAAGCCGAACAACACGAATGTGGAACGATCTACCAGGCTCTATATTTCCCCATCACTACTACCTTCAAACATTCAAAGCCAACGTGCATAGGTACCTCCTCTATTCCTCTACCCTCTTTTCCCTGACGCCCGTGCCCTGAAACAATTAAAGGGTATTAATACTCCCTTTGGCGCGCGCAGATTATAAAAAAAAATAGAATGGGAATCTAGATTCTTTAGAAGACTGATAAATTGGTTACTGTCTAGATCAGATGTATAGATACTGACGCAAGTTAACCATATGCTTTCTGCTTTAAAATATTGGAACAATTCATCAATATAAATTTTACTTAATAATAACTAATTGCAGAATTCATGGCTGTATCATATATAAAAATAAATATTCTGAGTAAATATTATAAAGTTGAATCTATTAAATCCATTAAATTGATTGAATATATTAAATTATAGAATGAATATTGCATAATTGAAATGGAAATGAATCACCTTAACTCATATATGGAATTTGATCAAATCCTTGGAGCCATTTTCGAGCAATTCGACTTTTTTTCAAAGTCGGCCATCAGTAAAGTACCGTTACTTTAGAATGAAAATTCGGATTTCCCCTCGAATTGTGAACTCACTGACCCCAGATATGAGGAAAATCCGTCCAGCTGTTTAGGCTGCATTGGGCCATACATACATAAAGACTGATAAACAGACAGATAGACATTGAGAGAACCACTTTATTGAGTTTCTCTATTATAGCTATGTCAATATGTATGTCCGCAATATCATATGACATTAAATGAAAGCTGAAAACATAATGAATACAAATACATACGAGTATGTAAAAAATATTTTTTTCGGACAGAGTGTGTTAAACAAAAAAAAAAGCTCAAAAACCATCGCTTAATGGATTTTTGAAAGCCTGCCCTCTAAATCTTATCTCATTTTTTTTTTTGGATATATATTTGGGTATATATTGTTACGAATGTGGGAAAATCGGCAAAATTAAGCGGAAAACGAGAAATTAAATAAAAACTGAGCTGTGGTTCCCGAGGGGGCTAAAATTGTTAATTCTACTTCAATTTATTAGTATGAATGGACCACGATTCAATTTCGGTCGCGTCCGCGTTGCTGGAAATCGTGGTAATGGCCATGGTATTAGCTTTATTGGAAAGATAATTTCATGCCATTAGTAATTAAATATGACTTCGGGCCTATGGGCACCAAGGCTGGTTCGAATAAAGCGCAATCTGGAAGTCCATTTTCGAGCAGCTGGGGGTCTGTCGGCAATAATTCGGCTAATGTTTGCTTCCAAATCGTTAATCGTCTCTGATTTATAGTGTACCTACACAAAATAATCCAAAGGTGTTAAATCATACGACCTTGGAGGCCAATTCGCAGGTTCATTGGGTGGAATTATGCGCTCACCAATTCTTCCTTGAATAAATTGATTGTAGGGGAACGAAATAGTCAGTAAACATGGATCTATAGCGCTCTCCAATGACAAACGTTCTCTCCAGCATCACGTTTGAAGAAATATGGACCAATGAATCCACCTACCCATAAAGCACACCAAACAGTGACTTTTTGTAGATGTAACGGCGTCCCGATAATAGCTTATGGATTTTCTTCCTCCAAATGGGGCAATTTTGTTTGTTCACGTAGCCATTCAACCAAAAATGAGCCTCATCGTTCAACGAAGTTTTGTGGTCAAAATGAGGATCAACAACAATCTCGTTTTCGGCCCATTCACCGAACGTACGACGCACACGATGGTCAAGCGGATTCAATTTTTGCACGAGCTGGATCTTATAAACTCGTGAACCACGATCTTTCTGCAAAATCTTCTATAAAGTGGATGGACACATCTCCAATTACTGTGCATGGTGGCGAATCGACTCATTCGGGCCCTCCTCAGTACTACACTCCACAACACTCCACACTTCGGTGAGCACCGTACAATGTCTCTGCGGATGCGTAATATCAATTAGAGTATGCGTGGTGTGAGGAAAATCCATGGTTATTCGAATTACTTGCTCCGATGGATGATTATGTCGACCGTAAAATGGACATAGCGCACGGTAAATTTGCCGAACTCCACTACGATTTTCGTGCAAATTTGCACAATTTTGAAGCCTTGTTCTGGCGTAAGTCTATTCATGGTAAGTCTATTCAATGGCATACCAAACTGAGCAGAAATCAGCTATCAGCTGTCAGCTGCCAAATTGGCTGTCACTGGAAAAAGCATTGCCACTTCGAAAAACAAACCTGTAAAAAAAAACCTTTACATACAAATCAAATTTCTCCAAAATCTCTTTAGTTGTTCTCGAACAAGTCGATAATCAATGAATGTTTTTTTTAACCTGGTCCCTTCAGATATGGTTATATCCTTTTGTTCCCGAGATTAGGAACTCGCCTAAGAAAGTAAAAATATCAACTTAGAGGCAGACTTGAAAACTTGTACCAGAGACAGGACCACAAGATCTGTAGAAGATAGTTTACATATATGAGTCAGAAAAACGTCTGCAGTTAAGAAGACATCGTCATCTGGTAATTTTGAAATACGAATACGCTATTTTCTTAATCACTATTAAATATTGACTTTTGCTGTCGTTTCCAATCCTATTTCTTTCTTTCTAAAAGTGCAAACAATCAATATTATCCAATCTAATCAATAACCCGATTCCACCGAAAAGGATTTAACTTGCACAGAATTTGCAACTCATACTAGGGATTAACTTTTCACCTACATGCTCTGGACTTGAATCATAGAGGTTTATATTGCCATTACCATGCCATAACCGTAGTATCCTTTTATTCCTCAATTGGCTTTCAACTGTGAATACAATCGTTTATGTTTAGTACCTTTGTTCAGTATGTACTCGAATATACCCTTGCCACCGACACCTACTCTTACTTTCTCCTTAACATAGTGTCATTTCTAGAACACGGTTCTAGATAGTTTCACTTAAGTCCGGGACCATTTTGCTAATGTAAACGTTTCGAATGTACCCATTCAGGTGCTGTTGCTGCAGGTAATTCCTGTTTTTACAGTGCTGCAGGGATCGCTTTCCAGGCGTTACAGCTATAAATTTTCATTTTCTCTGTATGAAGATTCGGGCAATAAAGGGCACTTACATTTTGTATTTGCATTATATAAACACACATATAAGCAGATTTCTGATAAATGAACCGCAGTCCACGGTCATGTCTAAAACTGTACAAATAGTGTATACCACCATTTATCCCAAAAGGATTCCACATTCTCCGTATATTTTCCTACTAAAATTTGTCACATACATATGAGTGGATATGGGGCCAATTACCAGGAACTTCTCCACCAGCATAAGAAAGTAACAGAAAAAAAAAAATATCTCCAAAAGTTGGTCCTTGCTGATAGTGATGACATATTTTGACATTCAAGAGAGAATACGCCATCATGGATTCCATCCAAGTATTCTTCTGCAAAATTCACACAACCCAAAGTGAGCCGTTTAAATATGTATATCCTTGAAGGATGACATATCATTAATTCGCAATTTATATTACTTAGGATAAGAGTTGAAAGGATACCTGACCAAAGAAAGAAAAAATGGAATGCTTGAGAGATATCTTATAAACACACAAATACCATTCGAGTGTGTTTATGAGATATCTTCCTTTTTTCCCTGAAAGGAAAACATCCTGCGAATAAATCATGGAGAAACAAAAATCACTTTTAGGATGAAATATTTATTTGCAACATATTGTTGTTTCCTTTTGCGTGAAAGCATGTTTTTTTTTGCGATCCGGAAACGGAAGAACAAAATTGTCAATGTTTTACGTGTTTTTTCAATTTCGTGTATTGGGAGTGGGCATTCAGCAAGTACATGTCTTGAAAAACGATAAAATGACATTCTGTCGTTTGAAATTTTGTTGAAGTTATTGGTTGCGATGTGTACAGGATGAATTTTCTTCCTGTCTTATATAGTTAATATAAAAAAAATAGTACCAATGACTGAGAGCATGTAATCTATATTCTCATCCAGCATAACAATAACATTAGTCAACTCAGTTTATACAAAAAGGCCAATTCGTAGCTATGCTTTCAAGTTAAGTTTTTCGCTGCTGAATACAAAAAAAAACAACAGGGAATAGAACATGTAAATATTAATGTAGTAGTCTAGTCAAACTTCGGAAAATAGAGTGGTATCTGCACCTCAGGTAATTTCCCTTTTCGATTCTAAAAAAAATAAATACAATAAATAATACATGTATACATGCAGAACTCGTATACTCGTATATCTAAATAATAATAAATTACCAGAAAAATGTAAACAAAATCAATCAGTTAGGTGGGGATAATTTAAGTAAGGGTGGCTGTCTGTACTAGGGTAAAGACACACTTATACCAAAGGAGGTCCATTGTGATACCACTGGATTGAACTCTATTCAACCTACATTGCGGGCTAATGGAACCAGTCGGAGCTTGTCATAAAGCGTAGGACGCTACTGACTTCAGTATTTGCCAGATCGATGAGATCGTCGAAGAAAGTAGTTCCCAGATGAAGAAATCTTCTTTTGGACATGCCTAAACAGGTAATAAGAAAGTGGAAGATTGATTCTTTCTCATCTTCATCTCTGCAACTCCTGCAAAAATTATTCGAAAAGAGGCCAAGCCTTTTAGCATATGAACCTATACGATAGTGCCCCATGAGAGGACACTGACGACGGAGATGATTTGCAATCACTTGAGCATTACAGTGTTTTTGATCTTACTTAGGCCAGATCTTTTTGGCCACCAAATATATCGTGCTATACTCCTATTTATGGTTGGCTTTATTGGTAGCATCCAGGTTGAGTAAGTACTTACATGTAGCGAGAGGTATACCTAAGTACAGCTTCTCTCGCAAAATACTAAGGGTAGTACCTTTTCCAGCAAGCTCGTCAGCCTTATAATTTGCTCTGTGGCGACACACCCAGCATAGGTGATAGTTGAATCGCTCAGCCATCTCCAAGAGAGACAGGCGGCAATTTAAATCGGCCTTAGATGTAGTGAGTACGATACCAGGGACTTTATTGCCGCTTGGCTGTCCGTAAAAACGCAAATATCCTTAACAGATATTACATTACATTTAAGACAGGGCTTCCTTAATCGCTACTGTTTCCGCCTAAAATGATCTGGGATGCGGATGGAGATACTGAAATTGAGATCATCGGAGAAGACACCACCACCCATTTTATGTTTTAGAACCGTCTGTGTAGAAATTAACTGTACATTGATGCTCAGTGACAGCATAATCCCACTCATCTCGGGCGGTAATTGTTGCATGGAAGTTGCAGTGGAGTGTTTCGATGTAGTGCAGTCGGTATTTTCGGGTATAAAATTGAATACATACATCAAGAATAGGGGAGCTAGTTTGATACTTAAACCACTGAGTTTTGAGACGAATGACTGTACCAGAGCTCATTTGTTAGCCGATAATATCCAAAGGTAATAGATGGAGCATTACATTTAATGCTGTGAAGGGAGTGATTCTTAGTGCACCGCTGATGCATTGCATGCGGATCTCTGCACTTTTCTTAACCCTTTATGTTACTGTACGACATTACTGTAACAAACCAAATAATTCCTATGAAATTCCAAAACATACATTTTATTCCGTTTTAAGCCGCCAAGCTAGACTGAAAATGAATATACGTTGGAAGAAGAGGAATTTAGAGGTAAATGAAGAACAACTTCGATTTATGGGCAATGAAATTTTGCCATCGGGATTCTTAGACCTCGATACATCGGTACAATTCTTCCTGAAATTATTTCCTCACGAATTGATTCAATATATCACCTACCAAACCAATCTTTACATCGTCAAGAAATATCCCAGCATAACTTTTCGGGTCATCGAGACAGATATATGTACAACAGTTCATTAGAGTGGCGTATATCATGTCCTTAGTACACCTTCCAAGAGTAACAAAATATTGGAATGGTAATATAGGAAAACCCCTGGTAAAAGATACAATGCCAGTGAACAAATTCGAAAAGATTAGGCGATTTTTCCATTTCAATGATAATTCTAAAAATGTTCCTCGCGATCATACAAAATGAGCAAATTTGCTCCACAAAAGCCAGACACAATCTGAAACGCTAAACGCTAAGGTTTCGCTTATAAGTTTGAACCCGAAACAGGAGCAGAGAATATAATTGGTCCTAGTGAGCCAGACTTGGGAGCCGCGTCAAATGTTGTCGTCAGGCTTTCGCGTGAAATGCCGCGCAACCAAAACTACAGACTATACTTTGACAATTACTTTATGTCTTTACCACTATTAGAATATCTTTCCAAACAGGGCATTATTAGTCTAGGAATGACGAAATCGTATATCCGACTGTAAACTGCCCACAGGTAAAGAGATTTTGAAAAAAGAACGATGTATTTTTATTTATTAAAACCTAACATAAAACCAACTATTTGAGAAAATATACGTAGTTGAGTTATAAAGGGTTAAAAAGTTGAGGTGTACATCTTTATCCAGAGCCATACACCTTACGATCACGCCTTGTATTAGTGTCGGCCTGATAGCAGACACGTATAGCCAGAGTACGGTACGGGGTTGCATACACTCGCTTTTCTAATGCTTTTAGTAAATTGGAATTTTCAATTTACTATCCAAAATAAGACCCAACAATTTTGCATTGCCAGGAAAGTTAAGACTGGTTCCCATTTTTAGTAGGAGGATTTATAGGAGGAGCCTTGTATTTTCTTGTAAAGAGTACCATTTCCGTTTTGTGATACCTAATCCACTTCTTGAGGTCTAAGCAGAGAACAAGTTCAGAGTATGTTGAAGTACCACTATTAAAGTATTTAAGTATTTAGCGGAGACAGCAATAGCAACGTCATCTGCATAGACAATCACTTTACATACTATCTTTCCAGGTCAACTAGTAGCATATTTACCACCAACTGGAAAGAAGAGGAGACAGAACACCACCTTGAGGTCTGCCGTGAATTACAAGCCTGCGATCTGATACTCCCCCAGTTTTGTGTCAACAGCCCTTGATTGATTAACACTCCAAGCGGAAGACTCGGCTCCCAGACTTATACACACAGTGCACACGAGTGAGTGCATATCCATCTCAACCGACTTGCATTTGCAATACTCATGTTGGGACGCATTTGGCTTGGTTTTGTTGACACTGGTGAGCAAGTAAGCATCAATCAATCTTTTCTGCGTTTTTAGTGTGAAGGGAAAGAGGCTAATGGTCGGAGATCCTTTGGATTAACATACATGTGAGCTTGTACCTGCTATAGGTATGAAGACACCTTCACCCGGTCCAAATTTGAAGAATGTGGACAAGATCCAAACCATCCGTCACGGTATTATTTAGCCAGGGTAAAACCATATATGTTGCGGGTATAATACCGCCAGGACCCTGCGAAATGAATGGTCTGAAGCCACTTATGCTACTCGATAGTGTGGAGATATTCTCAACACATCGCGCAGCAACTGAGGAGCTACCAATGAAATAAGTGTCCAGAAAAAATTCAGTGATTTCTTCACTGGAAGTGGTCCAGTGGCCATCTACTTTAATCAGGTAACTGGAATAGTTTGACTAGTGGAGAGGATTTTGCGCAGCCTAGAAGCCTTTGAGGACTTTGAAGTGGCTGCAGGATAAGAGCTACTCTTTCCTCAATGACTTCTTATATAAGTCGGGAGACATTTTGTACATAGATATCCTAGTCAGTAGTCTATATGGAGCCTAAGCTTTATCATCCTAAGAGTGCCAGATTTGGCGTTCAGCCATGGTGGTTTGACAGTAGGTTTATTTAAGGTTTCCCTGTAAAGGGACCAATTAGTTTTCTTGTAATTTCTTAAAACTTTTTGGTTTGGAAGTTAGTCATCAGGGCCAAATTGGAGGTAACGATGGTCTGAAAAGAAGTACTCCTCGGTGACTTCCCAGTCCTTAACCATGTGCAAGATATGATCGGAAACAAGTGTAATGCCTAGGACTTCTTGTGTATTTTGGGTAATAAAGGTGGGTTTAAAACCCATATTACATAAAAGGAAGTTAGTGTATAATTAAAGCATTCGCGTTGCATCCTATAATAATGCCAGTTTTTTGAATCTCCGTAACTGCAATCATCAAGGTCCCTTAGAGAGGTCTTCGCAAGGATACAGGATCTCGATTTATAATCAAAAATCCCGAGCTCACAATCCCTGTTACCACCAACTCACGGTTCCTGGATCAAGACTATATCTTCCCCAAGTTTTGATAATCGAAGAAGAAAGACGGCAGAAGCCGCTTTGGTTTGGTGAAGGTTAATTTGTAGTGTTAGCCTCCTCTTGCAGAGAGAGGTTCTGGAGATCACTATTCAGCTCCATGTCCGCCAACATAGAGTCGACCCCCAGAAAAGTTATAGTGAAGAGAAGACCATAATTAGGATCTGGGTTTATACGATCACTGCACGTCTCCTTGTCCGCCAACTTAGAGCCGATCATCAGAAGAGATCGTGCAAAGATTTGTGGACAAGGAACAGTTGGAAGAATCAAAGCACGTGTTATCGATCGGGATCCGGTCCTTCTCTAGTCGCGCTCCTGGCAAAACTTCCCCCAATTTAGAGACATCAATTTTATAGGTATCTTTCGATCTTTGATGTACACAGGCAATGATTTTAGCATGCCCTTTATGACAACCACCGTCTTGACAAGAGGGTGCAGGACCGGGCTGGTCTCTAAGCACCTGGAGAAAGTTAGTCGCGAGCTTCACTTCCACTTTCTTCCACTTCTCCATAGTGATGCTGCTATCTGGATCACTACAACAACCGCGATTTCCAAGTACTTTTTAAGTACTTGATTAAAGGGCTTGGTAGAAGTGCTTGAGGGAGTCCCCATCACTTAAATTTTGAAGGAGCTTCAGTTGACCAGCTTAAAGATGTTTTTTGCCTTTCGAATTTCTCGTTTTCTTAAAAATTTTATCGCTTAGTTAATTTGAAAATTAAGCATCGATCCTGGACAAGGTTCAGATGTTTTTTTCAGAGGATCATTTTCCATATTTTATATATTTTTTTCTTATGTGATTTCATAATATTTGACCCACGAGTAGCGTACGAGTATAAATATCAATTAGTCTTCATAAGGATCCATATTATGCAAGTAGGGCACTACTTACTGTGGGCCTCGTCATAGCGCCCACTGGACCCCGTTAAGGCTATCTTTACGCCCAGTCTTTCACCCCTCGGCATGGCTCTAGCGCTTACACCACCAGATACGTCACCCTAACTCAAGGTTGAGTTGTTCTTAGTTTCGTTCAGAAGACAACTGAGTGACTGTAAGCATTTGGGAGATAAACTTTATTAAAAGTAAAGCTCAAGTTGCTTACGCCTCTCAAATGTCTTTCAGTGATCGCCATCGCCGTCACCTCAAGCCCACAACCCATCGGTTTGAAATTTGTTAATAAACTGTTAAAGTAAAGCTAGGGACATTAAACGAGCAAAAGCGTTTACTGCATCGCTGAATCCTAATCCGAAATCAGAATTAGAAAACTCCAAATATCAAATTTGATATGGCTGTCGCGATCCAAATACGAAGGGTCTTTGAATAAGGGCGCTCGATCTTTAAAATTTAATAGAACGATCTGTCTACGAAGTATAGTCAACATTTTTATTAAGGATTTTAAGTACAGTCTATGTCATTATGTTTTTAAAATAATATATTCAAATGACTTTCACGGCTTCATTTGCACTAGTCAATCCAAGAGACCCAATTTTGGATAAATCATCCACAAAATCGAGATTGATATCAGGAATAACTTGAATGACTTAGTTCTCCAGGTTTTTATTGGTATAGGTCAGCGACTTCTAAGGGTATTGAATTGCACGACCGTGGTCTCTTCTCGAAATAACGCGGCCCAGAAACTTTTACCTTGCACCATCTTGCTAAAACCACATGTCACCTATGGCCATGTCACTCAATTCTGACAAAAAATATCGGGTATCATCTCTTGACACCTTTTGCTGTTGGTAGTTACCGCCTCTCATTTCGAAAGACCTATAGTCCGACGCCACCTGACTGTGGATTGTCGTTCTTCCACATCCAATAATTTTGATTACATGTAAAGTCATTCAACAAAAAATAAGCTATAGATGGTTTTTTGACCCAAATTGGGATCCAATTCTAACTGCTCGAGGGCCCAACCATCGAATTTTCGACGCATTCTGTGGTCTCGTAGATTTAGTTCTTGAGTCAATTTAATCGGTGATAGCAGAAATATTCTCGTTCGACCGAGCGTTGCCGTAATGCTTATGATCTGTGAAGAGGGCAAACTACGACCTTCGAGCATGTGTTTGAAATGTTTTACAGCTGAATATGCACTGAACAGCTCCCAATCGTAAGGACTGTATGTGCTTTACATCGACAATAGCTTACGCGAGAAGAATCCTAGTGGTTGCCAAGAATTCCTAACGAACTGTTGGAGACCGGGTCCCACAGCGAAGTCGAAAGCATTGACCATTAATGCCAGTTGGCCGGATGCATTAGGGTGAGCCAATATTGTAGCTGCAGACAAGGACTCCTTGCATTTATCGAATGCTGTTGTGTTGTAACTAGTTCATTTGATCGGAGTTCGGTCTTTCTTCTTGTTTCCCTTGATTAGAGTCTGGAGTTTGAATTGCATGTTGACAGCATGCGGTATAAAGCGGCGATACAAATTTATCATTGCTGATGTGTTTGGAACGGCTGAAGTTCTTGATAGAATTCACCTTGTCTGCCAATTGTTTGATACCTCTTGCGCTAATCATGTGACCAAGGAAACGTACTTCTGGCTATCTGACACAATGTTGATCACCATTCCCACCATCTTGGAGGCATTGAAACACTTTACTTAAATGCATGTAATGATCAAAATATCGTCGATATAGGAGGGAGCGAACTCGAAGTCTCTCAGCATGTCATCACGAACCGTTGGAATGTTTGTCCAGCGTTCCGGAGACCAAAGGTCCGCAATTTCGTCTGTGATTTTGTCCGCCAGTGCAGCAAGCCCGGAAAGATTTCCATTGCTTACCAAAATGAGTTGCGGTAGGCGCTGTAACCACAGAGTTTTCAACAGCTCATCGTTAACGTTGGTTCCAGCAACATCCTTCAACTCTCTTAGCAAGGAGGATGTTTTTCTTCTCCGAACTCGATTTCCTGCAGAAGTTTGCGGAGTCTCTTTTGCTCAGACTCGACGTATTGGTACCCATTCTCTTTTGGGGGGTTTAGGATGATGTCGTTTACCTGGATCAGTATGCTAATTTTAGTGGCGGACACGACGGAATTAAATTATGACGCTTACAGCAGTGAATTGTAAGCGCAGGTTGCTACGACGTACTCCACATAAGTATATATGTATCTCCATTTCTATTCTGTCTACCATGATTTTAGTTATTCTATAATTGTTTTTCCCCCAAAACCAACTTAATCATCTATTCTACCATCATTTGTTATTATTTGATCACAGAATATTTCCCTGCAAAAATGTCCCATAAACCGAAATCCATTGCTCACCATCTTCTACCAACCATTACAGTAGACTTTCAGTAGACTGAATGAATTAAAACTTTGCTTGTTCACTCTTGCAAGACTGTACACACAACGGATGTTTAATTCCATGCTGTAATAAACATTGTTCCTTTTTGTGTCTTACTTTGCCTTCAGATAACTAGTTTAAGATACGAGATTAATAATTCGGTGAACTACTCACATCCCAACAAGAAGCCCTTTCAGTCACGTCAGGCTTTTAACTTTCTACAGTCTTGTACGCCCTATATAACCCAGCCCGTATTTGGTGACTTCGAAATGATTGAAATAAATTGATGTACCGAAAATTAGGCTAAGAATATTTGATGTCCTTGAGCCGTACATCAGTCTTTCCAAGACTGAAGAAGTTTCATTGTTGATATGCGGAAAAGCGCACTTAGTTTCCAGGAATAACATGTCTACTGTACCATAGCTTTAAATTGACGACCAAATTTTCTTTCTGGCATCAAAGTCAACTCAGACTCAGACCCAAAATATTCTCTTTATTTATCGAAGGCTTTTAACAAACTTGGCCCTATATTACCATGACAGAAGTTCCGAATACCTCCGGTAATAAACAAACGGATACGACCCATCACCCGGTATTGGAGTGAACATCTCTCTATCAAAATTCATTTTGTTACAAAACTAGTAAGTTTTAGATTTCACTCGTAGAAGACATCTTTTCGGAAGCTTCTAATATCCGGCTATTCAAAAGCAAAATCAGAATACATCTCAAAGGCGTCCCAAAATGTACGCAAAATTTGAATTTTGCGCCATTTGTGCGGTAAAGTGTTGCCAACGAAATAAAAAGACAGCGTGACAGCTGACAGTTCAGGGTAATTAAAAATGGAGTGTTACACAAAAGAACAGCGCGTTTTCATTGTAGAACAATATTTTAAGAATAATGCTAAATATAGTCAGAATAGTGATTTAACTTTATCAACTGCGATGAGATTCTATAGCGTATTTTCACGATAGATTTGCATCTTCATGCACACAAAGTGCAATTGACTCAAGAACTGAAGCCTGCTGACCACGCACAGCGAAGTGAGTTCGTTGAATGGATTATGGAACAACAATTTTGGTGGGGATGAAAGCCCCCATTTTATTTGGCCTATTACAAGCTACAACTAACTTAAGGCTAAAACTTAAAACTAAGACTTAAAGCTAAGGAGAATGGTGAAGGAGTTCGGTTTTGAGGCAGGGAGTGCTGAGGTTAAAATCAAACTGGGTGAGGTTTGAGTTCACTTTTCGCAGCATACGGGAAATTGGTTCATTAGATCCATATGAAGTGCGGTGAGACGGTAGATAGAAAAGACGAGGGCGTCGTAAATTTCATGGTTTGGTATTGAAGAAAATTGAATTATAAAGAGATGCGCAATCGACAGAGCTTGAAAGAAGTCGATGAATGAAAAGAATGTCTGCAACATCTCTGCGTTTCTCTAGAGTACTCAGGTTGATGAGGTTGAGGCGGTCTTGACAGGGAGGCAAGATAAATGGATCGTTCCAAGGAAGACCTCGAAGGGCAAATCGAAGAAATCGACGTTGAACATACTCGATTCTGGTCACATGAACTTGCTGAAAGGGTGACCACGCTTGACTGGCATATTCAAGGAGGGGGCGCACAAAGGTAATGTAGAGGGATCTGGTCACGTAAGGGTCAGAGAATTCTTTGGACCATCGTTTGATAAAGCCAATTGATGAGTTAGCTTTACGAATTATCTCATCAATATGTGAACGAAAATTTAATTCCCTATCGCGGAGAGATTGAACGATGGATATAAGTTGACCATGGAGAAGGTAAAGGCGGCCGAGGACATGTGGTGCTTACGTGATAAGGTAATGGATTGGCATTTGGCGATATTGAGCTCTAAGCGATTTTGTAGGCACCAGTTCGAAAAACTATCAAGGTCTTGTTGAAGGAAACAGTAGTCATGTGGTGAAGAGATGGCTTTGACAAATTTGGTATCATCAGCGTACAGAGAGGGAGAAGAGTGTTTAATAACCCTCTCGACATCGTTTTTGGTTAGAATGAAGAGAAGGGGACCTAGATGTCTGCCTTGCGGAACACCAGAGGTGGCCAAGAAAGTAGTCGATAAGATGGATCAGAAGCGAACTCTGTAAGAACGATTTTTCAAAAATATTTTTAACAATATGGGTTCGAAACCAAGAGCAGACAATTTGAAGAGGATTAAGTTATGAGATATCTTATCAAAAGCCTTACTAAAATCTGTTGCAATAACGTCGACTTCTATGCCATTCTCTAAGGCAGACAGGCCGAAAGACACGAATTCGACTAAGTTAATGGTAGTTGATCTACCTTTCAGAAAGCCGTGTTGGGTGGGAGAGATAAGAGACTTGCACTGAAAGCTTAAGGCTTCGTATAAAATACTTTCGAAAAGTTTGGGTAGATGAGAAAGTTTAGCAGTGGGGCGATAGTTTGTTACTTCGTTCTTTTGTTTTATGAGGGTTATGAAAGAGATCTTCCAAATCCGAGGGAATTCTCCTAGTGATAGAGACAAACGGAAGAGATGAGAGGGGGGAGGGAGAGAATGAAAGAGCATTTTTTAAGAAAAATGGCAGGGAGACCATCTGGGCCGGGTGAGGATTCATCATTAAAATTTTGTAGTTTATTTTCCATTACAGCAGGATCAAAAGGCAGGGACAGAAAGGTGCCAATGGAAAAGTTAAGAAGGTGACTGAAGTAAGAGGGGTCTGGTTTAAAAGAGTTGTCGGCGAAGGATTATTTAAAATAGGTGGCAGAAAAGTTGGCAATGGTTTGCGGATTAGTTGATGATAAGTTTTCAAAAGAGAGGGACCGTCAGATTTTTTTTTATAGTCAACGAATTGAAAAAATGACTTAGGGTCGTTTATAAAATTTGTTTGCGCGTTAATTAGGTGCCGCTGGTAGAGAGAGTTATAAAGATGATTGAATTGAAAGTAGGAACCGAGATAGTTGGAATAGTCCAAAACAGATTTGGTACGAAGGTAAGCTGCCCATAACTTGTTTCTCTTGTTACGTAAGGCGCGAAGTTTGCGATTATACCAAGGGGGGAATGAAGATGAGGTTTCATGTCGAGAAAAGGGGACATAAAGAGATATAGAATTAAACATTGCTCTGTAAAAAATTGTGAGGGCTTCATTTAAGGATAAGTTAGCAAACTCAAAGGAACATCTACTCAGATAGGCATTTATTTTGCAGAAATTAGCTTTATGAAAGTCGTAAGAAGTGTGAAATGCAGGAGGTGTTGATTGAAGTGGTGAATTGAGGAAAAGTGAAAGAAGAAGGGGGGGGATGAAAGTTATCAATAGTCGACAGAGTTAGGGGACAAAGCGAGACTGTGGAGTTAATGGGATCAGTTGTGAATATAAGGTCCAATTGCCTTCCCATGTAATTTAAGACATTACTAACTTGAATCAGTTAGCCGATCTATGAAGAGACATTCCTTAGTGGAGTTGGCATTTGAAGCGACGAAAAAGGATTCATCATCGGAAGGACTCCACTGCAGCAGAGGTAGATTAAAGTCGCCAAAAATAAAGATGTCATCGAAGGAATCAGATAGGTCAATTATTTGATCAATCGCGTCTATAGCAAGTTGGTAAGATTCGATAGATTGATTTGGAAGCATGTAACAACACATAACGTACAGGGATCGGTGTGGAAAAGTTATTTTTATTGTAACAAAGTCGACCTTAGAAGAGGAAGAAATGGCAATGAGAGAAGAGTCAAGGTTATTATGGATAGCCAGTAGCACGCCTCGAGAGGGTGGTTTCAGTCAGAGCATAGATATCGAAAGGGAGAGCATGGGATTGGCGCAAAACAGCTTGGGTTTTCGAGCGTAGGCCTCTTACGTTCTGGTAGTAAAATGTAAGAGGAGATTGTTGTGTAGGGACGAAGGGGAAGGTGGTTGAAGTGCTGATGATAGTGGCAGTTTATGGACGAATAAAATTGCTGTGGTCACTTCGGCTCCGTTGGAGATGTTGCGTTCTTTTAGAGTGTACGTAGTTGCCAAAAGCAGCAAGGTTATCCGCTATTTTTTGAGGAGACAAATTAAAAATTTCGTCTATTTCAATGGGGAGGCCTTTCTGCTGAATTGAAACCATGACGCTTGTTTTAGTTTTACCCTCATAGCAAACAGAGTCAGATTTGTCATGAAGATACGCGAGAAAGAGACGTATATTCTCGTAAACCTTTTTTTCTCTTAGCCTGGAGAGTGCATAACGACATTCTGTGTTAATTTAACTAGAGGCGGTAAAACCGGATCAAGACTGGGAGCGGTGGAGGAAGAGATTGAAGAGGAAGATGTATTAGATGAGACATTAGATGTGGGGTTCAGAATATGAGAGCTGCTAAAGTTAGGGTATTTGGCTCCAGTTGTGAGATTAAAATAAGGGAAAGAATTGGTGGTGAGAGAAGGTGGCGCGGAGGGTTGTAGCGATTGAGAGGAGCCAGTGTGGGAAGTTGGGTTTAATTTAAACGAAACTTGCTTGTGTATGGGCTTCGATGGTGCGGCGGCATTAAGTACATTTAAAGAAGAAGACGTTTGTTTAGGTATGGTAGGGGGGTAAATGTGGGGAATAATTTAGTTTTTAGGAACCAGTTAGTGTCAGATTTGACTCGGGAGTTGGAAACAGGTTTTGGATGCTTATTACTAATCTTAGATTTATTTACAGTCTTAGCATTAGTCTTAGATTTAATGCAGAGTTTGTCGGTCGATTTGCTAATGCGCATCTTACCAAGCTTGAAATATCCATTCGTATCGAGACGGTAAATCGAATTTGAAATTTCGATTACTCTTGTGGCTGGATGGCAGGAGCATTTGCATTGGTTGATGGTAATACCAAATCTCTTTTTGAAAAATTGTGTAATCCATGGGATATCAGCGTAGTGAAGGGCGCCTTTGATGAAGAAGGTGTTGAACATCTGGTTCTCCAACCTTAGCTTGTCCAACCTGCGCTGCCACTCAGAAGGTTTCCATGTAGTGTCAAACTGTTTGATGAGTTTACGTGGGGCGACAGCAGAAGGAGACGACGTTACCGTGACTTCAGATTTGTGAGTTGTAACGCCTGCGTTGGAGTTATCCGTTTGAACCATCCTTTGGAGACATCCAGGGTGGAGATGAGGGCGGATCCATTTCGGTATCCAATAGTTCAGTCAAGATTGACATGTTGTACTGAACAATTGGGTGATGCTGAGTATGGTTTGATACGTGATCAATTTTGCTGCATATTGTTCCAATGCTATCCTCAATATCACAAAAAGTCGACCGTACCACGGTTAATTCGTCGCCGACATCATTAATTTTATCGAAAATCACTTGGAGCATGGGATCAGGTTGCTTGGGAGATGGTTGATTGTTCGAGTGGGCTTGGAAATGAAAATCTAAGTCTTCACGCATTGTGTTAATAACCTCGCACGTATTTTGATGTGCGATAATTTGCGCATCCGATTTTGTTTTAAAATCACTTATCACAGTATTAGGTGACACAAGGTGGTTTCATCGTTACTGGACCTTGCGAAACCCAACTCAAAAAGACAAGCAATTTGTTTTTCGATGTTAACGAGTTTGGATTTAATTACGTCGTTTGAAGACTGTACCGCAACGCCTAATTCTTCAACACATCTTACATTACTTTCAAGTCTGGACAATTTTTCTGTTATCTTTTTAATGAGACTTTTACGCTGGTTTTTATTAGAGTCACTAAGGAATTTTATCGCGACGAGCACGTGCGACAGCGATATGTTCTTACACTCATCACAGAAGAAAAGGAGGTTGGCTGATATTTCTTTAATGAAAACCGTGTTTCTTTTGTTAAGCCCGATACAAATGGCATGGAAAGATTTGCCACAGATGCCATTACAAGCGATCCAATCGGCATTGCTATCATCGATTAGGCAATTAGACATTCCACAAGACATGACAGAAAATAAATGGTTGCGTAAGGTCACGAAAAAGTAGGACAACGAATTGAAGGGCGCGTCAGCGAACAGTTGTACAAACGCGAAGTGGGTCAACAAAATAAGCGGGAGAATAATGAATTAATTTGCGGAGCAAAAAAAAATGCGACAACAAGTGGATGCTGGTTTTTCAATCAAAATCATTTTCAGCGATGAGGCTCGCTATCGCATGATAATCCAGTTTGTTGTGCCTAAATTGCAAGATATGGATGTGGACGACATGTGATTTGAACAAGACGGTGCAACATGCCATACAGCCTGAGATGGTCTGATAAGGCTAAACTTTACCCCCAAGAGAGGCACTATGAGAACCGGCCGCTCGTGCTCATAGTAGTAGGAAATCCGTTCCTCTCATTTTTTCGTTTTGTGGTAACTACGACTAAGTTACCTTAATAAGTAGTTTATGCTTCTGTAGTGTTAATCGCGTTAGGTAGGTAGCTTTCCAGCGAAGGCACCTACTAATACCTTCATTACATGCGGTTTTCCCTTACTGCGCCAGATCGTACGGTCTTGTTCTTTATAGTCGGCGCTCGAGGTTTGTCACGTTCAGAGTACGGATTATTTCATTATTGCAATGATCATGAAGGCGAGTACGAAGTTTGTGAGCAAAGTTTGTTACTTCATCCCTCACGGTAGCAATTTCTAGATCTCTGTGAATATCACTATTCCTTATATACCATGGAGCATTCACAATTGCTCTTAGTGTTTTGTTTTGGAATGTTTGCAGAACAGTCATATTGCTTGGCTTGGTACAACCCCAAAGTTGTATACCGTATGTCCAAGATGGTTTTAACACTTGCTTGTACAGAAGCAGCTTGTTGTATACGCTTAACTTCGAGTATCTCCCGAGTAGCCAGTACATTTCTCTAAGTCTGATTTCGAGCTCGTCGCGCTTCTTTTTAACATGTGGCTTTCACTTAAGTTTTGCGTCTAGTGTCATTCCTAGATATTTTGCCTCGTTTGCGTACGGTATTTGTACCGAGTTAATGGAAATAGGTAAGTTGTTTATCTTTTTGTACGTAAAATTGACATGCGTTGACTTGGTCTCGTTAAGGACGATTCTCCAGGTCTTTGTCCACTCGCATACTTTGTTTAAAGCTCGTTGGAGTTTTCCAGTTGATGATTCGACTGACTCATCTGTTGCGAGGATAGCCGTGTTGTCTGCTGACGTTGCTACGACAGTCCCTTCATCTTGTGGTATATCTCTTGTGTAGAGCAGGAACAGGATTGGGCCGAGAACGCTTCCCGGCATGGATTTCTTTGAATTCCGAATATTCTGCCCCATGTTTAACACGAAAGAGTCTGTTATTAAGGTAAGATTCCAATATTCTGTAGAATTTATCTGGTAATATTACCCTTAGCTTATATCTCAGGCCTTCGTGCCAAACCTTGTCGAACGCTTGCGATACGTCGAGAAAAGCGGTAGAGCATATCTTTTTCCCTTCTAGAGCTTTTTCAATTTCATTTGTTATTCGATACACCTGATCGATTGTGGAATGTTTAACCCGAAACTGGAATTGATGATCCGGGATCAATCGCCTTTCTTCAATTACTGGGTGCAATCTTTTTAGCAGAAGTTTCTCAAAGACCTTAGATATTATCAGCAGAAGCGAAATGGGTCTATATGATTTCTTGTCGTTTGCACATTTCCCCGGTTTCGGAACCATTATTACTTCGGCGACTTTCCATTGCCTTGGAACATATAGAAGTCTCAATGAAGCATTTATAATGTAGAGTAACTTAACTAACGCTTTTTTCGGTAGCTCCTTCAAAACTTCGCCAATGATTAAATCATATCCTGAAACCTTGTTATTTTCAGTTTTCTTATTGTCATTCGAAGTTCGGACAAGGATACAGTTTTTAATTTAAAGTTGTCTGGTGCCGTATTTGCATTGGGATCTTCGATCAATGGTTGTCCATCGAATGGCTTGAACGTTTCCTCTAAATGTTCGGCAAATATTTCCGCTTTCTCTTTGTCTCCTTTTGCCCATTCGCCGTTAGATTTTCTTATTGGTGGCGAGTGCATTACGGGTTTCCTTATGGACTTCAAGGCTTTCCATAGAGAGTAGTTTGAACACTTATCAGCGGTTAAGCTCTCGAGGTAAGTAGAAGTCTCGCGATTTCTTAAGTCCTGCAGCACATTTTTTAGCTTGTTGCAAATGTGGTTAAGATAAGTTTTATACGGTGGCGCGCGGGATTGTTGCCATCTCTTGCGCGCTCTTCTCTTTTCTCGTATGAGGTCTTCGATATCAGACTGGTATTTGTCTTTGCTGTTCCGTGTTGCTGTTTTTCGAAAAGGGGTATTTTTCCATGCTGCGCACTGAATGGCTTCTACGAGCGTGTCAATTTCGTCTTCTATTTCAAGTGGTGTCCTTAGTGGCACATTTAGAGCAATATTTTCCTTGCAGTCTTTTCTGAAAACGTCCCAGTTTGTTTTGTTACTAGAGAGAAGATTTAAAAAAAAAGTAATACAAAGGAACTAACACCGGATAGTATTGATTGTGGGATTAGCAAATGTAAAATGGTTTTAAAATGTGATTCAAATTCGCGTCCACACCTACGAGATTCCATTTGTTTACTCATTGGAGAAGCCTAGAGCGACCAACCGAAGGTTCGGTTTCAGCCAAAAATACGAGTTTCGGCTTCAGTTAAAATATTGCCGAGCCTTCGGTCCTCACTGAAATTCATATTCGCTATTATTTATATTCCTTATAATAATTTATTCCTCACAGGCGGAGTAGGGGTGCAGTAAAGTGGAAGCGTTATGATCCTTCTACTCCGGATCATAACCTCGCCGTAAGGAAAAGAAGAAGAAGAATTTATTCCTATGAGTGCTTTTTCTTACCATTGACTGAATATGTAGCTGAATTTAAATCATTATTTAATTTATTATTTAAATAGTTTGCATGTTTTGCTTGGAGTTTTTATTTCCATATACTCGTATATGGATATGAAAAAGAAAAATTAAAGTGAATTGCAAGTCTTTATCTCTTATGAATGGGCCTTTATTTTAAAGATCAAATATCATCGAATGGGTTCCAATTATTGTCCAACATTGTCGACTACCAACCTTCAAAAACAAAAAAATTTCTGTTAAATGTCATGAATGTAACCACACGCACCAACTTTGGAATATAATGAGAAAATGAGTAGAAAGTGAATATAGGCTGTTTTATTGGACTGGTAAGATATAAAACACTTCTAGACTAAGTATGCACATTTAAGATCATCAATAAGTACAAGTTAAGATTACTGGCGGCATAATCGAGTGAGGGACGAATTGAGGGTGTGTGCATATGAGAAGTTTGTCAATCATCAATAAAAACAATGCTAACAAAGCCTTCATATTGCTTAGTAAAAAATTGAAATAACCGTTTCATACATTTTCGAAATATGGAAGACTAAAATCGTGGTAAAATTTGACAATGAAAGCTAAACATTATTCAATATTATTTATATAATAGACTGCTAGTCCCGAGCCATACCAAACTTGTCATTTCTCCTTGCACTTTCTCCATCCACTTTTTTTTTCAATTTCATCTAATAAAGTTTAATAATAAATTCTTTCTTTTAAATCTCTTCCAGGGGTTTTGGCAAACAAGGATTTCAATGTCAAGGTAATTTTCAAATGAAACATTGTTCTCAATTTCCAGGAAATATACATACATATATGTAAATTGTTTTCCTTATAGTTTGTTCCTTCGTCGTTCACAAACGCTGCCATGAATATGTTACATTCAAATGTCCCGGCAAAGATAAAGGAATCGATTCCGTAAGTTTTACTATAGTTATGCGATCATTTCACCATAAATCATCTAATAACACACACATTCCGCATTGTCCGAGAACCTACACTATACCCTACACACAATCCAAAAAATACTGTATACACATTTATCATCCACCACCAAGTGTCCTGTGAAGTTTTTTCATTGGTTTCATAGACAATTTTGCAGTCCCCTCACAATTGTGTTTGTCCAAAGTTGCATGCATATAGAAGAAGAAAAAAAAAAAAAACTAGAAACCTTTTAGCAAACTTCGTACACCCAACTCCACAACCATAAACAGAAAATATCCTCTTTTTGGCTTTCACACAACACTCTTGAATATCAAATTGAAATTTGTATGATTTCTCATACGTGCTTTTTTCTTTGGTTTGTTTCTTTTGTTTTCTTTTGTTTTTGTTTTCGTTTTTGTTTTTTTGTGAAATATTATCCCTACAGGATTCACCAAAAACTGTACATCATTTTGAACCATTCACTTATGCAGGCCCCACATTCTGCGATCATTGCGGTTCTCTGCTATATGGTATCTATCATCAGGGGCTTAAATGTTCAGGTAAATAAAAAAAACGTATTTATTGAACCCCTCTAAACCCCGCTCTTCTCTAAGGACTTTCTCTTCACCCCTATTTTTCTGCATCTTTGTATCTATGCTTCTGTCTTTCCTCTATCCATTAACTCCTTTTGAATACTTATGTGTGTATGGAATATGTGTAAATAAAACCGCAGCAATAATTTCGCAGAGGGGATGTCAAATAAAATTTCGAACGTGTCCTGTATAATCCTGAAGCAATGTAATTGAAGACTCCATAGAATATGAGAATAATTAAGTTTGAAACCCTTTTTGAAAGATTAAAGGATCTCGTTGTGTGGTGAAACTTTATTGTGAAAAGTAATTAGAAAACGTTTATCAATCTGGTTGTAGTTTATGTGACCTCTGTCTTATGGCTCTTGAGATTTTGCCTTTCCCACAGATTCCTCGCATAACGAAAGGAGACATGTATGTCAGGAACTTTGCCACAAGGAACACTTAGTCTACGAGTACGTATATGTATGGTCATTTTATCGTACTTGAAAGTTATTTCAACTAAAGCTTTGAAGAACAAAATTAATTTTGGGGCTGAGAGGTTAGATGGGAAACATTTTTTTTTTTTTTTTTTTTTTTCCCCTTGTGCGTGTATGTGGGCCGCAGAACTCCTTTGTCATTGAATTGAGTACACAATTTGAAGAAGAAAACAAAAGTTCAGGATCTGTTAGCGATTGTATATTATGTTGAAAGAACATACTGCCAACTACAAGTGCCCTTGAGTGGTTATGGTTTTTAAGTGTGAGTCGAGTGGCACATGCTCTTGAGTAAATGTGTTTTTGTTTTAAATTTCATTAAAAAATTAAGAAAGTTTGTAAAAAGTTTCTCAGCAACAAATGTTACGTATACGCCCTAATAACTTTTTTTTTCTGTTACGCTTTTCTTGCTGTTATTAACTTCATAAAGTCTGCGATGGGATAAATTACATTGAAACGTGCTTTTACGCTGTTGCTTCTGTGTTTTCGATAGGAAAAGGGTGTGGGTATCTAAAAGTGGACCACTTGTAGAGAAGGATGATTTCAAATTAATCAAAAAACCTGACAGCTCGTCAAGTGGTATGTATTTTGTAATTTTGTGGTGTTGTGGATCTTAAGTGATGAATCTAGAGAAATATAACCATAACTCATCAGTTTTTAGATCCTTGGCTTTGATCATCCTTGGTCGACCTGCTTTATCTACATAAAAGCACTTCTTTATTGAAATTGAAAGGGGGGTAACACAGTCAACTACCCGTCATTGAAATCGCTTACACTATGTAAAGTGTCTAGTAGATTATACAACTATTTTGAGAACCAACAGATAATGAGTTTTGACCGAGGGACATAGAAAAGAGCAGGATGCTCCTTTCGAAGTGTAGCATTGGTAGCATATTTCCGATTGCTAGTTAATTTCAAGGCTGTGTGGCCTCACAATGAACACGCATTTGTTGATTTGAAGGCATTCATTGGTCTCAAATAACGCACAGATTCGGAAAGTGGTATATATGAATTATTTCGTACTTTTTTGTTACTTCCAGTAATTATATAGGGCGGTATCTTTTTTTAAACTTTATCTCGATTTATTCGGAAATAGTAAGAGATATAAAAAAAACACTTATGAACGAAGCTATAGAGAGTGAAGTGGAGTGCTTGATGATCTCGAATGCCCTTGATTTTAAGGATTCTGTTCACCATCGACATAGCCTAATCATTCACATAAAAACGGAGGATTTACAAAAATAAACAACAAATTATAGGATATAGTTATACAATCCATCTGGAATAGATCGTACGATACCCTATCCCTCATCTTCTACCTCATCCCTAATAAAATGGACACGGCATTGTGAAGCTTTTGATTCAGACGCAAAGACAAAGTATTCTCACGATTTTTAAGAGATTTTACCAGATAATTTGTTACCAAGACTTTTGTTTAGAAGAAAGTGGGGGTACCAGTTGCCCTTTTTAATCAAATATCACAGATTCTGGTGAATTATTCACAATAAGATTCAACCATTACCGTGTAAATAGCTTTGAGAATAGAAAATTTGTGTTTTTGCTGTCCCTAAATGTAAGTGTGGCCCTATGATGATTTTTAGAAAATCGAATCGCCTATATATAATGATGGACGGACGTGGCTAGATCGATATAACTTTCGATGTCAAATACGTGTAGGTATATGTACATACTTTTGGAGGTCTATCTCTATTATTGCTCTATGTTACAAACAATGCATCAAAATTAATATACCTTTGGGGTAGGGTATACAAAAATATACAATAAAGTCTGGAGCGGATCGTATGATACCATATCCCATCTTTTTACTCAGAGAACAATTTGATTCAACATAAAATTTATTGCTAAAATTTGCCCACATTAGAAAGTGGACGTAATTGTCCCCATTTGTAACCAAAGGTCAAGGACTCTGGTGAAATATTCACAGTAAGATTTAACTTATTTACGGTGAAATAGCTTTAAGAAAGCAAAATATATTTTTTGACAAAAACGCCCCAAAATCTGGGAGTAGTCCTATGATGACAACTTTCTACTCAGAGAACAATTCCGCAATTTGATTCAACATAAAATTTATTGCTAAAATTTGCCCACATTAGAAAGTGGACGTAGTTGTCCCCATTTGTAACCAAAGGTCAATAATTGTGGTGAAATATTCACAGTAAGACTTAACTTATTTCCAGTGAAATAGCTTTAAGAAAGCAAAATATGTCTTTTGACAAAAACGCCCCAAAATCTGGGAGTGGTCCTATGCTTTGTATGGAATATGAGTAATTGTAAAGGCGATCGACATATCTTCAATGCCGAACACAAATATACATGCTTGTGGGGGTCTATCGTTATTATTTCTCCATGTTACAAACAATATATCAGAATGAATACACATAGGTACGAGTATATACAATATGGTATAGGGTATAAAAAAACATTCAGCAAAAGATTTTGTATGCATATTCTCATTGGGCTTCTAATGAAATTTTACACCTGAAAAATAAAACTCAAAATACGATTTTCACCTATTTTCTGGAGAATAATCCAGTCTACTAAAGAAATGTCCAGGGAGGAATTCTAAGAGGAGCGGCTGATAAGTTCGCGGCCTGGGATACTCAACAACGAGTCATCTTCTCATTAGTGATAGCACTAACTGCGGCACTCTTTAATAGTATAAATATCATCTCGTTTCAATAATAATCTCATTTTGTTATTATCTGTGGTAGGAGTCAGCCGAAATCGCATGTTTTCGCAATTTTGAGCACCGCGCTCAAAGAAATTTTCGAAGACATGTCATCAACTCTTCATGATTCTGGGCCAAAAATGGGCTTGCTTATTTCAACAAGGACGAAAGAGCTGTGCCAATGGTCACTGAAGAAAACGTAGGAAAAGTTGAAAAATTAGTTTTGACAGAAGAATAAGAATGTGGCAGATAGCGGATTAGTTGCACATCAGCAAAGAATGGATTGGAGAACTTTGGCACGAGCATTTAAACATGAAAAAAATTTGTGCGCGCTGAGTACTTAAAATGCTCACGCGCGCCGTTATACCAGCAACGACGACTCGAGTGCTGCAAAGATTTTTTGCTGTTAGCCGGGGACAATCTCGACAAAATTTGCAACCGAATTGTAACTGTAGATGAGACAGTAAGATCCGGAATCCAAACAAGAGTCTATGCGGTAGATTCAAAAAGGGGAGAGGTGGAAAAGTCGGCTTCGAAGCTTATGGTGACAGTTTTTTTAGGACAGCGAAGATGTTTTGCTGATTGATTATCTGCCAAAGGGGACTACGATGGATGGTGAATATTACGCAAATTTATTGACTTAGGCACGTGAAGCGGTCTTATGTAAGTGACGTGGAAAATGGAACGTTGTTTTTGTAGGATAACGCGCTTGTTCACACGGCGCGGATTTCAAGACAGAGCTTAAAAGACACAGGTTTTTCAACGATAGACCACCCACCCTACAGACTTGGCCCTGAGCGACTTTTTTCTTTTTTCCAATTTGAAAAAGGGGTTATGAGACTGGAGATTTGCGGATGTGAATGAGATCAAGGCTTCCGTAGAAAGTCATTTTGAAGGCAAAGGAAAAGAATATTTGTTCGGTGTTATTAAGGCACTAGATGCCCGATGTGAGAAATGCATTTCACTCGAGGGAGATTATATTGAGAAATACACTTAATGCCTTTTTTTCCATTTTTTTTTTTTTTTTAATAAAAAGGAAATTTCCAAATCCCGGAGCACTCAGACTAAATTTTCTATTTCAATTGTACTACCAAGCAGAACTCCTTTTGGTGTAGTGGTTGAAGAAACTTAGATTTTATTCGTTTCTCTTTTACGTTCAGTTGGCTATGGTTGCTGTTCCCCGTCCGGGCTTGAACCCGCACAGTTCGAGTCACAAGCGAACACACTACCCACTACACCGTGGGCACTTAATGACTTAGGCCGCGTACTTATCAGCCATCCCTCGTATTGTTTGTTAGAACAATTTTTTGATTGATTTTAGCAGGAATTCTAGATTTGCACGTTGGATGAAATAGAGTATGGTAGCAAATCTCAAAATATGCCTTACGAGGGTGGGTCAATAAGTCCCTGAAAAATGAAATAAGGAACACTCTTTTCGGTATAAAAACATTTTATTTTTCAACATAGTCTCCTTTTAGCTCTACACACTTCATCCAACGTTTCTCCAATTTTTTGATGCGCTACGATTTCTCGAGCCCCTCAAAATAAGCGTTTGTTTCAGCGATGACCTCTTCATTTGACCCAAATCTCTTACCTCCGAGCCATTTCTTCATATTTGGAAACAAGAAATAGTCGCAGGGGGCTAAATCTGGAGAATATGCTGGATGAGGGAGGAGTTCGTAGCCTAACTGCGCCGGTGCGTTGTCCTGGTGAAAAAGAACTTTTTTCTACGCCAAATGCGGTCGTTTTTGCTTCAAATCGGCTTGGAATCGACCCAGCAGCTCTGCATATGCGCCGCAGGGGGCTTCGTAGCCTAACTCATGCAATTTTGCCATTGCGACTGCGGAATTGTGCGTCGGTGCGTTGGCCTGGTGAAAAAGAATTGTTTCTTCGACAAATGCGGCCGTTTTTGCTTCAAATCGGCTTGGAATCGATCCAGCGGCTCTGCGTTATATGCGTCGATGATCGTTTTACCCTTTTCAAGGTAATCGATGTGAATAACACCGCGCGCATCCCAAAAAACTGTCGCCATGACCTTGCTTGCTGACAAACCCGCCTTGGCCTTCTTCGGCTTCGATTCACCAGGAGAAGTCCACTGTTTTGACTGTTCCTTGGTTTCTGGTGTGTTGTGGTGAATCCAGGTTTCATCCATGGTTACGAAACGGCGCAAAAACTCAGCCGAATTTTTCTGGAACATCGCCAAACACACCTTTGAAGTTGTCAAACGAATGCGTTTGTTGTCGATTGTGAGCAAACGCGGCACCCATCTTGGGGAAAGCTTTTTCATGTCCAAATATTTATGTAAAATCGAAATCACTGAGCCATGTGATAAGCCTGTGGCCTCTTGTGGTCCATTATCAAACCATAGATTTTGTTGACCATTTCTGGTGTGGTGACCTCAATTGGGCGACCAGAACGTTCGGCGTCACTTGTGCTTGAACGACCGCACCGAAATTGAATAAACCAGTGGTGAATGGTTCCAATCGATGGTGAAGAGTCCCCATAATATTTGTCAAGCTTTCGTTTGGTTTGCGTGATAGTGTTTAATTAGCACTCGAAATTCACTTTTTTCCATTTCAACGAAAATGCTAGTGGCGTCTATATAAAATAGCCACAACAAAACTATTTGATAGATCTGTTTGAAAATTTGGGTGCGTTCTTTTGAAAGATAATTCTTGACAAAAAAAAAATAAATTTAAGGTGACGACACAGTTTGTGTTAATTTTCAGGGACTTTTTGACCCACCCTCGTAGTTAAGTGTACTGAGCAACATACTAAAATGTTTTTTTTTTTTCCGCGATAAATCACAAAACTCGCTTTTTTGTTAAAGTTTACATAATTATAGCCGAATTTATAATCAAATAATAATAATGTATTGGTCTCTTTGTAGTAACCCAAGCGAACTTGTTATAAAGGGTGATCCAATTGGACTTTACAATTTAAATCTGGCACTACTGTGGTGCTGTAATCAAACAAAATTGTCGCATTTGGGGTTATAAAAATCCGAAAGCTATTCACAAAAAGTCACTGCTTAGTGCGAATTTTGGACAGCGCGTGATTGGGCACAAATTGGACACTATTGATGTGGAAGAAGTGTGGTTTCAACAAGCAGCTGCCACACAGCGTGAAATACAATGCAGTTATTGCACACAAAGTTTCCGGGCAGCGTCATCTCTCGTTTCAGCGATCAAAATTGGCCGCCAAGATTGTGCGTTATCTCGCCGTTGGATTTTGATTTTTGGGTTATCTGAGGCAGAAGGTGTATGCCAATGACCTCCAAGTGATTCCTGAACTAAAGAACGCGATTCGACTTATTATCTATGAAAGGTACAAAAGGGTGGAAGTCTGCAAGACCAAACGTGGCTCCCATTTGGTTGATATTATCTTTCATATTTAATTTTAATGTCTGAACATTATATTGACATAAAAATATCAGCAGTATATTTCAAACTTAAACTGCAACCTCTAATTAAATTACCCTTTATAAAAGATGTAGTTTTGAAATACCCTGCAATCCAGAAAACAAATGAAAATTGAACACCTGGTTATGCCAGAATAAACATAAATGGTCTTTCTAACACACTGTACTTAGAAAGTTCAAAATATAAGTCCGTTAATCTACAACTTTCTAAGTTCTCCGAGGCCATCTGGAGGTATGTGAAAGGACGCATTTAGGAATCCTCTTGCGGTCTTTACCACACACAAAATTACAACTTTCAATTCTTTCAATGCCATGCAATATTTATAGTTGAGGGGACATATCTATGAAATTGGAACAACTTCTATCTTTTCGAAGACGATAGTCATATCTTAAGTAGCGACATTTAGGAATTTAATTAAGGCGTTGAATGATTACGGTTTAATAATTAGCCGCACGAAAACAGAATATTTGCATTGCCGTTTTTCTGAACCTGCGAACCCAGGGTCTATTGAAGTCTCGTAAGACTATTGCGGGGTGTAGTGGTGCAGGTAATATGGTCATGGGGTAATATGGTCATTCATATATTGTACATTATATTCATCGCAGTCATTCCTGGAATTTATATATCTGATTTTATTGACTCTAGATTGAGGTTAGCTGCATTTGACATATGCAGTGAAACCTTACTGCTGCGATGAATCTATTGTAGTTCTTGACGGTCGGAGGAATTCGTAACACTATGGCATCAAGACGTTAAGCATACACCTTTACTAAAGTTCCACCTGGTGAAGGGTTTTGAGTTAACTATTGGGATTTTGATACTAATATCAAATAATACTGGACGATGCTGGCTGTGTAGAAAATCCGACAATAAACGACTCTAGATTGAGATTAAATAGCTGCATTTGACATATCTTGTACTCCTTGTTGAAAGTTGATCGTCGACATTGATTGAAAGACACGTTCTATGTTCTGTCAAATTACGCTGAAAAGTGGCTTTGGAAAAATTTTTGTTTGCCGAGCACACAAATTGGATGTGTTCGATGTAATTTCAGACGAAAAGTCTGGCTGCTCCGTTATGATAGCTCATTGTTATCCAGACTATATGATGAGAACGCGAGCTATCTTTTGAACTCCTAGACAATTACTAGGGCTTACTAAGTGCAGGCGAAAGGAAAGAACGCACTATTGTATAAGATGTTATATTTAGATATGGAATCGGTGCTGTTTGGTGATGAATTCCTCTGACTCTAAATGACTCCTTGGTCACTCGCTCGGAGAGAAGTCTCGACATGAATAAAAATGATCAGCGTATATGCGTGGTAGTCATCTTCAGACTAGTGTGGGGACACACGACCTACGTAAGCATTAGTCATAAGTACTATTTTTAAACCGGGAAATGCCTCCCAAATAACTCTAATGCGATCATTGAATTATTCTGTCTATCGTCACCATCATTCGCAGGTTAATCAATCCACATCGGAGTAAGGAACTCATCAAAATATGTAAGGAACACTCATTGCAGCACAATATGAGTAACTGTCAATTAGTGTCTCTATTTTGCGACTCATAAAATACATTTTTTTGGACACGCATACCATACGCAACCTTTTATGCCAGAGGTACTTGGGATGAAATTTTCATCAGAAAATTCCATCTCGTATCTGTTCCTATCATAGTTTGGGTAACTTCACATTCCAGATTGCCTACCTAAACTCTGACATTATCTTCGACATCATTATTATCCCTGAGAGTATACTATGATCTTCCTACCTAATTGTTGACTTCCCTCATGAACCGTTGATAATGCCTACGCACAACTGTGCGTGATTAATTGTTTCTACGGTACGAGCTTCTTCAATCTTAGGCCACTCTAGTGGAATTTGAAGGCATTTGGGGGCGTATGAGTAACATTTTCCAGATAAAAAAGATTCACTTCCCTTAATAAAATCAAGTACCGTGTCAATTACAGATCCTTAACTAACTTCTCCAACAAAACTTCATCGCATTAAATTTAATTATCAAGCAAATTGGCAATCTATTATGTCAAAATCGTTTCGACACGTTGCAGCTGACAGGAAATTCAATTGAATTTCCATGAAACGATTGAAAACTCATTGATGAATCTGCTCCTGATCTTAATTGGCAGCAGGAATTTTATAGATTACTTAATTAGGAAGTCTCCACTTTATTTATGATGAATGATATCTAGTCTACTGTGAACCATAAAAGACGGGTGGAATTTCAAAGGTCATAAAAAAGGATCCCCTCCACCTGTGTAGTGTGAACAAATTTTCCAATTATCATATCATATAGCAGAATATACTTCCCTGTCGTGCTAAGCACCACTTGCCACGCAAAGAACGTTTTTATGACACCACCATTCCGATGAAACCACCTTTTATCCTCTAACCGGTGTGGTCGGCGTTAAAAGAGACAGCACTAAAGAGAGTATAAAGACCACATCCCTGACAAAAAGGAAACCAGCAACAACATTCCAGCAGCAATTTCATTTGCAAATATTTGCATGTAATTTAGCCTGTCCAGGGTGATTGCCTACGCCTCTGCCTGTACCTCTTTTCAAACCGCGGTGAAGGTGTTTTTGTAAATCAATGAGTGTAAAACTTAATTTATTTACCAGGCGCTCAATCAATCTTAATCCTTTATTACAGAGAAAATCCTTTCACTGCATTCACTGTATCCATACTCCCCCTTAACATGTTGCATGATGTGATTTTGATTTCCATAAAGGTACTCGAATTTTCGAGTCCTTCTCTGTGCCAGTTTATTTATATACATCCCTTTAACTCGAGCGTGTAATATATTCAGGTCAGGTTTGAATTCATTATTTAACACAAAAAACGGAAGGAGTCGAAACTACAAAAGGAACATACGGCTGCCTACCGAATTATTAATTGTTAAATTTGTGCCTGAGTCCTTCTTTGTGTCATCGTTGGTGGCATACATTAGTTTGGGACACAAAAGAAGGAATATTCCATACAAAGGGACAGAGAGGGAGATTGCTTTCAAAAGTCCTTTTGCAAAGAAAAAAAGATGGATAAGAATAATGAAAATTTCGCTTCTGTTAAGAGAGCGTATGAATTTTTTTTTTTTGTTTGTTTAATATATGAAGACTGGAGTGGAGTCAGTAATCACTAAGGGACTTCCTTTTTAAATGAATCTTTTATAAGTTATGTACATTGTGACGAGAATTTTGAGTTTCGGGAAGGAGACAACCTTCTAAATGTAGAAAATCAATCTTTTATGGAAAATATTCAGGAAAGATTACAAATGGATTTAGGGTGGATGAAGGTTTTTTGTTGCCCTTTGTAATGGCTATAGGAAACGTCATTTATTTTCAATTTAGGTCGTTTGTAACACATCATATCTCTAGGTTGAAGGTTCACTTAGAAGACGTTTATCAGGGAATACTGTGAACCTTCCATCTTTATAGTGAACTAGTCTCATTGTTGTATTAATATCAGCTCCTTTTGTGTTATATAATTTTTGATTTAGGCACTTGTAGTGCATTAGGTATGTTTGTTCAATTTGCTACATGTCTAAGTATGTAAGTATGTAACAACATTTGGCAATATTGACGCCCAACGTGGGATCTAAAGGTTTTCAAAACTTGGTTACAAGTATCGAATTATTCATTCATTCGATAGGTATTAAAAATCGTTCTAAATCATTACTACTTTGATTCATTATATTTACCTTTCATTCAGTTTATTTCATTCGCAGTCTTCCAAATTGTCGGGCCTTACCGCGAAGCAAATGGAAACCATTTCTGAGTGTGAATATCTTATAGATAGTGCCCAACACTTGTTACAAGTGTCCAAATTAATCAGCTTTAATTTTATAGATTATTTTAAAGACGCAAACAAGTTTATGAAAGAAAAACCCTGAGCAAAACAAATCGAAACCTGCCTATATCATAAAATTCACCGTCGAAAAACACGATGGCTAATTTCGGGATCCCTAGAAAACTAATCAGGTTATGCCGCGGTAAAACTTAAAAAATACGCAGTTCCTCCGAACAAGTATACTGGTTATTATGTGATTTGTTAAACTGACTCTGGTTGTACTCAGGAGAGATTTTAACACAAAAGTTACTGCATTTCACATGTCTATTCAGACGCTGGATAATATCGACAACATCGTACATCTATAGTTAAAGTTAGTGTTTAAACTTTGCAGTCTGTCATCACGGTCTAAGAACAAGAAAGTGTCTAGTAACGAATATGAGGAATTGGGTGCACTGTTATCAGCGAAGGATTATATTGGACTAAATGTGGCGAACAAGAGAAGGAGTATTGGAGACAAAGCAGACCCTTGAGGAACATCAGAATTTATGTGGTAAATTGCAAAATTCGAAACCATCCAGGCGACTTCAATTAAAGGACTTGAAAGGGAGTTTTTAATTCATTAAAGAAGACATTTATCGATACCATGTAGACGTATTTTAGACAAAATGGATCGGGAAGATCTAATATATGAAAAAGCTTGCATAATGGTTTTAAGAGCGTGGAAGAAAATTTCTTTATAAATTTTGTTAAAAGGTATTAAACATGAGCCTAGGACTCATATACATACTGTTTGTGGTGACGTACTCGATACCTCAACCCGTGTCTGCACATCTGTAAATAAGATCAAAAGTCACCACCTGGATCTAACTCCAACGGTTTAGAGACCAATAAACAAATACTAAATTTACAGAATTCCCGTGGGACCTCAATTGTTCCTTTAACACTTTGGTTATGATATTAGTTCCAACCGTACATTTTCATATTTCGTAGAGTCCCAAGAACTCATAGACGCTCTTGCTATATGCATGTTTGAGTCACAATGCATCAAAACAAAATCTTCAGGTGAATATTGGACGTGATCTTTACTCTTTGGATTTAAGTCTCCTATGAGTCCAGATTCAGGCAATAGCTTTTTCGTTACCTGTACTTCTGTCCAACTTTCGATTACGCAGAGGAGTTAGGTCCGGAGATAGGTTTCGCAACAGTATCTGGATCAATGGCGTTGAACTTTCTATTCCTAGAAGAAGCTGTGTTACACCAGTTGACTTTTGAATGATTGTATTTAATACCAATTTAATATCATTCTGCTTTAATTCTAGTTTCAATTCTCAATAGGTTTCTAATCGTTCTCATGTACCTTTCAACGTGACTATTGCCTGTAATGAAGTGATATTTAATCTTCTACTCATTTAAATATTTCAGATTGTATTTTTAAACGGCGTACCTGCATCCATGATTATTTTCCTGTGCATGCCAAACAGCAATAAAACATGTTGTAACTTTTCGCATACAATACCTATTTGGTGAACGCATCAATTATGTCCAGAATGTGCTCGATATTGGTATTAGACCCCGATAATCCAAGTGAAATGGCTGTTTTGACTTTTCTACCGGATTTATGTAACCCAGCAATAGGCCAGTCCTAGTTTCCTTCACCACACAAATTACACAATGCTTAAGATAGTTCTTGATGAAATTTCTCATTCGCATAAGTTTCGCAGCAAAAATAAACGACTTTATTTTGGGACAAACCATAGCAAGTTCACAGTACAATATTGTTTAGCGTCAAGCTCGCCTGTTCTAAGTTGTTCCAAAAGATTCTGTACCTCTTCGTTTCCTTCTTGCTCTATGAATGCCCAATCATTATGCCTGATTCGTCGAACAACTTCAATAGGATTCCGGCTTAGATAATTTACATGTAGCAAACTACTTCCCTTTCGCTATACTGTCTAAAACTAATATCTTGTAAATAAATCCACCATCGTGCAGTTCGGGGAATGAGATCTTCTTTGGGAACTGATTGCGACTTAATTACGGTATAACAATCTGTAACTAGCGTAGATCTAATACCAAGCGACTATAGTATACCCAAAAATGCTTTACAGCTTGTACAATAGCTAACGTTTGGAGCTCGTTTGAGTATGTGTGATATTTAGCTTCAGCTGTAGTTGTTCTTTTGCTAAAATAAGCTACCACTTTAGACGCAAGATAATGCTTTTGGAATGAACCAGCTTCTTGTTCAATCAATTATTGTCTTGCTTTTTCTAGTGACTTTCACATTCCACAACTCAGAGGAGCATCACTGCAACTCTGTGACAGCGCCAAGTATCTGGGCATAATATTGGCCAGGAAACTGACCTGGAGAAAGAACCTGGAAGAAAGAGTTACCAAAGCCAAGAGAGAATATTGGATATGCAGGAGGGCCATCGGGAAGTCATGGGGTTTGAAATTGAAACAGATCCACTGGATATACGAATGCGTAATAAAACCTATCATCTTCTACGGTGTAATTGTATGGTGGCCAGTGATGAGCAAAATGTATGCAAGAGGCTAACAAAGGTGCAACGTATGGTCTGCCTGGGAGCCTCAACACCAACCGCGGCCATGGAAGCGATCCTAAACATCCTACCAGTGCACCTCAAAGTCTTTCAGCCTCAAGGCTTAGAATTATCGATCATTTCAACTAAGGCGCCAATATGGGACATCGAAAAATTACCAAAATGATAAGAAATGACAGTGATGTTGTTGAAAAATCGTATACATTCTTCAACAACTTCGAAACAATTTTCCCCGCAAGAGAATATTGGACGTATGAAAGAACGACAAAAAATTCCAATGGATTATCGGTGTACACAGACGGCTCTAACATATCAGGGGAATCCGGGGCTGGCATCTTTAGTGCTAACCCACCGATTGAACTTGCTATTCACCTAAAACTTTTTGTATCGGTGTTCCAAGCAGAAGTCCTTGCAATTATGAAAGCAACAGAAATACACGCAGAAGCCACCAGCGAATAGTGGCAAATCGACATCTGCTCGGACAGCAAAGCAGCAATTAGCGCGATCACAAACCCCGTGTCGAAATCTCGACTAGTAAGGGATTGCAAAACTAAATTGAACTTACTTGCCAGGCGCAATAGAGTCCGTCTTACATGGGTACCGGGGCATGAAGGTGTACCGGGAAACGAAAAGGCAGATGCACTGGCAAGAAAAGGAGCAGGCAGCTCTGACAACTATTAAAACAATAATCAATGAAAAGATAACAGTAATTGCGAATCTAGACACGCGTAAAGTGGCTAGATCTGTAATAACTAAACCGAGTAACAACATAGCAAAAAGAGCTCTAAACTCAAGCGGAACACAATTGAGATTAATGGTGGGACTTTTAACAGGGCACATCAATCTCAACAAACATTCGTTCAGACTCGGGATACGAGTAACTGATACAACAATCTGTGCTAACTGTGAGAAGGAGGAGGAAGATATAGAACACTTCCTCTGCCACTGCCCTGCTACAGCGAGGTTAAGACTGAGAATTCTGGGATCCCCAAGGATACCGGATATTACACACCTAAGCAAGAAAGGAATCGGGGATATATTGGAGTTCACCAGACGAACAGTACGATTCCCCGATCACTATACGACATAGTTTCCCGTTGATACTCCCCATGATCCCAATACCTAAATCCCCTCTCAACGCCTAATTCCCAAAGCACAGCACTATGCGTTACAGTTTGATAGACAAGGGGAACACAACGGGCCCAATGGAAGCCAGTCTTTAACTGTATTGCGATTGAACTTTCGAAAATCAGCACACATCCTGTAAGAGATTCAATAACTCCATTTATCTTGTTGATAATAAGGTCGGTTATTATTTTACGTACAGCTGCTCTCTCTTCAGAAGTTTGTCTGTAAGGGGAACGGTTAACGATGGCATCTCTTTACAGTCTAATCTTAAGTCTGCTATTGTTTACTGCACGTACTTTCTAACCGCTTGTTATCATATCAGAAAAATTTCCCAAAAGTTCTTGTAGTGCGCTTCGAAATTCAGAAGGAGCCGAAATCTCTGACATATTGGAATCGACGTTGTCTAGAATTCTGTTAATTCCGGGAAGCTGACGACGAAGAACAAGTGAAACCTTATGATCTGTTATAGTAGCCAAACTTTGGCCTTCAAACAAATTGCTTGCTATAAAAACATCACAGACGACATTTGCAATAGCAGCTTCGATGTTCGAGATCCTTGTACGCCCTTCAAATTTTGTTGTTGCTTCAATGGTGTCATTGGCTATCCCCTTTAGCATAACATTGCACGCGACAAGTTTATTTTGGAATAAGTGCTGTAATGAAGAGGAAGATTAATCAGTTCATCTGATCTCTGCGACTGCAATCCTTGATCAATTCGCTCAGTATTTGTGAAGATTCCCCAGTCGCATCACCAGCTACAATTTACTTGCAACACCACAATCATGAGACATGTCGCCAAAATAATGTTTTTTTTTACAACAGCCTCCGACAGACAACAATTTTCAATAAACCGGTCACTTGTCTAGTCCTTTGAGGCGTAGGGTTTTTAATTAATTTTTTTTTTTTTTTACGATCCCACTTCTGATATTAGAAATCAGAACAAAGAAAAAAAAAGAAAACACAAAGATTTCCAAAATGAATATGAATGAATGAATATATTTTTTTTTATTTGAGCAGCAGTTTACTGCGAGTTTTCTTTTTGCCTGAAAAACAGTTGAGTTGTCTGTTTACTGTTTTGACTTACATATCTTCTGAAAGGATATAAATTGGTGTATAGTTCGAAAATGAATTTTGTTTCCCATCCTTACATACGGGCGAACAAATGAGATTTTCAGTATTTTTGGAACGGGTGATTGTTCTTCCTCTTAACCATTTTCGATGTTTCTGGAGCCAATACTCTTGAACTAAAGGGTGGTTAAGTTTTAAGGGCCGATGTTGATTTTGAATAAAACACAAATTATTTAGGAAATTACTGTCATTTCTTTTTATTATGATAATATTGGTATGGTTCAATTATGTATGGAACAAAATATCGGCCAAATGGCCGCCGCGACCTCGGCGGCACACCTCCATCCGATGGTCCAAATTTTCGATGACGCTGAGGCATAATTGAGGTTCTATGCCGTTAATGTGCCGAATTATCTCATCCTCTAGCTCTTGAATTGTTGCTGGCTTATCGACGTACACCTTTTCTTTCAAATAACCCCAAAGAAAGAAGTCCAACGGTGTCAAATCACATGATCTTGGCGGCCAATTGACATCGCCACCACGTGAGATAACACGGCCATTGAATTTGTCGCGCAAAAGAGCCATTGTTTCGTTAGCTGTGTGGCAAGTGGCACCATCCTGTTGAAACCACATATCGTCCACATCCATATCTTCCAATTCGGGCCATAAAAAGTTCGTTATCATCAGTTATATCAGTAACTGCCTGACCGGCCTCATTTTGGAAAAAATACGGCCCGATGATGCCGCCAGCCCATAAACCGCACCAAACAGTCACTCTTTGTGGATGCATTGGTTTTTCGACAATCACTCTTGGATTATCATTCGCCCAAATGCGGCAATTCTGCTTATTGACGAATCCACTGAGGTGAAAATGTGCCTCATCACTGAAGATGATTTTCTTCGAAAATTGATCATTCACTGTTGCCATTTCTTGCCACCATTGTGACCATTGACGACGCTTGAAATGGTCAAGAGGCTTTAGTTCTTGAGTCAATTGCACCTTGTAAGCGCGTAAATGCAAGTCTTTATGCATAATGTTCATCAACGACGAGCGTGAGAGGTGCAATTGTTGGGCACGACGACGAGTTGAGGTGGACGGCTCTTCAGCCACACTATCGCGAACAGCAGCAATATTTTCTGCAGTACGAGCTGTACGAGCATGCACTGGTGTTTTCACATCTCCTACAGACCCGGTTAGCACAAATTTTTGCACGATTTTTCCGATTGTACGCACATTTGGACGATTAAATTGACCGAAAGAATCACGAAATGCACGATATGCATTTTGATTTGAACGCCCATTTTCATAATAAGCCTGAATAACTTTAACGCGTTGCTCGATTGTGTATCTTTCCATGGTTCAAATTGAGTTAGTCTGAAATTGATAAATGTTAAATGAAATGCAGAAAAAAACTTGACGTTTAGGTGTGGTTCACATTCAACATCGGCCCTTAAAGTCAGCTAAAAATATTATTAATTTTCTTCGTGGTGACTTCTTGCAGATACATTGAGCGCAGTAGACTATTCGTACACATATTTGTACGAATCTGATGGTAATTTGTTAGCAAATAAATTGTTTGCAAGATTGCAAAGTGTTTTCCACTTCCAAAATTGTTGGCTAAAGCATCGTCTAGATTTATGGACTTACTTCCCAATATTGTGTTGACAAGTTTCCATCTTTCTCTTGGATTTCTGTTTACTTTGAAATGTTTTTCTACTAAATGTTATTCTCTTTCGTACCCGTAATTTATTCTAATGTATCCTCCAGTACAGATAATCTCTTTTCAGGCCTCCGTTTTTAGTTCGTAGGTCATCCAATTACATATGTTCGTTGTTTCTTATTTTTGTAAGGCAAGTATTGGTTTCCTTAAAATGTTCCATCTCGAGATTTTAATCAAACTTGACATTACTATAATCGAGAAACTCAATCTGTCTTCCAGTATGTACGAGTATGTCCGACTGCAAGTTAAACAGCTGGACGGATTTTCCTCAAGCTTCTTATTTGGAGTCGGTTGGTTTTTCAATTCGAGGATTTGTTTTCTAACCTCAATATTAACAGTACTTTACTAATGGCCGATTTTGAAAAAAAAAGTATTTACTCGACAACGGCTCTAACGATTTTGATAAAATTTCACATTTTGTTGGGGTGGATATTCATACGAGTATGTACCTTCTGATCAAAAAGTACCCGGAATTTCCCATTCAAGCAAACCGCGCTTGAGATATTGTCAAAAGCTTTTTTTTGGGGTTGGTACATCTGTCATCTGGCGCTCAAATATCTGTTTGAACATCATTTGTCGGGAGTTTGTGCATGACAGCTTTGTAAACAAGTCAGTGTTTGTTGTGTTCTGCGAACTTCGCAATGTCAAATTTAGTTGAGCAAAGAATTTGCCTGAAATTTTGTGTTTCTAACAAAAAATCATGTGCGGAAGCGTTGAAAATTTTAACGGCAGACAATGTCGAAAACACAAGCGTACGAGTGGTACAAAAAGATTAAAGCGGGCCATACTGTGGTTGATGATTTGCCTCGTTTCAGCCGTCCATCCACCAGTATGACTGACCAAAACATCGAAAATGTTAAGAAAATTGTCCTAGCAGATCGTCGTGTGAGTAGCCGAACTTGGTGTCTCATTCGGATCGGTGCAGAGTGTTATGCACGATGTTTTGGGCATGAGACGAGTTGAAGCGCGGCTTGTGCCGAGAGTGCAGATTTTTGCAGAAACAAATTGTATTGAAAAGGCTATCAATGGAAGAATGAATATGACCAACAATCAACGGAATGGCGCTTCTCAGACGAGCCAAAACTCAAAAAACCACGACAGAGTCGATCCAAAATCAAGGCTCTGTTGACCGTTTTCTTTGATTGCCGTGGTGTGGTCCACTCCGAATTTCTTCCGCCAGGCCAGATAGTAAATAAGGAGTATTACGTAAGCGTATAAAAGTTTGAGGAAAATATTCGTCGCAAGAGGTCAGAATTGTGGAGAAACAACTCGTGGTTTCTTCACCACGACAACGGACCGCCTCACACATCTCATCTTGTATGCTACTATTTGATCACAAGCTCCGTATTCACCTGACATGGCTCCTTGTGACTTTTTCCTATTCCCACGACTCAAGTTACCACTTCGCGGAAAGCGTTTTGAGACGATTGAGGCGATAAAGAGAATCGCAGAAGGAGCTGAAAATGATTCCAAAATCGGCCTATGAAAAGTCTTTTGAAGATTGGATGAAGCGTTGAAATATGTGTATTGCTTGCAATGGATATTACTTTGAAGAGAATAAAGTGAATATCGATGAATAATTGAACCGTTTTTGTTTTATTGAAAAATTCCGGGTACTTTTTGATCAGAAGGTACAGTGACTCCAAAAACTATTCGCTCATCCACCTAAAAGACGGAAAAAGGGCTGTAGGATAAAAACTAGCAGGACCACAAAAATTTAGCTTATATATATTTATTGTACATAAAAGCACTTAAAATAAAAAACAGCTGAGAAATAAATTAAGAAAGTATTCATGAAAGTCGCAATTATATGTCCTTTTGGGTATGTGATATCTCAGCTGTTTTTTTTATTTTTTTTATTTTAAATGTTTTTATGTAGGTTTTCTTATCTAAACCCAAGGAGTCACCATTCGGCAAAATGACGTTGGAATCTGATCTCCATTCGTTCAACCAAAAATGAAACTTAAAATTTACGTGTAGAGATATGCCACAAAGCTTTTATAGTGATGGTACCTCCTAATCGGAATTTGAATATTTACACAGGATAGCTAGCTTCTATACGTTAAGTTTATTGTAAATATTCCTATCTAATTTTTCCAAATTTCTTTCTGCCATATATTGATAGAAGGAAAAAATACCAGAAAAGGTCGGGTCTACATTTTGAAATTTTAACCAAAAGAATAGCTTTTTGGAACATTTTATAAAATGCAAGTTAAACCAAAACTGGTTATCATTCCACTTTTTGGCATTTGTTTCCAATTCATTGGGGCACTGTTTCCACCATTTTTCAAAAATGTCTCAATAAAATTTGTCTGGCTTTTTTTTAAATTTTTCTGCACGTAATTTTGTATGACCTATTGTTTGAGAGCCATTGTTACCTAATTTTTTATATTTTAAAATTGTCATCAACAACAGAAAAATACAGACATACATGTGTAGATATGTTGCTGTCATTAACAAACAAAATTATTTATGCCTTCAGGTTATTTACAAATGTATCTTTTCTGCATTACTTATTCGTAAACTCACAAAATGATAAATAGGAATGTCATGTGGTCTAGTTTAGTTAATATTACCCTTCACTTTCCGAAAACCGAATACTCAGTCTATGAGCCATATATTTTCAGAAAATTAACGATAAAATCACCCCAATAATTCCAGCTTGTGATCATTTTGCTGTTCAAAGACCCTGTGATTTATTTGAAATAAAATTAGACAAACACAATAGGTAGCATTTGTATATTGTGTGTGTCTGACAGACACTGGCGCCAGCATTCCTGTTCTGCCTCTTTGAATCAAAATAATCTTTGATTCTGTAATTTGCTTCAAATTAATCAAAAACCGCCAGATGTTTTACTACAGGCTCGTGTCTTTTGCCTTCCCACTAATATAAAGAAAAGTAAATACAAGGATATACCTTAAATTTCCGCAAAACAGAGAAAAGATAAATATATATATGTAGGTATCCTTGGAGCTACAAAGAAGACGCACGCATTTGCTTTCCGTTTTCAATGGAAACCAGCAACCATAAGGATGACTATAAAGAAGCCCAGGCAAAGTGGTGAACGAATTTTTGAAATATTTTCTCCTTAACTACAGTCATTCCAAATCCCACGCAATGTTTGACTGGCGCGCTGTCGGAATAATATTCAGTTACCGCCGCCGGCGTCGTCGTCGGCGTCATCATCTTCATCATTCATGGCGTCAACAGTGGGTATACACATTACACACACGTATATTACTCAGTCGGACCGCAGGACTTGAGGAGGCTGATTGAAAATTTATACTCGACGAAGCAAGGAATGTCAAAGGCTCATCATCTTAAGTATACTGTTTATTGCATTGAGAGGTGTACACATCTTATAGGGTGTCAATTGAAAGAAAATTATCATCAATCATGTATGTTTCCCTATTATTTTAAAGGATAAGGATAAGGATTTTTTTGTTTTGGTTTTAAAATTTGTTACTTATGTAAACTGAGTGAAAAACTGAGTGGGAATGTGTAGCCTAAGTTGATTGCAGTAGCTGGGAATATCATTGCTCCTTAAGTTTTTGTTCAATTTGTCATGTTTCAGTCAGCCTTGGGGCTATTATCACACAATATAAGTTTCTTAAATTTAACTTTTCAATATATGGCTCGGTGTTGAGACTTTTATAGACCTTCTCTTTAAAACGCAGCATCTTTTCTCTGTGGGATGTAGGGTAAATGCGATAACATTTTCCAGCGAAATTATGCTAAAACAATTCGATATTGTATCGAAAAATTTACTAGGGCTTTATCGTGATGGAACAGGATACACTGGTAGAGTTTTCCATGTCTTCGGAATCAACAAAATAAATTGCTGTCACTGTCTTTGTATTGTCCAGGATGACTCCTTTGGCATCCCAGAAAACTGTGACCATAACTTTGAATTCGAATTTGTTCAGGTCCATAACTTTCTTTTGGCAACCACTCTTTTAATTTAATTTCCAATTAGGGATCATACTCGGAGATCCAATATCCAGTCTCATACCCAGTTACTATGCGAGCAAAAAGTTGTCTAGATCCACCAAAAATTTGGTTGGCTGTTTTAGCAACCATATTTGAGCTCCTCCCTGCCTTCTTTAAAACGTTTGATTCATTCATATATTTTAGTACGGCATGGTGATTGAGCCCCATATATGTACATATGCCACCACTTCTCCATTCGAGTTTGACCAACAAATTTTCCATTTTCCATTTAGAAACTGAACTATACAAATTATCCAGCTCAAATCCGCAAATAAGCTAGAAAAGTGTGCACCTTTTACCATTCGGTTACTTTTTAGTATGGGTACACCCTCGTAGACTTCTCTCCCCAATGACATTCTATTGTAACTTCTCGCAGATCCAGTATTGTCTAGTTGAAGATACAATTTTCTAACTATAATATATAATACAATGTGTCCAAGTTTACCTAATATCTTAATACTTTCGAAATAGTGTCAAGTGGCGAGAAAGTTCAACTATTACCTTAAAACTTGCAAAGATGTAAAAATAACCTTTCTAACTACGAGTGTATAGCTGCGCTCAATGTAAATCATTCTAAAACTTGTGGGCGCAGTGTTTAAGTTCAGTATTTAAGTTCGCGGAATTTGGAAAACTGTTTTTTCTTTTCCTATTTCTGTTTCTACGGGAGTAGTAAAGCCCGTTCAGCGTTTGACACAAAGGTCTTTCATCGAAATATTGGGCCCCCGAAAGTTCAATGGCTAATTCGATAAAAGATTATAGATTTTGAAATAAATTTATAATTTGCTCAACACCCTGTAATTTTTTCTTCAGTGACGATTATGGTGTACCACTTGTGTATAAATAACTACACCAATACAAATATAGTGGCATTATACGAGTAGTACGCTCTATTTTCATTTACCTTTCGTGAATGCCGGCTCTAAATTAATTATTAAGAAATGTAAGTGGAAAGGATATTTTAGGTCGGCGGGCAAAGAAAGTATTTAAAAGTCGCAATTTAAATTGTAGGGGTGTTTTTCTGTTGGCGTATAAGTATACGTATAAGTATATCTAAGTAGATAGCAATATATTATACACCTTGTGTTCGATTAAATTTTTTAAAGATTGTGTTTCCAGTGTTCCGTTGTGAGTTTCACACATTCTTTTTCAGAATATATGCATGTACATAATTCATATTTCCCCAACTGAACGAAATAAATAAAGGTTCACAAAGATCGATTCATAATAACCACTTTTCCTGAAAATAAAATTCGAAATGTCCATGTAAAACATATTCGTCTTCCTCCCAGTCTCATTTCCGCCGTATGCAATTCAACCCCAAGGAAACAGAGGAAAACAAAACAAATATTCATAGATCGACTAATGATTTTCATTTCTGTTATCATCAATTCTTATTTTGGAAATTATTAATATTCGTAATAAATGTCCATAGCTTTTATTTCATAACTTCGTGCGGATTGGTTCTTCTCAATCGTCTAGTATTATTTAGTCTTCATTTCGGAGTTAACATGAGACAACAATGGCTTTCTTTACAACTTTCGTTACCGTATCAATTTGTAGGTCATGGTGTAGATCGCTATTTCGTACGTATATGTACCATGGGCCATTTACAATTTCACGGACTTTATTTTGGAATGTTTGAATTATTTGAGCATTCGTTTTCTTTGTGCATCCCCATAATTGGATGCCATAAGTCTAATCAGATTTCAGTACTTGATTATAGAGCATAATTTTGTTCTGGATGGATAGGACTGAATTTCGTTCCAGTAACCAGTACATTTTTCTATATTTAATAAATACAAATAAAGAAGCGGACTGAGGACACTTCCCTACGGAACACCTGGGGCCCTACTCTCTATTTCGTTCCGAAAGTCAATCCTATTCGAAATTGCTTTTCGTTTCGCTTTTGAATTGGTACTCTGTAACACTTTCGAAATGTAAAAAATAGTACTAGACGCTTTTTCCACTTAAGGATTTTTCTTTGTCGAGTCTCGATTTATTTCTTTCGAGATCTGTCAAATAAACAAACCAAAACAAATACAAATATAGGTAGGTGAAAGTCGAAAAAGGAAAAATTGCAATTTTTAAAGAAAGAATTTAATATTGCAAAAGAAAATGGATTCTGTTGCATTTTGGTTGGACGATGAAACTACAAATTATACGGGAAAAATCAAATATTATGGAAATAAGTGATAAAAGGTAAAACTCGATTGGTAGCAAGAATTCATATCACCGTTAACTATTATTTATTATTTTAGTTTTGTTCAGAACTTTCGCCTGTCGAAGGATGCTTTTTTGTATGTTTTCAATTGCATACGAGATGAACTTGCTGCTCCTTTGAGATCAACTGTAGTTCCTGTAATTTTAAAAGTAGCTGTTACTCTAAAGTTTTTAGCACAAGGAGGCTATCAGCACCAAATATTACGTGATTACTACATTGGCATGGCACAACAAACAGCATCAAGTAACAACTGGATCCCGCATTGGTGGCCCTTTTACATTCAAATTGGACGCAAGCCTTTTCCACAAATTTTGTGATATTTGCTTCGCATTAGCGGTTTTTATTTGTCCTTTGGCCAAATCTGGATGTGCACACATGAACTCCACCAAAATCTCAAAATGTTTTTGTTTCGTATGCAAACTTTTGTTTGAAGATTCCCTGTAAATTAAAATTTGTTTGCTTAAATTGTTATTATCACTAAGATTTTCTTTAAAAAAATTAACATTTTAAGATACTTTCAAATCATTCCGTTATCGCATTTGTTGTAGAAACAAATTTTCCGTATTTCAATGCTTTTGACATTAGGAAACGAGTTGCCAAGTACCAAAATTCCACTTTCGGAATTGTAAATCCGAAAGTAGTAGATTTCATTCCGGTTTCGAAATAGAGAGTACAAACTATTCGTTTTCGGAAAATTGCACTTTCGAAACGAAATACAGAGTAGGGCCCCTGCTCGATCTTCCTCAATTTCGAATATTCTTGCCCAGAACGTACTCGGAATAATCTATCTGAGATAAAAGACTTCAGTATTTCATATTATTGTTTGGGTAGGTCTCTATATAATTTCTACTCCAACCGTTCATGTCAAACCTTATCGAAGGCCTGAGCAATATCTAAAAATACAGCTGAACCGACTTGTTCTTCTTTAAGTGCTTTCGCTACTTTATGAATGTTTATTCATAAATCCGGACGATTTGGGATAAGTCTTCGTTCTTCAATGATTTTGCTTAATTTCTTTTGAAGCAATTTCTCTATTGGTCTATAGTATGTTACCATTGTTGGCGGTTTTCTTTGCTTTGGAATGACAATTACTTCATCAATCTTCCAATTAAAACAGGCATTCATTATAAACTGGAGTGTTTTCAAAGCTAAATGTGATATTTTTTTCCACTATTTGAGCGGTAATAAAATCGTACCCAGAGGCTTTTTTATTTGACAGTTTGCTCTTGCGTAAACTTCTTATTTCTTTTAGTGAGACAAGGGGTATTTCCTTTTTATTCTCTGATACACTCTACATTTTCTTTCATTGCGCTAGGTGGAAATAGTCTAGAAACATTTGTCAGATGTTCTGCAAAGAGGTTAGACTTCTGCTTTGGGGTGCCAATCCATTTTACGTCAGGCGCCTTAAGTTTTGCAATCTGTGAATGTATCTGTTGTTCAGTTTCTAAGGAATCTAGTCATTGAGTCATTTTGAATTCACTGACTCATTTTTTTTTAGTTCCTTGTTAAGGCGGTTACAGATAATCTTATCATTTGCCACTTTCTGCTTTTTTCCTTTTGTTGTGGTTAACCTAGGTCCCCAATGGGTGTGCTTCGCATTAAAATCACTACCAATAATAATATTGTTTCCTAGCATTTTTAAGATATCTGCGTAATGCTTTTGTGTTGGGGAATAAACGTTCGCGAGGGTGGAACCATGAACAAACTTATTGGAGTTTCTGACGAGACTCGAAACTGAGTATCTCGCTCTATGGTCCACGCACTTAACCACTAAACCACAAGCCCTAACTTAATGAATTCTAAATGTACTAAGAAAGCGTCAACATCGTAAATATAAAAGTATGTCCCTTGTTTTCTTATCAATTTATCCTGCTACTTATTTTTGCCATGAAATCGATTCCATTAATGTTTAAATATAATCAAAATTAAAAATCAAATTTAAAATACAGTTCTGAAGTGAAAGAATGATTTTCAAAAACCCAAAAAGAAATACAAGCACAATTTGTTTTATTGGGAGGGGGTGTGGAATAACGTCGGTACTTTAGGGGCACCGACGTCTAGAAAGCACCACCTACAGCCTCTACTTCAGATAAAGGAGCCTGTAAATGAAGACTCCATCAACTGGCATACCTAAAAAACGGATACACGTTATTTTTTCTCAGGTTATATTGTGAAGCGAGCTACATGCCTCAAATGTTACTTACCTGCCACCAAAAAATAAAATATGACCAGTGACGCATATCCAATGAACAACTTTTTCTGGGAACGTATCAAAAACCACAATTCAATGAATGGAATAGCAATGGATCGATGAAAACTAACGGCGCAAAGGAAATTCCTTTGCAAAATATGCCATGCAGTGGGAATTATTTATCCCAAAACAATCTTGGTACAGGGCACTTGAGAAGAAGCCGATAATACAGGGAATGAGTTGGAGAGAATGAATACGATGGCGACCAGAAGTCGTTTTTGTCCTATCTCCTTCAAAGGGTGTCACACACAGTGAAAAGATTGAAGCAGTGAAGTGAAGCACAATTTGTTTTATTGGGAGGGGATGTAGAATAACTTCGTTTAGGGGTACCGATTTGTCGGGAAAATAAAGGAAGGCTATGAAGACTCCCATGGAGGACTGCGGTACGGCATCAGGAATTCTCCACGTAAAGATATCCTAAGCATACGGTTTTATCGTGCTAAATACCATATTCGTCAAACAAAGCTGGCACCTGATCACTTACAGCAGTAGTGGAAATGAAACATTTGTAGCCAGTTTCATGAAGCCCCGGGTTAAAGATTGCAAAGTGATCCTGGGAGAGACGATCGCTCAGCAACACTGTCTCCTCTTGACAGAAATTTTTATGGAGACGGGGAAGAAAACAAATAAGCAAACAAAGGTGGCTGAGAAAATCAATTGGTACACAAGCCGGACGAAGGAAAAGGCGAAACTTTTATTATCAAGAGTCCTCAGTTCTTTGCTACAAAAAAGTGACACCCCAAAGTGCATCAGTTATTCTTTGCTGACGATGGATCTATCATAAGTGAAGATCAAACGTCCTGCAACGAGCACTTGATGTATGGGTGGATGTTTTGGAGAGAAATGGGTACCGTATTAGTTCAAACAAGACAGAGTATCTGTGCTGCCCGGGAAGGCTGCCGGTGCTTCCTGAGGTCAAACCGGCAAACCCCACAGACGGACCAGTAGGGATGGAGTAAATTGGGAGGGTTGTGATCCTTCTACTCTGGATCATAACTTCGCCGTAAGGAGAAGAAGAAGAAGGGGCACCGACGTCTAGAAAGACCAAAAACCCAGAGGTATCCTATTTGATTTAATTTTGTTTTGTTTTTGTATCGCTTCTACGGTATGCCCTAGTATTTGAATTCTTTTATTTTGTATTGCTTCATTTCATGAACAAAGAAAACTTTTGTTCGGTTATAGCGTGATCCCGCCATCTCAAATGTGTGATAGAACCGCAGGATACAGCACCACCTACAGCCTCTACTTCAGATAAAAGAGCCTGTAAACGAAGCCTCCCTCAACTGGCACACCTAAAAAACGGATACACGTTATTTTGTCTCAGGTTATATTGTCGTAGGGTTATGTGCCACGTGAGTGAAGCGAGTTACATGCCTCAAATGTTACTTACCTGCCACCAAAAAATAAAATATGACCAGTGACGCATATCCAATGAACAACTTTATCCGGGAACGTGTCAAAAACCACAATTCAATGAAGGAAATAGCAATGTGTTGAGGAGAATGAATACGATGACGAGCAGAAGTCGTTTTTGTCCTATCTCCTTCAAAGGGTATCAGAACATAACACACAGTGAAAAGATTAAATTATAATTGTCTAGAAAAACTGAAAAGTTATAAACTTCAAAATACTGAGTGGTGGGTATCGACGTTGGGCACATTGCCGACGTACTAGTTTACCATAACTACGTAGTATATATAGCTACATACTCGTAGGTGTACGAGTAGATAGAACATTTCTCCAATAAAGTCGGACTTGTATAGAGTATGATAAAGGAAGGTCAATTCATAGCCAACAAATATTCAAGATTGCTAATGTGAATACTCTTGAGAATGCTTTCTAACAAAAGACTCCTCCAAGAATCCCCTTAAAAGCGAATCATTGAATTAATGAACTGAAAGAATTAGTACTCTCCTATTCTATCCCCGATTAACATTCTTGAACCATAAATGCTCCATCTTCTTTCAACAAAAAAAAAAACGACATTTTATCGAAAAGGAATAAGGAGATTCCATAAAAATCAAATTTAAGCGCTCTTCTCGGAACTTCACACGTGCTATGTACCGAGGCTTTTGTCAGGCTTTAACAAAATGTCACACCAGGTCCACCCATATAATATTCATAAAAAGATAAATCCCACTGACACGCTACACGTTAATCCATTTTCATGTGTCACATATTAGTGTTACGGCGCACGTCGCAAATTTTATACAATCATTTGATATTATTGTCCTTATTTTTAATATGGCAATGGCGTCCACACATGGCTGACATTTGCCTTTGTTGCCTGAGCGTGGGGTAACAAATGGAAACGAAATAAAGTGGAAACTGGTACGTTATTATGTGCCAATTCAGATACAAAACGACAGGATAATGATTGACTTTCGTAATGGTTACGCACCTAAGTGTATGTCCTGAGTTATTATGTCTTGAATTATTATGTCCTCTATGTGTGCTCTCTGTCGAAATTGATTTGCCGTTCGGAATTTTGTCGATAATGGCAAGAGAAGGCATTGAATCCCATTGAATGTGTCCTTATTTTTTGTTCTCCTTACGCTAAAAGAATATTCTATATAATAGTGTATCTTTTAGAGGATTATGTTTATGAATGTATTTTCGAAACCACACAGAATATGCCACTTAAGTGGTGGCACTGAAACCCTTTCCATCCATTCACTATATAAAAGGCCTGAACAAGGTCAAAGCCATTTCCCATTGGGAGGCCACCACCCGTCTCATACAGCAAGAGCAAGGATAATGGAAGGCGGAATGGTTGTTGATGACAGATTACATGTGGTGGGCGCGTGTGGGTATGTACCTATGTATGAACTCAAGTATTAAGGGACAGATGCCCATCAGATGAGACATGTAAATTATTGTTTTTTTGGCCTTCTCCTTTGGTATACTATTTTGCTTTTGTTCGCAGACGCAAAAGTTTAGAAAGGGAGAAGAAAAATTGGTATAATAGTAGAGACAATGGAGGGTCGACAATGGGTGGATTGGATGAATAGATTATGATTGACCTTCAAGACGTACAATCACTTGACGTTACAAAATAGGGGACACATTTTAAGGATAAGAAATTAGCTTGACATTGCTCGGAGGCTACATATTTGAGGAAAAAGGGTATGTCCTTCGGATTATAATTTTGTCTACATCTACACATTGAAATAGATTGAATCCTAGACCAGTCATCTTGGAAAGTTGTCTAGCAAATTTGCCAGCTAAGTTCGTTTATATTGTGTTCCAAAAGAAGTGGATAATTAGGCTCAAGTACTATGCTATCGAGGTTAATGGATCATTATCATTTTATTATCATTTTAGATGAGAGACCGAGATAGGATATCAAAAACAAATGGTGGTTTGGTAGTAATTTCGTTTTATTATATATTTTATGGATAAAGTTTATTTTCCAATTCGGTTAACATGGTGGACCTTTATGAAGTTACACAACTGATTCAGTGTTTACTTAGAACATTTTCTTTTAAATAGACCTGACATGGTGTTTGTATTTGTAGCGATAATGGCTAATACATATCGTAGTATGGCAGAGACATTTTATGTATTCGAATCAAAAGCAAAACAATTTGGACTCAAAGGAAATGAAAATAAATCAAAGTATATCAGAATGTCAGCGACACCACAGTAAGAAGCCCACAAAATATAACCATCGCCGATTATAACTTCGAAAGAGTCGAACATTTTGAATATCTATGAATACTTTTAAGGAATGACAATTTGACAAAAGAAACCTAAGAATCTTCGGAAGAAAAATACTCAGAAGTACATATATACGATACAAGAATTGAAAAGACAACTTTCGTGAGGCGTACGAATGAAGAAATTAACACAATCCTTGAAAACGAAGGCTTGGGCATCTAATAAGAATGGATGACCTAAGAAAACAAAAATTAACATTCAATAGCAACCCTGAAAACGTGAGTTCAAAGTGGACGACTAAGGATAAGGTGCCATAGATGGTGTAGCGAGTGAAATGCGAAAATTAAACTTTCGAAACTGAAGAGATGTAGCACTAGATAGAGGCACATCGTGCACAAGGCTAAATCTGATAACAGGATATAACGCCCAAAGAAGATGGTATCTGTAATTTGGTTTTGCCAATTTGTTGCCAATATTTTTTAGCACTTGTACAACCTAAAAAATAAGTCGAAATGGAAGGCAACTAAATTTTGTTTTCATTCGGTGTACGCCATTCACTCGCGATGTCAATGCGGTCCCTTTTTTACATGAAACTTAGGTCTTTCGGCACCACCTTTGCAGCGACACGTATGAAGCTCAAATCTTTAACCAAAATGCTGAACCATAAGCAGTGTTCAAGTTCTCTGATGGTCAATTTGCGGTTTTCGGCCAACATTTCTTTGATTTTATTGATGTTTTCGTCATCCTCGATGAACTCACGACCACTTTTGAAGCGTTTATGCCATGTCAATCTACGACGCTAAAATATGAAGAGAATGTTAACGACAGATGTGTCAACCAAAAAAAAAAATTGAATCAGATGACTGAAAGCGCTATACGGTAGCCATACCTGAAACTTTTTGGTCAAGGTTGTATGTGGCTAACTGGAATTACTTCACGACACAAATTATAATAATACATTTTAGGGGCCAGTTTTGAGGGCATACAATAAATAACAGCCCATATAAGACATGGCCTAGCTTCTGTCAGTCATTTTATTTTATTATGGGGCCAGGTTTCGGTGCATAATAGGTACATTATGCACCGAAACAACATATACATATATCAAAAGACATATACATATATCGAAAGAACATATACATATATCAAATGAAACTTAGGGTGAGGTATTTTAAAAGCTAACAGGACACTTACCTCAGCAGAATCAATCTCAATGGAAGTGAGACCAGCGTTTTGATTTTATTCGAAAGAAATGCCAGCATTCAAAATGACACTTTGTAAACCATCGTGAAGTGTAAGGCTAAGCGATAATCCCTCCTGATTAGACTGACCATCCGTCCCAGTTTTTAGGTGTTGAAACTTAGAGCATAGGCAAACAGTATATTCTCTTCTTCAACGGTCGCCCAAAGAGAAGAGAAGGCCAAGTGCTGGAGGATCTGCAGAAGCTTGGTGTTCGGAATGGGTCTGACCGCTAAGGATCAGAGCAACTGGAGGCAATTATTAAAGCTTCCCAGGACTTGCAGAAGATGGGAAAGAAGTATGCAAGTAAGTTTCGTTGGTTCTGGTTTTGTTGAACCTTAAAAATTCTGATGAAAAAGAACTAAACATTCCCTTCACTCTCTTTTTTCCTTACAATAAGTGGAGGTATGTTCCTGCTAAATGTCACATACTGTGTGTGCGTCTGGTATCTTTCTGCACCATACTCATCGACAAACTGTTGATAGACAAAATATTCATACTAAATCAAATCCTGGAAAAGACCAATGAATTTGAATTTGAATAAGCCCGCATAAGAGAGCAACGATCCTTTCGATCTCTAGAAAAAGATGGCTGATTTCGGTATACCCCATGATCCAGCTATGCCACGTAACATTGGAAACTTGGTCGCGCGTACTTGAACGTATGTGTTGTTATTCTCAAAATAACACAGATTCAAAATTTAAACAAAATCATTAAAAAATAAAATTGTATATATTTCAACAATTTCCCAAAACGTGGTAGGCGTGCCATAACCTGGCGTATGTCAAATACTGTTTTGTTATTAACTTCGAACAAAATTGATTAACTCATAGGCAAGAAATAGCCTTTTCAAAATTCGGCCAATAAATTAAGTACCGTTATACGAATTTTTTGCGAAAAACCTAATACTCCATCTGATAGCAAACAGGGTGAAGTTATTTTTAAAAAGTTCACTTCGTCGGAAACGGTTAGAAACAGGAAATAAATACCTATGAACGAAGTTGTAGAGAACTTGATTGACTTTGATTTTAAGAAATAACCAAACTATCCTTTTTTAGTGTTTTGTAGCAGAATAGTATAAACGCTTCAACAGAGTGTTTTTTTTTATGGTTCCGCTAAAGGATGTGCAATCTTCATAGATACCAATAGCGTGGGGTACTGGCATGCACGATTTGCAAACCTGAATGATCGAGGCCAGGAATATGCTTACGTACTAAACTACACCCTGCATACTTCGAACCACTCTCCTCGTGGGACTGCCGTTAGGTATTACTTCGCGGGGCTGGTTAGCCTTTTAGACTATGTTCTCTTCTGCGCCTTTTGGGTTCTTAGGTGATTGGCTATTATTATTCACGTTACGTTGGCTCTCTATGCGCCTAACATCTCTGAGTACGTGTACCGCAACGTTACTTACGATGCTCCAATTTTTGTCATTCTGGAGCATGTAATTTACGACATTCTCGGGAGTAGGCCACTCCCCAAATTGGGTCCGAAGGACGATCCTCTCGGATCCATTCTTTAAAATAAGAGTTCCGCATTTTTTGGAATATTTTCACAATGTTGGGATAGTTTTATGTCCGTGTTTGAAAAGGTATTACTGAAACAGCCATGTCCCGTCAGAAATTGAGTCAGATAAAAGTTCCTTTCGCCGTGTTTCCGTTTTATCCATACACCGATCGATGGTATAACGCGATGCGTCCATCTCCTCTTTACTAGGTTGTAATACTGCTGATTCTTTCGTATTTTCTTTTTTCGTTGTCTACCCGGCCATTTCTTTCGCTTTTTAGTCTTGCGTTTTCTTCAGCGAGTAAATCGATGGGTATTATTGAAGATACGATGACTATAGTATCGTTCGAGACAGTTCGAAGCGCACTGGTGACCCTTAGTATGCTATGACGGTGGACTGAAGTCTTTTATTCTATTATGGGCCTCCGAATATGAGTATCGTTAGCCTTGAAAGTGCAATAATATTTAGCTTTTGAAGATATTTTGTATACATACTCAAGGTGGTGTTTGAAACTTAAACGAGCATCAGTAATCACTCCAAGGTACTTAATGAACTGTTGGGAAACCACTTCGTGCCATCTGACTCTAAACGACATCGTTTCGCTAACTTTTCTACTTGTAACGAGCACCGCCTCGGTTTTATGGCTAGCAAACTGCAAACCAGCGATGGCATACCGTTGTGATTGTCTCGTTGCAGTGGAGTTCAACTTCTTCTAGAGGTTTTGCTACAACCACTACCGCGATGTCGTCCGTAAAGCCGATGATTGACGCTTCTCGTGGAATCGGTAGGCATAGGATACATAGCGTTCCACAGAAGGGGCCCAGAAACTGAACCTTGTGGGATCCCGCCAGTTACTTCATATGTCTTAATTCCCTCATCAAAATCGTAGAGGAGGATATATAACCCGGTATTTGTATCCTATGGAGACAGCTCATAATGCGCCCCCAATTCGCTGAGTTATGTAAACGCATTTTTCGCGTCCAAGGTTATAATGGCGCAGTATTTTTTGTTGCCGCTTTTCTAGCGCCTGCCTTCTATAGCTGTTTGGGCTGTCGTTATTACTGCGTTTATTGCATCTATCGTGGAGCGTGCCTTACGGAAACCATACTGATATTCCGAGAGACCTCCTGCTGTTTCAATTGCTGGTAAAAGCCCATTCTAAATTATCCGCTCAAGGATTTTTCCGACGGTGTCGAGCTAACAAAGAGGACGATAGGACGAAGATTCATTTAGACTCCCCTTTCCTTTCGGCAGTAGGACTAGTCGTTAGCGCTTCCAAGGATCCTTTCTATCGCTTACCTTCTTACATGCCTCGAATAATTCAACAGGGTGTCTGTCACACGCTTTTAATTTTTAAACCGTTTGAGCAAGACAGCTGAAATTCTGTACAAAAATAGTAAGTGATGGACTAAAAACAAATAAGAAAACAAATTATCGAATAAATTTGTGTGGGGCCTTTTGAGGGCATTATGTACCTCAGGGAAAACAAAATATTTGTCTCCAAAACTATTAATGCGAAAAATTTATAATCTTATGAAAATAAATCTTCTTGAAAAATATTGGAATACGTGGGGTTAAAAATCACCCCACCATATCTTATCTCATCTCAATTCATTTTTATTAATTTTCAGAAAAATTTAAATTTTCATCAAAATTCATTAAGTGGTTCTTAAGATAGGCGTATGAAAAAGATGATTTGAATATGGCCAAAGCCCCTACCAATGCTTCAACACCACTTCATTCGATTTCAATTATTTTCAACTAACACTGCTTACGTGTTAGTCTAAGTTTACATATCAAATTTCATTGAAATTGGTTCAGGAGTTCTCGCATATTTGAAACCCTCCACTCCCACATCCCTCTCACATTTGATTCGATTTTGACAATTTTTAAACGAAATGACTTACATTTCAGGACATACGAGTATATATGAGTACTCGTACATACCAACTAAATTTCATCAAAATGTCTTTGGTGGTCATCGAACGAGACGTGTGAAAACAAACATATGCGCAGACATGGAACAAAATGTGTTTGTTTGACCCTTTCAAGTACGACCATAGCTTTCTCGTTTTCCTTGGATTAACGAGGAAGGAGATTTAGGATACAGTTAAAATAAGAGTATGGTACAATAACCGCGCGCGGCCTGACTCGCGCTTGACCATTTTTATTTTAAGTGTATGGGAACTTTTGAGATAGCTGGTCGACCTTTAATGTTCTTGGTTTTAAAAATATGGATAAAACCTAACTTTTTTGTTTTGAAAATAGGTACTTTTGAAAATGCCAATATGTAGAGCAAAGAAATTGGTTACATCTTGCATCAAAATCCAAGTGAGCAGAGAGCAAAATTGTAACCACATTTTAAGAGAGGATTAAGGAAATTGTTCTCAAAATAACAACCCAAGATATAATAATAACAAATAATTAGGTGGTATTTTCAGTTTTACATTCTGTGTAGATATCCATAAACACTCCTTGAAAAATTTCCTAATCAACAAAGCAAACGGCATCGAAATTGGTTCAGGCATTCTTTAGCTACACAGCTTCAACATAGCGCTCTACTCTGCAAAGGCTGAGCAATTGTAATTAATTTACAGTTACGTGGTTCAAATATACACAAGGACTTATCTGATTTGAATTATCTATTATATTATACGAGTGCCTATTGAAACTGCCAATGCAGTTGATTTGATTTCCTACTACATATGTATGTACATATGTGGAATGTGATTATAGCGGAAATGCGAGACGACTTTTTTTTGTATCATAACGATAGTTTTTGCTCTGGTGCACGAATTAAAAAAAAATATTTTAACACTCGGTCGAAGCCGATTAAGTCTGCTAGTACATACATATGTATATTATAAAATTACAACCAAATAACTGAAGCATGAACACTGAATATATCTTTCCTATGAGAGACCACATACCTATTTGCTCGCTTATTCTAGACAAATGGGGAAATTCATAAACTTATAGCAACGCTTTCATGACAGGCTTTTACCCAGATGAGGAAATCTGCGAAAAAATCACGAGTAACAGTAATTAAGTACTACCGACACTCATACCTTTCTTAAGCCGTTACTACATCCGCTTTTTAACGCTGTCAGTAGTATCATTCTAATAGAGTGACATTGGAAAAGCAAAAAACAGCTGATGTGGAACTTTCCACCATTCTCAATTGGAATATGGCCTTTATTATATCAAGCGATCTATTGTGATGTAAGCTTTTGTCAGAACTTTACTTATAAATGAATAATCTCATCACTCTTCAAAAAAAATTAATTTCGCCTAAAAGCCCCTTAAGAAATAATCCCAGATATTTATCCTTTTCGCAAAATTGCAACTACTCTCCCCTAAGTCGTATTATTTATTTCCCCAGAAATCCAATGCATTAAAGAAATCCTCCACAGAAGATATCATCTACAGAGGAAATTCTTAGAATGCAATATAATGCCAAGAGACAAAGTACTTGTGCAATCTATCTCCTCTTTTGAAGATTTTAATAATCCTTAAGATGCGAATGGGCATCGTCATTTAATTATTGCATGGATGAGTATCTAATGTATCTGGTATCTTCATATACATACTCGTATATAGGTGTGAACTCAGCAATTGGAGGTGGGGGACGACTAAATGTAAAGTGGTTTTAAAGGACACAGGTCAATTTAAGTTCGATGGTGACGAATTCTGGTATCTCCTGGCAATAGATACAAATTTGAAATTTGAAATTTTACTAGAAATTTATGCTAACCGACATCGATTCAATAACAAAAGTTCTCCTGACTTGAGAAGAATTTGTAACGACAACTACGGTAGATGTTCAAAATAATACGCTGCATCTGATTTAATAAATTCTATCCCCTCAAAGTCATTCTGTGTCAGTTCTCGTGCTCGATGTCTTTTCTTTCGATATTTTTTTTCTAAGGAATAAAAATCACTACTCTTACGCAAGCAGAGGTATCCATTCACATCCAACAGCAAGCCCGAAGCGAATCATCGCTTTCTTTACAGCACAACTTCATTGGTATCGATTTTTATTCTTTTACTCCACGATGATGGAAATCAAATTCAAAATACAATATCTCTGTGCATTTAGAACCGCGCCGAAGGATAATTCATGTTGTTTTTTTCCTTGAACCACCATGATGATTATGATGATGATGGATATTACAACAGAGCTCACATTTACACCATTCGTTTGATTTTTTTTTTTACACCAGGAGCATACTTTAGTCCTTGTTATATATTGTATATATTTTTTTGTATTTTCCTTTCTTTGGTTATATTTTGCATAATTTAAACCATAAAAATTATAATATAGAAAAACGCACTATCATTGTGAGCGTTTGAATCGCTGTTTCACAATAGCACAAGTCATTGAAAGTTTGCAAACTGTAGTAGAATATTATTGTTAGATAGATACAAATAGAAAACAAGTATGCATTTCGTTTATGTTGTATCATTCTGTTGCATTGGATCCTGAATAGGACGAAACGGATCGTGTTAATTTTCCATCAGTTTTTCATTAGGCTCATCAGATACCGCACAAATGGCAAACGTGTACGTTTCTATCGCCGATGTTTTGCGATCATTGCGGATCCCTTTTACATGGTATAACACATAAGGGTCTCAAATGTAAAGGTAATCTATTCAGTTAATCAATTCAATGGAATAAAAGTGTTCGTTATATGTTTGAATTTCAATTGTTTCTGGTTTTGTTAAACAAAAAAAAAGTGTTTGTTAATGTTTTACTTTTTGTTTTAAATTTAATTAAACATTTGGTTAGTTTCGTTGTGTGTTTCTTATTTGATAAGACGTTAAAAGTTCACTTTGGGGCACGAAAATCTGCAATTGTTCACTTAGAATGTTTTCGTCCATATTTGAAGTTTATTTATTTAAAAAGAAAGAGTGAGTGTTACGAGGATGTTCAAAAAGTTGTTGTGCATTTTTCAAGCCGTAGTTATGTTTTAGTTTCAATACAGTCGTTGACAATGCGAGTAGTCCATAGCTTTTTGGTACTTTCATTGATCTTGGTTAATTGTTACAACATATTGCTTTTAACACAAAAATAGTTAAAGCTTATACTTAAGAAAATATCTAAAGCAGAGTGATTTTCTTCAAATTGATATTGTATCTATTATAATAAGAATGAACAGTTTAAAATCTGAAACTCATTTGCTAAATTTTAATCAAATCATCTAATCAGTAATGAATATCTTAGGGATACGAGTATATGCATTTCGCCATTGTGAAAAGACAAGATTTGATATATTTGTTGCCGGCTCTACCGGCATTTATTTGGCTTAAGCATAACTTAATCTAAACTTAAAATTAGAAAGGACGAAGACTTATAAGCTAAGGAGAGAAGGTTAGGGCATTGCGTGCACATTTATTCTTGTTAAAATCGAAAATGTGTACCGCATTATTTGATTTGCACAGCATTCTTGATAATGGTTCATTATAACCATAGTTATTGCGATGAGAAGGTATACGGAAAAGTGGAACAGACCTGAGGTTACGGGGATTTGTACTTAGAGAAATAGTTTGAAGCGAAGCGGGGCAATCAATGAAACCAGATAACACCTGATGAATAAAAAGTATGTCGGCAACATCACGACGTTTTTCCAATGATTGAAGATTAATTAATAAGTCTATGACGATCCACATAGGGCGGCAGGTTGAAGTTATCGGCCAAAAACAGACCGCGTAAGGCGAAGCGAATGAACCTGCGCTGAACAGCCTGGTGTAGTGGTAACATCATCGCTTGTTACGCTACAGGTTCACGGTTCGAATCCTGATGTCAATAATCATCTATTTATTTCGCATGAAATAAATAAAAAGTCGATCAATTGCGAAAGCTTATGTCAACTCTACTGCGAAGGCATAACAGTGGCAGTAGGGCGGTCATATGGCTAAAATGCAACTTGATCGTGATGATGACATCAGGAGGACGGAAAAAAATACTGTGAATCATGAGCAACGACAAAAGCAAAAACAAACAAGCTCCCCAGTTATCTGGACAGCCACCCTTGGAGTTCACTGAAACTTAATACCAGCTAAGTTTCAAACCAACTACACCAATCTGTTTTTCTCTGTGTCTCTTCCCATTTCCTCAAAAAAAAAAAAAAAAAAAAACGCCCGTGTCCTAAAAATTAGTATAACCCCTATTATTCATAACCCCTTTCACATGTGCAAATTATAAAAACACAGACAGCATAATGCGGAGACTATACTTGTGATCGAAAGTTGAGTTCACTATCGCAGATGACGGCCAAATCGCGTGTTGACATGACTGAGGGTACATTCTCATCACGAATGAAGTAGATCCTGGGTGGTGGTGGGAGACGCCTGCGGGAGTAAGTGATGGAGTGGCATTTATTGACATTAAGTTCTAAGCCATTTATTGTACACCAGGTGGAGAAACTATCTATCATAGATCATCCTGCAGAAGGCGAGAATCAGTGGCAGATGATATGCGTTTAAAGATTTTCTTATCATAAGCGTAGACCAGAAGATCAGAGTTCCGGATGATATGCTCAGCATTATTTATTGTAAGGATGAGGATTAGTGGTCCAAGATGCCTGCCTTGAGGAACACCTGATATTGCTGTTGATCTGAAACGAACTTTGTATTGACGGTCCACTAGGTATGATCTGATCCATAAGATGAACTGCGGTTGAAATCCAAGGGCTTTTAGCTTGAAAAGAATAATTTGGTGAGAAATTTTGTCAAAAGCCTTACTAAAATCTGTGGCTACCAGCATCGAACATGTTTTTAGTACTATGGCAGGGACAACGTCAGGACCAGGGGAGTAGTCATCCTTCAGTTGGTTAATCTTATTAGTAACCATTGATGGGATTATGTCCACAGAGACAAGAGAGGTTTGTGCAGAGTCATTCAAATAGCAGAAATATTCAAGGTCGGCGTGGGCACGAACGACTAGCCAGCGTGGGCACGAACGACTAGCCAGCGTGGGCACGAACGACTGGCGGAAAAAGTTAGCGAATAGGTTGGCAATTATTTTAGGATCTGTCGAGGAAGAGTCCGAGAAAGTGAGAATAGATGGATAGCCATCAGATTTTTTATTTTATTCGATCTAGGTATTCTAGATAGAGTCTTTCGCAGAGCTCTGAGAATTGGGTATATACCACACAAAAGTGCACTTGTGGGAGTCAGAGTCGGATTTAGATTTAAGGTAGGATTACCATAGTTTGTTAATATTATTGCGAAGGAAACGTAACTCCTTGTTGTACCAGGGTGCAGAAGACGAGCAATTTTTTTAGGTAGGTATGACACTGATTGGACAAAGCAAGCAAAGATATCAGCGCAGAAAATCGCGAGGGCATGGTCAATGGGTAAATGTGCAGCGACGGGTTTTATGTTAACAAGTAAGCTATTGAGTTTTAATTAAATTAGCTTTGTGAAAATTAAAGTAATAAGTGAGCTAGAAGACTGGGTTTGAATTATCGGTGTATGAAAAGGTTAGGAATAGCAGGGGTGAAATCGGTCCAAAGTCGAAAGAAGATAATTGCTCTCAGAGACTATAGAACTATAGGCGTCGGACGAGAAGATGAGGTCAAGTTGTCTATTCAAGTTGTTATGCATGCGGCTTAGTTGGAAAAGCCCAATCAGTTAGTAGGATTTCCTTGTCGGAGATAGCACTGGGAATATAGTGGCATTCATCATCAGATTGAGACCATTGAAACTGCGGAAGATTAAAGTCACACAAAATGATGAGGTCATCGAATGGGCCTATGGTATCACTCAAATCGTCGACCGCCTCGACGGCGAGCTGGTAAGATGCAACTGGTTGGGATGGATGTATATAACAACACATTATGTAAAGATAGCGCTTAGGTAGAGAAATCTTGACACATATAAACTCAAAGTCAGCGGTTTGCGAGCTTTTGAAAAAAGTAGCGTCGAGGCGATAATGTTTTGCCAGTAGAGTGCCCTGGCCGGATAGAGCGCCATGTGTTATGTCCATCGTTATGTGTTAAATACAGCAGGAAATAATTCGCTGTTATTGATGTCAGTGGTTAGATTTGTTTTCGTCAAAGCAAAAATATCATAAGGGAATTTCTGGGAGTCAAGGAATACGTTGCGTGTTTTTGTGCGTAATCCTCTGACATTTTGATAGTAGAGCGACAGATGTTTCGGTGTACTTTTTGCGTTGGGAGTGTGAGACATAGTATCAGACAAGCTTAAAGGTCGGGCCGCGTTAAGAGTATGAGAGAAAAGGATTGTGCCAGAGTAGTGATTAGGGGCGGTAATATTTATTTGAGTCGGCCCGGCTTTTTTTTAATGTGGGAAGCTAGATTATGTGGTCCCTCAACCGAGATAGGATGTAGCGACTTTCAATTGAGTCAGCGGAATTCATCGTGAGTTTTACAATAGGGGAGAGAAGAGAAGAGATAAAGAGGAATTGGATGCATTAGTGAGAGAAGAGACAATATTGATAGAGATAAGAGAAGGATTGGGTACAGGGTTTTGGTTGCATGTAACAGAGGGAACGAAGAAGTGGCAGACGAGAGGTCAAAAGACACGCGATTGGCATTAGGTTTATTAAGAATATGCGGTCGGTGAACTTGAGATATTTAGGAGCGGTTTAAATTGCCAATTTGAGTATGACTGGGGGGCATTGATACCGATGTCAAGAGATTGGTGAAGGGGGACCTTAGAATTAATGAAAGATACGAGTATAGGCTTATAACTAGGGTTAGAGTTGGGCTTAGAGCTAGGTAAATTTATCTTATTTCTAGGATTAAGATTATTTATATCCTGTTTCTTTGTAGGTTTGTCCGTCATTTTGCAGATACGCGTCTTTCCAGTGTTGAAATTAATGCCGGTAGGATTACGGAACAACCATTCATATCTGAACAGGAGATCAAATTTGAAATTTCGGTTACTTTTGTGGTGGGATGGCAGGAACACTTTGCATTGACTGATGGTGATACCAAACTTCTTCTCGAAAAATTTCGTAATCCAAGGTACATTAGCAATAAGAGGGGCGTCTTTGATGAGGAGGGTGGTTACTTGGTGGTCTTCTGAACGTAGTTTGTCCAGCCTTCGCTGCCACTTAGATGTTGTACCAAACTGTTTGATGAGGAGATTTTACTAACTGTAACGTAGTAGGCGAAGAGGCGAAGGTGAATGTAAGTCGACTGCTGTCTCCAATAATTCATCGAAAATTGGTGTGTTGTAGTTGATATTCTGGTTTAGTTGGTTATGGATTTGATCTACTAATTGAAATCGCTGGGTATCTGGAAAACGTTTTTATTAATGTACGCTAATTTTTAATCGTCGACCAACATGAGATGGATCTGAGTTATCGAATCGCAAGGCTGCATTTCTTAGTTCAATCCTCTTTCTTCTACATATATGTATAAATATTAAAGTTCAAATTAGTTTATTCGAAACGGTTAGACCTACTAGATATGGATATTTTGGGATGTGTATGTGTAACTTATATAACTTAACCATCTTAAGATAGTCAAAGAATAAAGTTTGAGTTCGTGTTTATAAACAAATAATGTAGCACAGTGCATATAGTACACCCGATAGACTCCAGATGGTTTCTCTTCTATCGTCAAGCTGGAGACAAAATCTGAATTCATCACTAAAAAGCATCCAAGTTTTTATGAGACCAATCTTGGTATCATAGTTTCGGGAAAATTCTGCACGGGCTACTCTATTATCGGTAATAAGAAAGCTGGCCTTTACAGGTCTGTTTGACCTTTAATTATTCCATTTGTTATTTTGGCACTTACAAGCATTTGATCACTTGCTTCAGCCTATTTTATACTTACCTCAGTTACTTATCTATCCAGTGTGTATTTCACGACAACTATACCGTCTTTATATGTATATTGTAGCTCCTTTTGCTTTGTGTACGATGATTTTTATCAAGTCCCGTTCCCCTATAACGTTTGACATTGCGAAAAATAATTTTGTGAACCAGAATGTCCTTACTATTTCTACATTTTTTTTTCTCATATACATACTCATTTTCCACAGACATCCTCCACTGTGGGCGCAAAATGTCGGCTTCTACTCAAAGAGCTCTTTTCAACGACATATCACATGCATAAGTATATACGAGTACGAATGAACAACATTTTGGTTTGGTTATAGTTCTATATAACTGGTTTGAAGTCGAGCATATAGCTTTTATAGTTCAGGTTCAAGAAAGTGGTGAAAGACGGACGGACGGGCATGCTAGAGGAAGCGATAGGGTTATGTGGTTATTCCCAGGACCCTGATAAAATGAGGTGAATTTTTTCTAACAAGAACACTGTAATAGTGAAAAAATGGAACCAACTGATCGAACATTGACATAAACCGAGCTGCCTTTTCGACTTCAAGAGATATACTCGTAGTATAATAATATATAAAAATTAAAATCATCGTCTTTTATCTAGAAACTGATTCAGTAAAAAGTGGTTCATTAAATTAATTATACCATTTCTAGAACAAAAGTGGAATATTCTATAACAACTTAGCTATCCGAGTACCCGGCTACTCAATGGAAAGAATTTGTATAGCTTGTTTAACAATATAATAATTGTTGTTTGATTAAAGAAGTTATTAGAAAAATTGATAAACAAATTATTTCCACACTTTCGTTTCGGATTCGATCGCAGACCAGTCTATACAAAAATGTGTTCCTGGCGTAAACCTAGCACGCTTGTCATGCGTATACTAGCTTTACTTTTACTTTAGATGGTGCTATTTTCCAGGTTGGACTAGCTCCTTAACAAAAAAGTGTCCCCAGCCAGCCCGATCTTGTGCTAACCCAATTTTTTTCATTCCACATGTCGTAGCCATCTTATTCGATGAATTCGAACCCTTATGGTCGATGTCGCTGTACAACCAGTATAATTCGTTTTTTTTTTTAAAGTCACTCGAAGAATTTTTCTTTCAAAACAATCAAAAGTGTTTTTGCCTTTCATAACGTTCATGGATTTACGTCGTATAACAAGACTGAGATGGTGAGTGTCTTATAAAGGGTTTTTCAATAAGGACATAACAATTTTGTATTTAAATAAAATACAGAATAATTGAGATATCGGGCTGAAATTTATTCAGTCACATGTTAAGTACACATGTGTAGTACACATGTTAAATTTAGGTATGGAATTCCATTTCGTTCATATGACCACTGCGGAGCACGTTTGCAGCGATCGATTCTTTTTAGCCAATTTTCCATTACTCTTCCACATATATCGGCCGGAATGTTAGCAATTTCGCGTTCGATATTGTTCCTGAGCTTCTCTAACGTTGTTGGCTAGTTGGCATAAACCAATGACTTAACGTAAGCTCGTAAAAAGAAATCCATCGGCGTTAAATTGCATGAGCGAGCTGAACATTCGATCGGACCATTTCTCGAGATTACACGATTACCGAACTTCCCCTTTAATAGATCTATTGTTTCACCAGCTGTGGAAGCATTTTATTGGAACCACATGCCACTGATGTTAAGTCCATCCAATTCTGGCCAAAAATAGTTTTCCAACATGGCACGATAACGAACTCTATTAACCATTACGAGTACATGGCGATCATTTTCAGCGGCGAAAAAATACAGTCCAGTCACACCTCCGGCATGAAATCCACATCACACGGTCACTTTTTGTAGATGCAATAGATTCTCTTGAAACACATGTGGGTTTGTTGCTGTCCATTAATGCATATTTTGCTTATTGGCAAAGCTATTAAGCCACAAATGAGCTTCATCCCTGAAAATGATTTTTCAATGAAATTCATGATTTTCTTCAAACTTTTGCGGAGCCCAATCGGAGAAGTTTCGGCACTTTAAATCATCAATAGGGTTCAGTTCTTGAGTTAGTTTGTCCTGGAAAAGGTGTAGCCCAAGATCTTTACGCAAAATTCGCCACGATGTGGACTAAGGGATTCACAATTCCTGTGGACGGCATGGAATCGACTGATTTGGCTCATTTTGAACTGAAGCACTTACGGCTGCGATATTTTCGGTGCTTCAACGGGTGCGTTGTCTCACTGGCACAGGAACATTCAATAATGAATATGTTGACTTGAATTTATCCACTATAGCACGCACAGCCTGTCTCAAGGGAAAATTGCAGTAAGCGCTCTTAAAGTTGCGACCACCGACTCAGAATTTTGGTAGTACTTTTTAATAATTTTCAAACGTTGCTCGTTGGTCAACTTCACTATGATAAAAATATGAACCTTGACTGACGTTTTGACATTAACAGATCATAAAAAAAGTTTAAGGGTGCGTTTGAATTAAAATACAAAATTGTTATGTCCCTATTGAAAAACCGTTTATAAAGTCATAGTTGTTCGTAATAGTGCTTTACTACTCAATCGCCTTCTTAGCCCAAAGAAATTAGGGTTGGCAAGAATAATTCTTCACTTAATCTCAGCGCTTTTGTCATTGTTTGAATTTACAGTGAAGTCTAGGTAGACTAATTCTTTACCTACCTCAAGATTGTAGCTGTCTATTGTGACGTTTTGTCCAAGTCGCCGATGTTGACTGTCCTTTTTTGATGACAACATATATTTTGTTTTACCCTCTTTAACCATTAAACGCATTTTCGCCGCTTCTGTTCCAATATTCCCGAAAGCACTACTGACCGATACGTTTCCCCGATTATGTCAATATCGTAGGCGTACGCAATTTCTTGCACAAGCTTAAGAATTTTATTCAATCCTTTCAAGTATGATGTTAAACAAATCACATGACATGATTGTTACCGATCTTTATGGAGCAGCGTGCGTTGTCTATCGTCATGCCGCACAGACGGACGAGTTTGGCAAGAACGCCAAAACTTAACATGGCTCTGTATAGCTCGTCTCTAAGGACGCTAACATAGGTGACTTTAAAATTGATGAAAAGTTGGTGAGTTCACGTCCATTGATTTAAAGTTCCTGGGTTTTTTCCATATCTGATATATAGCGGGCTTTCCAAATAAATTGTTGACAAAGTGTTTAAGGCGTTCACATTATATGTGATTTTAAGAAGACTGGTACCTTCATAGTTGGCCCAGTTCATTGAACAAATGATACTGAGGCTCCATAACGAATTATATTTTACATCCGATTATATTTTACAGATGAGTTGATGTATGCTTCGTACCAAATCATTCCCAGCTGCTCGGCAGTTATACCGTGATTTAAGCTATCTTCACTTTGGTCGGATGGTTGAAATTGTTGATCGTCATCATCCGGATTAACTTGAGCATTCTTCTCCACATACAAATGCATTAGTTCATCATGATTACCGTTAGAAATTCATCCAGTTATTGCAGTCAAATATCGGAATGGAGAATATTTTTATTTTATAAAGGGAATTTCTAAATCTCTATTGTACTACCAAAACATCGCATCCGAGAAAAGGCCAGAATTTAACGGTACTATACTAAGTAATAATTTTTCCCCTATGCCTAACTCAAGAACCACCCAAAGGATTTTAGTGAAATTTAGGTTTTAAGTTATGTCGTACACGTAAATACATTCGTCTGAAAATGTAATCTTATTAGTATCAGATGAAGACGGAGTAAAGTATGGTGGGATGACTTTTCACTTCACGTATTCCACTATTTTTGAAGAACTAGCTATTTGTGCCAGAGGATTTTTTATAATTTTCACCTTACCTTCCCATAATTTTACAAGCATTTTTGAGTTTTATTGTTCAAGAAATTTTATCCAAAAAAAATGTTTTTTCATATTTTTGAACTCCTTGGAAGTTCAGCTTTAATTTGATATCTCGCATAATGTCCTGTAATAATCTTTTTTTCTTGCTATTCAAGTTCCTCCAGAAAAGTATTTTTTCAGTGATTTCTTCTTTGATTATTTTTGTGGTTTATTTAAGAAATAGTAACGAGAGTCCCCCAAAAGTTCATATATTTGTGTTGCATTAGAAGATATATTGATATATCACCACTTTTTTGTCCTTAAATTTTGAAACTGCAACATGAAGTTTATTATATAAGCTCTCCAGAAACTGAAGCAGTGCAAGGGTAAAGATTTTTAAAATACGCCCACAGATACGGCCACTTTTTAAAAAATAACGTTTTTCTCAATATTTTTGTTAGAAACTGAAAAATATTATCTACATAAGATATTCACACGTTAACTTTCTCTGCATTTCGTCCATACATTAAGTAGGCCACGCCTACTTTTTAGGTGAGTTTTCTTAAAAAAAAAAAAATATTTTTATTGTTTTTTTTCAAAGCTGTTTACGGTGATGGTTAAGTCTTATTGTGAATATCTCATCAGAATCCGTGTCTACTGAGAAAAAATGATAAAATTTGGCAACACCACGCTCACTTTTTTAGGGATGAGTTAGAAGATGGGGGATAGAGTATGATATGATCTTTTCTAGATAGATTGTAACTTTCTTGTATTTTTTTTAAAAAAAGGACAGACACCGCGTAGAATCCATTAGTGTTCTGTTTGTACCATTCTGGTACGGAGCACTACAAAGTTTTACAATATTTATTGGCCAATTTATTTTGTATACCATAATCCAAATAGTAGTAACAAGATTTTGATGCAAAATTTGTACTAGAGGAATAATAAAGACATACCCTTTAAAGTACCATATACGAGTATACGTATGTATACGTATAATCAGTGTCAATAACGAAGCTGATTGAGCCACGTTCGCCCGTTCCCCAGTATGTAATAGACTTTCGGGTCTTAAATTTAGAGCTAGACGAATGAAACTTGGTGCAAAAGTTTCTTGTTTAATTTTTGAAAAGCGCCCACGTCTGCAATCGTATTAAGTATCGGTTAACTTCTCTTTTGTAGCACTTACCCATATATATTTGGACTGTAGTCCATTCTTTATGTTCCTTCGAGGCATGAATATAATTCAGAGGTTTGGGTCTATGACGCAATGGCTAAATAGTTGATTACCGCGCCGAAATATTCCGCCAGCCTTCTGATCTTCATCTGATATCAGTAAAGAATCGTCGAGATCCTTTGCTATGTGTTGCTTTTAATTTTGACCGCCTATCAACTCCTTCGTGATACACGGTTTCGTTTGTCATGCCTTACGCTACGCTATACATATTTCCTTTTCATGCGGTACTGGGCTTCGAACTCGACAATCTATACTGCTAAAGCAACTGTAATTCGAGCTTTCAATGAAATTTGCGTTTCGGTCCGTTTCCAGGTGTCCGCAGATATTGGGTTTTTGTCTTAGTGCGATCAGTGTTTGTACACCAATAATAAAAACTGAGATGGTACATAAATTGCTGGCACATTACAGAATCTCGAAGGTTATCTATGCGAATTGTGTTAATTCAATTGCTTTGAACGGATGGACGCAACTGGGAGACATCTTCTAAAGTACCGGCTGAATCAATCACCAAGTGGTGAATATAGTTGGATGACCGGTTCTGTTAGAACTCAACTAATCTTGTTTCAGTTCTTGTGTTTCAACAGGGTACCTCCAACGACAAGGCTTTTGACATTGCAGAGTCAAAACCCCGTTCTTTATGTTGTCGCTGTCCATTTTTCTCTCATTATTATTATGATTTAGTGTTAAGTTATGGGCGGCACCCATTAGATTATAAGTCAGCAATCCACCCATGCTCGCATGCATTGAACACAATTTGTTCATAGTTCGAGCATCATACGTTGCTTCATTGTGGTTGTAGCGTACATTATAATAATATTGTCATTTATATTCTTACTGTGTTCCCTCATTACTCAATGCACATGCGTGAAGCTCAGAATTTCTTGTCGTCTTCTTTTGGTCTTGAATCTACATTAAAATAAAAATTGTTTCCATCTGCGTAGGAAACAATGATGTGACAGTATTTCATCTTCCTTGTAGTCGATCTCTTTTATCTCAACTCTTGTATTTCAGCGAATATTCCAACGAAAATTCCACAATCTACTCGCAATTCATTCTCCCAGAGGCGGAACTTTCCAAATGTGTCAATCTTTCAACAAAAATACTCAGAATGAGGCAAACCCAAATATTAAACAATCATTAATCCCACAGATTATCTAAAGCAATCCATTCTTGTCGGCGAAATTGTTTTCTTTAGCCAGTTCAACGAGCTTAATTCTACTTGGATTCATTAGGTATACACTTCCTTGACGGATGCAGATTAGCATAAGGTTGATGAGTACACATACAACTTGTTCCATATTGAAAACCTGGTCCTTGAGATTAAATGGAGAAAATTACGAATTCTCACTTGACTCCAGAGTATTTCAGTTTCAGTTCGTTTTACTTTTTTTTCGTTTCCCACTTTCGTGTTCCCACTCCTCCTTTAGTATTACACGGATAGGAAGCACGTTCCTAGGAGGAATGTGCTGTATAATATAAACTTTCTTAATTCATTTAATGAAATACTTCCGCTTTGCCTAGAGAACAGGCTTTGAGATGGATTTTTTTTTTTTTGCTTGCCCTCTGTTACAAGCACTAAGTGAAATTATATGCTTTACCATAGAAATGTGATGTAATTTATTGGAGTTTTTTAAAGAATATTATTTTTTTTGAAATCAATATTCATCTTTAACAATATGGGTGTCGGGGAAATGGTTTTTTTTTTTCTTTACTTACGCGGCTATTTAATTAATTTAATTTTTGAATGCATTTGAGACATTTTAAGGGGATATCCCAGGAAATTCATCTAAAATTTAATTAAATTTCTTCACGGATGGAATTATTCTTCACCTTAGTAGGTACACAAATACTGCTGCTCTTGATATCGGATAGTTATCGTGGATAGCAATAGCATATCTGTCGCGATAACTACCTTTAAGGGGACTTCAAACTCGCATTACTTCACAGACTTCTATGACAGCCTTGCATCGTAAATAGAGCATTAACGACGATTCAAGGACCGATTCATTTCTGCTCAACCCCGTAATCCTTTTGGAGAAGTTTTTTTTATTTTTTTTATTATAAAGTATACTTCATTTTACTTATATTGGTTAACAAATCCATGATTTTACAAATTCATTGTTTAATTAAAATGAAATAGTTAGGTACAATCTATTGCCCAAGTGACAAGAGTTGAATGCACCAAGCAGTCTACAAAAAATTAAAATATTGAAATAGTTGATGGGGAGTTTCAATGAGGGAGCAAAAAGTTACAATAAGTTAAAAGACCACAAATATAAAAGAATAATTAGACATTCAAAGAACAAAATTCATTAATAAACAAACTATTTATAGCTGAGTAGTCAAAAGACAGTACCCATTTTTTAATGCCATTAAGAAATGCATTTTTCACTCTTTCACTACTCATAGTATCTGAAAGTAGGTTGAACAAACGGGGTGCGGTAGCAAAGTAAAATCGTCCAAAGTGAACTTTATGAACTGCAGGAATGGTTACAAAATTTCTAGTATTTCCTCGCAAATTATAGTTTTCGATATTTCTAACTGAGTAAAAACCCGCATTTTGGAAAAATATTTTTAGGACTTTATAGCAGTAGAGATGAGTTTCAATGTTTCTGAACAAATTAAAACTTGGAGTTCTGCGATTTACTCGGCATAAGATTCGAATTGCATGTTTTTGTTTTATTAGTAAAGGCTCAGTTTTTTTAAAAAATGCACCACCCCAACAAGGAATACCATATTCCAATTTAGATTTTAATAGACCATTATATCCAAGTTTTAAAATTGATTGTGGGCAATAAAGGCTTAGGTGATACAGTTGTCTTACAACTTTGTTAAGATATTGTTTAAGATAACTTGTGTGATTATACCAAATAAGCTTATTATCTAAGACAATACCTAAATATTTAAAATTGTCAACGCACTCAACTTTAAAAAAAGTACTGCAACAAGACGTTAAATTGTTAAAGGAGGAAGTATTATCATCGTTATTAAATAAGCGAAAGCGTGTGCAACTCGGAGAGTGATAGAATAATGACAAATCATCACAAATTTTACTGTTGATATTGAATATCATAAATTTCATTTTATCGCTGATTGTGAGCTGATCGAGGTCATAGTTTACATCCGATAAAACATTCAGCAAGCTTTTATTTGAGTATGAAAGCGCAGTATCTTCAGCAAAGGCAGTAACTTTACCTTTAAAAGGTTGAATAAACAAAGAATTTACATATATTAAGAACAGAATAGGACATAAAACCGACCCTTGTGGAACACCAACCAAAATATTTTTCGGAGAGCTGTAAATATTCTTGATCATCCCCATTTGACTGCGATTTTTTAAATATGAAACAAACCAATCATATGTATAGCCCCTAAAACCCATACGGAAAAGTTTATTTAATAATATTGAGTGATCCACCACATCAAAAGCTTTAGTGATATCTATAAACAAGGAAGCCGGAATCTCTGATGAATTAATACTGTGATATAATTCACCAGTTAGTTTCAGCAGTGCAGTTTCAGTAGACATTCCGCTTCTAAAACCGAATTGGCAATCACTAAAAAAGTGTGTTCTTTCTAGGAATGACAATATTCTAAATTTAATACCCCTCTCAAATATTTTTGAAAATACCGACAGCAAAGATATAGGACGATAGTTATTTAAAATTGTATTGTCGCCCTTTTTTCAATCGGAGGTCTCTGTCATTCGCAATGTGCTTGAAATAACTGTTATCTATCTGAACCTGGGGTATAAGAATTTAATCTATTTATTTAGTTAATCGGCATTAAAGATATATACTAACAAACTCGAGAATCAACTCAAAAGGGGAATGCAAGCAGAAACTCAACACCTTCTGCCAAGTTAGGGAAGGAAAAGGCGGAGAAATTGGCTAGTAGTGGACTTGAAACTTGAGCGCTAGTACGAAGACAACTATAGGCTTAGCCACAAAGGTCGTCAAAAACCCCTGTAGCTGAACGTTTACCGAATATTATGAAAGGTATGGTAGAGTGCACTTGTCAAGCAAGATTAATCTGATGTCAAACTAGGGCTGGTGAAGTAGAGGCGATCGCACTTGCACCTTAGAACCTTGATGTAGAGGCTCCACTTGAAGCATTTATCAACCAGTTGCTCACGAATAAATTTATAAACACAAAACTGAGTGGCATTTCTGCAAATCGTATGGTACCAGCCATATTGTCGCAGATAAAACAAAAGACTTGGTCTTATTTTAGGCAGAAAACTGATTTGGAAACCCGGATATTTTGCAAAAAGCCATCAGTAGGAAATGGAGTACGCAGCTCTGAATAACACACTAACCTTATGTTACCGTCAGGCTAATGCGTAACTACTGAGTAAACATTTGAATGGACTGCCTTGGACAAAGCTATATACCGCAGTCATATAGGCCTCATCTCTAAGTGGCGCAGCTTTCATACTCACCACTTTACGATTCAGAAAAACGTATTGCTATGATGTACTTTCACAAAAAAAATGTCGAGATCACTATTCCTTTCAATGGCCTCAAAACCGGAGGTGGGGTGGAGTTATTGGCGAAGATAATGGCGATGAAACCAGGATGAAATCAATGGCGGAATATCAGTATATTTACTGACAAACAGCTGCCATTAAATCTCCTCTAAAACCTCTCCAGATTGTTGCTTGTCTCTAACAAGATAGCTGAGAAGTTCAACATTCACCTACTTTGAGACATCCCGGGGAATCTATGGCTGATGAGCTCGCCAGGCATGGCACTCCGCTGATAATTCTACATAAGAAGGGTCACATATCTCTCCCTACATATAATGTAAATTGTTACTCAAGCTTGGTGCAATCACTGAAACCAACCTCAGACAAATCTGTACTAAACTACAGGGTGTCCGTTGGCAGATTTATATTTTTAAACGTGAATAAAACAAAATCTATGATGCATATTGTTTTATTATTTAGTTTTACATTAAGAGAAAAATGATGTCGCCCAGATGCCATCCATTTAGTCGCACACACTGTTAGAAGCGGACCACCTTGCTTGACTGGTTGTCGTGAATTTCGATGGGCCAAGTGTAGATTTAATTCGTTCGTGGGTGCAAAGATACTGCAGAACTTTTTCAGCTCTGAATACCCCTCAACCAGGGCCCAGCAGAACATCAAGGATCACCGAAAACATTCAGAAGGTGGAACGAAGCTTGCGTGAAAATCCAAGAATCTCAGTGCGGAAAAGAGCTGCTGCTTTCGAACTCCCGAAAACTATCGTTCATGAAATTCTACAGAAAGACTTAAAATCTCACTCTTTTAAGATTCAATTGGTGCAAGAAAGATTATGCACTGTGAATTGCATCTTCTGAAGCGACGAAGCCCACTTCCACCTGAATGGGTATGTACATTAGCAAAACTCTTGCTACTGGGCTCAAAGAAAACGTGATCTGCGACTTAAATACCAACGGCCTTTACATTGCCCAAGAGTTAGTGTTTGGTGCGCCTTATCGACGAACGGAATCATCTGGCCTTTTTTTTAAAAATTGCAGAGAACAAGTGATAAATGTGAACAGCGAAAATGATGGGCGCATGATCACAGATTATTTTTTTCCGAATTTGCGAGCACATCCATCTTACTCGTCGCACACGTGATTACAACAAGATGGGGCGATTCCGCATACCGCTAGAACCTCCATGAATTTGCTGCGTGAAAATTTCCCACGAAAACTGATCAGCCACTTTGGAGTCGTCCCGTGGCCACCGAGGTCTCCAGACTTAACTCCCATGGATGTTTTCTATGGGGGTTTATCAAAAGTAGAGTCTGCCCCAATTCCCCGCGGTCTGTCACGGAGTTGAAGGAAAATATCCGCCATGAAATTCAAGACATACAGCCAAGCATACTGCAGCACGTGGCACTGCTTCCAACAGTGTGTGCGACTAAATGAATAGCATTTGGACGATATCATATTCAAAAAATAGAATCCGCATTCTTTCTCTTTATGTTAAACTAAGTATTAAAGCAATATGTCCCATAGTTTTTGTTTTATTCATTTTTAAAAACATAAATCTGCCACCGGACACCCTATAGCTTAAAAACGCTTGACAGCACAACAATATTTATGACCTTATTGGCTGGCACACTTAAAGATGTATCCTCTTCTCAAACGATTTCTGCAGGAGCTGTAATGATGTGGAGGAAGAAGGGGCATGTCGTCATCTTCTATCGCCAAACCCTCTACATCAAAAGCAATTTATGAAAGTACGGTTTTTAGTGGAATAAAAAAGAAAAATATACTACCTTCTTTTTCTAACAAAAGGCTTTCAACTATTGCTACTCTTATAGAAACATACATAGATGGTGCTATGAATGAATAGTCCTCACTCATGAATGCTTGGTACGAGTAGCGTTCCGTTTTTGTGTCTTATTCGTGATTGGTATTCGATACATTCCAGTCTTCGGTAGTCATTCGTCATTGGTACTCTGTCGTGACTCGATCGTATTATTCAATCTCTAAGAGTCATTCACGGTTATTAGCCACTAGTTAGTAGTCTTTCAATTTTGGTTTTCTGGTGATCATTTAATGCCCCGAGTCTGTCATGACTATTTGGTAATCTCCCATCTCTGGAAGTCATTTGTGGTCCAAACTCCTTCACGTCTCATCTTAAGCCTTTCCTCCCTCGTGATTAGGTACGGCTAGAGTACATGGAAAATGACCTAAAACGAATACAAATTCCATCTTTGATCGTTACTACAATTTCACCGAAGAGATACGAGTAGCATAAAAAAATGATTCGCTTTAACTTCTCCTTCAGCGATAGAAAATCTAAACAGAGTCACATCCATTTTAACGGCAGGGTATTAGGTTAGGTTAGGTTAAGTTGGGGAGGGTGTATGCCTATTGGTCTATTATGATTCCGCTTGGAGTAGTGGTACAGTCTAACATCGTTGCTACTTAGCTGATTCTTGCTCGAACCAGCGTGTGCCTCCTTATGAATCGCATTAAGTCTATCAGCGAAGCTTACTCAAGCTCACAATAGTTCTCCAAAAAGTAAAAAGCCACGGTTTTGGAGATTTGGGCAGTCGCAAAGCAAGTGTTTGATGGTTTCTATTTCTTCCTCATACTGACAGCTCCTGCAGTAGTGGGAGTTTAGTTTATTGTGAGCGTCTAGTTTATTGGCCATAGTGGCAATCACGCAATGCCCATTCAGCACCCCTATCAATATGTGGGTTTCCTTTTTCCAATAGATAATAAGATTTCGGTTATTCCGGATATAACACAATCATCTCTCGATATCGAAGCAGTGTTGATTAGTTCCCTGATCCTAAGATATATTTTTCCTTTCGCCACACCAGTATTGATATCTATGTACGTACAATATTTGTGTGTGAGTATGAGATGGATTAATTTCCTTTGTAAAGATTGTCAACGCTGTTCTAACAATGGCGAAGATTTCAGCTTGAAACACGCTGCATTCATCTGGGAGTTGTATGAGTCGTTAATCTGTAGAGACTTACAGAATACTTCTTCTCCGGTTCCTATTTTCATTTTACACCCATCAGTGTAGAGCTGGATGTCCTGTTTATTTATTAATGTGTTGGACTCCCATTCTTGCCTTTTGAGAATAAGGATGAAGTATTTCTTATTGAAATCTTGGTATGGAATAACGTAGTCTGAGTACTTGTTGGGGTCTTGTTGACCCGTACCGTACCTGTACTTGTTATTGAGATAGCTGATTTTTTTCCATTGCATTCCACCATACCAGTGCTCCATAGGTAAGTATTCACTTCCCAGTAAGCTTTATATCGAGAATAATTCCAAGATACTTAGCTTCTTTGGAGAGTTTCAGAGGTGTTGCATTAATTTTTGGTGGATTGCAATTTTGTATTTTCTTCTTCTGTTCGGTCTTCTCTTTGTTGACTTCTAGGCCATTTGATTCCGCCCGTGAGGAAATTTGTTTTTAACGACAAGTAACCACAAGAGATATGATATGACTCCTCCCTGTGGAGTTCCCCTCGTAACAGTTTTCTTTATTGTACCCTCGCTTATCTGTGAACTGATAACTCTGCTGTTTAGAGCCGCTTTAATAGAGTCAGTTTTCACTTTATTAAAAGCTCCTTATGTGGCTATAAATGCAACTAGAGTGTATTCTTTGAAGTGAAGGCTTTTCTCAGTGTTTTATACGACTACATATAAAGCTGTCTCCACGGATTTACCTATAAAGTAAGCATGTTGAGTGTTACATAAGTTATGTTCATTACTCATAAGTAGGCCTCTCACATGTAAATTAATTAATCGTTCCAGTGTTTTCAAAAGAAAGGAGGAGAGACTAATTGGCAGGATATACTGATACCATCTTCAAGAGGCAGGTACCATTTGCACACCATTTTCTACCGCCAACGAAAGAATATAATCTTAATAACAGATACGCGGAAACCCTAGACAAATTATGATACCTATCCGAAAAAAGAGGAAAAACTGAGCTTTTACTTCTAAGCCTTAAAAAAGTTTAAAAGGCGAAGTACTCCTAGCGTCTGCAAAAAATATATTTTCAGAGGATAATAAAGGGTGTCCCAAAATTCACGGAAGAATTAATTTTGATAGGAAACAGAGGTTTTTAATTAAAAATTGTAAATGTTTTATTGATTCATAAAGTATACATTATAGGGTTATGTATGGAATAGCATATCGGATAAATGGCCTCCATGGCTTTGCTGGCACATACGCACTCTTGTCCATGACCATTTTGCATAAATATGGCTGAATTTCGTTTATACAGCGCTCAATTTGCTCCTTCAAAGCGTGGGTGGTCTTGGGCTTGTTGGCATAAACCTTACACTTCAAAAAACCCAAAAAAAAATTCCCAACGGCGTTAAATCGCATGATCTGGTCGGCCAATTCGGATCACCAAAACGGGAAATTACACGACTAGGAAATGACCCATGCAGTAAATGAATTGTTTTCCGGGCTTTATGGCATGTGGCATCGTCTTTTTGAAACCACATATCGTCCACATTCATATCTTGCAATTTAAGCACAAAAAACTGGATTGTCATTAACTTTATTGCATGACCATCCGCATTTTCAAAGAAGAATGGTCCAATGATGCCATCCACGTTGTATTTGTGTATTTTTTTCTTAATTGTGGATTTTTTGAACCCCAAATTTGACAATTTTGACGATTAACAAAGCCATCAAGATGAAAATGAGCCTCATCGCTTAAGATGATTTTATTTGAAAAATCAGCATCCAATGGTTGTTGTTCCATAATCCATTTAACGATAATCTTCGCTGTGCTGACCACTCTTAGGCTTTCAGTTCTTGAGTCAATTGCACTTTGATGGCCAGAGTGTCTAAGATCACTAATTGATCTAGTCTCGCTGAATTTTTTAATTAATCTCTGCACAGTTGATGAAGTTATATCACTATCCAACCATATTTTGTACGAAAATTGCGAACTGTGGCTGCCAAACGTTCATTATTTTTAAAATATTGCTCAACAATGAAAACGCGTTGTTCTTTCGTGTAGCAGTTCATTTTTAATAATCCAGAAAGGTCAGCTGTCACGCTGTCTTTTTTTTTTTTTTCGCTGGCAACACTTTAGCGCACAAATGGCGCAAAACTCAAACCTTGCGCGAATTTTGGGACATCCTTTATATATTATAAAGGCGAAGAAACTGTTGAGTATCTGGCCTATTCTCTGCCACTAAAATGACATAGAATGCAAAAGCAACCTTAATTTCGGAGTGGGATATAATCCATTTACAGTTATTACAGGGGATTCACTTAATAAAGTACTTATACTCTTGAGGAAATCACAAAGAGTCCACTTGTAGTCACACTGATGAGGATTATAGTGGCAATATCTCCTCGTAAAATCTAATTTAACCTAACTTAAACAAAAACTTTCAATGGAGCTGCAGTATTGAGTGAATCTTGGCCTCAACTAACAAGGCTCTCCAGCCAGCTCCTTCCAATTTCTTACACCATATTGATTAAGGTTCCTTTCCAACTGTGCGCAATATTTAAGATAAGCTTCGGATGAAATCGGTGTCCAATGCTCCAACACTAATAGCCATTTTAGTCCCTGGATACAAATCATTCGATTTTTAAACTTGGCATGCTCCTTTTACTCTCTAATAGAACTTTCGAAAATGATCCCACGTTCTTTTGCTCGTACTCTTCGTTAGCAGCTCGGGATGTTGGGGGGCGTGCCTTGAAAAGATCGCATTGAACTCGTAGTCAATCTAGTTTATTAGTTTCTTGAACTGGAGACCACCAGATCTATTAACGAATATTAAATGATACTGGTACTTGTTTCCGAAGTGGATGTCGTGCAGATTGTGTTTTCGGACCGTACCTCCGAAGATACCTTTAGTCATCCACGTAAAAGTGTGCCTAAAGTTCAGTGGTTTATCTGGAGTCAATCCTAAGGCATAAATATATTGAAGATGAAAATGATTATTTAGTACTTATTTTCAGAAATATAATCTGTTGAAAAGTACGTGGTTTTTGAGGTACTTAACCTGATTTAGTTTTTCTATTAAAATGTTTGGGTATTTTGATGGAAGATAGTTAACAGACCAAATAGAATAAGTGCAATTAACTATCCTAGTAATAGTCACATTGCGTTTTACCTTTTCGCTACGAAAGACAAACAAATAATTTGATCAAGGTTGCAATTCAGGTCATGGAAAACTCAATTAAGTTCGATATTGGTCCCCATAATAGGTTGTGCGCAATTTATTGTCTTTCTAATTGCTTCCTGATTCTTGTGTTTGCTTTTATTGTAAAGTTTTTCTTGTTTGGTGGATGAGGGTCGAGGAACTTCGTACGTACGATTTTTTCTTTGTGAATTTTTGAGAAAAGTTGGTACCAAAATCTTAAATTTTTTTGTATACTATACAGAGACAGAGAAAGATTGGTGTAGTGGTTTGAAACTCAGGCTGTATCAAGTTTCAGTTAACTCCAGGGATGGCCGTCAAGATAACTGGGGAGCATTTTCGATTTGCTATTATTGTTGCTTATGATTCACAGTATTTTTTCCATCCTTCTGATGTCATCAGGATCAAGTTGTATTTTTAGCCATATGACCACCCTGCTGTCCGTGTTATGTGTTCGCGATAAAGTTGACATAAGCTTTCGCAATTAATCTACTTTTTTATTTATTTCATGCGAAATGAATAGATGAATCTTGAAATCAGGATTTGAACCGTGAACCTGCAGCGTGACAAGCGATGATGTTACCACTACTATGATTATACATGTCTATATGATTCACAAGAATGGCTATTGGTAACTACTTACCCAAATCATGAATTAAGCCATCAATTACTTGGCTTACTTGTGAAGGGTCTTCCATTAAATTCCGCGGTATTTTTAAACTTTCAACTAAAAAGCTGTCATAACCTGACAGCTGTTAAGTAAAAATTATGCGGTTCAAGAAAATGGAACGATATACTATATATGTACGTTAGCAACGCATAGAAATTGTGAAAATTCACTACAAAAATGGTGAACATTTCGCTCAGATATTTCGTAAAATTCGTAATTTTATCGGTCGCTACGAAGCAACTTCTCATCCAGCTATTGCGAACTTGATCAATAAATTTGAGTAAATCGGCCAGGTTAATAATATGAGGACTCCAACTCGTGCTTATAAAGCCAGGTCAACGAAAACATTGCTGCTGTGACTGAAAATGTTGCTGGAAACCCAGGTTTGTCCATTAAAAGACTTTCGCAGCAATTAGGCATATTCCATAACCAGCCAACACCGCATTTTGCATAAAGATCTTGGAATGCATGCTTACAAAGTTCAGCTAACTCAAAAACTGAAGCCGGCGGTTGTTGTTAGAAATGCAGGTACGTATGCAGATTTTTTCAAGAGAATCATCATGAGCGACGAGGTCAATCCATCTGCAAGGCTTTGTTAATAACCACCTAAAACCCGAGAGTGATTGTCGAGCAACATTTGCACCTACAATGAGTGGCAGTTTTGTGTGTTTTTTTTTTTTTTTTTGGTTCGGACGACGCTAGACTTATGTTTTTGGGGATACGTTCAGAATAGAGTCTTCGCCAATGATCCACAAACGATTCAAGTGCTCAAAGATAATATCAGAGCTGTTATTCGTGAAATCGAGCCGCAATTGTGCGAAAACATTATCCAAAATTTCCTCAAAAGGCTGATCATTTGCAAAAGAAGCTGAGGTGGACATTTATCCGATATCGTGGTAGAGTCCGTACTTTAAAATAAGATCAAAATATTCAGATTCGAACAGGGTTCAGACTTTACTGCAATTGCAGTAGATCTACTGTGCTTTTTCAACAAATTTGGAAATCTACTACTTCACTGCACTTGACTTACAATCTACTGCGATTTATGGATTATGTGCAAGGCACATTGTTTTATGTTAAAGCATATATTTTTTGTTGTTTCGATTTTTGTTTTAAGCTTAATTTCGGTTGCAATAAAATATTTCCCATTGTTTTATTAATAATGTGGGACACGATTTTTGTCCTTCGAGTCTTAATTCCTATAAATTTTGGTGTAGAAATAGTTCTATACCATACTGACGTTTGAAAGTTCGTAAAATGCTTCTTTATTTACCTTGAAACGCAGCTTAAGTCTCCCTAAATAACTGAACATAAATCGATTTTGAAAGCCATGTTCAAACGATAAATCAATCGCGATTGTATTGAATATGTAGGTACTCGTCTAATCTTGTTTCAGAGAGTGGGGTGCAACCATACGTCGGGCTTTTGTAACACTTACAATGAGAACGTTTGATATATCCTTACATTTCGTATACTAATGCCTCATGAATATTTAAATCTTTGAAAATCAATAATTGCTATTTTTAAACATTCAGTGTCAAAGTTATGTGCGTACATGCTCGATTATAATCCTAACTGAGCTATTGCCTGAATCTGGCATTTAAAATCTATTTATAGAAGCCGAGCTAGTTTTAATTTCCTTTAAAATTAGAAGTATATAGGTATATAACATACAAATTTAAAACTAGGTTAATTTGGAATACACCGGCTAAAAGCGGGATTTTTAGAACTTTCAAATGTTCGTGATTATACCTAAATCTTTAGGAATTGACAATCAGTTCAGAAAATCGTGTTAAATGTTGTTTCACATTGCCAAATAATATTTACAGCGTTGTGCAAAACAAAAGTTTAAGTATATAAAGTACTAAAAATTCATTCGTTAATTATCTTTTTTTAAACAATATACACAAATATTATAAAATGCTGTATATATACAAAGCATTTGCAAGTTTTACTTTTCTTCAATATTTGGTCCAATAACCTTTATTTTGTATTACTTCTCCACACCTTTTTGGCATGGAAGCAATTAGCGCGTTTATTGTATCCATTCAACTTTTAGTGCGTCAAAAAGGGCTTTTGACGACGAAAACCGCTGGCCTTTGCTCGTTGTTTTAATATTCCCACAGTTTTTCTATCGGGTTCAGGTCGGGGGATTATGCACGCCAATCTAACCCTTTAACATATTTTGACGTATGTTTTGGATCGTTGTCACAACAACGGCATCTCTTCCTCAGCATATGGAAGCATGACTGCTTCCAAAATGTTTTTGTAGCCAAAACGTTCCATTATGCCAGTAATCTGATGTAGTAGACCACATCCTTGACTCAAAAAACAACTCCACACCATGGTAGAACCTCCTCCGTGCTTCAAAGTAGCTCCAACGAGCTGTCGCTTATACCGAGTACTTGGTTCTCGTCGTACGTAGGCCATGCCGTCCGAAGAAAGAACATTAAATTTGCTCTCATCGCTAAATAAAACGGTCTTCCATTGGTGCAAGGACCAGTTAGCTATTTATGCGCAAATTTCAACCTGCATTTTAGTAAATGAACAACATTCACGAATACTGCACAAGCTTTACCTTTTTTGACGATGTTTTAAAGTCAACAACAGCTTCTTCACTGCTCGATATGCCTTCAAATTTACTTCTTTGGCACGTCTGCGCACAGTGCTTGAATGAATTGTCAAATGGAGATCCTTTACGATGGAAGCTGAGGAGCTAAATGGTTCCCGTCGAATCAGATTGACTATCTTTTGGTCCATGCGATGATCTATTTTCCGTGGATGACCACCAGAATGTACCGTTCCTAGATGCAAATTATTTCGGTATTTCGAAACAAACCTAAAAACTGCCGATTCGTGCAATTTAAATTGTTTTGCGATTTCTCTTTGCCTAAGACCGTTCTTAAATGCTTCGATAATCAACTTTTTCTTTAAACTAAAAGTCGTAAACCTTCTTTAAAAAATGACTTGTATAGTTTTGAAATCTAAAAATTCTGATCTTCTGAAAAGTCAAGCTAGGAATGAGCTGCTATAAAAAAAAACTTGCATATGTTTTGCACAGCTGCATATGCGACTTTTTTCCTTTAAACACCTAACCGGACATACCGCAGATGTCTGTGTTATTAAATAAAGAGTATACATTGAGTAACCGAATTTTGTAAGACAAAGTGTAAAAAGTTACTTTTATATACAGTGGGTCACAAAAGTTTGGTAAGGAAAAAAAACTTGCAAATGTTTTGCACAACGCTGTATGTGCAATACATATTTATTATAAAAGCCAACTTTTATTAATTTTAGTTATGATATCTCCCGCTCAGCGATCACGCACTTAACCACTGAGCCACGGCGTGGCTCTCCAAAAACGTGAAGCGCTACGGAGCGTGTCTTTTAAAGGCAAGGTTTTTGGAGAAACACCATTTTGTAATTAAATATGTATACGAAATTAATTTATTATGTTGATTAATAACTGTTTAAATTGGATTGTAAGAGTGGAATATAAATGTGGAATACAAAAATTGCCGCGAACCGTTTTCGTAATACTCACACTCAAAAATGATTACCCACCGATAGCCTACGGTAAAGTAGGATATTTTGGAAAGTTGCATAGCTCATTCAGCAAACCATCGAATGAAATAAATTGAATGGAAGAATAATTTAATGAATGAAATTAATACGAGTATCTAAATAACAAATTTTAATAACTATCGAACAAGTTGATAGTCTAAGTTAAATAGCTTCCATCACTGATCTTAAATACGCAATTGCTGACAAGACTTTTGCTTACGAAACCATGCACGGTGTTCTGTACCAGAATAGTATAAACACAACACTAACGGATTCAACACGATGTCTGTCTGTCTATCTGTCCATGCGTCTGACACAGTTTTGCAATTTTGGTTAAAAATAGTATATGGTAGACCAGAAATAGTCGCTGAAAGGACCCCTCATCATTAAATTTATATTTCTCACCATGCTGCTTAATACTAGCAACATTCTTTCCCCTCAGAATTGTAAACCTACCTCCTTCCCTTCTAAAATAGCTACTACCCCCCGACGTAATCGTGTGTCTTTCAGCCAAACTCCCCCTACCACTACTAACCCGGCCCCTTCTTCATCATTTGGCTCCCTCGACCAGATAAAGCCAATCCTAAGTGTTTGACCGTTTACTATCAAAATGTAAAAGAAAATGTCTGACGTGTTCTTAAACTCCCAAAAGCTCCCTTATGACGTTTTTGCCTTAACTGAAATTAACCTAACCCCGAACTTTAATGATAAAGAACTTTTTACTTCTGACTTTAACGTCTTCCGTAAAGACGTCTTAGTGGTTAATATTCCCACTAACAATGATCTCTCAAGCATCGATCCCCTAATGATGATCTCCCTGGGCATGGTGTTCTTTTGGCTCTTCACGCCTGCTACGATGTGTCAGCTTTCACTATCCCCAATACTTCTATCCTTGAACTGATTTGCGTAAAAGTAAACTTTTCAAACCGTTTCCTTTATATCTTATGCAGCTACATCCCTCCCGCACAACCTATTAATGCATACCAGGTTCTTGCTGATGCACTTGACTTTGTGATTGAAACCATTACTCCTGAAGGCGATGTAATCGTCGTTGGTGATTTTAATCTTCCTCGATTGCGCTGGGCTGAATCAGATGATGAGATTCACCTCGTCTCAATTAATGCAACCTCTGATAAGGAAATCTTATTCACTGATCAATTTTTGGCTTCTGGTCTTCATCAGATGAGCGCTATCAAAAACAATCTGGGAAGTAAGTTAGATCTTTTCTTTTCATCCCGCCGACAATTGTGTAGTTACCAAAAATAACCACCTCCTTTCCAAACGCGACGCTTATCACCCTCCTTTGTCTTTAGCCTTTGCTTATAATAATAAAAATATTAATGTTATCCCTTTGACGCAGCGTAAATTTAACTTTCGCAAACCTAATTTTGACAAACTTAATGATCTTATTGATAATGTTAATTTTGATTTTATCTTTGACAAGACCATTAACATCGACGTCGCTATTGCTACTTTTTACACCTATATCTTTTATTGTTTCCTTCAATCTGTCCCTTTTTTGCCACAGAAAAATCTGACTTCTTCTCAAGGACGACTACTCTTCCGGTCCAGATGGATTTCCTGCCATAGTTCTGAAAAAATGTGCTTGCAAATTAGCCCAGTCCCTTACTGCTCTTTTTCAGCTATCAATTGCACGTGGAGTTTTCCTAAAACTGTGGAAAGACTCATTTATCATCCCCATCCATAAGAAAGGCTCCAAGAATGATATTTCTAACTATAGACCCATTGCTAAGTTTTCATGCATTCCAAAGCTATTTGAGAGCATTGTTTATGACTCTATGTTCTTTCACTGCAAATCAATCTTCTCTCCAAGGCAACATGGGTTTCTTAAGGGTAGATCCATAACCACTAACCTTACTGAATTTGTTTCCAACACATTAGGTGCATTGGAAAATGGTAAAGAAGTAGACGTCATTGCTACTGATTTCAGTAAAGCTTTTGACAAAATCTCTCACCAAATCGTACTCCTCAAACTTAAAGCGCTTGGTTTCCCGCTAATGTTTATTTTATGGGTTAAGTCCTATCTAGTAGATCGCCAGTATAGCGTCCTTTTCGAATCATCACAGGGTAGCCATTTAGGGCCCCTGATCTTCGTACTAACCATAAACGACGTCGAGCTTTTCATTACTACAGGCTGATCTAAACATGTTCTTCATCTGGTGCTGTCACAACCTCTTAGAACTCAACGTGAAAAAATGTCAATCTATTACTTACTCCCGTAAGCGTCCTCCCCTGCCTCAAAGAACATATTTTATTAACAGTGAGCTTGTCCCCACAAGTCAGTCATTTGGGTATCATCTGTGACACTGAACTTAAATTCCGTTCTCATATTGATAACATAATTAGTAGAGCCAACTCTGAAGTTGGCTTCGTTAAACGTTGGTCGAAGGAATTTTCGAACCTTTACGTCACCAAATCCCTTTATATGATCTTCGTCAGACCACTCCTTGAGTATGCTAGCCAGGTCTGGTCACCATACCATCAAGTTTATATTCTGAGAATTGAAGCTGCATAGATTCATCCGTTTTACATTACGGGGCCTCGAATGGGATAACCCATTCAACTTACTACGAGAACCCACTAAAACTGTTAAATCTCCGAACATTGAAGACACGTCGGGATGTCACCGATATACTGTTTTTTTTTTTTTTTTATATAATTTGCACGTGTTAAAGGGGATATGAATACCCTTATACTAATTTTTAGAACACGTGCGTTTTTGTGGAAAGGAAGAGACAGAGTGGTGTGGTTTGAAACTCAGGTGGTATTAAGTTTCTGTAAACTCCGAGGGTGGCTGTACATCAGTTATTAACTGGAACCATTTATTGCCCTCATTTGCTACAACAGATCTCCCTTAATACTAATCCTCGCCACCTAAGATCAGTACCCCTATTCCATGGCCAGCACGAACCTTTGACCAGAATGCTACGTACAGCTAATAAGGTTCCTAATATCTTTGATTTCCATTGTAGTAAATCCACTCTAAGACATTTCCTACTAAGCTTGTCCTCTCACTAATTTACCCCTCCCCTTATCGTCTCCTGACGTACTATGCCTTAATTTTTAAGTTAAGTGTTAGCTTGTATTAAGCCGAATGAATAAATTAAAATTAAAATTAAAAGTAATCTAGTAAAAAAATTATACAAATATTTTTGTGGAGCGGCTTCTAAGGCCTAACATACTCCAAAAGGAAATAAATATTCTTACACCCCATCATGTGACATATCAATCCTGAACTTCAACCAACATATCTTACTCCGTCCTAGAGCTATTTTAGTTAGAACAAATATATAGGCAGACATAGGACAAAAAGTGTTGGTTTAACCTGATCATTTCAAGTATGATAATAGCTTTCTCTTTTTCCGCGAATTAACGAGAAACCAAAATTAGGATATAGTTAAGATAAGGGTACGAAAACCTATCCGCGCGAGGTCCGGCTCGCATTTGACTAAATTTTTTGAATAAGACATCAATCGTACCTCAGTTACTACAAACTCACCGATGGAATTGTATAAATTTTCTACTGATGAATTTATTACGAAAAGAAGAATGTTACTGTCTGGTCATGCTCCCTTCTCAAATCGTATTGCCTTCCAAACTTCAACCCATGCCACCTACGGATACCCGTTCCTGAAGATCAAATTTTGCATCGTATAATTAAATATTTCGCAGAATTTTATGATGAATTATTTTAATGTTTCCTTTTTTTGCCAAGAAGCATGCAAAACATAATTTCTTCAAAAGTTAATTTGAATTTAAAATGTTTTCTTTTCTTAAGTCAAAAATACATTAACATCTTTGTTTCTGCGAATGGTGGGTGGTCTCGCGTCAAGGTTAATCACATGTAAATTTAATGTTTTTGCGTACCTCTGTGGAATATGTTCGTTCAACTGTTTTTAATTTCAAAGAGGATTTAGGTAGAATTTGGTTAATAAATGGATTTATCTTTGGGATTTTCATTAATGCAAGATAGTAGAATGTTGCTATAAGTCCTTGAATTAAAGTCTCAGTTAAAAAATCATTTTAAAAAAAGAACATGCTTTTAAATGATTCAATAATGTAAATTGGAGATCTAATATCTCATACATGACGACTTGATACGAAGTTTAGGATCTATCCACCTGCAAACACCTTAAATGGTTTCAAGTTTTATGATTTCAATACAGATAAATAGATCCATTTCGCCATCATCGTCTAACCTACAAATCCCAGTAAAAACAAAAACTGCATGGTTTCCCATTTATGTACACCAAGTCTAAAAAATATATAAATAAAAGAATCGTATAAAATGTTATATGACTTTCTTGGGTAGCTACTTATTTTAGGATTTGGTTTGCTGTGCGTGCACCCATAAAAGAAACTCATTTGCTTTGCGAAACTATTTCGAAACCATTTCGCATAAAATCAGCTCGAAGAAATCATGGTGAAAAGGATTTATAGAGATTTTCATGACAGCATTACGCGAGTTAAACTATACTTCGTTGGTAGTGCTGTGTGGATCATTTCTATAGCTAAATTCTACAGGGATAAAAAGTACTACTTTCACTAGCTTTATGAATTTAATTAAGATTTTCTTGGAACCAATCTGATTTTTAAAGGGATTTGTTTTAAAATTTTACGACGAAGAACGTAGTAGTTTTTATTTATATCATAACAGCTGACCCGTCGAACTTCCTACCACCTCAGAATCAGTAAATGTTGTTTTGCTTATTAGCTGTATTAAATTCAGTTTTTTATTAATATAAAATGATAAAATGAATGAGTAGTTGCTGCAGATCTTGAAGAATTGCTCTTTTCATTGCCTTATTGATCGTTTGACGCCGATCAAGTTGGTCCTCCATATGGCCCATGAAGTAAATTTGGATGAATTTATGCTGTGCGTCTTCAAGCGGTTGCAATGATCCATTTTTTTTTTTTTATAATTTGTGCGCGCCAAAGAGGATATGAATACTCTCATACTATTACAGGACACGGGCGTTGTGAAGAAGAGAGAGAGAGAAAGAAAGATTTATTGTAGTGGTTTGAAACTCAGGTGGTATTAAGTTTCTGTAAACTCCAGATAACTGGGGAGCTTGTTTGTTTTACTTTTGTCGTTGCTCATGATTCACAGTATTTTTTTCGTCCCCCTGATGTCATCATCACGATCAAGTTGCATTTTCAACCATATGACCACTCTATTGCCAGTGTTATGCCTTCGCAGTAGAGTTGTCTTTGCTTTCGCAATTAATCGGCTTTTTTATTTATTTCATGCGAAATGAATACATAGGTGAATTTGATGGTGAATTTGGCCTTGGATCTTTAAAGTCGAAGCCGAAGTCAGAATAACTGATTTATGATCACCAAAAGGAAATGAACCTTTATTCTCTCGAATAGAAATTACCTTGAATGTCGAATTGAATCCCCGTTCTTCGATAATGTCTGCTCCAAATGAAGTCATTTGGAAACATCCATTGCAACTTTGAGTATTCGGTAGCAAATGTTTTGATTCTGGTGTTTCGCCACGCAGCAATGAATGCAATGGTTCAGGTGGCGGAGGCAATAATGACAATTTCATCTTTCGCTGAGACAGCACAATTCAGGTGTTTCTCCAGCGAACTTCAATGCACCGCAATGGTCACACATTACGTACTGCCTCTCTTTGTTCTTGTGTTTGTGATGCACGAAGTCGGGCCATACTAACGCGGCCCTCTTCTCGTGCGATTTCTTGCTCATCTGCAGTGGATTTATTTGCAATATTCTGAAGTCATTCCATTACGGTTTCGTTGTGAAAGATTAGATCTTCTGGCTCGCGGCATTGTCAATAACACTGGAAAATTAATCACACAATTCAAAATTACATAATGAAGCAATTATCGATGCGCGCATAATCACAAATGTGATAACCTCACACAGCGAACATCTTCGAATGCAACTAACTGTTTGAAAATCACGATCGAAAATAGAATTCCACAGAATTACTAACGAATCCGCCTAGAAAATCAAACACGCAGTCCAAAATTACCGATTGGATTGATTGTCGATGCGCCCGCAATGACAAACTACAATGTGGACTTCATCAAACTGAACTCACCTCTTTGAAATCATATTTGAAGAGAATTAATTGAATCGAATTCAAATGTAATAAACCGTCGAAAACTGAACAAAAATTGGTGAAAACTCGAAAAAAAATGCTGATAAATCGCGGCGCACGTCTGCTCAGCTAGCTCAATGGTATGCAATGAAAGGACCGTGCAACTGAGTCAGCTATCAAAGGATAATGCACACAACGTCATCTGCTTGCATTACCGGAACCAGCATACAACGTCATGTCCATTTTTGTTTCTGTCATGTATCAGAGATGGCGTTGTATACGGATTTAATTTGTTTGTGATTTTCTTACTTTTCCAATGCGCGAGGAAACTTCTCGAGGCCGAGATGAATAAAAAAAAATTTATCGAAATCAGTCAATCCGTTCTCGAGATATCACCAAAAAAGCTGTTCCATGCAAAATATATGAGAAAATGAATTTTCTTCATGATTTTTTTTTTCGTTTTAATAGTTATTCTGCTATTCGGGGCGGAGACACATCCAACAAATCAAAGATCATAAAAACTGGTCCAGCCGTTCTTGAGTTATAAATGGTGTAACTAACCCGACTTTGTTTTATATCTTAAGATTTATTTTTTATGAAATTTTTCTTTACATGAAGAATTGTTTAGGAGTGCAAATACAATTCTTGATGCTGAGTGGTTTTATATAAGTTACCGATTTAGCAATTTCATAAAGGTGGAAATCTATATTTTTAAGAAAGTTTGTAAAATTATAATACTTTGAACGAAATATAGTACGAGGGGCGGCTAATAAGTTAGCGGCCTAAGGCATTAAGTGAAAGAAAAGATCATCATGAAGTTGCTAGTTACATCTTGTTTATTCATCAGTTATTAGCTGGAAACATTGACGCCCCCGCGCTGCTGAATATGATCTCTGTCAACACCAACCCACGTAACCTCAGGTCCTCACCCTTATTCCGTCTTATTTCTCACCGCACCAATTATGGCCAATGTCCAGAATGCACCGCAGAGCTAATCGCATGCAAACCGCTTTTGACTTCCAATTCTGGTCATTATCCATCCAATTCTGGTCAAAAATAGTATTCCAACATGGCACGATAGCGAACTCCATTGACCGTAACATCGACGAAAAAATACTGTCCAATCACACCTCCGTCATGAAATCTACACCATACGGTCACTTTTTGTGGATGCAATGGAGTCTCTTGAAGCACATGTAAGTTTGCTGCTGTCCAATAACGCATATTTTGCTTATTGACTTAATGGCTTAAACCAAAAACGAGCATGCTGCCCCCTGCTTGGGGTCACTGTTGGATTTGGAGTAGGTATGTTTTTGGGTATAGCAAAGTTGCTTTAAATCCAAAAGATGGAAAAAATGTCAAAAATGCAGCATTTACGCCAAAATATTTGGGTGATTTTTCCTAGGAAAAAAAGCCACAAATTTGGAGATTTTTGGGCTCGTTTTTCCATTTCCTTTTTTTGGCGTAATTTCAGGGATCCATCCGGAGATTATAAAAAAGAAATCAATTCGTACAATAGTACCATTTATTAACGCACTTGTATTTAGGATAAATTTACGGGGACCGTACAGTGGTTTTTTTTATTTTTTTTGTTGCATAAAGTTGCGGCACAAAATACCTTTTTTTTAAAAAAAAAAAAAAAAGTAAATTTCCAAATCCCGAAGCAATCAAACTCCATTTTCGGACCATTGTACTACCAAGCAGAAACCCTTTTTTTATGTCCGGATGGCTCTTCATTGCTGTTCCCCGTTCGAGCTCGCATAGATCGAGTCAAAAGCAAACGCACTACCCACTACATCGTGGTCACCCTTTAAAAAATGCCAGTCACTAAAATTTTATATTTTTCCTTAGTAAAATAAATGGCCCATTTGACCTTACTATTTTTCAAGAAAAGTTAAACTTGGAAAAAAGATTATTTTTTCCAGCCAAAATTAAAGCTCATTTGAAATTTCTAAATTGATTATAATAAAACGCCTTTTATATTTGCTCGCCAAAACACAAGGTGGCACAAACTCATCACCTTATCAGAAGATGCTCTCATTTTTGCAAATGGCGTCTTATGTCATCGCAACTTTGACATTTGTGAAGTAAACAGTAGCAGAATACACGTCGACAAACCATGGATTGGTATACTCTTCAAGAACGCAGAATAATTGGTTGGTGGTTTTGGCTCAACGTGAATTTTGTCGACGATTCCCTGATCGCGTGGCACCAACTGGGCAAGCACGCCGCATTTAGCCGATCGCCTCGAGGAGACTGGCTCAACAGGGGCAGTATCAGACATGGGCATCGAGAATATCGCTGCTGTTGCCGCAGATGTTTAAAAGGACCCTCAAATATCAACCAGACGATGGGCCACACAATTGGATATCAATAAACGTTCTTTACAGCGAATTTTGTTGAACGACTTGAAGATGTACCCGAACAAAGTGCAAACAGTGCATCAGCTATTGCCTGCAGACTGTCAATCGCGTGTAAATTACAGCCAAGCCTCCCTCCTCCCCCTCCTGGCCGCTTAATATCTTGTTTAGGCGATTTGTACTAGCCCGCAAGATTACCCGATTTGACCCTCTTTCTTTTGCGTTTTTTGAAGTTAAACAAACCATATACTTTGGCGGCCCTAAAGAAAAACATCTGGCAAGAAGTGAGGAATTTATCGCCTCAAGTTTTGAGAAAAGTCTGTCGACATTGTTAAACTAATAAGCTTATGTTTTTGTCAAAATTGATAGCCACATAAATATTTCTGCATCAGTGTCAAATGAGTGGTAAAAGACGTCGGTTGAAACACAAAATGCCACCGGAGGCACCGAAAATTGGAGCAAAGTATCGCGATAAAGACCTCGGAAAAATAACAACCCAATCCCCGCCTAATTTCGCTTTTGTTCTTCTAAAAGAACCCCGCATGTTGCTGATTTTCACGTCGACACGACAGAAAACTCTTCCATTAAATTTGCCGTCGGGAATTCGCGGTAAGAAATTGATTCCAAAAAACTGAGTTGCTTTAACCGTCGCAAAGATCGTAACATAAATATTGATTAGCTGCGGGAACCAAGCACCTTCGTTGTTAAATATTCCGTTTATTATCAGAATGTTGGTGGTATCAGAACTAAAATGAAAGAGATTTTTGTTGCGCTCTCTGACCGACAAATTTTTTGCGACAGATTCATCGTATGTAGGTTTATCGATGAGGGAGTTTTGTTATCTCTCTTATGTCTCTTTAAAAGTAGACAAATCACATTAAAGAGTGTCGACTTTTTTGATAACGTTCGTTAGCCGTTATTCATTTTTGTCTCCTATTTTCCGCCAAACAGTGCTGCCAATGTGTATGAAAAGCACATTCGAAACTTGAGTAATGTAGTTACTCGTCTTGAAGCCACTCAACTAACTTGTGTATTCGATGATGTGTATTCTTACTGATTCCAATAAAATTCAACAAAAAGTTAAACTTTTTGAATCAAATCTCCTTAATTACTCTAATCAAAGTAATAATAGAAATAATAATATTTTCTCGTTAATTTATTACTTTTCAAAAACCAATTTTGTTGCACTTAATGATTATTTAACACTAGAAAGACGGGAAATTCGGTATACCTAGAAAGACGGAGAGCGGTCATTTGACCGCTATGAAAAAAACGATATACAGTTGTTCGATAAATTAATTTTAAAAGTAATGTAAAAACTATATTTTTATGTTTTTACTTTTATTTTTTTAATTAATAATTCATATTTTTTATAATTTAAATTCATTTAATCTAACATTTGAAATAAAAATAGATTATTCGTTTCAATAAAATAAAAAATTAAATAATTGTATGTATTTCTTTTTTTGTAACAAAAAAAAATTGTTTATGATAAGAATTCAATTAAAAGGATTGTGTAATTTAAGAAAAAAATTATTGTTTTTAAGTATAACACACTACTTAAATTTTATTCTTCGGATATCTTAGATTCACACACAGGTGGTGCATAGAAAGCGTTTTGATTTGTCGCAGTTTCCGCATATCGGTTTTTGGCATGTTTCACATATCTTATTTGTTTTATTTCTGCAGCCAGTTGTATGACACTGTCGTCTTTTCTTGGGTTGAGTATGCGAAACTTTAGGTTGAATATTCACAGCTTGTGGTTCTTCCTCTTTTGCTGTGTCACTGAGTTCAGATACCACTTGTAAAATGAAGTCTCTTCTACGATTTTGTTTCCCCATTACTTGTTGGTATAAAATCCATGCATTTAATATATTGCAAAAAACCTGTACTGGCCATCTTCTCGAGCATGATTTTGTGCTATATTGTCTTGCCATTTGGTCAATGACATCAACGTCAAATTTAGTTGTATTATAAAAAGTTACGGTATTAGGTTTTCTTTTATTTTCATCATTTATTTCCACCGTATCATGTAAAGGACTCAACAATAAAAAATTTTTGTATTTCTTTGCTTGATACACTATCAAAAGGCACTGATTATCTTCCGTTTTCAAAACTTCATAGGAATGCAAATTTAACTTTAATTTTCTCACGTAAGGTGGAATATCGCGTCTTGCTCTGTTTACGGTGCCAACAAGAGTTGTGCGCTTCGAAAGCAGATTCTGTGCCAACGATACTGAAGTAAAGAAGTTGTCAGTAGTCACATTTCTTCCTTTATTTATGTAAGGTTCCATTAAACGCATCACAATGTTCTCTCCTAGCATTTGATTTTGCGGACGATTATCATCTCTCCCCAAATATGGGAAACCATTGAGAAGATATTTTGACTTGACATCTACACAGAGCCAAAACTTTATACCAAATTTGTCAGATTTATTCGCCATGTATTGTGTAAATTTGCATCTTGCTTTTGTAGGGAACAGTTGTTCGTCTATAGTGATATTTTCACCTGGCCTATAGCAAGATTTGCAATTATCAATAAAGCGGTTCCAGACATCCGATATCAATGCAAATTTATCAGTTTTAAGTCTAGTAGACCTTTCTGCACGCACGTCAAAACGGATATATTTCATTATATCTTTTAATCGGTCTCTAGGCATGGTTTTTGAAAAAAAAACAACTCCCCACGTTTTACTCCATAAGTCGTTTAAAGCTATATTCTTGCATCCAAAAGCACCTCTAGCATACAAAACTGAGATGAATTTTTCTAAGTCTTGCAAAGACATAACCCACTTTGTATGGCCTACTTGCCTATGTGCCTCAGCCCCTCCGTACACTTTTGAATGTGTTTCAAAATAGTGTCATCAATCAGCAGTCTCCAAGCTGATACAAATTCGTCACTTATTCTTTGTTTTGCATAATGAGGTGGTCCTGGACATTCAACCAAAATGTTATGAGCAGCACGGCGACCTGGTGTAGAGATGTTTTGGGAAAAACCTTTCCAAAGAACTCCGCCTGCTGACAACATATATTGTTTATTATCCGGTACTGATGGAACTTCAATACTTATGCTCTGGGTGCGTTGTGCTTTATAAAATTAAAGAAAAAAGTAATTACTACTTACACATTTCTTTTTACACATGTAGGAAAAAACCAGCGTACCTAATGGTGTGTTATATCACCAGAACTTGATTCTGGAACGTAGCTATCACTGTCTTCAACTTCTCCTATTGGATCAGTTTCACTTTCGTCGCCGGATTGATCCTCGGACAAAGATTGCAAATATGCAATAATATCTTTTCTGCGTAGTAGATCGAGTCATTTTGCAAAATTATAACGAACGAAAATTGTTCTCTATGTTCACTTTACAAAAAACATTTAGCACACTGAATCCAATAAACGGCAAAAACAAAATGTAGCAGCTACGTCGCTATAAACAGGAATATTGGAATACGCACAGACCACATGTCTACTAACGGTAAAAAAAACGAGCGCATACTGATCAAATATTAGTGAAAAATAAACTTAGGCAACTCAGAAAACCTTATAAGTGATTGTGCATTTGTGTCAATGTATTCTGCATCTGCATTGTTGCTGTTTTACATAGGAAATATAAAATCTAACGTAAAACAGCAATGGTTGTTATGACACAGTCATATACCTACAAGATATTTTGAATTGGACATCAGTTCTCTCAATAAATAAATAATAAATTACATTGAAACATAATTATATAAATAACATAATAACATAATTATATCAATAATTATATAAACATAATTATATAAATTCAATGAAATAAGAACTTTCTAATTAGTAAAAAAAAAAACACAATATGCATGTCTGCAATTGGTGCATATATCGTACGGTCAAATGACCGCAACCCGTCTTTTTAGGTAGTTGTGCTATTTATTTAAGTTCCAAATACTCTAATAAAATAGAAAGGACCTCAAATTAAATTTGATGCAATAATAATAAAAGTCACGAAACATCAATTTGAAAAAATAACTGATATAAGAAATATTGTCAATCAAATATGAAAAGCGGTCAAATGACCGCTACCCGTCTTTCTAGTGTTAAATAGTTTTGATTGGGATGAACTGCTAAAATTCTGGTTTTGATTTGTTTGTGCCTGAAATGCGTCATATAAATTAGTTTAGAATTCCTTGGTTTAATAAAAGAATAGAAAATTTACGAAATCTAAACATATACAAGCGTATTCAAATTATTTATTCATAAAAACAAACTCCCATCATAAAATTTGTTTAATATGCAGTAAAGAATATGAGTTTTTGAATAGGTTTGTATATAAACAATATGTCTTGCCAAAAAGTCGTCGGTAAGGTGTAATATAGGTAGCAAATCGTTTTGGAATTGCATTATTTGGAAAAGAAATACCTCATGCTTGCTTATGGAATTTAAAAATTAATGTTCAACAGATTTGAATAGCACGTTGTTTGCTAATTTTTTCGAATCAGTATATAAGATGTATTAAGTGCTGTTGAAGGAAAATCGCTACATTATTTTGTATGAACCTTTGGACATAGGTGTGTTGGAGTTATGGGATGAAGATGTTATTAACGTGATAGAAAAACTAAATTTCCAGAATTCTAGCTTTAATATTAAACAAAAATGTCTATCTTTCGTTTTTCATCCACTTAGAATAATTTGTACTCGTACTTGGTACTGGTAATTTTCTAAATGAATGGATCTTTCATTATTCCAATTTTTAAAAGCGGTTTCAGATACAACATCGAAAACTATCTACCTATATCCAAGTTTTCTGTAACTTCAAAATTGTTTGAGCATTGTTAAGAATACACTTTTTTTAACGGATTGAGAAATTATTTCTAATAATTAACATGGCCTCGATATAGGTCATGTACTACAAATTTAACTTTATTAATTAATTGTATGTATTTCTAATATTGCAGTTTTAAGAATTATATACAAATTGAGGTACTCTGCAACAATTTTAAAAAAGCTTTGATAGAGTGCACCACACCTTACTATTAGCAAAGCTAAAATCATTGGGTTTTCATTCATCAATGCTAAAAAAGTTTCTCAATTATTTAACTAACAGAAGGCAAATGATAAAGGTCAATGGTTTCACATTTCGCGTAATAGAAGTAACTTCTGGCGTATTGCAAGGTAGCCATATGGGCCCGTTGCTATTTATTTTATTTGTGAATTATGTCCATCAAATATTCCAATTCTTTAACGTTATAACTTTCGCGTATTATTTGAAATTATTTTCTCGTATAAATAAGATTGGTGTAATCACAACGCCATGTAGCTTAATATATCCAAAGGTAAGATTTTTTCTGCTTAACGTTTAACAATAGCACAATTTTATATATTTACCTCACTGCGACCGTGGTGCCCATAGTTTGTGATAAGAGCTTGGCTGTAGAGAGATGACGTATTCCAGACATTTTGCCAATCTACGATGACATTCAAGTTTAAGGCTATTAAGTCTTCGACTTTCTTCAGCTGGGGTTTCCTTGATCTTAGTTTGCCAGATTGACTTGTGGGGATGTCGGTATGAATTGAGAGGCTTGCATTAGAGTTGGTCTTGCTGAACTTTCGAATCAAATTTTGCTGCGTAGGTAAAGACACTCCGTGAATGTTTGAGGCAGTAATCGTTCTCATTGTTGTGTTCAATTGACGTGACATGGACAGTGTTTAGGCACACAGGGGTAGCGTATTAAGCTGCCGTATACTTGCAGATGCACACCATGATGAATCAGTGAATGATATTGTTCTTTGTGTTCAGTTTTCAGCAATATTTGTGAGGTGTCTGTTAAAAGACAAAGTATGATCAAGTGTTACCCTGAGATATTTAGGACGAATGTTTCGATTAACGTCTACTCCGTCGAAATTCACTTTAAGACAGTTGTTGGCCATATGATTGTTGAGGTGAAAGCAAACTGATTTGGTTTTGCTCATAGAGGGTCTTAGTTTACACCTCCGTAGGTATTCTTCGAAGATTGCTAAATGGACAGAAACGGTTGTCTGGGTGTATTTCATGTCATTGTTATGCATGCCTATACAAAGGTCATCAGCATATCTAAATTTTCTGTCTGGCTTGTCGGAGATGTATAGATTGAATGGGAACCAACACTGATCCCTGTGGCAGGCCGCTGCTGAGTTTCCTGGACGTACTGCAAGGAAAACCTGGAATATGCGGTTAGAAGGCATGTTGTTTATAAGAGCGGAAACTTTAGTGCATCTTTTCACTTTAAGCAATTTGTATGTAAGACCATCCCTCTATACCGAATCGTATGCAGCTGACAGGTGCATCCCGGAGTCTGTTCAGCTCCATCCTGTTGAGCCCCGCCCTCTTCTGAATTCAACTTGCTCAACTGGGATATGAGTGCTGATAATCGGCCCGATGCGGCTGTATACCATTCTTTTTAGATGTTTTTAAAACACGCTTAGAAGTGCGATAGAACGAAAGTTTCCAGCTCTGTCACTTGGCTTTCCAGGGTTCAGCAACGCTTTCAATTTTGTGCCTTTAAAAGCAGTTGGTAGGTAGACAGTTTCTAGAATGTTACTAAGAAACCAACAAGCCAGTGCCTTGTGTTCACACCACAGTTAAAAAGAAACTCCGGATACAGTCCATCTGGACCTGCAGCTTTAGCATTCTTAAAAATTTTCAAAACTACCTCGATTTTGGCAAGCGAGAAAGGTTGGATAGTTCCGGACATGGAACTGTTAATATTTTAAGTTGCTTTAAGGCCTTTTGGATTACTCTGGAATTTTTTTTTTTTTCGATTTTATTCTGGAATCCACGATTCTATTAGCAATAAAATTTGCGTCCGTATGTGGCTTCGAGGGTAACCGCCGCCTATTTTTTTTAGTAAACTCTATGCATTTGTAGTGGCGTGAAAGCAATCCAGTCTGTCAGTGGTTGATTTCCGTTTTTCCGTTCGGGCTTTGTCGAGAGAACTTAAGAGCTCTTTTGCAACTTCTTTCTTACCACTTGGGGTGAATTCTTTGTAGAGCCTGTCACTTTTTTTTCTCCATTACAGAATGTATTCTTTACAATAGCCTCTTGGGATATGCTTTTTAACAGTACTGATAATAGCTTCAGTAAATTTGTCGTAGTGTTTGACAGTGGGTGGACACAAAATTTATGAATTGTTTGACGAAAATCATAAATAAAAATAAATTCACCGGAATTGATTTCTCTTATAAATGTACATCAGCGCTGTTGTAGGTGTCATTACTGGACACTGTCTAATAGGCAAGCATGCAACAAGGCTTGACGTCTTCTCAAATGATTTCTGCAGAAGCTGCATGGACGAGAAGGAGGAGGGGACTATTTTCCACCTTCTTTGCACCTGTCCAGCTCTCTCCCAAAGAAGAAGACTCCACTTAGGAGCCTTCTGTTTCAATGACCTAGATGATCTGAATAATATTGACGTTATGGACCTTCTACGCTCCATCACAAGCTCCAAATGGTTCAACGAGTAGGCTAGACGCCACTTCCCAAACCCATGAGGTATCACAACGGGCTTATTACTGGACCTAACATAACTTATAACTGTATATGCTCCTAAAGGTCACTTCGGATGAGAAATTTATTTTTCGCCCGTTTAATCAGATTTGCAACGAAATTGATCTTTGCTTTGGATTGTCACCATCTCACACGCCCAGTTGACGAACTATCAAAAGAATATCTACGGATTTTGGTTTCTAAGTCCAGTTTAGTATGCAGAGAGTACTAAAATCACAAAAATCATCGTAATTTCAGCCGCTACTAACCTGGATAAAGAGATGCTATTCGCAAGCATTTTGATGTTTATTGGAATATACGACTTTTGTTCGCTTTGTCAATATTGGACACAGGTATATGTCGTTTTTCTTAGGAAATCGCAAAGCCAAACTGAAATTTCCTTCACACCTGTCCAATATCCGCTGCTTATTTACTATTATTTATTATAGTTATCATTAAAAGTAAGCCTTTATATGTAAAGGCGGTCCACCATCCGCAATCCGTGGACGCGTCTGGTAGTCTGCAGCTTTGGAAAACAACAAATATAATTCAACCCCTTTAGGTTCTCCCTTGGGGTCGATAACTTTGCGAAGTTTAAGCGTTAAGTCGTCGAGACGTTCGTAAAAACAATCTTTGGTGACATCATCTTTCTCCTCTGGGCATAAGCGGCTATGCTGAATGAATTGTTTTTAGGCTTTCATTCACAAGACTTATTTGTTATTTGTTTGGAGTAATCGCTTTATTCGATGCCTCGATATCACATTGTACTTCTGTATCTATTAGGACCGCTGTTATCACGTTGTTCTTAATGACACGGTAATGAAATGATCACACTCAAACAGTATGATATCGACAACTTGTCCCAATATAACCAGCTACCGCTATTCTGGTTAAGCGAATAATCAACAGACGAACCAATAAAAGTCTTTGTACACAAATACCAGTGAACTGATTGAATTCAAAGGAATTAATTCTGTCAATCAATATTATCCTACGATACAAAGGCTGCCTGCAGATCCTTTTCCCAGCTTACTGTCTAATACCTTACATTTAATAAATGTTTTGTTTTTTTTTCTAGAAGTTTGTTTTTCGAATTGGCAATACTTTTTTCCAGCTATAGACAATTTGACAGCTGACAGATGATTTGTATTCAGTTTGGTTTGTCATTTTACTATGAATAGACTTACGCCATAACAATGCTTGCAAATTGTGCAAATTTATTTCGAAAATCGCGTTCAGTTCTCGAAACTTACCGTGCGCTATGTCCATTTTACGGTCGATATAATCTTCCATCCGCGCAAATAATTCGAATAACCATGGATGATGTATTGAGACGCAGTTACATCCACAAAAAGTCATTCTTTGGTGTGTTTAATAGACTTTTGGAATCATTGGTCCATATTTCTTCAAAAGTGATGCCGCCCAGATCGTAACAATCAGTGGAACCTACAGATTCATGATTACTGACTTTTTCGTTCCCCAATTGAATGGCATTAATGTGAAAGAGCGGTGGTTTCAACAAGACGGCGCAACATGCAAAACAGCGCGCCCATATGCCCGAAATCATATTTAAACACTAATGACAAAAAATTGTTTGTCCAATAAAACCAATATCATGGCCATTACCACGATTATTATGTATTTTATTTATTTTTAAAGTTCTATGCCTCTAAAAAACACCCTTTATTTGTGAACATTCCAATGTAAAAGAAGAACATCTATTTGACCTAAGCGTATTTTAAATAATATTTTACCGCTAGTGCCTAGCCTGTCCATTTTCCTGTTCCAGTGGTGAAACTTAATATATAGTTTTATTTGAAGCTTGCATTCCATATACAGCCATCATGGCCTCTGATGGAAAACTTTTCTTCTCACCCTCACTTAATTAACAAGATCCTTCTATTATATACAAAGAAACGTCTAAGATATTTAGAAAAGTAGTAATAAAGCTAGGGAATATCTAAGCATTCCTTCAAAGTATTCCTTAAGAAGCCCTCACTTTGCTCAACTTGTATATAGGACAAATTAAATGCATCCCCATCCATTCATTGCAAGATAAAATTAGATCAGAATTGTTAAAAGGATTACGCTCCTTATACCAGAAGGGAGTCCTTTTAATTTGTATAATTATTAATAACCCCTCGACAAGGAAATGAATACGAGTATTATATCCATTCATGGTAATTTCACTTCAAGTGCAAATGAGGCCAGAATGTTGAAGGACCCAGTGCATTTTTTCCCCACCCTGCACATTCTTTTATGAACACATGACCGCCCGCGTTAGAATGCAAAACATCTATGAATTTAATAAATCCTTGGCATGTTGGTTAGTTGGTTAGCAGGCTTATCTTGTAGGCCTTCAAAACCCAACACCCCTGCGCGCACACACCCAATCAAACTCTCTCAACATCCTTTGGCTATTTGTGACACACAAAGTAACTAACTAACTAGAGGGATATATCCTATCCTTATGCTAGTTTGAGAGCACATACTGAGGAAACCAATTTCTCACATGAATAAGCAATTCGTGGAACTGGAAAACATTTCACAGCCTTAAAACTTTTCAATTTGCCTCGTGTGCCTCAGAAGGACGCCTGTGGAATGCCAGAGATTTTTACTCCCTTGCCACTTCTCCATGTTTGTATACTCGTATGGTAGAGGGAGTATTTATGTTAATGCGTCTGCATTGGTTTTCCACTCACTCATTATAATTTTGATCGAATATGGTTGTTTAGTGGTCCTCCCTCCATCAGCTATGGTGTCACAGCGAACGATGATGAATCGCGTGCAAATTTCTGTAATATCCTGTGTAGGTGTATCCTTGTTGTATTGCAAATTTTTTCCACACGTGAGTATGTCATGCATGCCTGATAGTTTTCTGATAATTTTGAGTTACTCCGATTGGGAATTAAATTTTTTCGATTATATCGAGCGGAAATTATGAAAATCGATTGACAGATGTACCTCTTTTGGGTGGGGGGAAGGGGCTATTGAACCTGTATTTTGTGTTCAATAAAGTAATGGAAACGTTTGGTAATATTATAATTTGAGTTAGGTTTGAAGGGTCATTGCTGCAGTTAAAGAGAAAGCTGCATTACAAAAGGCTTTGTTTTTAGTTGGGTGGCCGTGGTGTAGTGGTAACACCATCGCTTGTCACGCTGTTGATTCACAGTTCGAATCGTGAAGTCAAGAATCATCTACATATTTATTTCGCATAAAATAAATAAAAAAGTCGATCACTTGCGAAAGCTAAGTCAACTCTACTCTGAAGGCATAACACTGGCAGTAGGTCGTCATATGGCTAAAATGCAACTTGATCGTGATGATGACATCAGGAGGACGAACAAAAATACTGTGAATCATAAGCAACGGCAATAATAGCGAAAACAAACAAAATACTCGCCAGTTATCTGGACAGCCACCCTTGGAGTTTACAGAAACTTAATACCACCTGAGTTTCAAACTACACCACTCTGTCTTTCTCTCTGTCTCTTCCCCTTTCCACAAAAAAACGCACGTGTTCTAAAAAATGAGTATAAGGGCATTCATATCCCCTATAACATTCACATCCCCTTTATTAAAAAAAAAAAAAAAAGTTTGCAATTGAATATTGCATTCGTTTTGAAGTAACGGCATGACGTTCTTAATAGATGACTTAACAGAATTCGTTCTACAAAATCTCGAACAGCAATTTATTTTTGCTCCAAATGGAGAAAGCATGTTGGTAGGAAAGCACAATAGATCTAAAATATTTCATAAGAATATTTCTACGAAAAGCAGTAATTTTGTCTAAGAAAATTAAGTTCTTTGTCTAGATCTTCTCTTTTTTTAACCGGGTAAGACTTATAACTGGACCATTGTGCTGGAAAGCAATGAAATTTGCTCGTCTCCCATCGCAAATGGCGGCGTACCTTAAACCGTACACATTGAAATGCAAAAAAACTCAATCGCCAATGGAAACAGCGACTGAAGATGTAGAAAAACCCAACGCAGAATCAAATTCTGAGAACTCCTCCTCTTTGCCTTATCTAGCAAGTTCATCGGAGATCTCATTTCTCATAATCTCATTTTGAACTGGAATCTAATCTAAGACAAGTGAGGTCATCCTTGCGACCAGGTTGAGCAAAGTCTTAAGTATAGCCTAGTTGTCACTATAGAAGCACATATTCTAGTAGCCTTCGACTCAATATGATCTGACCAAAGAAATTTTCTATCCAGGTTGTTTACTAAATACTTATGGTCAAGTAAGCTCAGCACTTTATAAAGAAGTATGCAGATTAGTGTCGAAAAATGTGTACTGAAAGTCACCACTTTCAGGACTATGGTATAGGTCCACACCTCTTTTTAAAGGGGCGGGATATAACATTTTTATCAATAACTCAATTTTTCCTCAAAAATACCGCAGGCAAACGTTTTTCTGAATTAAATTTTCTACCAAAATGCACCTTGTCTGCATTAAAATTACTACTAGTTTAGTATAATCCACATATAGTATACGCACATACAATATAATAATTTTCTAAGACATTTTCTGATATATTCTACTTCCCGCGTCTCCAGAGGCCCATGGACAACATATGTATAAAAGTGCAATTTTGCACGCTTGTAGTACGAACCATGTAAAGCAACCAGTTTTTCATTTTGCGAATACAGGATGTTGCAAAGTATTGCATATATGTATGTAAGCATTGAACATGTTTTCTGCAACACCCTGTATGTATTCATCTGGAGATTTTGTGATTGATGATTTTGAAGTGTCAAAGCAACATTTCTGACTTTTTCTTTATTTCGAGACCTGACGAAATAAAAATAACAGAACTATGTATTTTTGGAATAAGGACACCTGCACCTTTCAAACCTCCAATAATTTTCTGGTAGCAAAACCCATCTCTGGTACAAATTTGAACTTTCTACGTCAAACGGTTCAAATGTTATGAGGCTGTGAGACAGGTGGACAACATACAGACGGATCAGCAGTCTAAGGGTAAATTTCTTACATTTTGTTACCGTGTAAGTACCGGAACCCTGGAAACAGTTTTCGTAAATAGAAACCTGTACAAAATGTATTAGATTTATTTGTATTAACATGGGTAGATACTGTTCACGTAAGTGAATTAAAAAAAACCGTTCATGTGAAGGTTAACCAGAACATCGAAATTTTTGTTTACAAAATCGATCGAGTCGTAGTCAAGAAGTACCAAATTTTCAAAAACCAGCTAATAGGAAAAGTACCGTTGCACGCATTTTTTGACAAAAATTGGTACGTCATTTAATTCAATTTATTCACTGTAATCTAAATAATAAATTTGACTAAAATCGTTGGAGACGTTTTCGAAAAAATCGAGTTTTTTTCAAATTGGACATAAGTACTATTAATTTTGAGGTTAGAATGAAAATTCAGATTTTACCAGCCGTTTAGGCTGCAGTCGACCATACATACAGGAAGACAAACAGAAAGACAGAATTGAGAGACCCGTTTTTTTTTTTTTGAGTTTCTCTATTATAGTAATGTCAAGTTTGATCAAAATCTCCAGATCAACAATTTTCCGGAAACCAATAGGTATAAGTAAAAATGCAACATGGCGGACTAATTTCTTAAAATAGGGGGGAAACCAGCAACAGGATTTTTATGATACACCGAACATTTTTCGCTATGTTTAAGTCACAGCCTACTTTTTCATTAAAATGGTAGCGCTGTAGCAGTCGGCATCGCAGTGTATATTATGCCAATATATCGCTCATTTTATTTATTACGAGTATTTATTTATCGTTTACAAATCCTCTTAAATTCGCGTGCAATATTTTCAGCTTTTTGCTATAAATTACATGCAAAGCGCGAAAACAGTGCAATCTATGTAGGCACATAATTTAAATAATAGTTCACACTAGGAATGGAATCTTAAGCTAATGTAGGCTTTTGCAGTATATTCCGTTAATGGACAATAAGAATTTAAAAGTATTGGACTTAGCGGTAATATTTTGTGAAATTGTGGCAAACCAGTAACCAGATTTTCTTAACTAATGCCTTGATCAGGTCCCAAATCATTTCCAAAAGGTCCCGTTTGGTTATTTTAAATGTCTAGATCAAAACCTAATTTGATTTGACTGTACTATAGCTAGGGTCTTTGAAAGTAATTAAGGTAACAATGGACACTATCGATATACTATTGATTGTTAATGTTAGCGAACATTTTATATTACTGCCATAGGGCGTGTTTTCACAATGTTTTATCACTCCGAATCGACTGGTTTGTTTCGACTTGTCTAAAGGGAATTCGACTTGGTAGTGAATGATTGCAAACAAAATCAAAACTTGCTCTTTAAAGAAGTCGAGAAAACCACACAAAATTAAACCACTGGTTAAGCTTCTTGCCAATGGAAGATGTAAGCATACTTTGGTCGACTTAAATATTGATTTGTCCGCTTTCAATAAAATTCTCCTAAATTGTGGGGATACGCCACCATCTTACATTTCAATAGTAGATGGTTTTATTACTTATTTCAACGACCACTAAACTACTCTACTCAATTTTATTTACATGTACCTCGAGAGGGGTATGAGAACTTTCCATTGAGTGGGGCTCTAACCCAATGGTACTTAATGTCCAGAAAGGCGCACAATGTTATTTCCTTAGAGCGATAACCTTCTTCACTCCGTGTCAAAGAGACTCCTCTGTGGATCTGCCTTTACTCTAAATTCTGGAATGGGGAGAAAGTTTAAGTGGTGCTAATTAGACAAACAACCCTATGCAATTACTTCCTGTAAGTATAGAACAACTTACATGATTTATTTTGAATCCCCCCTCCTATGACGCCCAGTGTTCTCAGATGAGACCGAGAGCCATTTTCTCTAGGGTAAATCATTGCGAGTCTCCTTTCGCACAGTGGAGGTTACCCTCCAAAACCATAATGTTTTGTATGGTTGTGGTTTCTAGAAGAGGGGAAATTAGGTGGTCCTTGTGCTTGCACTGTCTCCCTTATTTATATCAACCTTCTTGCTGCCCTTCCTTGTAAGGGCGGTACCCTTGCTCTTACACTGGGGCAGTTGTGGGGTTCTCCAGCCTTTCTAGATTGGCCTAAAGAACTGTCTTCTTTGGTAGGTATTACCTGGAAAGCATCGTTCTTTAACTATTTTTTTGGATTTGAAGTGTTGTTCCTAAGAATAGTCGGGAAAACACAGTCATCCACAGCAGAGCCCGATATTCTGCAGGAAGGCCACAATGTATCTGAAGCCCAGATACAACCAAGGTGTCCCACTCTGGATTAGAGATTTGGTAAAAAAAGTCAACTTTTTTCGTTGAGCAGTAGACCAGACAGTAGACCAGACAGTCCGGGAGACTATGGGAACACAGTTCCCAAATAGGTAGTGGGTTTTCTTTGCCCTATGTGTCCGCGAATGGTCACCTTCAAGATGATTTGCTAATCCTATTGGTTTAGCGGCGATAATTTTCGCAGAGACACAGAGGCGTTATAACCAGATTGAGGAGACGCTATCTATCATTTTTAATATATATAAGGTATGTCAATACTTGTTCGAAAAGAGATACGCAAGGATTAAATGGAAGAACTTCCATTCTTTGTGTTCAAACTACAATATTTCAAGACATTAGTATAGGTTATATCTTCAGGAAAATATTCAGATGCAATTTTAATATTCCTGGAGTTACTGGTCCCCTTTTATGATTGATTCTTGGTATTATTACTACCTCATGCTTTATGATGCTCACTTGTACATTTTGACTTTAATGGGACTACATTAAATGTCAGTACTTTAACGAACATTCATAGTTTCCTCTCTATCAAATCCGCTATAATTAGCAGATTATATTCGAAGTCACAGATGTGTCCGTAATGTCCAACAGAACCGCACATAAAACATTCCATGAATAAGTATTCAACTTTAATTAGTAGCTTCTCGATTAATGGGATTTTTATTTGTCCTGTTTTTATCCCATCCATCATCCTAACTGCTTTTTTTAGTGATACATTCATATGTATCACACCACATCGTTCATAATTTAACACACAACGAGGGGCTAAAGATTGCGAGTACAGTTAGGATATCATAAGGATACATTATGCGGGTAAATTAAACAAACAAACTTGTACATCAAAGATGTTCAACGAGCGATGCTATGCCTGCCTGTATAAAAGTCGAATAAAAATTGCATTTGATTAGCATGTTAATTCGCATTTGACTGCCTGAATTATACTCGTATGTGTTAAGCTCAGTGGGCCAATGAGCGTGTGGGTTCTTCTATAGGTGTGCCAGATGTAAAGGCTCTTGTTGTCCCTTTCGAAAAAGGATTAGCAATTTTAATTTTATGAAGTCTATAGGACGACTGCTCTTTATGTTCGGCATGACTGTAATAATAATTAATATGCTGGTGGCCTTGCAAAGTAATTGCCACTTGTGTTTACACTTTACCATCTACGGTTTTCTATTATTAATGGCGTGAGGAGAATTAATACAACAGGATTTTAATGGATTTCCTCTGTCATGGAGTGCAGCATATCTATTTGTTGTGACATGTTTGCCTTGGTTCAGTATTATTGATCGATTTCCGTATTATTACTATTTCATTCCTGGGTGTGCTGATAGAACGTGCTTAAAGTGCTATAATTTGAAATGAATGTAAAATAGGGGGCCAAGTGCCAAAAATTAATGAAGTATGTGCTTGTGCCATAGTGCACTGGAAAAATAAACAAAGTTATTTGATAGTTGGATTGGTGGAGTATCTCAATAATAAAAATGGAACGGACAATATGTACGGATTATGGCTCCAATCTCTCTGATTTCCTCATAAACTAAGTGCACGATATTCGTTTTGTTAAAATATTTTTGTTTTGAAAGAAAGCATTAAAAAGCTAACAATTTTATTAACAATTTCCTAAAACTTTGTATACCATTACCTTACGTAGGTCAAATTTTGATTACATGTCGATTCTCAAAAAAATCGTTGGAATCGTATCCAAGAAATAACCAATTTCCAAATCTTCGTTAATAAGTAAAGTACCGTCACATGAAACTTTTTTTTCCAGAAACATGGTACGCCATCTAGTGATATATGTCTAATCAAATCAAACATGAAATGTAAAAAAAATTGTTGTAGCCAGTTTCGAGAAAATCGTTTCTTTTCAAAATCCGTAATTTGTAAATTATCGTTAATTTTGTGGAATAAAAGCATCGATTTCGCCTTGACTTGTGACCTCAGAGGCATCAGATATGAATTTTATTATATAATTTTCCTTTTGACATTTGTTAGCTGTCAGTTTTCCTTTGCTTTAGAAGCAAATTGCGCATATTTTTGTGAAAAGGTATTAGTTTGTCGTCAGTTTTAGTATGGAGTGCAAAAACGAGCATTTTCGTCATATTTTAGTTTTTTTTATTTCCGTAAAGGAACGAACGCAGCGCAAGCTGCTAAAAAGTTACGTGATGTGTATGGTGAAGAAGCCTTAAAAGAAAGACAGTGCCGAAATTGGTTTGACAAATTTCGTTCCGAAGATTTTTCACTGAAAGGTGAATAACGATCAGGTCGACCAGATGAGCTTGATGATGATCAAATTATAGCCATAGTCGAGTCGGATCGTCGTAATTAAAAAGCTTGATATTTGGGTTCATCTGTGCATTAACGCTTGCGATTTGCATCTTAGACGCAATGAATCCGACACTTTTTTGAAACGAATCATCATTGGCGATGAAAAATGGGTTGCTTGCAGTAACGTCAATTGAAAACTATCTTGGTCCAGGCTTGATGAGCCAGCACAATCCACCTCGAAAGCTGATATCCACCAAAAGAAGATTTTGCTCTCAATTTGGTGGGATTGGAATGGTATTTTGAGCTGCTTCTAAGGAATCAGACGATCAATTCGGATGTGTACTGTCAACAACAGCGACCAACGAAAAATGGCCAGAATGGGTCCATCGAAAAGGTGTCGTTTTCCACCAGGACAACGCTAGGCCACATACATCTTTAGTCTTTCTTCTTCTTCTTCTTACGGCGAAGTTATGATCCGGAGTAGAAGGATCACAACCCTCCCACTTTGCCGCATCCCTACTGGTCCGAGAAAGTTTGCCGGTTTGACCTCTGGAAGTACCGGCAGGATCACTTCGTCACTAATGCCAATAGAATGCTGGTGTTTTTGCAATTGTGTGATCCAGTTGTTCTTTGGTCTGCCTTTTTGCGCGATTGTGTAGGAACGTTAATTGATATTGCCTTTTTGACGGGGCTCAAAGGATCTCTCCTTTGAACATGACAATACCAACTGAGCCGGTCGTGCTCTATCTTGCTTGTGATGGATTCTTTTACATGAAGGCTTCCTCGAATCTTTGAACTTCTTATTCTATCAATCTTCGTTACTCCTGCAGTCATGCGAAGCATCTTCATCCCAACTGCCGTTAATTTGCCCTCATACTTTTCATACTTTGTCCAGCATTGTGAACCGTAAGTGAGCGCTGGACGTACAACTGCAGTGTAGAGCCTTCCTTTCAACTTGGGGACATTTTCGGTCACAGAAGATTGCGGAGTTTTCCTGCCACTTCATCCACCTTGCGCTTACGAGATGATTGATGTCGTCATCACAAGTTGCTTCGCTTTGATCATAGATCCCAGATATTCCAACTTTTCGCACTTGGGAAACACTTTTCCATTCAAGTAAATGTCTGGAATAGGCCGGTGTGGATCAGAGAACGGGCAGCACAGATACTCTGTCTTTTTTAAACTAATGGGTACCATTTCCCTCCAAAACATCCACCCATACATCAAGAACTAGTTGCAGGGACATTTGATCTTCACTTACGATAGCTTCATCGTCAGCAAAACTGATGCACTTTGGGGTCCGTCACCTTTCCTTCAAGCAGATAATCAAGGACTGCAATAAATAGCAAAGGACTGAGGACGCTTCCCTGGTGTACATCGACTTTGATTGGGAACTCTACGGTGACTCCTGCGGGACATCTTACTCTTATCCTTGCTCCCTCATACATGTCCATGATCATGCGCACGTAGGTTTCTGGAACTCCTCGTTGCCTTAGCGCCATCCATAAGAGATCTCTTGGTTGTCTATCGAAGGCTTTTTCAAAATCAACCAACACCATATTAAAGTCCTTTAAGGAATCACGATGTTTTTCCATTATGATCCTTATACTTTGGATTGCATCTGTTGTTGATTTACCCAAGACAAACCCTCACTGGTCATCAGATAGCCGTATTGGAAATAAGAATCATGAGCCATCTGAACCCGATGTCTCCCATCTTTTTCCAGAACTCAGAGGGTATCTCGTCTGGCCCAACCGCTTTTCCATTTTTGGGGTATTTGACCACATTCCTAAGTTTTTCGACAGTAATGTCGGATACTTCGTCATGCTTAGGAGCAGCTCTTGGAAAGTATACACGGGGAACTGTTCGTTCAGAAATCTTTCACAATACTGTCGCCATCTATGGAGAATTTTGTCGTCTTCCACAAGAAGCTGGCCATGCGCATTGTTAATGAACTTTGGGGAACGAATCTACATTTCTTCTCGAGCTTCGAATTGAGCATTTCTTCTTTTCTGGGCGACTATTATAGAGATTATATAGATTATTATTATAGATTATATATAGTTATAGAGTTTAAAAATCTCTTAATCATATGTCTTCTAGGACAGACGAACTGGTCGAAGTCACTAGTTAGTGACCATTATCGCTAATGTCCAGAGTTAAATTTCCGACTTAAAGGCCTAAAAAGAAAATATTTTACTTTATTTACAAGATTTTTGCATAAACAATGCTTTAAACATAAATAAGAATGTACGACATTGCGATGCGGATATTTTACAGGAGAACCATTAAAATAAATAAATATTTCGGCGCTATCAGCTCAAAGAGCACCTGACCTAGCCACTCGCTGATATTCGTACGAATGGGACATACAATGTTATGCCACTTCTGAAAGATATATTTTTCGATTGAGAGAAGCTTCTCATCACAATTGTACTCTCGGATCTTTGTCAGACGTTCGCGAGACACGGAACTGTGAGAAACTTGTTGGTATTTTTCGGGACTCAAACATTGAATCTCCTGCTCAGTAATCGCGCACTTAAAAAATGAGCCATAGCGCCCACCATTAACTTCAAATGTTGTTTTGAAGAGAACCACAAACCAATGACAGTTTCAGTATTTTATATTATAAGAAAATACTTTTCGCAAATAATTATAAAACATGCTGGACGCAAAATAAAATTATTTAAAATATAAATTCAAATCTTGGAGAGTAGGCCTCTGGGCTACGAAAGTCTTAAAACGGCCTTGGCACTCGATTGGTACTATTTTCAATTCGCGGTCATTCAACATCTTGGCAGCTACGAGTTAGTGGTTGAAGTCTATGTTCTTCGTTCGGAACTCTACTTGTAATTGTCTACGCGTAGAACCACTTGCGTTAATCCTGCCATTTATCTTATCTTCACATCCGTCCCTAGTTTGGTGGTTGTGGGCATCTGATATCGGCCTAGTCCTTCATTGAGTTATAAAAAAAAAGTTTTTTTTATTTATATTTCCACTAATAGCCAAAGAAATATAGCTCCGCTATGTCCCAGCCCTGTACGACATTGGGGGGCTAGAGTTACTTTTTATACAATAGGCACTTTGTCGTTGTCGTTCAACAGCTCTAGTCACCAGGTGACTGCCACGTAAGGAGTTCATGAAATCGAAATGTCAGATGCTGAAATTGTAAGCTGTTTAACTCGGATAGTCAATATACGGTAAGTTTCCCCTTTATATTTAATTTAATAGAGTCGCCTTAAATTTCTGAAAGTCACCCATCCGTTAAAATTTGCGATTACAATCTCTGACTATGTTCACGTTAAACTTTGAAAGATGAAAGTCTAACAACCAAACGTCCATAGCTCATAACAAATTCCACATAAATCTAGTCCCCAATAAACTCCCAATTATATTTGCCATAATCATAGAACGTAACAACAAATTCTTACCTAAGGTCCTGCTACAGTTTAACACGCTATTACTCTCTAATCCGCACTGCCTGCCTTCCTACGAGTATACCTCCGTCGCAGTTTCCTATTTCGTCCAAGCACCCGAAACCTCAGATTTTAACTTTCGCCACTGCTAAGGATTAACAGGGGCTCTCGCAATTTATTCTCCTTAACCTCAATTTCATAAATTCGCCAGTCAGTTTTACTCGAATTTCGTGAGTTCCTAATTGGAAAATCCTGTTACAAAGGGCACTCTGTGTGCCTTCGTAATTTACATGTACACATTTATCCCTGGTGTTATGGCTACGCGCACACCTGCCTCACAAATTACAAAAATCCATTTTACACTTTAACACCATCATTTTTGGGGAGGCTCCAATCCTTCTGACAATCCCTGACAATGTCAAGGCTGTCGGTGGGTACGAGTACCCATTCATTTGCGTCCATTGGCCCTTGGGTTATGTGCTTATTTCTTTGATGCCAGGAGGGCTATTTCTAGTATTAATTAGAAAGTTGCACCTTAACCACGAAAAGTGTTAAAAACTTTTATGCCGATTTTAGGGTAGATAATAATTTATAGACTGAGGATAAAAGGATTCTCTGTTTGTTATGCGTCTGGATTTTTGTTGATAGAAGGCTTCTATTGTTGCTGAACATCGCGTGGGTATGCAAGTGTTTTTGTGCGTGTTTTTTTTATGGATGTTATATTTAAGTTTCCTGTTTCCGCTTAATGTTGTACATTTTAATTGTTAAGTGTTTTCTTTTCTTTTTACAAAATAATGTTATTAATCTTTTTCATTATTTTTTTTTGTTCAAAGCATGTGACATGAATGTACATGCAAGATGTAAGGAGAACGTGCCAAGTTTATGCGGATGTGATCACACAGAGCGACGAGGGAGAATTTTCCTCGAGTTGCACGTTAAAGGGAACACACTCACGGTTGAAAGTAAGTACCATTTTTATGGATTTAAATTGATTATTTCATTTTACACTAGATAAAGTAGAATCAACGGTCTTTTGCATCAAGAGCTTTTCACGTAACAAATTTTGTGTTTTTTCATTCAAGGATTACATTAACTAAACAAAACGTGCAGAAAAGTAACTATGCATCTGAAACAGATGAATCCCATTTTCTGTCTGCACATCTACACATCTGAAGCCGATGTTCATTGGTGGTGCATTTCCCTATCAAGTTCTTTGTTAAAGCTTTGTTATTACCTTCAGGGCCATAGATTAGACTGTCGTAATACTGAACAGACTTGGGAGATATAACTTTGTGAGGTAGTCCCTGACCACACAGATGTCAGAGTCAGTGGCGACGTGTCCTATTGTTCATTTCGTTCATGTGCCAGCCTCTCGTGCACTTGAGCCAAATCATAATTCATAACAGAACAAAATACTAACCTGCGATAGCAGTTCTTTCCATTCATTCGACTCGTTCAGTTGAGTTGGAAACGAAATGTATCCATCAAAAATAGATGCAAAAAAAAAAAAATATAACGCACATCGTATCAACAAATTCGTTCATCTTGAGTTTTGCTCAAGTCAATCTTACATGCGGATATGGAAAATTTATAGGTATAGGGCAAATGTAGGTACTGTAGGAGGTAGGAGTATGTCTGTGTTTCGTTGTGTGTTGGGTGTAGTGAAAACAAAACCATGAGTAATTATGTTGCTTTTACGTTTACATTGAGTTTACTTTGAGTTTTTATTTTGAGTGGATATAAAATTTTATGAACTGAACACCTACACTTTTTACTCACGCGTCGCCACTGGTCAGAGCAGAATCATAAATATGCAGATTAAGTATGCTTAAAACTGAGGAAAAAAAAAGAAAAATACAAATATAATGTCAATTCTGAAAAACAAAAGTTTTACAGCAAAAAAAAAAATCGACAAGGCCAACATTTTTGGTTCAACATTTATTAAGAACCACGCTGTATCGCAGCACCTCGGTGATACAGACACCAACGCTCTGGTAAATGAAACCTATGGAAGGCTTTATCTCTAAAGCTGTGACCCATCCCCAGATGAGTACGTATCTCGAATGGAAGTCGAGGATGTGTTGGAAAGTTTGCGATTGAGGAAATCAGACGGTCTTGATGGTATTAAAAATCTATATCTCAAGCAATTACTAAAATCAGTGACACGATTTTTAACTTTTCTGATGAATGCTTTTCTAAAGCTTCAGTACTTTTCCAATGCCTGGAAAATTGCCAAAATGGTACCGATTCTGACGGCTGGGAAGCAAATTCAAAATCCAGATAGTTACAGGCCAATAAGTCTACTTAGTTGTCTCATTTGATTGCTGCTTGGCTGTCTGAAAAGAAGCGGATATCAACGGTCGATATCACGTTTTTCTTTAGGCAAGACAAGACTTCCATTGCCATTATCTCCACCTGGAACACGCTACAGTGGTTTGGGAGACGAAAAGAGAGGTTTAAATTAAGCCTATCAGAAAAGACACCACCACCCACCCCGTCGTTAGTTTTTGAACCGTCGGTATAAAAATGTACCAACTTATCTTCCGTAAAAGCACCTTCTTCCCAAAATGCTCTGGAAGGGATGGTAACTTGGAAGTTTTTGTCAAAATTTAACTTGGGTATGGTGTAGTCAATGTCTTCCGGGAAAATATTAAATTTGTTTAAGATGAAGGCGTGGCCATATACTTTTTGGACCACTGTGAAGTAGCTTTAAGGCGATTAGCTTAAGGCGATTAGCTGTGTCGTTCGCAATGCTCCGCTAATGCACAGACAAGCTGAACATTTGGCTTTGCTTAATAACTTCTGGTTTATTGCCTTATCCAAGGCAATCCACCAGACAACTACCCCGTACATAAGGATCGGTCTAATGACCGCGAGTGAGTTAATCTGGGTTGTAAGCCCCTTTGGTTCTCAATGGCTTTTTTTCAAGAGAAGAATGCGACAGTGGCTTTCTTAACTTAGTTTTTTCATATCCAAAATAAGACCGAGATATTCTGCTTCCTTGGAGAAAATTAAGCTTGTTCCATTAAGGGATGGAGGATCAGTAGTCCTAGACCACACCGAGCTGTCCACCTAGATAGCTTATTCAAGTCATTTTGAGGAAGCTCTTTTAAGGTAATGAGGTTTTTAGCAGATACTGCTATAGCAACGTCATCCACATAGGCAATAACATCACAACTTTCAGCCACCAGGATTATCAATAGTTCAGATTCCAAAGAAGTGGTGATAGGACGCCCCCTTGAGGGGTACCCCTGCTGACATATCTTCTAACAGTGGGACATCTGTTGAGTTGATAACCCAACTATTACGCAGTAAATTAATCAGCTCGCCAAGTGAGCTATCTATCTCCAGAGTTGATAGTGCTTTCGTTATCGCAGATGAGTAGACGTTGTTAAGTGCGCCTTCAATATCTAAGAAAGCTACCATAGTGTACTTCCTACTACAGCGAGTATTCGATCTTATTGACTAACGAATGCAATGCTGTTTCTACTGATTTTCCCTTACAGTATGCATGTTGAGCCGCGAACAGTAATTTTGTGTCAATACTGTCATGTCATGGATATCAATCAGCCGTTCTAGTGTTTTTAGAAGGAATGATGATAGACTAATAGGTTTAAGTTCTTTTGGACTAGCGTGCGAATATTTACTAGCTTTGGGTAAAACCACATTGATTTCTCTTCATATACTCGTATGCGGAATATGGACCAAATCCAGACAAATCTGAAATATATTTTTTAGAACTGCTTAATAAGATGCCGTTAAATATAGTTACATTTCATCGATATGACCAAATCAACTCATTAAACGAAGACCTGTAGAAAATTTTGCTGTGGAGAAAAGCTAACTTAGTAGTCTTTAATGCGAGTAAAGCCCAATTCCAACGAAGCCCATTCAATCCAAGGAAACAATACATGTTCTTGGCGTTAGTAAACTCTGATGTAAAATGGCATGACCTCATATCCAACATCGAAAAATCTGCGTCCATGAAGTTGAGGTATCTATTAAAGGAGTATTGCTCACTTGTATGCTGTAACTCGGCTGCAAAACACTCTCTTCACTTACTTGACAGCATACAGAGACGAACAGTTCGTTTAATTGATGACTCCGCACTAACATCCAATCTGCAACAGTTGGTTCATCGAAGACTGGTAGCAAATCTATGGGTAGTAGATACTACTACGGCAGACGTTCCGAATACCTCAATGGAATGATAACTAGAAATTCGACATTTGACCGATCTACTAGGCAAGTCTCCAGTTCCCATCACCTATACCTGGCAACGGCCTGTAAACTTTAGAATTCACTGCCAGAAGATATATCATATTTATTTTTAGAAGCTTTAATCTCTCTAATATTACAGCGTTATAGATTCGCCTTTTATGAGAAAGATTATAAAAGCAATTTTAGCAATCAGAGCTCGGTACTAGTAACATCATTAAGTTGCTACTAGTACCGACTCATTCAACTAGTTGTAGTGTTACTAGTATCAACTCATATTCTAAATTAGCTTATTTCATGAATATTGTTATTTCATATGGAATTAATGAAACAGCAACAAAAAATTCAATGTATAAAATGTATTGCCTGTATAAAAAAAGCTGGACAAAATCATATTCTTTACGCAATCGAAGGTAATAATCCCAATCCGTTGGATCATTATTTTCCTTAAATTTCCTGTACGCTTTGTTTTAAACGTTTTTAAATTAGTTAACCTATTGCTAAACCAAGGTTATTTTTTGCGCTCCCTAGATATAAGTGGGACAAACCTATTACAAAAATCGTGTAAAATACCAGATAAACGGAAGAATATTGTTTCTAAATTTGAATTACCTAATTAAAAATCTGAATCAACAGACGATAAATAAGAATTTAGAGATTCGAAAGCGGTTTTAGTAAAGTTAAGGGTGTTAGTAAGTTGATGGTAAAACTATAAAAAAAATTAGGGAAAATATTCAAAAGTCTTGTGAAATAAGGGACAGAGAATTGAGTTGTCATCATTATTGCCAAACACCAAATCCAGAACATGTTCGAAATGGTTTAGCTGAAAGCAAAAATGCTTTTTGTCCAAAGCCACCAGCATAAACAGAAATCTGTTCGATTATGGTATCATTATGCAGGAATACAATCTCCTTTAACCAAAAGTCTTTTAAAAATTCTAGGAAAACTAATTGATCCCTTTACAGGGAAAAGACCTAAAAAGGTCTCTGCTCTCTGACATGCCCATGCAATTTGAGAGCTAAATATTATCGTATTAATCCTGTCTTCAATTACGCATTTTTTTTTTTATAGGTGCGCCAATGAATGTGGTAATCTTCTAAAGATACTAGTAGCCTACTAGCATGCACGATTCGCAGACACGATTACTCGATTCTGCTATGCTTCTTGTATTGCTGCTTCTGATAATCTTGTTGCTTCTGTTGCTTCTGTTGCTCCTGTTGCTTATGTTGCTTCTGTTGCTTCTGTTACTTCTGCTGCTCTTCTTAGCTTTTTCTATTCTCCGCCATTTGTTCTCTTTCGACTGCAACATATGGTCGAGGAGTAACGACGGACTGGGCAGAGTAATTCTCCATGCCGTGAAGCGTGTACAATGAAAATGCGTGCTCCGTATCTTCATCTTCATTCGGGCAATCGGGGCAGGATGGTGAACTGTCGTGTACAAATCGGTGAAAGTATTTGCAGTAACCGCCGTGACCAGACAGGAACTGTGTAACGTGGTAGTTACATTTCCCATGCTTTCGGCTTATCCAGTCTTGGATTGTCGGTATTAGTTTATATGTCCACCTGCCTTTTGTTGTATTGGCCCAACGAGTTTGCCACATAGCTGCTGACGCTGCTTTTTCCTCCATTTTGATTACCTTGATGTCATTGACATCCTGTTGGTTCAGGGCTCTTCTATTGTATATTCTGAACATCTATCTGCGAGGATGTCGATGGGGACCATTCCAGCTATAACAAAGGCGCCCTCGTCTGAGATGGTTCGGAAGCCGCTGATTGTCCATTACGCGCAGAGTCTATATGTTGAGGATAATTTTCTTTTGGTCTCCCTCACTCTTAGTGCCTGCACCTAAACTGGGGCGGCATATAAAAGAGCCGAGGTGACAACTCTGGAGAGCAGTATCCTTCTAGCGTATCCAGGTCCACCGATGTTGGGCAGTATACGCGAGAGAGCTCCCTGTATTTGCAATGCCTTTCTTGCTGAATAATCAACGTGCTTTTTGAACTGCAGTTTGTTGTCCAGCATTACTCCAAGGTATTTAACTGCTTCTTTGGACAGCTTTGGTTATAAGGGCAGCTTCTGTTTTATGGTTTGCTAGTTCTAGTTCAGCGGAAACTAGCCAATCTCTTATCTAAGCAATTGCTTCATTTGTAGCTAATTCCACTGTACAGATCTGTTTTGCAACTGTCACGACGGCAATGCCATCACTTCGTCAGGCAGCGTTAATTGTAAAACTCCGTCGTACAAGATGTTCCATAGTAGCAATCCTAAGACCGATCCCTGTGGGACTCCCGCAGTGACTTTTTGCAGTATTTTATCACTTCATCGGTATTATACCTCAACTTTCTGCTTATGAAATAGTTCCATCCTGGAGTGTGATCTTCTAATCAACGACCAGTTCACAAAGTTAAATGCGTTTTTAACGTCCAGCGTTACCACTGCACAGTACTCCTTTGTATCGTTGAACTATTTTTTTCCTTCGATGGCACTTTCTGCTATATCAACTACCGCTCTTATGGGATCAACTATAGATCGCGCTTTTCTGAAGCCAAATTGACGGTCTGACAGAGCTCCTTTCTCTTCTGCTACTGCGAGTAATTTATTATAAATTATTATATCTTCTGAAGGATCTTTCCCATGGTATCCAATAGGCATATTGGGCGATAAGATGATGGTTCTCCTGGGGGCTTCTTTCCTTTTGGTAGTAAGACCAAATGCTGTATTTTCCATTTTTCAGGTTCCTTCTTCGAGACACTTCTGCATTATGAAGTGGTCTGGTCTCTTTTTTACGGCCGCTATTAGTGCCTTATTTGGGATGCCGTTAGGGCCGGGCGCCTTGGTCGCCTATCTTGCCGCATGCCTTAACCAACTCCTCTATAGTAATTAATGGAATATCCTCTGCATTATGATGTTGCACATAGTAGCTGGTCTTTGGTGGAAAAGGTGCTCTATTATGGATCGAAGCATAATTGGGCATGTTATTGGAGGGGTCCTACAACCCTTCAGTTTCGTCATCGCTATTCTGTATGCCGAGCCCCATGGGTTAATGTCAGCTTCTTGACAAAGACGTTTGAAGCATGTGGTTTTGCTCTCCTTGATGGCTGTATTTAAGTTGCGTCTCGTCAGTCTAAATGTGTCCAAGCGTTGTTGAAGTCGCTCTCCTTCTTGATCGTTAGACTTTGCTCCGGGCTTGTAGGCATTTTGCCGAAGTGTCCTTATTTCATCATTCCACCAGTAACATGGTGATGCCTTCCTGCTATTTGTCCTTCTAGGCATTGATACGTAGAATGCTGTGGTGATGGTGCCTGTAAAGCGATGCGCAAGTGTCTCCGCTGTTCCACTTAGAGTTAAATCACCGTTGAGCATCTCTTCGAATGTGTCCTCTCATCTATCATTCCATGCCCGTAAGTTTTGGGATCTGGGCTGGTTTCTTATCTTTGATTTCGATTATTATCACCTGATGATCGCTATGTGAGTATTCCTCACTGACCTTCCACTCTTTTGTTCTCAAGATGGAGTTGCTCGCAAGGGTGATGTCGATGATTGAATTCAATAATGTAGTGTCTTAGACCATGCGGAAAAAAACCGCATAGTGAAACGCTGATCTCGGCATTCTCAGGAAAATGTGCAGATTGCTGACTGTGATTGTGTATGCACAATGCCTCGATTTATATAAAAAGTCATTAAAGAAAGAGCGGCATTTATATTGCAGGCTATTTTGTGGTAAAATAGAGAAATCCTCAAAGGTTTCTAGGCTGTGTAAAATCCTCTTCACAAATTCTTTATTACCCAACTACCTTTGGAAACCGAACGGCCGTTGAACCACATCTAGCAAGGAGACCATTTTCCTTATTCTGGACACTTTTTTTTTATTTTTATGCCTCGAGGCAGCTCAGATATAACAAGCTGTATTGAAAAGCCTATCGTACCATCTTGCAGCAACCGCTGTAACATATTAGCTACTGGAAAGCCCCTTTGGACCGCACGTAGCTTCAAGCCTTCAAGTCGACAGGAACTGATTGTATCATACCCTCTAAGATCCAACAGAAGATACTATTTTACCTTGGCCAGAAATTATTATTATTTTGTCCAAATCCCCAAACTATGAACCGAGGAGGTCGTCGTTATGGCTAAAACAAGTAAAAGCTTATATGTTAACCAAAGTATCCTCGACCCGCCAATCTTTCTTTTTTCTTGCTAAAAGCGCGCGAAAGACTTATTGATATCCACTAGCGCTGAACCATTACATACGTATTACAAAGGCAAGACAGCGGAGACGGCCTTACCTTACACTCACTTGGGTGTTATTTTTTCTTGACATTGAGGGAGCTTTTAACACTGTCAAATCAGAAGCTATTACTAACGCAGAGAAGCAAATTGAACGATTAACGATTACATGATTATAAAATGTAATCATAAATTACAATTTTTTTTTTTTTTTTGTTTGTAATCTGTAATTACCTTACCGCAATTGCAATTATAAAGTTGGCGATTGGCAGTCATACAAAATTCCAATTACTATAATTTGTAATAACAACAAAGTTACATTTCCGTTTCAAGAGAATGTGTGAGTTAAATCGGCTGGATAGGGAATATAGAGGGTGAGGCAATCATTCAGAAGACATATGTGGAGCAGGTGGTTGATCTTTTGCAGGATGTAAGAGTAGACATGAATTAGGATGCATGGATGAAAATGGAGTTTGGGGTGGGTGGATTATATTTTTTTAAAGCAAGTCTCTATTTAACTTATCTTGCAACGACATTAAAGTCCTCTAAGTAAATGCCAGTGAATCTAAATTACAGGGTTCATAGGATAGGTTAGATTAGACAGAAGTGGCTGCTATCTGAAAGCCATCACACTTGCAGCAATAATGATAATGTTGAACTGAGCGTTCCACTTACGACACCCTATGAACTGAGGTTGAAGTTGATCGCTTCGTTGAGATCGTACAGCTCGCCTCTTGGAATAATACTCCCAATCCAAGGAAAACTCCGGACAAATACGGTCTACGATATCCTACGGAAATAAAAGAATTGGTCAAGGAAAAAAGAAAAGCGCGTAAGAAATGGCAACAGAGTCGTGCTCCGCAACATAAAGCTCACTTGAATCACCTGTGCAATTCGTTGAAGAAGACTATAAAGGATTTTAAGAATCGTGCGATAGGCTCTTATCTTGAAAGTTTAACAGCGAAAAAAGATTCCAATTATTCACTTTGGAAAGCTGTAAAAGGCACCAAAAGGCCCGCGCCGACTATTAAATTAAATCACAATGAATGGGCAAGGGAAGATAAAGAAAAAGCGGACGCTTTTGCGGCCCACCTGGAAGATACCTTTAAACCGTACGATGGTCAAGTGTCTTACGACAATATCAATAGGCCGAATCTGACGATTTAGCACTTACAAGTGCAACGCTAAGGGAACTCAAACATGAGATCGGGAATCTAAAACCTAAGAAAGCTCCTGGTTATGACTTGATCACCGGAGAAATTCTCAAAGCTTTACCTAGAAAAGCATTGATTAAGCTTCTTGATATTGTAAATGCTGCACTCAGATTAAAACACGTGCCTAACCAATGGAAAGTTGCGGAAGTTATAATGGTTTTAAAACCAGGAAAGCCGCCAAATGAGGTAAAATCTTATAGACCAATTTCGCTACTTCCAGTCATATCCAAAATTTTCGAGAGAATATTGCTAAGGCGCATCCAACCGGTTATAGAAGGAAATAATCGTATCCCTGACCACCAGTTTGGGTTCAGAAGTAAGCATTCGACGATTGACCAGGTGCATAGAATTACTGATGTAATCGAGAAAGCACTTGAAGAGAAAAAAGATTTGCTCAAGCGTATTTCTTGATGTCTCGCAAGCCTTTGATAAGGTGTGACACTATGGCCTGAATTGCAAATTACGACAAGTTCTCCATGTATGCCTATACGACATTATAGAATCATATCTCGGGAATAGACTCTTCCGTGTTAGACATGGAAATGAATACTCGGAAATGAATACCCCGAGGAAGCGTTCTTGGGCCACTTCTCTATCTGTTATAAAGTCGAGATATACCGAAAGAAGATGGTACTATCCTGGCTACGGTTGCCGATGACACCGCTATCCTAGCCGTAGGTAAAACAATCAAAGAAACGACTGCAAAACTGCAAAACGCACTGAATAAAGTAAATGCATGGACGAGGGACTGGCGGATCGTCCTCAACGAATCTAAATCTGTTCACGTGAATTTCACTTATAAGAAAACTAATGACTTGCCAATTTTCCTAAACTTGGCCCGAATACCTTTTGCAAACGAGGCCAAATACCTTGGAATGACACTCGATGCAAAACTGAAATGGAATTCTCACGTGAAAATGAAATGTAAAGAACTCGAAATCAAATATAGAGAAATGAACTGGTTGCTCGGAAAACACTCCCAACTCAGTATTGAGAATAAACTGCTTTTATACAAGCAAGTGCTAAAGCCGGTGTGGACTTACAGTATACAACTTTGGGGCTGTACCAAGAAAACAAACGCCAATATTTTACAAACTTTTCAAAATAAAGTGCTAAGAGAAATTATCCACGCACCGTGGTATACTAGAAACGATGATATCCACAGGGATCTCGGAATTCCGACAATCGAAGCTGAAATTAGAAGCTTCTCGAGAAAGCATAGAAACCGACTAATCGAACATGTCAACAATACAATCCTACAAATTCTGGATGAAAGCAATTTATTGCGCCGACTACAAAGGACGAAACCTTTCGACTTGGCGAGATAGGAATCAACCGCGCCTAGATTGCGGAACATGCAGGATCTTTCAGTGGAAGGTAACCTGTCAAACGTGTTATTTTTTCATGATAGAAAAATTGCTTGATAAGGTCGTTCTTACATAGTTGCAATATATAACAAATTAAATAGCAGAGTGGTTTTTTTTTAGTCAGTAAGAATCTGACACTACTATGAGCACGCGCTTGCTATCCTCATAGTGTCTATGGAAGATTTTTTCACCAACCCTCGGGGAAAAAAAAAAAAAAAAAACTTGCAGCAATAATAGGTACATTGTGATACCACATGGATTTGGGAAACGATCACTTGCCTACTCATTAACTATTTTGGGGGCTCTGATGAAGCGTAGGAATTTGCTAACGCCTGCCTTACTCAAATCGCTAAGGTCGTTGAAGACGAAGGCTCCAATGAGGAGTTTTCTTCTTTTGGAGAGAGTTGGTCGGGTGCAAAGAAGGTGAGGAATGGTTTCCTCCTCCTCGTCGTCCACAGGACCCATACTGTAGTAAATGAATCACCAAAACAATAGTAATTCAAGTAATTAATTACTATGTAACTACATGTATTCCAAATTACATGTAATCTACACTTTAATTACAAAGTAATTACAACTTCAGTGGAATCATAAAATATTGATTGCATGTAGTCGTAATTATTAACTAATTGATTACTTTGGAATTTGAACCAATGTAATTGTTCAAGTAATAGATTATTTTTTTTACTTACAAGTTTAAGGGTCGAAACTTCGCTGGAGGTGCCAATTTATCAATTCCTCGCAGGTAGGGAAACTGTGGGACAGTGGAACGAATGTATGGGAAAATCGGCGAAATAAATATCTCCTGTTTTTATGAATAGAACCTCATTATATTACAAATAACCATTTATTACATATATATCTGTGTTATAAATTTGAAAGAATATGAATAGACGAGTCCTAGCTACCCCGACCGGCTTCGTTCGGACAAAAAGAGTTGGACAGCGAACTTTTTATGGGATTTTCTTTTTATTTTTCTGATCTTGTAAATATTTCTTAACTTCAATTTGAATTTTTAGTAAGTCTGAACAAATTTTATTGTGCAATAAACTTTATTTATAAACAATTAATCATTATCGCTCTCTGATGTACCATCAATATCATTCAAGTCTAGATGCACTGGTAATGTTAAAACTTCCAAATCGGTTTTAAGTATATATTGATCAATATCTGGGTCAATGCTAAACACACGTACTGGGGATCACGACTCACTACAACAAAAGGTCGTGAACTCTACGATGCAGCTAAAAAAACAGGGTGTGAATTTGTATCTACTGGTAAGCCGACATACTGGCCGACGGACGTTACCAAAATTCCTGATCTGGTTGACTTTTTTGTGATAAATAAATTATCAAGGAACTTTATCCAGGTACAAGAAGGCTTGGATCTCGACTCGGACCACTCACCAATATATCTGACACTTAGTGAAACTGTTATAGTTAAAGAGGAAAATCCATATCTTTCAAATAAGTTCACAGATTGGCCTTAGTTTTAAACATATCCTAAAAGATAAAATCAATATTAGTACACCTATTGAGACGACAGACCAGCTGGAAAACGAAGCATATTCGTTCATCCAACTAATCCAATTTGCGGCTTGGAGCTGTACTCCTCCAACAAAGAGAAAAACGGTGGGTACCAATTATCCAAAAGAAATAAAGGAGCTCATAAGGAATAAAAGAAAACTTCGGCGTAGATGGCAACAAACTCGATCTCCTTCCGATAAAACAAGACTCAACAAGGCCACACAAGATCTTAAGCTTGAGATAAAGCTAATCCGAAATGAGACAATGAAAATATATCTATCAGAGCTAACTGCTGATAGGACCACTGAATATTCACTTTGGAAAAGTACAAAATATCTTAAGCGACCAACAAATCATATTCCTCCAATAAGATGCAGTAATGGGCAATGGGCTAAAAGCAATGAGGAAAAAGCTACTGCTTTTGCAGACCACCTAGCGAATACCTTTAAGCCTAATGATGCTATCTGTGATGAGCTTCTAAATCTCAATGAAAATGCCCGTTCTATGATTCCTCCGATTAAAATGCATGAGTTAAAATATGAGATAAGGCGATTAAAAGACAAAAAAGCTCCAGGTTTTGACTTGATCACTGTGGAAGTCCTGAAGCGACTGCCAAACAAAGGGTTAGCTAAACTCTTGCGGTTAATGAATAAAGCAATTAGCCTTGAGTATGTACCAAGTGTCTGGAAAGTAGCTGACGTGATAATGATCCCTAAACCAGGTAAGGACCCTCACGAGGTATCTTCATATAGACCAATATCTCTACTTCCTTCAACATCAAAGTTGTTTGAAAGACTGATTTTTAAGCGTCTCAAACCAATCGTAGAGTCAAGAAACCTAATCCCAAATCACCAGTTTGGCTTTCGAAGCAAACACTCCACAATAGAACAAGTTCACAGAATAACAACTGAAATCGAAAGAGCACTAGAAGAAAAAAAAGTATGTTCTGCAATTTTCTTAGACGTAGCACAGGCTTTCGATAGAGTATGGCATGAAGGTCTACTCAATAAACTAAAAGTGTACCTACCAGAACAGTTCTTCCACCTAATGGAGTCTTATTTAACATCGCGATACTTCCGTATAAAACAAGAAAACTACTACTCTAATCTAGTGAAGATCGAAGCCGGAGTTCCTCAAGGAAGCGTCCTCGGCCCTACACCAAGACTGCAACTTTTGCCGACGACACGGTAGTCTTAGCAGTGGGAGATACAACGCTAGAATCGACGCAAAAGCTGCAAGCTGCTGCAGACCAAATTATCAGGTGGACTCAAAGATGGCGTATAAAACTGAATTCGAGCAAATCTGTACATATTGACTTCACAAATAAGTCTATCTCGTACTCCCCTATAGCAATATCAGGCACGACAATACCATATGCAAATACAGCGAAGTATCTAGGTATGACTCTAGATGCCAAGCTTCGTTGGAAAGAGCATATTAAAATCAAAAGCCTAGAATTAGACATTAAATGGCGAAAATTAGAATGGCTTATAGGCAGGAAGTCAGGACTATCAATTACTAATAAAATTCTTTTATATAACCAGATCCTAAAACCAGTGTGGAACTATGGCGCTCAACTCTGGGGATGTGCCAGCCAGACCAATATTGCAGTCATCCAACGATTCCAGAATAAGGTCCTTCGGAGTATTGTGAACGCTCCATGGTACATCAGAAACAGCGACCTCCATCGGGACCTAGGCATTCGTACTGTTCTTGAAGAGATCAACTCTAGGGCCAAAGCACACGAGAAGAGACTTCAGGAGCATATTAACGAGGAAGCAACAATTCTTCTAAACGTATATGGCGTCAGACGACTGCAACGTATAAGACCGTCAGATCTTGCAAGGCAACCGTGACAGGACTTACCACGTACTCTACTAGATAGTAACAGAGCGACAACAACGAGCGAAAAGAGGCGCTCGGAGTGAACTTAACCTCCAACGCTTTGGATGGATTAAATCCCGTCTATGCTCTTGTTACTGTCATTAAAAGTTAACAAACAACAAATTACAATTATAATGTACCTTAAAAATAGTAAACTGTTAGCCATTTACTTTTCTCCCGCTAATAATACTGAAAAGCAAACTGCTCGTTAGTTTCATAACTAGTCGCAGTGTAAACAAACATTTGTAATTCCTGTAGTTTATTTTGTTTGAAATAAAAAAAGAAAATTCTGGGTCGATCTTAGACATATGCGAGCTTTTGGAATGTACATATATTTGAAATATGAGGATCTGATGTAATTAACAAATGATTAATTAAATCAGTCATTGTACTGATTCTGGAGCTTCCAAAGTTTCTTCAGATAGAACACCAATAGGCAATTGAAAAAAAGAAATTATATCTTTCGCATGAACCAGAAGCTTATGGACGCTGCTAGGCATGTAGTACCAATTGTATTTGGAAAGATATATGTTTTTTGTGATTTCCAAAAGTTCCACGAATCTCTCTATATTAATTTCGCGACCAGTTGCAATCGTCCTTAATATCATACCGAAGTTACGTATTAGTTCTTTGTCTATCCCTGTTATCTCCGAACTCAATTCGGGACTTGAGAAAAAGCGTCGGGTTGTATTTCCGTCATTGCTAGTACTATATCCAGGTTTAGGAATGTCGACAAGCAACCCCATTTTCAACCTTAAATTTTCTTGAATAATTTTTTTTCTTTCTTCTAATGCTGTTTTATTTCCTTGGCCACGTATTTGCCAAGTTTTAAAAGGCAATCTGTATGAGATATGTGTAGCAAGCACTCAAAACATCTTATCCAGGAATGTAGAGGTGAAAGACCGATGGTCGTTCTTCTACACCAGATATAGCAATTTTGAGCTGCATTTGCACTACCATCAAGCATCGTGAACAGCATTGTGTATTTTATATTTATGTTTTTTCCATCAATATGGGTGTGGAAATTTTCAAGTTGTTCTATAATTTCCTCCAGGTGACTTTGGTCAGACATTATAAGGGCACTATTTTCTTTCAAGAAAATTAATTTCATAGGCCTACAGAAATGAGTAGAACCTGGTCTTGAATTTTCCCAAATTTCCCTGCTGTTGATGGTATCTACTAATTTTAGTTGCACAAAACCAGTAACAAATAAGAAACTATCCGTATTATCCCTATTAACAAATGTTTGTTTGTAATTGCTGTGTCCGGAACTGCCATCAAAGCCCCACTTGCATATAAGCTCGAATGTAGTGCTTATATGCAAGTGGTTATAAATCGATTGTAGGTTAATTTCAGCCATATTTTCCGATATAGCAGCAATTTCAGGCAAGAGTTGTGTTTTATATATTTGTAATTTGTAATAGTTTGGAAAACAGTCTTTATGTATACTCGTACCATTGACAAGAGAATGTAAAAGAGCGTATTTTCTCTTGGACAAACCCAAGTCCAAGTACAATGCCAAGCTTTGCTGCATAGTTAAAGTTTTATCCGGTTTTTGAGGAGACTCTGAAGAACGACCAGTCATTTTAGCAGCGTACTCGTAGCTTGGGGTGGCCGAGGTGTAGTGGTAACATCATCGCTTTTCACGCTACAGGTTCACGGTTCAAATCCTGATGTCAATAATCATCTATTTATTTCGCATGAAATAAATAAAAAGTCGATCAATTGCGAAAGCTTATGTCAACTCTACTGCGAAGGCATAACACTGTCAGTAGGGCGGTCATATGGCTAAAATTCAACTCGATCGTGATGATGAAAAAAATACTGTGAATCATGAGCAACGACAAAAAGCAAAAACAAACAAGCTCCCCAGTTATCTGGACAGCCACCCTTGGAGTTCACTGAAACTTAATACCAGCTGAGTTTCAAACCAACTACACCAATCTGTCTTTCTCTCTGTCTCTTCCCCTTTCCTCAAAACGCACGTGTTCTAAAATTAGTATAAGGGTATTCATAGCCCCTTTCACACGTGCAAACTATAAAAGAAAGCTTAGCTCCTCTGTACTATGTTGCGAGATGAGTTCTTGTAAGCGACGTTTTTTTCGTACGTTCACTACACTCTTCAAAATTCTTTGACGGTCTTCCTTTGCTCGTCCCTGGTACATTTGGATTATCAGTCTCACTTTCATGATTTAGCAAATTATCTGGTAACCCCAAACTAAGGTTTAGCCATCGTTCATTAACTTGCATGAACTGCTCCTGTTTTCTTTGGCACTGGTCCCATTTTTGCTTTACTTTTAGACAATAGAACTTAGAAACGTTTTGAATTTTAAACTCCACAACTTCAATTGGCTCTTCTAAACCTAGTAACTCATGAATTTTTGCAGCAACGGTAATCAATTTCATTGACTTCTCACTTTGAATCCATGTTTGCAAGAGGTCACCATTTTTGATTGATAGAGCTGAACGTACAAAAAAAGTCAATTGTTAAAAAAAGTGCAAATTTTCTCAAATTTTTTTTCGTATTTTAGTTAATAGATAAATAGCTTAAGATTAAACAAGAAAAAACTCGAGAGTGTTTTTCGGTGTATTTAAGAAAAGTTGACTTACGAGTAAATCCAAAATTCATTATTTTATTCTTAATTCGAATTAGCCACGCATTCAAGCCATCATACTAAAAAAAAACACGGCTCTGTAACTGTTGCACGAGTTGATAAATCCAAATAATTTTAATGCAGTTAGAGCGAATATATGTTTAAGATGACTTACCAATCAGTCAAAAGTACCGCTAAAACAGTTTATTTTTTTATTTACTCGTATTGCTATTGGTGGTCCCACTGTGCATCGGTTCGAAACTTGAAAGTTCCTTTACACCCCAAGGTGGTTTCTTGTCTGTTCTTCTTTGCAATATCCTAATTAGTGAGCTACTAGTTAAGATTAAAACGGCAGGATGCAAAGTAATGCTGTCTCGGAAAAACTATGGGTGGGAGTAAATCCCAATAAAACCGAACTAGTCATTTTTACTCGGAAATACAAAGTTTATCTTATAGACACTTCTACTTTAAATGACACCAGTCACACCTTCACTGAAAATGTGAAATGCTTGGATCTTCTTTTGAGCAGGACACTAAACTGGAAAGCAAATTCATTAGAACGCTTTAAGAAGCTATCACACTCTGGCAGTGCGTGCCCATTGTAAGACCCATATTAATGTATGATGTGATTGTATGAAGGGCAGCCCTTAGAAATAATGTAAACCTCAATCTTTTAGGAATAGTGCACAGATCTGCGGTGCACTAAGAGCCCTCCAGACATTTTCGACAAACAGAAGGCCAAGTGTAGTCATCCGTTTAAAATCCTATCCACAAGGGTCCAGCTACCAAGCTGGTCACATACTTTACTAAATTTTACATCCGAAAACAACGGAATATGACTCACCGAAACGGAGAAACTTCCGGCAATTCTCTCCCGTAATAGAATCGAAAAATGTTGGCGTTAGAGATGCCGGTTCAGTTCCCTTTTACACAGACGGTTCTAAAATTGGGAATGAGGTGGATGGAGGTGTCTGCTTCCCGATCACTCTAACATATTTCAGGCAAAAATAATGGCAACTAAGAAAGTCTTGTGCTTGCTGAAATGTAACGTAATATTTGATCAGGATATTAGCATTTTTAGGGATATAAAGTTCCTGAAATCGTGATCACCTACTTCGAAGGTCAGTCAAGATTGTCTCTCGTCTCTCAGGAAGATGGTAGAGCAATTAAACAACACCCATGCTGGATGCAATCAGTAAAGCCAAGCACAAATGAAACAATCTCACGACGTGTTCAGTTCTAGGACACATCTGACCTAAGCTAAATCAAAACGCTCTAATAGATTGGCTTTACTAAAAAGATCGTAGATCAGCACCATCATCGGTGTCCTCGCAGGACACTAGCCTATAGGTCTATACGCTAAAAGGGTAGGCCTCTTTTCAAACGATTTTTGTAGGAGCTGCAAGAAGAGGAGGAAACAATCCTCCTTGGAGAACTCCATCTGGAGGCTCTTCTCTTCAACTACTTCGGCGACCTGGCGAATATTGACGTCAGAAGTATAATCCGTTTCACTAGAAGCTTCAGCTGGTTCAGTTAGCCCCTTAGATTCTTAGAATAGCAATAAAGTCCATAGTATCACAATGAACTTCTTTTGGCCTAAGAGTGTCTTTACGCAGATGGCTTCGATGTTGACTAATTGCACACATAATTTTATGTATCCGACGGTTATGTCCTTTTTATGATTCGAAAATGAAAGCACGCAACGCAAAGACGTAAATTTTAACTATAGCTAGGCATTCGGCAGACTTTCTTGCACTGAAAATTCACTCTGTTCCACAATTTTTAGGAAAACTGTTAAAGCCATAATGAAAATCCTATGAAAGTGGAACATCGCCTTACTTCCCACACTTATTTACCTGTGACTGTAATAATGAAAGCGGCTTGATTTAAGGTTAATGAGAGAAAAACTCTCATACCCCATTCTCGTTTTCGAAATATAAACTTTGTCTTCCTAATCACCGTATAGTATTGAACAAGACAGATGTCAACCTATTTATAAGAAGCTTTGTTCGCATACTATCATGCCGTATTTTCATTCACACTTTATCCCCTAATATCTTCTCATAAATGAGCACACTGCACGTGACATTATTAAGTAGAGATGTTCAGTTCAGTGTCAAGCTATAGTCAAGTCTTTCATTTATCTCTTCTCACTTTCATAATCACAGTGTTAAGCTTAATTAACCATAACACCCCGTTCCAAAGTATTCTCTCACTCGTGTGAAACACGCAGTTTGTCGCTTAATTAAACCCAGAAATGTCGTATCATCTCTTCACCCAACACACACTAAAACGAGTTGCACAATCACAAGATTATTAGGCACTAGAAAGTGTCCTTAATACTCATTTGCTCCTCCCCATACCCAACCTATTCCTAACTCAGTTGCTTTGTCTGTTGCGACAAAACTATATTTGCCGAAGGTTATATTCATGCATACATTTCAAGTGGGATACACTATTCATTCATTCATTCATCCTGGGACAATATTCATTCAACAAACAATAAGATTTATGAAACAAAAGGCCAGACTCCTTCATCCTTGCAAAAAGATAAAAACGACTCACAAAAAGAGCTGCTTTTCAATGTGATTTCTCCTCGCCTCTCATCTGATGTACAATAGATAGTTGTATAGTTCTCTTTGCATGCTCATAATGGAAGAGCTATTAGGACGAAGAAAATACAATTTTAAGTTAAATAAATTTAAGATAAAAGCGAAGAGCAGAGACCCTTGCGAAAGAAACCCATCGAAGGGTGTGTTCTTTCTGTTCATCTGGAATCCATCCGTCTTGAGAAGTGCCCAAGTGGACAGAGGAATCATGTAATCACACGTTTCAAGTAGGAGGAAATATTTTTTTCCTTTTTTTTTTGTGTTCATCCTTTTGTTTGGAGTGTGAGTGGGAGTGGATGATCAAAAGCATCATCATCTCCAGAAAACAGAACATATTGTCCGAGTGATAAGTGGCAGGATTGCATTGATTTTTGCAAGAAAAATTTAATGGACAGGGTTTATTATTTTCTTTTCTGGCTCGTCCTTCTTGTTGAAGTGATGATGACTGTTTGAGACTGTTTTGAGGCAGAGTCTGAGGACTTATAGATGGAAGAAGTGACTATTGTTGTTATAGTAGTCGTATCTTTGTGCGTGCGATGCCGGAAATTGCGCTTGCAATGCTTTTGCAAACATTTTGAAGAGCCTAGATGACTTGGAGTGAAATTGATTTGTTATCGAAAGGCGTCTTGATAGAAACAAAACAGAGACGCGAACCACCTTCACATGCCATTTTACTCAGTGATGCAAACTCTATGATTCTACCAGACTTCGTCCATGAAGTTAATTTATTGTGCCGGACATTGACAAAAACTTTGTAGCAGGTGTCACCTTCCACAAGGCCAAACATCTACATACGATACCTAAAGTTACTTTATCCATTCCTTTAATGAAGCTTTCTGACATTTCAATTGTTATTTTGGCTTATCTGCACTTTTATTGAAGCAAAAATTGTAGCAAGTTTCTCCCACAGTGCGAACGGGAAATAAGAGGCAATGATTTAGTAGATACATGTTAGCTAGCTGGCTACCAGTGATGCCCCCTTTATAAAATGAAAGGCAAATGAACGCCGAGCCTTTAGTTCATGGACCCGCATTTTTTGGGTAATCATTTCTAAAGAACATGAATTATAGTTCATTATTAGAGTAATTTGTCAGGTGTAGGTGGGCCATTTAAACCTTCGGGATGTTTTTTTTGTAATAATTGAAATAAAATAAATTATTTACTGTGAAGTAATTTTTCGTTTATTTTGAACCTTACAAATTTGTTCTGAATACTTTTTGATATCGCGTAAATGGTCACCGCCAGAACGAATGGTGCAATGTGCTCGTTTTTCGGCATTTCCCATTTTGAAGTGTTTCGGACTAAATAGCGGCTATTTCATGTCATATATTTTGTCTTTCAAAGCTTCTAGTCCGTGGCTTGTTGACATAAACTTTGGACTTCAAATAACCCCACAGGAAGAAGTCTGGAGGCGTTAAGTCGGGTGATCGCGGAGGCCAGTCAAAATCACCATTTTTCAAAATTAGGCGAAAGCACGCAATAAAACGATCGTGGCTCAGACTGTATGAGCTGTGGCGACGTCCTGTTGGAACCAAAGGTGTCCATGGCGTTATCAGTCAGAATTTGTATCAAAAAATCCATTATCAGGGTCCGCTCTAGCTCTCCATTGACGGTTACGGCTGCTTCAGCATCGTCTTCGAAGAAGAACAGTCCAATGATTCTTTCCGCACAAATTTCAGCCCAAATTGTAGAGGTTCTTCGTGAATTAATTGAGGGTTTTTGTTTACGTAGAACCGACAATTTTATTTATTTATGGTCCCATTCAAAGAAAAATACGCATGTTGCGTTTTCACATTTGAGAACATGTTTTGAATGTAAAACTGCACGATAACAGCACGTTGTGGCGGCGCGTACTGTTCCATGGCACAAATTTGCTAGGACTGACGCTTCGAACGCGGGCTGTCATAAGCTGATCTGAAAACAGACGTCAAAGTTATAGGGTTGCCAGATGCGGAAGGTTTAAATCGCCCACCCTGTACGTTCTGTTCCATATTTTCTACATAGCTTGGAGCGGTTTTTTCCATTTTTACATTGGTTGGCAATTTTCCCAAACTCTATTCATTTAGAGCACATTTAAACCAGTGTCCGTTCGCGAATACGACAGACGACACAGCCAATTTCAATCGAAAGCGATCTTTCTTTTTTGCGTTTCCTGTGAGAAGACTGATTGTCGCAGTGTAGGCTCCGTCGTACGCTTTACTTACTTACTTAGGTGACGTTACAGTTCGGGGTGAACCTGGGCCTCAAGCAACAAGCCTCTCCAGTTAGTCCGGTCCTTACCCAACTGCCTACAGTTGTGCACTCCAAGTCAGTTGAGGTCCCCATCTACTTGTGGTCGCCACCTAAGGAGAAGACTTCCTCTACTGCGTTGTCCCTCTGGGTTTGATTCGAAGATTCTGTGGGCTGAAGCATTGGTGTTCATTCGCTCTGCATGTCATTGCCACCTTAGGCGACTGATGCGCAGTTTTTTGACTATGTCAATGTCGCTGTACAGCTTCGTATATTTCGTCGTTGAATCTTCTCCTCAAAACCTATCAACACAAAAGGGACCGAATATCTTACGAAGAATTTTTTTCTCGAAACGACCGAGGATATCTTCATCTGCTTTCGACAGTGTCCATGATTCAGCGCCATAAAGCAGGACTGGGATGATTAAGGTCTTGTATAGAGTCTCCTTAATTGCTCGGGAAAGGGCCTTAATATTCAATTGCCCTCTCAGCCCAAAGAAACAGCGATTGGCAAGAGTTATTCTTCGTTTGATTTCTTCTGAGGTGGCACTATCAGAATTTATAGCAGAGCCAAGGTAGGCAAAGTCATTTACTACCTCGAAGTTATAGATGCCGACTGTGACGTTATGTCCAATTCGTCAATGTTGTGTGTCCCTTCTTGTTGACAAGAAACCGCAAAACCCATTTTGGCAGCTACCGTTTCAATACTAGCGAACGCATCAGAGACAGCCCGCTGAATTCGTCCAATTACATACATATCTCAATATCGTAGGCGTACGATAGTACATAGTTGCACAGATTTTTGAAAGATTGTGCTTCCGGGGTTTGGCTAGTGAGTTTCGCACAATTCTTTCAAGTATGATGTTAGAGAAGTCACTTTACAGCGCATCACCTTGTCTAAATCCTTTTTTGACATCGAAGGTCTAGTGAAGTCGTTACCGACCTTGATGAAGCAGCGAGCATTATCCATCGTCATCCCGCACAGACAAACGAGTTTGGCAGGGATGCCAAAACTAGACATGGCTCTATATAGCTCGTCTCTATAAATGCTGTCATATGCGGCCTTAAAATCGATTTGGACTTCTTGAGTTTTCTCCAGGATCTGCCGAAGTGTGAAAATTTTATCGACTGTGGACTTTCCTCGCCTAAAACCACACTGATAGGAGCCAATCAGATTGTTAACAAGGGGTTTCAGGCGTTCACACAATATGGCAGATAATATCTTGTACGCGATGTTAAGGAGGCTGATATCTCTGTAATTGGCGCAGTTGAGGAGATCTCCTTTCTTGTGGATCTTGTAAACGATGCTGAAATTCCATTCATCAGACAGACACTCACCTGACCAAATTTTTTAAATGTACATATGCTCTCTTCCAAGTCATCTCCAGTTGCTTTGAACAATTCGGCCATCAAGTCCAACAGCCTTGCTGGTTTTAAGCTTGGATATTGCTATCCTCACTTCGTTTTGGTCAGGTGGATGGAAGTTTTGGCTATCATCGTCTATGTCTTCGTCGTCGTTATACAGTCTGCAGAAGTAGTTTTTCCATATTCTCAGCACCGACTGTGGCTCTACTATGAGATTTCCTTCTCCATCTCTACAGATTTTTGTACAGGTCTAGCTAGCGTAACACGTTCCTTTTACCATTTGGTAAGACTTCCGTACATTATTCCTGAAGTACAACATCTCAATATCTTTGATTGCGCGCTTCACATGCTCTTTTTTCTTCTTTTGGAGAAGCCCATGTTCTTCCCGTCTCTCTTGCTCGTAGAGCTCATGAGCAGCCCTCGCCCTTCTTTGCAATGCCGCTTTGTATGCTTCTTGTTTGCCTACATGTGGCTGCCTGCATTCTTCGTCAAACCAAGGATTTCTTGGTGGTAGTCGGGTGAAATCCAGCACATCAGTTGCGGCGTTTCTGATGGCATGTTGCCAGCGTTGCCACTGGTCTTCGGAACTTGATGCTGGCGACATGGGAATTATGGAGAGATTTCGGGATACTCGTTTGGCGAAGATTCTGGCGGTCTCTCGCGATTGCAGCTTTTCGGCGTTATATCTTTTCACGGTAATTCTTCTTTGTTGTAGCGCTTGGGATATCTGCATTCATACCTTGGCTGCAACAAGGTAATGATCCGAGTCGATGTTGGGTGCTCGGAAGTTCATCCTGAATACTGAAGGCATGCCTTGCGTCGATCGCAATGTGATCAATTTGGTTGACCGTTTCATGATCAAAAGACAGTCATGTCCCTTGTGGATATTGAGATGAGGAAACCGTGTGCTTGCTATAGTTACGTTTCGTCCCGCAGCAAAGTCAATAAGCCTAAGTCCGTTGCCAGTATACTTACCAACTGTCCTACGAAAGATATCCTCCTCCCAAGATAGGAATTGGTTTTAAAATCGCCTAACACAATTTTAACGTCATATTAAGGACATTGCTCGTATGTCTTTTCGAGAAGCTCGTAGAAATACTCTTTGGTGGCATCGTCCTTGTCCTCTGTGGGGGCATGAGCGCCTATTAGGCTAATGTTGGCGAATTTAGCATTGCTGCGGGTTGTCATAAGATGCTCGCTCAGGACTTCTTGCATAAGTCTGCCACGTATAACAAATCCGCACCCAAATAAGCGCTGCTTCTGCTATCTGTAGCAACCACCAACAAACAAATGTCACAATTTTTCATCCTCTTTTTGCCCGGCCCATCCCAATCCACTTCCTGGATGGCTGAAAGATCTGCAGCACGCGGCTTGTTAAAGTCTTTGTCCTTATTTTGTTTGCCAGTGTCGTCAACAGTGGGCTCATCCGTATCCGAAGCTTGTTGTTGTTTCGTAACTAATGGTTTTTGATGTGGTAGGGAAATTATCTCGACGCACAACCTCCAACTTGAAAGGCCAAGTCCATAGTTGAAACCCCTAGGCCGATAGGCCTGTTAATAACCGATGCCAGTAACCCACTTTAAGGGTTCATCCGCCACCATCTCTTTTCTAAGAATCCTTATCGACCTGAGCTTCGAGTATGTCAAAGTAGCGACAACAGCTAGTACCCGATGGCTACCACTTGGAGGTAAAATAAGCACAATTGATGTTTGGTAACAGTACAACACTGGGCTTTGGCAAGTTAAAGCCAGTGCCTACCCTATTTCCACAACATCCGTCGTACGCTTTCCGCAATGAAAAAAAGTCTGCAGATAAAACTCCTTCGAATCCAAATTGGACAATTGGTAACCTCATCGACTTCTTTAAGCTCGATGGTAGTACGGTGCGTGAGGGTCTTTACATTCGCTTGCTTTTATATGGCTTCTCTGATGACACTTTTAAATTCAGCTACCTGTTTCCTCTCTCCTCCTTTCTGGGTCCTCCTTACCCTGGATACTGCTTTTCCAATTGCTTCCAGCTTGAGATCTGCCTGTACATTGTGTAGTACCTGTGCATATGACAGTTCCCCCTTCGTTTCGATGACAACAGCGTCAGGTCACGTTTTTACTTCCACCTATAAAGGAAAGTATTGGTTTCATCAAAATTTTCGCTCTTGAGAACCGATCCCCCAATCTTAATGAAAACCAATACTTAAAACTATCCAACTAAAATGAAATCAAAACAGTTATAGACAAGCTGAAGCCAAACATAGCTGTTGGCTATTCGAATAAACAAGTATTAATTATTTAAATAAACAAGAGATGATTTGACAGGGGGTGTAGTAAGATTATTATGAATTTGCCCGATAAACGGAACCTTAGAACCTTTAGCCCACCATCTGGTGATTGATCTTAATGCTACAAACAGCATTGGGAAAATTGAAATTAATCGAGTCGTAATTACTCGTACCACTCTCTTATGCAGTGCAGTTGGAAACCCTCACGGTTTTATAGGTAGTAAAATACACCAGCCATACAATATCACAAACCTATGTATCTTGTGGCTTCTTTAATATTGTATTTAAGAATATATTGCATCTCAACTATTTTTCTACCCACATCGCATTCTGACATTTTTCGAGATTTGAGCGTTATGATTTTGGGTATTAATGCCTTACGTCGAGGAATCACCCCCTTCCTCCAGTAGCAAACAATATTTTTAACATGCTCATTTACACTTTTTATAAATAATTCTAACCCCGATTTATTTCCAGTTAACGAAGGTGCTAACCTAATCCCAATGGACCCAAATGGCTTAAGTGACCCATATGTCAAAGTCAAACTCATTCCAGATGAACATGAAAAGTCAAAGAAGAAGACACGGACCATTAAAGCCTGTTTAAATCCAGTGTGGCATGAAACTATCACATAGTGAGTGTGGTCCCCTTGCAATTATTTGAGCAAAAACTAGGGAATTTCCTGGAATTTTCAACCTTGTTCTTATGTTTTTCTTTTCCAGTGAGTTGAAACCAGAAGACAAAGATCGTCGGGTGCTAATTGAGGTATGGGATTGGGATAGAACATCCCGAAATGATTTTATGGGTTCGTTATCCTTTGGCATATCAGAAGTTATTAAGGTACAATGAAATTTGTTCGTAATAGAATATACGATTACGTATAACTTTGTTTCTTTTTTTTTTTTTTTTGTATAGAATCCTGCAAATGGTTGGTTTAAGCTGCTCACACAGGAAGAGGGTGAATTTTATAATGTTCCTTGTGCCGATGCCACACAAGACTTGATCAAGCTCAAAAGCCAAATGAGGGTAATTACTTAAAAAATTGATATACTCGTATATATAAATAAAAAAAATATATTTGGATTGAATATCCTTCAAATACTGATTCAATCTTTTTTTTTCATCCATCCCTATGTGGGAAATCGTAGAAAGCATCACAAAAGAAACCGCTCGTTATGCGAACTGATACAAATTCCGTACAGAATGCATCAAAACGTGACATGATTCGAGCAACAGATTTCAATTTTATTAAAGTTCTGGGTAAAGGATCATTTGGAAAGGTATTTTTTTTTTTTTTTTTTTTTAATAAAGCAAATAATGTCTTTGAATTCCTTTTTACAAATATATTTCATTTTGGGTTCCCTAAAGGTTATGCTTGCCGAACGAAAAGGCACTGAAGAATTGTATGCGATTAAAATCTTAAAAAAAGACGTTATCATTCAGGATGATGATGTTGAGTGTACAATGATTGAGAAAAGGGTCCTAGCATTGGGTGAGAAACCACCATTTCTTGTACAGTTGCATTCGTGCTTCCAAACTATGGTGAGTTTAACGTATATGATGGATTGGATGGGACGATGAAATGAAATCATTATGTTTGTTCTTCTTCCCCACATGCACACACAAACAGGATCGATTATTCTTTGTCATGGAGTATGTGAATGGGGGCGATTTGATGTTTCAGATACAACAGTTTGGAAAATTTAAAGAGCCCGTTGCTGTGTAAGTATGATATGAACAGTGGTGGATGACAGTAGTCAATCACTATGGTGATTATTAGTAGCGAAGAATTTGGTTTAGAAGTGAAATTTCTTTAAGAACATTGTCGTGTATCCTTTTAGAAACATCTATTTATGGAGGCTTTAAAACTATTATTTCAGCACAATAAAGAACAAAATTAGAATGCTTTGTTGTATCTAGTTATTTGAGCTGAAGTCTTCACACGGGTATCGGAATGAAACTTATTTTGTATAAATCTTGAGGTCTTGAGGACACTACATTTCTAAATATGTTTCGCCTCTGTGTCAACATCACGTTTTACTCCCCTTTTTTAGTTTATATCAAGTTCTATCGCCATTTTTAATGGTAAACACAGAATGGAATCAAAACAATCAGAAAAGTTAATGGTTTGGCATAAGGATATCATACAATATTTAAAGCTCGGTTTATTCACTTCAGGTTAAATTTGAATCCTGGGTTAAATTCACGGAATACAACAATTAATTTTAAATAAATGGAATACGACATTAAATATCCGTCGACTTAAATATTAAATTAAAAAATGAAGTAAGATTTTCAATAAACTTAAGTGGTTTATTTACTGGCTTCAGTTGAACCTAAATGAGAAGGAATGTGTATGTAATGGATGGTACGCATATTGCTCCCTTGAAGCCATGTACCTTTTATCATTTTCAATAGAACTGTGGACAATTTCGCAGCCATATACTTGGGGATGAGAAATAAGTGTTAGCATTTAATGCCATTACTTATGTGACACAAGAAAATACTCAATATAGGTCCTTTGTCCAGTTAATCTTTTCCGGGAGTCTAAAAACTTTTGAATTGCCATCTAACATTTGCCTGCATTTCTGAGTAGAAAAGTGAACTTAAAGCATTTCTCTCCTACTGCAATACAACAAATGTTCTAAGAATTTTGTTCCTAACTAGGAAAACAATGATATCTACGACAGACTTTTATGAAAAACTGAACATTTTCGCTTGACATGTGTAATGCCACCCCCTTCGTTGCATATCAAATTCTAAGTGGTGCATGCGTTGAAGAAATGAATAAGTACGACTAAGAACAATGTTTCATGCATTTTTGTTATTGTATCTGTTTACTACCAGCGAGCAACTTGACGAAAAACAATGAACACGGGTTGCTTAACCCATGTCACAAAATGTCTCAACGAACACTTTTGGCTTAAGTATAAATAATAACCCTCAACAAATCGGCCCCAAGCAACAAATTAGATTTCAGTCAAATCGGTTTAAGTGGTCTAACATACGAGTAAATGTTACGTTTTCTGTTCCTTATTTAAATATACATTTTATTTTTTTTAGATCGTGATATATATTTTTGAATAAAATAAAGATAAGAACCCCAAAGTTGATCGTCTGAAGCTAATAAGCATCTCGCCGCTTTAACTCGAAATCGGTTTCATATTCCGCAAACAAATGTGATGCTAAGAAGTTCGTTTTGATAATTTTGAAAAGAGAATTTTATTGGTACAATTACTTGTCTTGGGCATCTTTGCGTATTGGCAAACGATTCGCAAGTTAATGCGGTCCGAATTAAAAAAAAAAAAAACATTTTTTTTCTTTACTTCAAACTTATTATTACCTTCAAATAACAGGAATGTGTTTAGAGGTCATTATTTGCCAAGAAGTTAAAGAAGTCGAACGTACTTACTTCATATGTGATTCTTTAGTAAGTTGCTAAAATTTTAAATTTAGGCCAAATTAACAAGCGAATTAGCGCAAAATAGTCAATTTCCGCTAGTCCGCTAATAATTAAAATACTTTTATTCGAATATTTAGCGAAAACCTAAATACGCCAATATTAGATCAGATATAAATTTTTATCGAAATCATTGAAGCCGTTTTCGAAAAAAATGCAATTAAAAATTAGCTCGAAGTAATTTATTTCGGGGTGTGAGCCCGCAGATTCCAGATATAAAGTTTGATGTAAATCCGTCCAGCTCTTTAGACTACAGTCTGAGGTACGAACAGACCGACAGACAGAATTGCGAGACCCAATTCTTGATCTTATAGGTGGAAGTAAAAATAACTTATGTTTTGAGTATCGACATAGATTTTATTACTCTTATTTGTATCGTATCGATTCGACTGAATGTATCTATTTGAACTAATTTACAACTACGACGTGGTTCGAAGGATCTCTCCTTTGAACATGACAATACCAACTGAGCCGGTCTTGCTCTATTTTACTTGTGATGAGTTCTTTTATATGAAGGCTTCCTCAAATCTTCGAACTTCTTATTCTATCAAGCTTTGTTACTCTTGTTGTCATGCGAAGCATCTTCATCTCAGCTGCCGTTAATTTGCCCTCATACTTTTTGTATATTGTCCATCATTGTGAACCGTATGTGAGCGCCGGACGTACAACTGCGGTGTAGAGCCTTCCTTTAAGCTTAGGGGGCATTTTTCGGTCACAAAGATAGCGGAGTTTTCCCGCCACTTCATCCACCCTACGCTTACGAGATGATTGATGTCATCATCACAAGTTGCTTCGCTATTGATCATAGATCTCAGATATTTGAACTTTTCACAATTGGGAAGTACTTTTCCATTCAAGTAAATGTCTGGAATATGCCGATGTGGATCAGAGAACGGGCAGCACAGATACTCTGTCTTTTCTCCTATTTCCCTCCAATACATCCACCCATACATCAAGTGCTCGTTGCAAGGCCATTTGATCTTCGCTTATGATAGCTCCATCATCAGCAAAGAATAACTGATGCACTTTGGGGTCCGTCACTTTTCCTTCAAGCAAATAATCAAGGACTGCAATAAATAGCAAAGGACTAAGGACCTGGTGTACACCGACTTTGATTGGGAACTCTTCGGTGACTCCTTCGGGACATCTTACTCTTGTCCTTAGTCCTTTGCTCCCTCATACATGTAGAAAACAACTCCTCGGTGTCACTTCAATTAGATATATTTATTTTACGCAATTTAAGTACATAGGTAGATTTGTTATAGGTAATTTGAGAAAACTGTTAACGTTAATTAAAAGGAATACAAAAAAAAGGGACGTCTTCTTCTCTCGGCGTATGCTCAGTCACTCCCCGAATGCTTCTGTCAAGGGATCGTATTTTCTTTCTCTTCTTTGCTTCTTCTTCTATTTCGCCGCATTCGGAACAATACAGGGTGATCCTACAACTTCGGCCATCCTGCAGCCTTTCATCGTCCTCGGAGAAGGTTAGTAATAATCGTCGTATATCAGTGGAATCTTCAAGGGTCCTTCGATTCAGCGGTCTTGGCATCTTACAGAAGTCGTTTATCGTCTTAGCAGTGTTAGTTCGTCGTCGATTTACTTCTTTAATTATTCGGCATCCTGGTAGGTCATCATCGGTTTCTTCTTTATTTTCTCATCGTTTTCATAGTACTTCCTCTTTCATCTTGGGAGCTTTTCATTTTAGTCACAGTAGGTTTTTGTTGTATTTTCTTCGTCTTGTCAGGTTTTTCTTCTGGTCACGGCTAGTTTTATTTTTCGTATTGGCAGGTTTTTTCTTTGTCACAGCAGGGTTTGTCGTCTGGGCAGGTTCTTTTCTTTTCTTCTTATCGGGCTTCATTGTTTTCATCATGGGGTTCTTGATCATTTTCCAAAGTACGATCAGCGTGGCACATTTCGTGATTTGGAGACATCTCTATATCTTCGTCGTCGGATGAATCAATGCCAGTATATGGCCACGGCTTCATATTGTCTGCGCTGGTTGTTGTCGTTCGAGGGCCTTCTTGACCACCGACTTTCCGCACTTCGTACCTTTCGTTGGGAGAGGTTTTGGTTATACGATATGGGCCTAAGAACTTTGGGTGGAATTTAAGAAGTGGTCCGAATTGGGTACGTCTGACAGCTACCAAATCGTTGATGCTGTATCTAGTTGCCGCTTTTCTCTTTCTATTGTAAGTGGCTGTGTTTTCTTTTTGAATTTCTTCGATGTTCCTTCGAGTTTCTTCTCTAATGTGGTCTCTTTCATCTTCAAATAATATTCTGACCTCTTCGTCGATGCTTGCGGCTAGGGGTATATTTTGCTTGCTCTCCATTCTTACTCCTAACAAAACTTCGAAAGGACTTCTTTTTATACTGCGCTGATATGTTGAATTCAGTAACATCTGGAGCCTGGGAACATAGCGGAACCATTTGCTGGGGTCGTTCATCGTTAGTTTCGTTAATACAGAGACAATGATTCGATTTATGCGTTTCACCTGGCCGTTTGCTCGAGGGACGCCCGTCGTAATGAGTAGGTGCTGTATGCCTTCAGCTTCACAATACTCTTTGAATGTTGTCGACGTGAACGCAGTGCCGCGATCGGAGATGATCCTTCCTGGGTTCCCGAAAACCGCTTTCTGGAGATCCAACTTGCTGATTGCTTCCACCGCCGAGGTAGACTCACAAGGATAGACCCAAACAAACTTCGAAAAGGCGTCCACTTCACAAAAAATATAGCAGTACTGTTTGTTTGTTGGGGACAAGGGACCAAGGTGGTCAATGTGGTACGTGTCCAACGGCAACTCATTCTTGGGGATGGGATGGAGGTATCCTTCCTGTTTTCCTGCTTTCCGGTCACTTAATATACAAGGAACGCAGTTCATCCTAACCCGTTCCATCTTACTTCTGAGTTTGGGTATGAAGTATTCTCGGCATAGGAGTTCTTCCATCTTCCTGGCACCAAAATGCCCCTCCTCGTGCGCCGCCTTTATAATCTCATTCGCCATGGCTTTTGGTATGTAAAGGAGTTTGCCGCCTTTATATCGTCCTTGTAGAGAAGATCGTGTTCTACGAAATAGCCTTCGTATGGCCCCATCTTAAGTATCCCTTTAATCAGCCGAATATGCTCGTCATTATCTTGTGCTGATCTAACTCGATGAAGAAGCTCACTGGTAATCGCCATGCTTACTGGGTTTCGACTGAGGGCGTCGACATGTTTCATACGTACTCCGGGTTTATGTTCCATTAGGTAGTCATAGTCTTGCAGGGTTAAAGCCCAACCAGCGATTCTTGGTAGTATTTCCTTCTTCTCCATGGTGGCCTTAAAAGCAGCACAGTCTGTAACTATTTTAAACTTTAGACCTAGTAAATATACCCTCAACTTTTTAAGAGCATTAACTACGGCAAGGACTTCGAGCTCATAGCTGCTATAACGTTCTTCAGCTGGGCTGGACTTCTTGCTGTAAAAATAAACCGGATGAAATTTCCCGTCCTCTGACCTTTGTAGCAAAACTGCACCATAACCCCATTTGGAGGCGTCAGTATGGAGTTCGGTTTCGGCTTCCGCATCATAGAGCTTTAATATTGGCTTCGAGGACAAACACCTTTTGAGTTCTTCCAAAGCCACCCATTGGGCTGCGCTGAATCGGAAAGGCTCGTCTTTTTTTAAGAGCTGGGTGAGAGGGCGAGCTATTATGGAATAATTTTTGACAAATTTCCGGAAATAGCCGGTCAGTCCTAGGAAGCTTTGTACTTTCTTAAGTGTATTGGGCTCTGGGAATTTGCTAATAGCTGATGTTTTGTGAGCAGATAGTTTGACGGTTCCACTTGAAATTTCAAACCCAAGATATTCTATTGTTCGACACAGAAACTGACATTTGGCCCATTTGATGTTAAGTCCATATACCTCAGCTAATTGTAATGTCTCCCTCAATCGCTCATAGCATTCATCGTCATTGTTTCCCAAAACAACTACATCGTCCATATATAAAAGGAGATACTTCTTTTTAATCAGGGGATTGAGGACGCAATTGATAAACTTTTGAAAGATGGTTGGCGACGTACATAGCCCAAATGGAACACGTAAAAACTCCCACTGACCTGACGGGGTAACAAACGCGGTGTATTTGACACTCTCTTCAGACACACGCACATGGAAGAATCCATTTTCTAGATCTAGTCAACTTGGTCCTCGATCAGCGGCAACGGATAGTGATCCCTAATGATATGACGCCGATAGTCTACACAAAGGCGCTTGCTACCGTCTTTTTTATTTGCCAGAACCACCGGACTAGCATACTCAGAGGAGCTTGGCCGAATGATTCCGTCTAAGAGCCACTTAGATACTTGCTCATCAACTATAGTCTTTTCTAAGGGTGCTAATCTTCTTTGTGGTTGAGCGATAGGCATGTCCGATTTCAAGATTAATTTCATTTCGACGGAAGTCGACTTCTCTTCCCGGGGACTGTAGCTGGCCACTAGATTCTCGATGTCATCTTTGAATTTCGGGCTTCCTATATTCAGGGCAAGCTTGTTACTACTTGCTGCCGCTGCATAAAGTTCGCAAAACTGATCAGCGTTTATATCGGCGCTAGAGACAGCTATACCTCCTGACGTCAGCTTTATATTCTTTCCAACTAGTACGTCCCTTCCTATAATGAGTGGCATTTGCATTACTGATTCGGACATAACATAGACTTTGCTAAAAAAAATACCCTAGAGCCTCAACCGACTTTTCAGAAAGACCACGTACCAGCAATGATGGTTTTGTTATTGGTGGTGCCCCTATTCTAACAAAGACGTCACTGCGCAGGAGTGTGATGTCACTACCCGTATCAATAAGTCCGTCTAACTCGCAGTCATTAACGAAAACTGATTTCATAGCGCTTGCACCAGGCGTCTTTACAGAGTTTGCATTTTTTTCTCGCGGTCGTCTCTTCGGACAATTTGGTGATTTGTGGCCGAACTCATTGCACACAAAACACTTTGGATCTTTTTCAGCGCATATGTTACTTTTGTGACCTTTGCGACCACAATTAAAACAACGCCCCTGTACTGGTACCTCCGAAACTGAACGACCCCCCCTCGGTTGAGCACTATTACCTAAGGTGGTTCTATACCTTTGATAAACAATCACCTTCTCTTTGAACTCTTTCATGTTCGTACATCTTCGAATGTCATGTTAATTGTTTTATTTTTAAGCTTAGTAATTTCTTCCTCCATTGATGTCTTTAAAATAGACATCTCCACCCTTAACCGCATCTCATTTTCTTTTTCCCTAACCTCACTCTCCCGATGAAGTAATTCTATTTCCCTATGCTTTCCCCTTTCCAAACTTTCTTTCTCTATAGCCAAAGTTTCTGCATGAAGTGATTCATGCCTACGTTCCATGCCACGTAAAACCTCGGAGAAATCGACAGTAGAATTATTGACTCCCGTGCTATTTTTGTTTCCTCTTTTCGGCATTGTAAATTTTCTTCTAATTTTAATAAATAAAATAGGATATATGGTGGGATGTCAATGACAACTAATTTCTACTGTTGGCTAGATGGCGGCATAAAGAGGTCAGAATTATTCCGAATTACCTGTTGTGCAGCAACAAACAATCTGCTATCCCTTTCGTTTTCGGTAAATGCAGATACCGAACCAACGGGAACTTCTTCGTTCTTCTATTCCTCTTCTTAACGGAATTTTGAATGATTTTTCTCACGTGCCAAGCCGACGACTTTTGCGATGACCAATTTACCCTTTTCGTTTTGTTGCCCTGTATGAACGAATTTAAGATGATGATGCCAATGACTTGATCCGTAACTGCTGCTTATCCTGCTTGAAGGTGTTTGCGAGGCGTGGATCCCGGTTGAGCCCCCAGATTTATTGTAGAAAACAACTCCTCGGTGTCACTTCAATTAGATATATTTATTTTAAGCAATTTAAGTACATAGGTAGATTTGTTATATGTAATTTGAGAAAACTGTTAACGTTAATTAAAAGGAATACAAAGAAAGGGACGTCTTCTTCTCTCGGCGTATGCTCAGTCACTCCCCGAATGCTTCTGTCAAGGGATCGTATTTTCTTTCTCTTCTTTGCTTCTTCTCCTATTTCGCCGCATTCGGAACAATACAGGGTGATCCTACATACATGTCCATGATCATGCGCACGTAGGTTTCTGGTACTCCTTTTTGTCTTAGCACCACCCATAAGACATCTCTTGGTTCTCTATCAAATGTTTTTTTCAAAATCAACCAACACCATATGCAAGTCCTTTAAGGAATCACGATGTTTTTCCAGTATGATCCTTATACTTTGGATTGCATCAGTTGTTGATTTATCCGAGACAAACCCGCACTGGTCATCAGATAGCCTTATTGTTTTAATGTTTTTAAAAATGAAATACCACCAAATGATCTCTAAATATATCTGTGTTAATATAAAATATAATACATATGTATATTGGTCATTATTATTTTCACACAAATTATTAACATTTTAAGAAACGTTAATATTAAAACTGAATATTAATGACACTCACTGTAGGTGGTCTTTGATTAAAATGCAGCTTTAATTGTATTGGCATTACAAACATTAAGTGCACAAAATCAGCTTTTTCGTGACTGCTTGGAAAAGTCTGAATGCAGTGCTTGCACATATTGTTTGAAGAAGTTACTTTTTTTGTATCGAAGAATGAAACAATTACCTTTGTACGAGTACTATACGTATTTATATTGCAGAAATGAGTCTTTAAATTTATTTATTTATTTACTCGTGTTTGTTTAAAGCTTAATACAAGCATTGAAATACTTAAAACTAAATGTTTCTATAACTAAACTTAACTAACTTAAACTAAACTAAACTATACTATACTATACTAGTGAAAAAGATTTATGATTAGGGGCCAGAATTGATCATAGTGGAGTAGGACAATGTATGCTTTTGCTGCTATTAAAGTCAAAAATGTGTGTCGCATCATTTATTTGCGTAGCATTCATGACATTGGTTCGTTGTAACCATAGTTAGTATGATAACCTAAAGTTGCGGGAATTAGTAATCATTTGAAGTAGGGCGGGACAGTCAATGTTACCAGATAATATCTGATGGATGAAAAGTATGTCGTACAAAAGTACATCGCTTCGTTTTTCCAATGACTGAAGATTAATCAGTCTAAGACGATTCACATAGGGTGGCAGGTTGAGGTTATCAGCCTAAGCTAGACCGTCTTAGGCAAAGCGAATGAACCTGCGTTGCACAGCCTTGATTCTCGTGGTATGGGCAGCATAAGGTGACGTCCATACTCGGCTGGCTTACTCGAGGAGGGGTCTAACGAAGGTGATAATGTAATCATTTAGGTAGGTCTGGGATCGTTTGCCAAGACCTATGCACGTAGAATGGAATGACTTGCCACAAATTTCACTGTAAGTATCCTATTCAGCATTATTGGATTCAATTGCACAATATTCACAACACATGGTTTGTAGTGGATTAGTTACCGAAAACTAGGAATGAAAGGAAATTGAAAAATTGTCAGATAAGCAGAACTCACGTTCGGTCAACTAGTAAAGCGGAGATTATGGGAAGACGAAAAATTAAAAATAAACAGCGAAAGGAGAAAAGAAATTTAATGTGAGTAAACAACTGACAATGTTGACAACTTTAAATTTGCCACGAAATGATAAATTTACCACGTACTGGCAGCTCTCTTTAATAAACTAAAATAGTGAAGTGGCATATATTATGATGCAAAAATATACCACACGTGTAAAGATTAATCCCTTCATTTCCAAATCCCCTGGTAATATATCGGGGAATAAAATTGGGGACAATCTCATTAAAACTTTCCGTTGAAGTGCGTTTATGAACGCAGAATTTCAGAGGAAATTTATTCATAGTCTTAAGTGATGCAGAATATTTAAAAAGAAAAAAAATCCTCCAATTTAATCCAATAATAATAATAATACCTACGCGACGCTACCAACAAATTGTCGCCTGAATACGTATTGCGATTAAAAGACTTCAGGTTGAATTTTGTTCATTCTGAAAAAGGCGGTGAATTGGGTTTTCTTCACAATGAAGTTTGCTTTTACTCACTAAAAATGTTCTGCAGATTTATGATCCAAAAAGTACCACCTAACACCTGCTTCGCTCTCGTGAGTCATTTACACAATCTGCTTGCTGTAATACTTATAGTGAAAATAGATTTGGAGGCAGCTGACTTTAAGGCCCTCTCCACATCTTTAGGTATAATCCTCTGTCCAGTACGATTTCTCGCTGGGCTACGAAGAATACGCCCCATACGATCCGCTTATTCTTTTTCCTTAGTCAGCATAAATTGTATAGCCCTATGCCCTATATTGTCTATTTTCGCGGCATATTTATTTGTTTTTACAGAATGAAAGGTTATCAGTGTTTCCTATGTCTAGTAGGGTAACCCTCCATTGAAGTGATAGCATCAAACAGTAACTAACTGGTATTATGAAAAGTCTTGAAAGAAGCTTTTATCAACAATCAGTAATTTCAAGTGCCCACCTACTCTTACCACCTAGTGTACCCTCATTGTCAGTTTCCCTTTTGAACGTTTTTTATTTCATTTTCATTCTCTGAGATATACCATACCTATGTATGTATTTTGTTTCAGAAAATCAGTATCTCGTAGACTCCTGTTGTGTCAGTATATGTGTATTTTCATTTTCAATATAATCCTTGTAGATTCTATGCTGCTGAAATTGCCGCAGGATTGTTCTTTTTACACACCAAAGGGATTCTGTATCGTGATTTGAAGTTGGACAATGTTCTTTTGGACGCAGATGGACATGTCAAAATTGCTGACTTTGGTATGTGCAAAGAGGGCATTGCTGGGGATAAAACTACAAAGACATTTTGCGGTACACCGGATTATATCGCCCCCGAGGTACGGATAATGTGTGCTACGTTTCTTGATTTAATTTAATTTATCCCACACCACCCAATGTCCTGTGCTTATACTGACTTTTTCTTTTAAAGAATGTGTTTAGATTCGCAGGGTTTTCAATTTTCAATTTTATTTGTTTTCTCTTCACTCTCTTTGCTCGGATGTAGATAATCCTTTATCAACCCTATGGCAAATCGGTGGATTGGTGGGCTTACGGTGTCTTACTGTATGAGATGCTTGTGGGGCAACCGCCGTTCGATGGTGAGGATGAAGAGGAATTGTTTGCTGCAATTACGGATCATAATGTGTCGTATCCGAAAAGCTTGAGCAAAGAGGCCAAGGAAGCATGCAAAGGGGTGAGTATAGAATTATTTTCTTTTCATTATGGAATTTAATAGGATCGGTGTGGGCGCGAGGAATGGGGTGGTAATTTATGAAATTTCATTAAAAGGCACATCCCATTTGGGCGGGGGAGGGGCATGAGTTGAAGGTGAGGTGCCTTTTAAGATGATTTACTTACAGACTTGAAGGTGAATATGAAGGTATGAACCGGTAGGGAAAGTCGATGTAGCGGGTTGAACTTTTCATGAAAGTCATTGCTCGAGGATGGATGGATACATAAGTGTGTGTTTATGTTGTTCCATTATTGCTAAGGAAGCGTAGAATCGTTTTTAAAATATGATGTGGCGTGGGTATGCCACAAATTTTATGAAATTTTCTTGAACGAATTTAAATTACGTTCAGATTTCAGCTCAGGTGTTCAATTTAGAACGTGTCCTTGATGCTTATGATGATGGGAAGACAGGTTATGGGATAGTTTAGCAGAATTAAATAACAGTGAGTTATGGTGTTAGCTAGCTGAGTTGTGGTGTTATAACTTTTTAATGAGGTGGGTGCATCCCGGACTTGATTTATGCAGTTGCATTCTTAAGATCCAAACATGAAAGGAATTTTTTTTGCAAAAATATCTTGCACAATAAAAGCACGGAATACAAGACAGTACCTTATGCAACCGGAAAAAGGCGACAGTGCTAATTCCAAAAATGAATTGAAAGCATCTAATAATAGTCATAGGAATACTCTCCCCACATTGTCTCTTACAAGAACATATCAGAAGACCGAGAATTACGGATTCAAACACATGTACATAAATATCTGAGCTGATGAGGATATTACACACATATTATATGAAAATCAGCCACACAACAGTCATCTTGGAGAACAACCGCTTTAAGAAATTCACCTACTCGCTCAAGAGTATATTAACATGAGTCTTTTTAATGAAATGTATCCGTTTTCCAGAAAGAAATAAAATTGCATAGTCTTAGAATTTAAAGTTACAATATTGCTTAATTGAAAAATAAACTATCATTTGCGGATTCTCTTTTTAATTATGTAGAAGAATTTCATATAATTATAGATCTCGTGAAAAAAGGCCAAATGTTTAAGTCTTTCATAATGAAATCTTTAAGTTAAAAGCGTTTATTGAACTACACGCCCTGAGCATCTGCATGTGAGGCTGAAGGTCGTCTGTTATATGAGTCGAAGAGATGTCCTTAGTTTTTTTTTTCTTTCAGAGCCACCCAAGTACTGTTCGATTCACATCGAATTTTAATTTATTAAGCAATACTAACTTATTTCACGGCACCATAATTATACTTCTTGAAACCCATGTATTAAATAATAAGGAAATACAATTTATAAACTAGAGGGAGATACCAATGATAGTTTTTTCAATTGCTGTCAAAGTTACCAATGACATCCAGCTGTCAAAATAAGGTCATGTATCATTTGACGATTCCCGAACGTGTGAAAATTATTAAAAAAAATTATCGTAATTCCGGCTCAGTTGTAAATACGCAACGTGAATTTGGCCGTGAGGTCGGTCGTCATCATGGCTTCAGTGCCCAGGCAATTCGTCGCACCGTGGAAAAGTTTGAGCATGAGTACACTCTTTTGGACTTTAAGCCACCAACCAGAGAGAGATTGGTGCGAAGTGAAGAAAACATAGCCGCCGTAGCGGCCAGTATCGAAAAAGACCCAGAAATGTCGATTCGGCGCCGATCAGCTGAATTGGGCATCGCCAGAGAGTCAACCAGGCTTATTTTGCGGTTGGATTTGGGCCTACATCTATATAAGATTGTGCTGACGCAAGTATAGAAGCCAGACGACCATAGACAACGCCGTTGCTAATTAGGCTCTGGAAATGGTGGCTGGAGATCCGGATTTTGACCAGAAAAACATCTTCTCGGACGAGGCCTATTTTTGGCTCAGCGGCTACGTCAACAAGCAACATTGCTATTATTGGAGCGACCACAATCCACAAGTGTTCGACCAAACATCAATGCATCCACAAAGATTGACTGTTTGGTGCGGTTTATGGCACGGCGGCATCATCGGACCTTATTTCTTTCGAAATGAGGAAGGAGACATCGTTACCGTCAATAGTCCTCGGTATAGAGCGATGTTAACCGACTTTCTGTGGCTAGAGCTCGGCAACATCGATATATCCGAGCAGTGGTTCCAACAAGACGGCGCTACATGCCATACAAGCGACGTAACGCTAGAAATGGAAGGCGATTAATTTCCATGATAACATAATACCAAACTTAGGTGACCTAACTCACCGTTGCATTACTTTTTGTGGGGCGTTTTTCTATAATTTATGAGCATTTTTGTTTTTTTTTTTTTTTGTTTTGAATAGCCTGCGCACCATATAAGTACATAAGTTAGTTTTGAAAAATATCCTAGCAAATACATTAGTGTTCTCCGTGTCAGTGTAGTAAGTACATTATTATTGCCAGCATATTGGTGACCAGGGATTTATATTTTTTTTTTTTACTAATTTCCAAATAGCTTGGCACCTTTATCTAAATCATTTAGCCATCGGTTCCAAGTTGTATGACTGTTGTCATATCAGCTGACGATACCTTTGTCAATTTTTTCTTTGGGCATGCCTAACTTTTATCGGCTCCAGAATGAAACGCGGAAGTTTGATACAAACGTTCTTAAAAACTTTTGAAACACGCGCATTAGTAGAACTTAAAATGCCATTTAGGGAACTGCTCCACCATCAACATTTTCTTTATTGCTAATACTCATACTTTCCAAATTGGTTAAAACGTTTCTAAGTTTGGTTTGCATCTCCGCATGGAAATGTTCCCAATTAGCATTTTTAAGATCCAGGACGTATTCAACAATTCTTAGACAGACCAGAATATTTCATATAAAACACGATTGTGGTCTGAGCTTAACACATTTATTGAAATTGACTGCGATATATAAGATGAAGCAATTGTAACAAATATGTCTAAAATCGGAGGACTAGCACGGTAACTAAAGGGGACTAAAGTCGGACTTGGAGGATACAAAACAGAAACTGGATAAGTCACAAATAGACTTGAAAGTAAATTACAGAAGACGTTTGCCCGGTTACGGACCAAATTTATATGCCTACAGTTGAAATGTCATCCAATTAAAAAATCTCCACTTAAGTAAGCTTAAAAGTTTTCTGAAATTATTTTGTAGGATATAGGAGCAGGTAAAGGGTGGTTAAATTTTAAGGGCCGATGTTGATGTGTGGTTCACAACACCTAAACGTCAAGTTTTTTTCTGCATTTAATTTAACATTTATCAATTTCAGACTAACTCAATTTGAACCATGGAAAGATACACAATCGAGCAACGCGTTAAAGTTATTCAGGCTTATTATGAAAATGGGCGTTCAAATCAAAATGCATATCGTACATTTCGTGATTCTTTCGGTCAATTTAATCGTCCAAACGTGCGTACAATCGGAAAAGTCGTGCAAAAATTTGTGCAAACCGGGTCTGTAGGAGATGTGAAAACACCAGTGCATGCTCGTACAGCTCGTACTGCAGAAAATATTGCTGCTGTTCGCGATAGTGTGGCTGAAGAGCCGTCCACCTCAACTCGTCGTCGTGTCCAACAATTGCACCTCTCACGCTCGTCGTTGATGAACATTATGCATAAAGACTTGTATTTACGCGCTTACAAGGTGCAATTGACTCAAGAACTAAAGCCTCTTGACCATTTCAAGCGTCGTCAATGGTCACAATGGTGGCAAGAAATGGCTACAGTGGATGATCAATTTTCGAAGAAAATCATCTTCAGTGATGAGGCACATTTTCACCTCAGTGGATTCGTCAATAAGCAGAATTGCCGCATTTGGGCGAATGATAATCCAAGAGTGATTGTCGAAAAACCAATGCACCCACAAAGAGTGACTGTTTGGTGCGGTTTATGGGCTGGCGGCATCATCGGGCCGTATTTTTTCCAAAATGAGGCCGGTCAGGCAGTTACTGTGAATGGTGTTAGCTATCGTGAGATGATAACAAACTTTTTATGGCCCGAATTGGAAGATATGGATGTGGACGATATGTGGTTTCAACAGAATGGTGCCACTTGCCACACAGCTAACGAAACAATGGCTCTTTTGCGCGACAAATTCAATGGCCGTGTTATCTCACGTGGTGGCGATGTCAATTGGCCGCCAAGATCATGTGATTTGACACCGTTAAACTTCTTTCTTTGGGGTTATTTGAAAGAAAAGGTGTACGTCGATAAGCCAGCAACAATTCAAGAGCTAAAGGATGAGATAATTCGGCACATTAACGGCATAGAACCTCAATTATGCCTCAGCGTCATCGAAAATTTGGACCATCGGATGGAGGTGTGCATTTGGCCGATATTTTGTTCCATACATAATTGAACCATACCAATATTATCATAATAAAAAGAAATGACAGTAATTTCCTAAATAATTTGTGTTTTATTCAAAATCAACATCGGCCCTTAAAACTTAACCACCCTTTATTTTCGAAAATTTTTAAATCGCCGTGGCTCAGTGGAGCGGGAGGTTCAAGATTCGAATCTAAGAAAACAAAAAAAAAATACTTACGGTACCACCTCTCGCGAACGTCTGACAAACATCTGAGAGTAAAAATTGTTATGAGAAGCTTCTCTCAATCAAAAATATTGCCCTTCGGAATCGGCATTAAACTGTAGGTCCCAACTATTCATGCGGCGCACAGCACGAGTGGCTGCGAGAAGCTATGTCAGGGCTGTTTATGCTAAATATTTATTTATTTATTAGATTTAAATGAAATTTGGCTCGTCGACATAGACCAGCACAGCACATAGGACATCGCCAATGCCCGGGTTTTTGAATTTGTTTGGTCAACTTTCTCCAATTATGCACTTGATTATTTTTGATCTACCACCTGCTATATTTGTACAAAATTTTAGGACAGACGGACAGATAGATACGGTGTTGAATCCATTAGTGTTCCGTTTATACCATTCTGGTATGGAATACTAAAAATCGGCCACATTTTGCCTGTTACAAGGTTATAGTTTTTTAATTAACTAATTTTAGACAGTTTTCTCAAAAAAAATTTCTCAAAATTTAGTCATGCCCAGGTGTGCTATCATACATTGAATTATTTTCGTCATCTTAAACCGCAGGTAAAAAGTTATTATTTGATAAGCAACTGCTTTACAAAATAAATTAAAAGATTGTTTAGAGGCATTGTATTTCCATTATGTTAATCATTTTAATATAGAGATACCACCACATCTTGATATAGGCTCCATGAAGTAATCGTGATTACGTTTCGGAACTTGTCAGATTTGCCGGTGCAGCCAGGGCGGAACCAAAGAGTCATGATTGCACTCCCTGAGATATAATATTCCGGAGGTTAACTCGTCTCGCATTCAGATCTCTGATCACTGTCTCAACAACATGCGAATGACAACTTAGACCAATCACACATGAAACACATATCTGCATGCTCAATTGTTGTATCATGATCCGATAATAGCTTGCAATATCAGAGAGCTTGTAATAAACGAAACCCAATTGAATTCAACAATCGACTCTACCTACATATCTAAAAACTTGCTTGAGAAGCACTAATGTAAAAGTTTGCGCCGGAGCTGTCACTCAATTAATTCTTCTCATAATGGAACTATACATTTCGTATTCTACCAAAAAATCAACCTACAGCAAACCTTGCCTCAACAGAAATTATGAAATTGAACCACTCCTGCCGAGAACAATTGACAATGGTGCTCCAGTCCAACAGAGCAAATAACATCTAGGTTCCTCAGTCTCCGAAACACGTGTACTATGACAGTAGATTTCGCGAAGAATAACTTTAATGAGAGAGTTACTTAGAAATCCCTAGATTTTCCCAGTGGCTCACATCCTTTATGGTCGTTGGCAAAAGTGATAGGCAATAACTTCAGTCACTCCTTATACCCGCCTCTGATGAATGAGGATGGGGCACTGCCACAAAGCCAATATTTGCACTGTTATGTTCCCAAGCAATATAAAAATATAAAAAGGCAACAGGACCAGGAATACCAGCCATAATCTTCAAAAGTTGTGCATGCGAACTAACATCTATTCTTTGTAGTCTTTTTTCCTATTTCATGCGCACGAACTGTTTCCTTCTTACTGGGAAACTGGAAAGAAATGCTTGCCCCAAAACTACCGTCCAATAGCGTTTTTGTCCATGCTATCTAAAATGGTAAAAAAAAACCATCAGTGCTGAAATAATCAAATACTTGGAGGGACACGGATTACGGTGACAATGCAAATACATTACATCATCAGAATTGCGACCAGATCAACTTATTAAATGAGGACCTGCAGAAAGTTTTGCAGCTTTGTTAATTTCAATGCGAAGAAAACCCAATTTACCGCCGTTTCCAGAAAGAACTCTTCTATTGCACCATAGCTTGAAATAAACGAATAAATTATCTATATCAAAAAAACCATAGACTTTATTTTTAGTTCGAACCTAAAACATTCTCTTCATCTGCTCGAAAGCATATAAAGACGAGAGGGCCGTCTAATAGAATATCCCGTTCTAACTCTCAATCATCAACCATTAGTTCATCGAAGACTGGTAGAATACCTATCAGTGGCGTGGCGTCCATACAAGCCGATTCCTTCCGGCTCCCCTTTTCAAATATCAAAAATTTGTATTTTGCCACTTGGTTGGCAAGTCACATTCAATTATTTGTTCATTAAACCATTTTTCATAACTTTATACACGCTCGAAGATGAAATGCTGCGACCACTTCGGTTGTTTATTCATTTTTACTCATATAGTCGTTCATTTTCCGGCTTATGCATTCATTTCTTCACAGTACGAACTTTCAACTCTATTCCTTTCTGGCATATAGTAGAAGTTTATTTGCGATTTCTTTGTCTAACATACATTCGCTTATGAGAAAAATAACCAGCGATTTCTCGGCTTTTGTGGATGAACATTGGTGGAGGAGAAAGGTTCGAGGGAGTTTTTTTTTTATTGTAGGCAGCAAAATAAGCCGACGAAAATCGAGTTATTGGGTGATGTAGTGGTTCGAACGGCGTTTGAGGTTTGAGGTTATTGAAAATTTGGATGCAAATTTTTGTGATTTTTGTGACTGCTAATTATTAGAAAATTTTAAAAATTTAGCAATTACGTATTGGTAGTTAAGTTTGTGTTTTAAATTATTAAATTATTATAAAATAGTGAGTGAGCTAAGTGAATAGTTATTAGCTATATACCAAGTAAGTAATTATAAATCTACTCAAGAGATGCCCCATTGAACATTCTTATTATTCTTAGACAAGATGTATCCAGTTAATTTTGAGTGTTGTTTAACTGATTTTCTTCTAAAAGAAACCCACGAGTTCAGTAAGCTTTCTTTTTGTAAAAAAAAAAAAAATTGTGGAACTAGGTCGCTCGACACCATCAATGAAAATTGATTATACGCGAAAGGATGAGTATCAGAAACATTTTCATGAGTCTTTTTAAAAAAAGAATCCATGACTGACTGGCAGTTGCAAATTAAATAGAATGTTTTGTTTTCCTTGTCTTCTTTTTTCTAATTCTCCTAGTGTTTGGAGTCACACAGGTTTCTTTGATATAAACAATTTTATTAATTCTTCCAAAAAACATATTCAAACGGAAAATCATATACGCAGCTGCTTGCATTTGCATGAATTTGGCGAATATCGCATAGAGACTTCTTTAGGGAATTCTTACGAGGCTCATAATAGAAAAGTTGATCGCAATCGCGATTTAATGAAGCGTTTCATAGACACTGTAGTTCTTCTAGGAAAACAAGAGCTTTCATTCCGGGGTATCAGAGACTCGATGGTAATATCATTCGCGTATAGTGAACGTCTTATTCAATTGCAGAGAAGACATAGAGCTTGCGAAGCAAGAGATCGAGCGTTTTGAGTCATGGATTCATTCTGAATTTTTAAACTCATTTGACTCAATCTACGAGAGCGCAAGTAACTGCTCAGAACCTCCATGCAAACGCCGACTACTTAATATTGATTTAAATATGGCCGATTTTTTTTTAGCAATTATAGATAATGTTGCAAGTCAGATTAGCAATAGGTATAGTTCATTTAGTTCATATATTTTCTTTGATTTATTAAACAAATCAAAATATGAATATCTTTCTAATTCAATGCCGGATTACAAAATAACTTCTTTAAATACCCTATTTCATGGAATTTTTAATTTTACTACTTCAGAAAAAGGAACTCAAAGTTTTATACACTACCCCTTCACTTAAAAAGCTTGAGGTTTTTCAACTTTATAAGCATTTTAATGCGGAAATGCTTAGAGATACTTTTTCTCAAGCTCTAACATTGTGTGAAATCTTTTTAACCCTGCCTTTGACTGTGGCCTATGTCGAAAGATCTTTTTCGACATTAAAAAGAGTCCACACTTACTTAAGAAATTCCCAAAAAGAAGAAAGACTCTCAGATCTGGCACTTTTATCTATCGAAAAGCAGATTTTTATGAAAGAGATTTAGCAGAATTCGTAAAAAAGAATCGTAGGATAGCTTTAGAGTACAAATAGGTAGTACATAATTGTAATTGCTAAATTTTTTACATTTAACAACGCTCCGAGTTATCAATAACTTATATAGATTACTTTGCCCAGAACGGCTTCTTTCGAAGCCACTTTTTTTATGCGATGAGCTCATTGTCTACGTAAATTCCAATGACTTAAAGTATAACAAAGGTGGCTTGGATTGCATATCTTAAGTCTGTGTTTCTAATAAGCACCAAAATGGTAAGTCTTGAATAAAACATTTTACTTCAACTTTTTTCGGCTTCCCTCTCTTGAAATTTCACCCCACGCCACTGATACCTATGCTTATGCCCTCAATAGAGTGATCCTATAAATGAGATGTATGAGCGTTCTACTAGGCAAGCCACCAGGGCCCATCACCTCTTTGTCCTCCTAGCTTTGGAATTTATTCCCAGGACAAATATTTCTAAAAACCTTTAATCTGCAACAATTCAAGAGCAAAATTAACAGGCACCTACAAACCTACAAACATCTCGGGGCGCTGGCTCAGCGTTATAGGTTCGCCTCTGCTGAGAGAAGATTAAAAAACAAACAAAACAAAAAAACAATTTGATTGGAAAGAATATTTCATTCGCTCTTTTACAGTTTTGCATTTTCGACAACTGTGCTCTAGCACTGACCTCTTTTACAGCGGGTTCAAGACCTGCTTCTTCATTGAGTGGAGATGGATTCTCTTCTTGCCTCATCACTTTTTTGCTTAATTATTACAGGCAAGCAGTTGCTCCAGTTTACTGTGGAACCTCCTTATGAACTGAGAGGCAGAGTGAATCCTTAGTTTTTTTCTACCATGTATTTTTTTTCTCCTGAGCACTTTTCTGGTGAGCACTGCAGAGCATGCAAGTGAACCACTTGAATCACTTTTATTTTTAGATGCGCGCGCTCTTCATCATAGCACAAGTTATGGTTAGAAACGTTGTTTCAGCGATCTCTGTGATGATGATGCGACACTGAAATCACTTGCGATTTGCATTTAGTGCTAATTAGTAACAGGTTTTGTTTAGATTTTGTACTACACCTCAACCAAATGAATCTTAAGGATAGGATGTATGTAAAAGTGCTGCATTTTAGAATGAGAATTATTATTTTATTATTATATAAATGTGATTCATGTATTATTTTTACAACTGCCCAATAAATCACTCTTCTTTCAGTTCCTAACGAAACAGCCATCAAAACGATTAGGATGTGGAGCAACTGGTGAAGAAGACGTTCGCCTACATCCCTTCTTCCGGCGTATCGATTGGGAGAAAATCGAGAATCGTGAAGTACAACCGCCATTTAAACCAAAGATTGTAAGAAAAAAAAAATCTCAACAATTTAGTACCTCAAATATTTCTCTTTTTAACAGAAACATCGCAAAGATGTATCTAATTTCGATAAGCAATTTACATCAGAGAAGACAGACTTAACACCAACCGACAAAGTATTTATGATGAATTTGGATCAAACAGAATTTGTTGGTTTCTCATATCTAAATCCCGAATATGTGGCAACAGTGTAAGCAAATTTTAACAGCAAAGAAAGATATACAAATTCCACACCGAAACAAAGTTATTTGAATAAATTTTTATTTAAATTCTACATCATATAATTTCTACAAGTCAAACACAACAATCAACACAACATTGTATTATTTACATATTTTTAATCTAATAACTAAGTAAAAAATTTGTTTTCAAATTAGAGCACGAGAATCTCACAATTAAGATGACCACAAAATATGGATTCATTTATACATCCGGTCGACATTTTTAATGTGTTTATTTAAGAGAAAAAAATATTCATTCCTTTTGATTAATAGAAAATAAATATTATTTATCAAAAAAAAAAATGTTAACATTTTTATTTAAATTTTTTTTAATGTATTGGAACAAAATATATATTTACGGGAAAACAAAACACTTATTAAAAACAAATTATATTAATAAATTAATCATTGTAATTATGAACACTCATTTTTATCATTCTCATTAAAAAAAAAAACAAAAATCTTTTGTAGAGTAAGAGGAATATCTACACAGTTTTTTATTTAATTGTTCGTCTATTTGTTTAAATAATGCATTTGATTAAAAATTTAATAATTTATTATACATTCATAATTATATAAGAAAAAAAAGCCCGTGAAAAGTGTGAATGGTGAAATTGAAATAGAATAAGGGTAAGGCAATACAGAACAGTGAATTGCATGAAGGACTATTTAAGGATAAATAAAGTCCTTTTAATTCATTAGGTAACCCAATGAATATTTTTGAGAAATTGAAGTGATTTGTGAATGATATGTATGGTGTAACCACAAAAATTATAAGAAACAAAAGTACGAAATGTTTAATATTAATTATATTTTCGTCTCTTTGTCGTATGAAAAGGATTACAAAAGTTATAATCAAAAAATATCTACAATAGCCATGTGGCATAGTTCTTGTATATGAAAAGTTTGATATAGATGGCTCTGTTAGTAATTAAGCATTCCTCAAGGATTTTCTATTGCTATAGTATACACTTTCTCCTATACATATACAAGAACACATATTGTCATCTATTAAAATTTGCTGAAGAAACAAGGAATATATTCCGGAATTCATCTGAAAATTAGAGTTTTTTTAATAAAATGATTATAATTTTATTGGCATTTCTTAGTAACAAAAGGATGCACAATTGTTGCCTTTCATTGTTCAGGTTGAAGTATCTCACATCTGCCCCTCAGACTACTGACGCTAGCCACTTTTGTTTCAATACACAGTTTCTTTTCAGACATGAATACAACGGTAATTACGTGAAAAATATATATTTTCACCTTCCACATTAATCAGTTTCCTATTGGTATTTAAGATTGTCATTACTGATCTACAAATAGTCATCGCTTTTCAGTAGTCTTTGCGTCGGAAATTGACTTAATCCTAGAAGAATTATGACTACCCTTACCCTTGCAGCATAAGTAAGTTCAGAAGATAGGTGAATAGAGAGAGGGAAAGGTTTTGATGTAGTGGTTTTAAACTATAGGTAAGATTATGATTATTTCCGGTTGGAGTCCTGGCTCACCATCGAAAATTGTTACGAGGAATTACCTACGTACATTCGGTGGAGTGGGTTTGCTTAATTTATTTTTACACCAACCTGGGTCTTATTGCTTAAAACATCAAAACTGATAATTATTTGTTAAATTTTTTTTCCTAATTGATTACAAGTCTTAGGCGCAGATTTGAAGACTCAGGGAAATTTAGTCGCTATACTCCATTTTGAGTTTGAAATAAGCATAATATTGAAATTTTACACTTTGTACACATGTATCTACCAGTTTAGAAGCACTTGTAGTTGGTCTAAGATTCATCCATGTGATAAACACATCGAGCCACCCTGTGGCATTTTGTTTTGGCCTCAGCATTCTTACTCAATTAAGAGATGGCTTTACAGCCAGAAGTAAATTTGGATGTCAACCAACGGGCATTCGAACAATGATGTATCCAAATCTCCTCCCTCCTCGGTTGGAATATATACATAGCTGTAAATGTACGTAGAGACTAACTAACCTACCTTTGTAGTGCAAAAGTGGCAGAACTCTAATTCTTGGCTATTACCTGATCCAGAGCTTTCTAAAAAAAATTACCGATGCTGAGAGAGAGGTACTAAGCTCTCCTCGGTTCCTTCCAAATCGTGTATTGCCACCGACTGACTTCAATTGGGATATAGTAGAATCCATTTCGCAAGACATTGATACTGAAGTATTTTTACTAGGAACGGTTAGATCTGTGGAAGAAGGTATGCATCACGGATGGAATGGGTTGGCGTCACTAGAGCTATCGGTGCGCCTAGGTTCGTCAATTTCAGTTACTCTCCTGAATAGAGATTGTAGCCTATTTCAGAAATTCTCAGATAATGTTCCATTCATTAAGGTTGATGTGAGAAATGCTGATTATCATATGTATCATTTAATATTGTCTCATAACTCAACGCAATATCTAAGAAGATAAAGAAAATATCTCTAATATATAGTCGACATATAAAATTTAATGGGACTATCAAATAATTTCCCCCTGATATGTAAATTACAACATGAACTATTGTACATTGAAATCTGTTCAGCTGTTCGCAATGTACATATTTGCTTTCGCGGACTTTTTGTAGATCTTATCGAATTCCAAAAGTCTCTCATACCATCTATACATAGGTTAACCGTTAAATGCCCCGCACCAGTGATTTTAAACCAACTTCGGTACACATTTAGATTCATGGACCATTATAAATGGTCACACAGACAGACATGGAAGTATTTTTAATTTTATAATATGTAGGGAGAAGACTTACAATTCGGGGTATCTGGGTGAATCACAAAGAACTCTTGTGTGCATGTCTTACGGTTGTGTATAAAGTTTTGTTGATTCCCTCCTGTACTTCTGTGTTGAGATATAAACATGTTGCTCCTTCATCTATAAGAACTTTGATTACTCTGATCGCTCTATTGAAATCGCTAATACTCCCCCTGGGTGCGAAGATATTGTTGTTTAGTGTCAAACTTCCTCAGCGATGACCATGTAATTTAGATGTTTGTCAGGGCGAATGAACTCCTAGTCTCCGACCAGAAATCGAAGTCTTACAAGTTATCGACAAAGGATAAGTCTGCGTTCAGGTCTGCAATTTGAATATTGTACCAGTTATAGCTAGTAAAGATTTAATATTTAGTTTGTATAGCCATAAATGTTCTCTAAGAAACTATCTAGTCAAAAAAGAAAACAGCATCGAAATCGGTTAAGCTGTTCTTAAGTTATACGACTACAACATGTAAAACTGAGCATCATGTTAATGGGGATGCAGATCAATATGAATACCATTTACAGTTCTGCATTAAAACTATTCATAAGCACATTGCAGATATACCAAGAGGTACCATTTGCAAGCACAAAAATGGAGATGTTCGTCTAATTAAAAAGGTAACCTTGAATAAAACTGCAAAACTAATTACCATATCAAAATTGGAATGGAACTGTTAGAATATTTTCAGCATAAGATTTGAGTCAATTTTTAAATCACTTAATTTTCAAATTTATTTTCACTCATTGAGAAGATATTTACTAAAATGTCTAAATATTAGCAAAAGATAATTCTTTTGAAGCTGAAGCAACCTAAAAGTACCTATTTTGGTTATAAGAACCAAGCATTTTAAGAATCCTTAATTGGTTGGCGTAACCTGGGTCAGTAAAAAGTCCAACTAAATAAAGTAACGCTGTGACTACATAGTTCCTAACTATTAGTAGTCATAAGTCTATCTGAGCTTAATTACAGCCTAAGATTTATTGCGTTTCTGGAATTCAAAAAGCAGGCTACCTACGGTGAATGAACCCCCAAATCTGCTTAAAGCTCGCTATATATTTTCTTAGTTCAGGACGGATACTCTGTTTTCAGTCCCTTTCCTACTCGATACAAACCAATCAAAAGATATATCTTACTTCACACACATTTCTTCTATAACACACATAAATAAATATAACAACATCTAACATTAATTGATTGATCTTAATAGTAATAACTTTTATAATAACATGTTTCCCTAGAGATATATTCAAATTCACCATTTTTTTTTCCTCAGATCATTCTCTTCTTTTCAAACATCTACTATGTGATACTTAGAAAAAAAAAAAACAAAAAACATAAAACAAAAATATATATATTATATAATATAATAATTTACATTCAACTTCATAAAACTTAAGAATTTTTATTTAATTTAAGTGCAATCGCTTTACATGTTAATGGGTTTTCCAAAAAGATATTTTAAAATTTATCTTTTATAAAATCAAACCTTGCAGCATTTAAAGTTGAATAATAAATGAAACTTTTGTAAATATATTAAATATTATTAAAATAAAATAAAAGTTAAACAATTTTTTTAAGTTCAATAAATGAGCAAAAAAAAAATAACTAAACGTATTGATAGTAATGCAGCCCCTACATTACAAAATCAAACGTTTAGGCTAAGTTTTTAGACATTTTTATTAATAAATTAGGAAAAAAAAAATTAACATTTAAAAATATAAATTAAAGCAATTTTTTTTAGATTATTAAATAAAAATGCATTTTGAAAAAGAGTCTCAATGTACCACATATATTCGAAGTGACAGTTGGCGCTAAGTGTCGCGTTGCTTAAAAAGAAAAATATATATACACATAATAATGTATTAATATTATGAGTAAAGAAAACGTTTGGATCTTAATCGTAAAAAATAGAAATTAGTGAATTAAATGACAAGGATAATATAGAGAAGAATTTAAAGTTAAATTAAATAAATATTGAAGACAATCTATCCTAAAGAAAAAACATGTAAGAAAAATAACACATACTTAAAAAAAACACACACACTCACACAAAAACTAGCTAATACAAAACAAAAGAGAAAAATAAAGAAAATAAATTTTGAACTTATCGTACGCAATCCATTGGCGACATCAAGAATTAAATAAAAACAAATAAAAATGTTGAACAAAAAATGTCACTATTATTATCTATTTGATCTCATTGGAAAGCCGACAACTTTTTGGCTATGTTGGGTTGTTCTTAATAAAAGTGAATTTTAGTATTTTAGCAGTGCCAACCAAATTCCTCTTTTGTTATATTTGAGAGGAAAATAATAGCCAACGAAAATTAGACGGATGTTTTTCCAATATTTGGACCATAAACTATAGAATTAAAGAGCTGCCTAGATTTCAGCGATATCTTAATTTTGGAATTACCGCTTAACAATCTGGTGACGGTACACGCTTGAAGCTTGAATTTTTTTTATATAAAAAAAAACTTGACCCTGACCACTAGCTGACACTGCGACCTTAAAAGGCCCTTTGTGTTACGCGTGCTATCAGCCAAGGTTACGTACAACCTCCTCAATAAAGGTGAGCACGTCCTTAGATTAGGTTAGGTAAGGTTGATGTCCTCTGAAAACAACAGGATGCACTTAGACTGCCGTTGGGTCATTGTGATTTCACATGTCTAAGAAAGGAAAACCTAAAAAGAGTTTTCAGTAGCGTCGCGGGAATGAGAACCATTTTGTGGAAGAGATAAATCTTCTTTTGTAGATCTATACTTTCAGCTTTTTCGAGCAATGGAAAGAAATACGATCCCATTGTTGTAAATCTTTTTATGGACAGATCTAGACAGAAGCAAAGGAAATGTGAAACCGTGTCTTCCTCCTCAGCTTCCCCCCTACTCGTTTGAAGCAATTTCGAGTCTACTGGCATGCCTGCCGATATACAATGTCCTGTTAGGATACCTACAAGGGTGCTAGAGTGCGCTCTATTCATCATGGTTAGATGCCTACATTTCGTACGGTCCCATACGAGCCAAGTTTGTTTTAATATAGTGCAAGTGGAAATACCACACCATCTATTGATTGCTATTGTATTGGCGCGTAGAAACAGAATCCAGCTCTTGCTGTGGCAATCGCACAATTAACTCTACAGAAAGATTCTGAGCCCAATAATTCTTTATATGGCCCAGCCCTAGCTAGTTCAACAGCAGCCTCATTACCTTCTATACCAAGCTTGTCACTTGACCGACTTGGAGTCGACTGAGTACGAACTCAGTCTTTTGAGTGCTCCTTGACCGCCTCAAAATGTGTTTATTCCAACGCCCCTAATGTCTTTTTCTAGACTTATCCTGGCGCTAGAACACTTACCCAATGGTACCGAGACTTTGATGTTGGGTACAATGACATCAGCTTCGACTCCAGATTCGATTTTCGTCCGCCTAAGGTCCAGTGACGGTCCACCGTTAGCTTCTAATAGCGCTTGTGATACCAAAATAGGCAATTCTTTGAAGCTTCATTGCCGTATATCATTGAAGTACTTTCGGCCACCAAATTATGGTAGCGCACTTGATAGCAATGGGTCTGTAGTAGCGTGCTCTATGATGAACTTTATATGAAAATTCAAATTAAGTCTTTTCTTTAGGACAACTCCAAGATATTTGATCTCTCTGGAATAAGCTAATGTAGTATCTTTCAGAAGATGGGAACAAGACAAACGTTCCTTCTTTTGTTGAAAGGTATTAGAAAGATCAGATTGTAAAATGTGATATAAATAACGTTGCAGGACGCTGGAGATGGTCAAGTTATCATCAGCATAACCGATAGTAATGAACCCTAAACTTTGTAGTTCCATTAGTAGATTGTCGATTACAAAGAAGACAAAACTCCCCCTTGGGGCAGCCTTTGACTGAGTTACCCACACTTCCACTGACACTTCTCCAGAAGAAGAAGTAATTAAAATTAAATTAGAATATTCTTCGATCCCTCTACCACTGACTGCTATTGCTATGAGTCATAGACGTTATTATCGAAGGGTCCCTCAATGTCGACAAAAGCAGAAAGATCGATTTCTTTGGAGCGGTAAGCCCCTTCTATTTTTTTGACAAGGCACCTTCTGTGAATTTACCTTTAGTGGCGATTAAGGGAGCTTATTAGACCTTTTATCTGGTGTAGGGATAAATATCACATTAGCCTCTCTCCAAGTCAATATGATATAACACCAGTTATAGATGGCTCTGAATAAAGAGATTACTACAGGCAGTATCAAATGTAGCCCTTTTTGTATAACAGCCGGATAGATACCACCTCCCACGGGGGCTTTAAATATTCTGAAGGAGCCCATTGTCCAGTCAATCTTACCCGAGAATTGTACAAATTGAAGCAAGGTTTCAGGTGTATCCATTCGGTTCCTTATGTAGGTACGCTTTGTGAGTGTGGCCATGGCGTAGTGGGTAGTGCGTAGTGTGAGAAACGAATAGAATCTAAATTTCTCCAACCATTACACTAAAGGGGTTTCTGCACAATGGACCGAAATTGAGACTGAGTGCTCTGGGATTTAGAAATTTCCTTTTTTTTTAAAAAAAAAAAAACCTTTTCAAATACGTAACAAGATTAAAAAGTTGCCTAACTTTCTTGCAGAAGTTAGCGTGATGGTCATACCACCAGCGAACCTTTCATTTACAGAATCTGATAAGAAGTTAGTAACACATCTTTGATTTGATACGCTGCTTTGTCTAGGTCATCCCTAGAATCGTTACAGGCATATCCGATTTTTTGGAGACGAGGTTACGATACATATTCTAGTCCGTTGACTTGGGGAGGTATCGTGTTTTTATACGTGTTAATTTGCAAGGTATGTTAAGCCTGATGTGCTGATGGTCTGATGACAAGACCTCGTCTGACACATGCCAATTTATAATAAAATTAAATAGAAATGTACTAGCTAGTGTGAGGTCAAGTCACTATTTGAATATCTACCTGCCTATTCGTAACGCTGCTACCCTATACAACATGATGCGCATTCGCATCGCTGCCGATGACGGAATGGTGATTTTTATTGCGGCAGTGTTTGATGAGTGCCTGTACTTCCTCGTGCACGTTGTAGTCGGAGTCACTTGGGATGTACGCCGATAAGCTCTGGAATGGGAAGAAAGTACGTACTTATGTCAATTAAGTGTACCGCTCTCGGCACTTGCCTGTGCCGTAAAATTTTAGTTTGTCTGCAAGTTCCTGGATAAGTCTAAGGGTTTTTTTCTCCTCAGCGAATCACTTCCTAAGAGTTCGCGTGATGCAGATTCGGCTTTAGTACTCTGACAGTGTTAATTACTTTGAAGAAGTTGCCGGATAAGTTGGACTTTTTTGGGGCCTTTATAGGCAAGCAGCCAGACGAAGATGTTCCAGAGGCCAATAGTTTCGCAACGCAAACAAATCTTAGAAAATAGATTGATAATAAAACCTGTCGAAAATGGAGCAAGGACTATTCACAAAAGCTTGTCCACAACAAAACAAATTAGCATTACCAAGTGAAGAACTTTCAATATACAAGCCAACAGATCGAACGTTAAACCAAGAAAATGTGGGCGCTATTAACTTTTATAGGATTCTAAGGCAAACGTCAAGAGATATATCTACTTATTACCTAGAACGTTGCCCGTAAAGCGCTTTCACTATTAAAAAATATCTGTTTTGAGAACCATAGATGGCTTCCTTGTTACAAAATCTATTTTTAAAATAATATTTCATATGCCAAATTGCGGACGAATTTACCAGAATATATTGTTTAGTTGGTATGGCTGAAGGCATAATGTTACAAAATTCATTCAATTTGCATTTACATTGGTGTGCTTTTCATGTTCCATATTCTGCAGAAATACTCATTCAAATTTGTGCAGGCAAATGTCAGGTATTTTTACGAAACTACTAACCCTTAAGCATCACTGAAATTGATGAATTTTGCAAAAGTTATAGTGAATGAAATAAAATATTGAAAAACTGCGCAAAATTAACTGCATTTTCAAATCTGCTTATCCAACTAATATTACTAATCCTACTTCAGGTAAAAATTTTCCAAAAAGAATCACTCAAATAGGTGCATATTCGCAGAAATGATTATGAACAAAAGAGTGGAGTGTTTTGGGTGCATACTGAACCCCAAGAGAAAAAATAATGTTTACCACATCATGTGATATATGAGATAAAAACTGGAGTTGGAGAATTCGAAAATGTACATATGTTCAAAATCTATGCATTTTTCTGATAAAGTTTGTAACACAAAAATCTCTATACATCTGACTTCTCAAAACTCATTTTCATCAGAATCCATTAAGTGGTTCTTGAGTTAGCCATATAAGAAAGATGATTCGAATATGTTTTAAACCCCTCTTAATCCTACTTTATTTGATTCCGATTTTTTGTATTTTTAAGGGTAAATCATTCCACATTCATGTTGAATGATTAAAAAATTAACTTCTGGATTTCACTACGCTATTGAGACTATGCTTTAAGATATAAGGGTATGCAGAAGATGGCTCAGCTTCTGCTCAGCGATTGAGCAGAAGGATTAACGGGACAGAACTATAGATTACATTTAAACAATTGTGATGGAAGCACCGGTACAGGAGTGCGAAACAATTTGGTTGGAAAGAGACTAATCACCGATCAATCTACATGCTTGACGCTGAACACGGTCAAGTAAACTCTATCATGTGGTTTGAGCTCCTGCTCAAATATGGAAGTTATATTCAAGTCTCGAACGAATATAAGCTTTATGGAACATAGCCAAGTCTTTGGGCGTGAAAAATCGTTTCCACCTTCGGAGGAATCCGAGGCATCTAGCACCATTTTTGACAGCTTCTGTATTGTGCTGATTCCAGAAAAGTTCAGGTCTGGGATGCCTGCTACCCCTTGATAATCCATTCAATTCCTTAACATCAACTCTATTCATTTGGTGTTTGGTCACGTTAGTACCCCGCATTCACTCAGTTTTTTGAAGAGTTCGGTTGAAATTTGCTGTGCTGGGACTCCACAGCTTGATGCCCTTCCTGTGGAGTCGTTACAGAGTAAGCGAAGTCAGGAGTACTGCCATCTATGGGCTAGATTGGAAGTGAGAGAGAGAAGGTCATTGGTAAATATTAAAAGCATGGTCGGAAAGAGGACTGATTATTCGTTGAGTATGGAGTAGAAGTACATCCACCTAATATACCTATACAACTTATAGTGATTAACTACTTAAAAAGCTCACAATCTATTTCGAGAAAATGCTTGAATCTTGTTCACGATAAATGCATCAAACGCACTTCTCAGACAGGCATACCATTAGGTCTGCTGTGCTATGCTGTTACTGGAAACCACACTGACTTCTTTCTAGATATTTCATAACATTAGGTGGTAATTGAAAATACTCTACTCTACTTGGCTGGACGTGCGAAGGCTTTCACCTATCCGGAAAGATGCCTATAGAGTACGACAGGTGGAAGAGCTTACATAGACGTTTCTTTTAAAAAACACTGTTAGATGCTCCCACAAGCAAAGATTTACCAAAGCACAAACAATGCAACCACAGGCTCATCTTTTAGTGCTGGTGTTAGTGGTTAGAAACAAACAAGCCAAACATCACTAACACGAACACAAAAACGACAAATGAATACAAATATTTAACGTATAACAAAGGAAGATTTTTCTTAAACTACATTTATTACGAGTAATATTGAAGTCCAGCAAGTTTGAGCTTATTTTATATAGGCTGCTCATGGACTAATTGGATTAAGCGTGCCATAATTTATTCTGCGATGCGGTACATGCAATAACTCCAAACTACAATATGTAGGTTGTACTTAAATCCAATTGAAGATAACAAATCAGGCGCATCAAATAGACCCGAAATCTGATAAAATTTCGCTGAATGGCCTCAATCCGATCTTGATGAACTTCATAAAATGGTGTCCAAAATTTATGAAGCGAGATGGCGACGGATGAAAATGTTATAAAGAGGTAGAGTAACGCTTGGGTTTTGAAACTATTTTAACCATCTAACCAAATCTTTTAACCATCGAAAATAGATAATAAAATAAAATTAGACTTGTTAACAATCAAGTTAATATGTTTCGTAAAATCAAGATTAGGGTTAAAATAAACCCCAAAGATCCTTAAAACAATTGACAAGCCAATAATCGCGGTTGGTATTCTTCTGGAAAATGTCATATTTTGACATCTGAGAGAGTTTCGAATTAAAGCATTCTTAACACACCAAGTGGAGTAATTGTCAATATCGGATTGAAGGAGGTTTCAATCAATTACGTTATTAATGCTTTTAAAGTTTTTCATGTAATCAGCATAAATGGGAATATTACTATGACTAATATATGATGTAACATCATTAATAGCGAGTATAAAGAGAGTAGGACCTAAGTGACCACCCTGAGGAACACCAGATTGTGCTGTAAATGAGTTAAAAAGTAAACCGCTAAATATGAGCTGATAAGACCTCGTACTAAGGTATGAACTAATGCAATAAATATAAGAGGAAAACCATATTTTTTTAAGTTTACAGGCAATTATAGTGAGGGAAAGTTAATCACAAGCATTGGAAAAATCTTTGTAGATACAGTCGACCTCTTGCCCTCTTTCTAAAGACTTAGAAAATGTATGCAAGAAACTTAATAAGTTAGTAACAGTAGACTTCATTCTCACAATGCTCTTTGCATATGATATTGCTACTGACTGACGTTAACTTGTCTCAGACTATTCGTTCAAAGAGTTTTGGGATTCAAGACAGCTTCGAATAGGTCATATGACTTCTGTCACCTTTTTTGAACACAAATGTGATAAATGACCTTTTCCAAAAACTTGGCAATTTTTCAGTTGTTAAAGACAACTCGAACAAATACTTTAGAGGAAGAGGTCCTAGCTCCTCTTCAGAACTATTGAAGCTATTCTATCAGGGCCTCAGGAGTAATCGTCTTTCAGATGAGAAATGAAATAGAAATAGTTTCTAAATTCAGACGAATGACATTTAAACTAGTTTGGGACTATTCTAGAGATGCTTAAAGTATTAAAGATCAATATTAAAGGAGAATCGCTAAATGATTTACAAAATATGGTCAGTGAAAAAAGTTACTAATATCATTCGAGTTGTTCATTGTGCAGTCATTATACGTGAAATTAGCAGGATAGCTGTCAGATATATCCTTAGGGTTGACAAATTTCCAAAAACGATTATGCTAATTTTTTTTTTATTTCTTAAACATGCTCTTTAAAATGGTAACAAACTCAATGCAGGGCAACTTTTTTTAAAAAACTTCTCTCAGGATAGGTGAACTTATAAAGTTTTGATAGCATCCTAAGATCCTTATAGTACCGGCTCATCTGCCAAACTCCGAAACGTAATCACGACTACTTTACGGAGCCACCAAAATGTAGTGGTATCTCACCTGACTACAAGGGGTGGATCGACGCTTACCAGTGGGCCGCACATTGGATGGCAGACACACCTTTACTTTTCGCTTTGCTTTTTTAACTATGACCTTACTACCTAAGGAGGCCCTGCCAGGAACCAGAATCCTGGACAGCATTGCTCATAGCATCATTAAGATTATTTCCTCTGGATGGATCTTAGTCACCCCGTATGACAGGCATACCTTAACTTGTTCTTAACTCCGACTCTGCGGGGACAGCTATGCCCAAAAATGAACGCAGGCACTTTCCTGATTTGTCGGAACGGTACCTGTACTCTACACTTACTGCAGTTACCAACATACCTGTTTTAAAAAAAATACCAGAAATCTTAACTAGGTGGAGAAATCGTAAGTCTCTAATTACTTCAGACACCATCATGAAGTAAACCGAATCAAGCAGCACCGACATTTTAAACCACTTAAGTAAATATATTTATCTCGGGAATTCTCAGTCACTGTAATCCACAGGCATAGATCAAAAATCTAAGACGAATTTAATGTAAACGCTACACTTGCTAGCTTAACTTGAAAGCTGCAGTAATCTATAGCTAGTAAAACTCTATCTTCGAAGTGAAAGAACACGCGATTGCCAGAAATCTCATCAGACGAAACTTCAGAAGAGCTGACATAAAGTTGTTTCTAATGTAATGTCGTTTTGAGGGGAAATCGAGAGTTTTAGTGGATTACAATAAAAATCTAAAGCTTTGTAGTCGAAGTCAAAGTTTCTACTCCAAATAAACCAATCGTTACCGGTTTTCCAAAATAAAACATCTACAAATAAAAACAAAACCAATACAAAAACATATTTGTATAACTATATCTTAGAAAAAACAAATGCCTCATAAATATATATCCTTTAAAAAAGAAATGGTTCTTTACTGTCTGATTACTAAAATTATATAATAATATTAGTAGCATGTAAAATAAATAACATATATTTAATTAAACCATATTAAGATGTTAACATTAAAAACACAAAAAAAAAAACATATTTACAGAACTATATTTTAGTACTCTTATTTCATCGTAACTCAATGTGGGTTAAGTCTTTGTATTTTTTTTTTTCTTTTTCTAAGAAATTAGATTTAAAAGTATATATTTAGATGTATGTCTAAGGAAATAAACCAAACAAAAAAATACAAACTACTACTACGCCTAATGCAATGTAAATTCAAAAATTAAAAGTCGTATGCGGTTAATCTTGTATGTAGTAACAAAATAAAACATTTTTAAAATCAGAACAAATCATTATTCCGTAAGTGAAAAATGTATAATATATGCCTACTCGTATATACATATATCTATCTTAAAATTTGCCTAAACAAAAATAACATTTTTAATGTGTATTTTTTTTTTTTTTTAATTTATTTTTATGAGATATTAAGATTTAAATTTTAAATATTTATTAAAAAATTTAAAAAAAAAACTATTTATAAGGTTAAATACAAGATTATATACATTTAACACATATATATATATATATACCTATATATAAAAATAAAAAAGATATATTTATAGAAATGTACACTTTTTTGATTATATCTCTTTGAATTGATCGATGTAATATTTACAAAAGAAAACAAAATAATTCTATTTAACTACGTATAATATGCGAGCAACATTTTCAAAATAAGGTAAACAAAACAAACAAATAAGATCTTAAACTAGCAACAACTTTAATATTAAGAAAGGAAAAAAAATACTGAAATAAATTAACATTAACTAAACTTTCTTATTTTTAAACGACATCGTACTCGTAGGAATTCTATTTAAAAAATATACATAATTACATATAAAAGAAAACATATATATATTAAAAAAAATAAACTATTATTTCTCTTTCAAATGGTGTGCATTTTTTATTCGTTTTTGTAACCTTTAACAAATTCCGTAAAATCTGCTTTCATTGCCGCTACGTCAAATTGGAATACATACTGTAACATCGTCTAAAAGTATGCAACAATAATGTAGAATAATAACTACGCTCCTACAGCCCATTCCAAACTGTACTTTCATTCGAGGTTCGCAATAGCTGACAAAGCCACGGATAAAGAGAGAATTATAACTGGAAGAAATGATTGTCATCTTGGAATTATTTCCAGTGGTCGAAGAATTTGCTAGAAGTTTCTGGCTATCTGAAACTTCTGCTATATAAGGACAGATGGCGATCAATAGAAAAGACAGTGATTTTTAAACTGTGGCGAAGAGATTAGAAAAGTGATAATAGGCGAAGTTGTAATTTTGTGATAAATTGAAAGTTGAGAGTTAACAAGAAGGAGTAATTAGTTTGGATTTGTGAATTAAGTAATAGAAAGGAGATAAAGTGATTTAAGAGGAAAGAGACATTGTAAGAAAAGAATTGCGAAGGATAGTACAGTGTGAACCTGAATTGTTCTATAGACTAGAAAATAAAGAAATAAATTTCACAGAATATTGTTTTATCTACTCGAGCCGTAGCTCGCATATTACAATACATATTTAAATTGACTTTGCGAAATTTGGCCCCAGGAAGTAACGTAGCAGAAGAAATAAGTAGGGTTTCTACAGTAAGTTCAGTCATAGGTTGTAATGATAAAAGTAAATACAAGGTGGGTCAAAAGTAATGTCATAATGTGAATATGCCATAATTTTTGCAAATGGCGTCAAATGTCATTGTGTTTTGACATTTATGAGTATGTTGTAGACCACGATACAGATATTACAGGTAATATATTACGCATATGTCAAAAAAGTAAACAGAGAAAAAATTAAAGATGTCGGCTTGCTTTTTTTGTTTGCATATGCTGTACGTTATGATTACCACTGAGTTTGAATGTAGTATGGAGATATCTACCAGGTAGAAACAAATTCAATATTGGAGGTGTTTAGTATATGAGTAAAAGACGATTTTCACTTCTTGGACACTATTGCAATTAATTTTTGTTCATTCTTAATGAAATTTTTTTCTTTATAATAATATTTATAATACAGTTAATTGGTCCATATGAATGAACAGCTAATTCTGGGTTCTTGATCCTGTGGCAAATATAACCTGCCAAATGCTCCAGAATGTCGTACTGTAGAGATCCAAATTCATCCGCCGGGTCTTCAGCAATAATTACATCAGGATTTAGTGTTCTGAGTAGAATGTTACTCAAATTAAGAGTGCATTCTAAATCGGGTGTATTATCTACTAATGTATTATCTATAAAAAAGACAAATACTATCGTGTTATATTATAAGGACATATTGCTTTGTTAAATATTAATATTCTCTAAAACACTCAAGAACACTCAAGCCAACCTTCGAAACTTAGCTCACCCAAAATTCCAGCGCGCATAATAGCTTTAGAGATGGTGTGTGAAAACAATTTTGTTGCAGCTTTACTTTCTGACGCTCTGCACCTTTAACATTCAAATATGTTAGTGATATTTTATAAGCAATACTTAAATCAGATTTATCATTAGTTTTCGAAATCAGCTCTTGAATAATTCCTTTAGAGATAATTTGTCCGTCCAAAATAAAACCGTCATGATCAACAACATTGTTCCGAATGCATTTTATAAGATGTGGCAAATACATAAATTTGCTTCGATGGGTCGGTTGGATGCCGGAAAAGGGAATTTGTAACCGTGATTTGGAGTTCACATAACAAACCTTGACTTGTTCCCCCGAGATCACAAGGATTAACTGGTACAAAATCACTTTCTTCAAAATGTTTGCAGCAAACTCGCGCTGTTTTGGTATTTATTTTGTCTTTTCGGCGGCACAAAAAAATCCATTGCTTGCAAATTTTTTGTTGTTTTGGGAACGAAAGAAAAGAAATCTCCCCATTTTAAGTTTTTTTTTTATTGTTCACAGAACAACCATAAATAGCACAACGCATTTTTAACACTTTTATTGCACAACTTATACTTTTAACGAAATAAACAAAATTTGAAGCAAAATATTCCCTTTACCGTCTCTTTATGGGTCACAGCTGTCGGCCATATTGCGAAAAAATGACAGATGCGCAGAACGTGACTAAAAATTTTGCGCCGAATATATTACCGTCTTTTCATATACCTTGGTTGTAGACAGATAGAGAATTAGTTGACAACAAGCAATGGAGAAATACACACCTGAAGAACGCGGAATTATTGTTACTGCTTATTTGACCAATTTCCGGTCTGTTGTTTTAACGCATCGTGAATTTCGCCGTCGTTTTCCTCGTCGTCCTGCACCATTTGCGCGAATAATTAAACGTTTGGCTGAACGTCTCGTGCAAACTGGGTCCACTAGAGACGTCGCAATAAGTGGCCAGCCCCGTATTGCTCGTTCGGCCGAGAATATCACTGTTGTGGCCGGGGACATCCGGGACAGTCCACAAACATCGACGAGATAACGATGCACACAATTTGACATCAGCAGCCGTTCGTTGCGTCGAATTTTGGTGAAAGACCTGAAGATGTTCCCTTATAAAGTGCAAACCTTTCACCAATTGCTGCCTGCTGACCGTCAAGTAAGGTTAACTTACTCCCATGCTCTGTTAAACCTTTTGCAAGAAGAGAATGATTTCGTATCCAAAATTATAATGAGCGAAATGGTTATGTGAATAAACAAAATTTGCTTTTCTGGGGCACGGAGAATCCACATGAAATGCACGAAGAGCCATTCCATCCCATCAAAGTGACTATTTGGTGCGACATTTGCAGTGAAAAAGTGATTGGCCCTTATTTTTTTGAGGTGTTAAATGAGTTTTTTTTGCCGCAAGTTGCTGAATTAGGTCTTGAGAATTGTTGGTTCCAGCAGGACGGAGTAACCGCTCATACAGCTCGGGCAACGATGGAGATTATAAATCACCAATCATTGGTCCGTGTGATCTGCCGTTTTGGCGATTTGATCTGGCCGGCCATATCGCCAAATCTGACGGCGCCAGACTTCTTCCTTTGGGGCTTTTGAAATCTCGCATTTACCACAACAAACCACAAAACGTGCAAGTCTTGTAAGCCAACATTAAAGAAGAAATCACTAATTTGGAGCCAGATGTTTTGCGAGCAACATTTGACAGATGTAATTTTTTCAACTTAATGTCATCAATTTTACATCTACAAATAAACTTTTCGTTTTTTTTTTCATTTCTAACAAAATGGCGGCCAATGAAGAAGAAAGCATACAGCAGAGCAACTGTCAGATTTTCGTTGGTGGGCATTTCATCGCATACTTTTTCAGTATAGTGAAGAATTTCAGTTTAATTTCCACGCAAATCACAAATAAACTGACAGAAGTGACAGCAAAACGACAGTTCTATTTGTGTTATAGTATGCGAGAGATAGTACGCGATAAAAGCATGCTTTCTATTGCAAACTATAGAAATATAGCTGCTATAATGGTCTATACTTGCTATAATGATAGCATGCTTTATCTCAATTTATGAATTTATCGCAAATGGAGACCACGTGTTATTACTTTTACCCTACCTTGTACAAGAAAAGTATCTACACTTTTGTTTCGATACCAAATACTTTTGTCATCGATACTTTTCACCTACTTACTCGGTATGGAAACAAAAATACTTGGTATTAAATAAAAATCCGCGATCATAATGAGCGAGGGGGACAATACGGGGACTCTACTCGTACTCTGAATTTCCTTTCGAATTTAGAAATTATTCGAAAGTACTTTTCGATTCTAATTTAATTTGATACTCTTTAACCCTTTCGAAAAGAATGCATTATGTTGCTAAATATTTGCCCACAACTTTCGAATATTGCCGCGAGTGTCGCGCTCTGAAATTTCAGTGACCAACGTCAACGTAGATTAGCGGAAGCTACTTTCAAGTGATGCAGAGTAATCTGTACCAGTCAGGGTACAGTGACTACAACCCATACAAAATCTTGAAATCCCATGTACTAAGAAGCAAATAGATTCCCGGTTTAATAGTAATGAGACTAATCTCCCAGTTTCATTTGCCTTGATGACCCTCCAATTTTGCACATGTAGATCTGGATTTTTGATCTTTATAAGCCGTAGTATGTTCTTTTGGTAAGTAGGGCCTGAGGGATCCTAGCTCTTCGTCCAGCAGGGATTTCCTTATTTTTCTTGGCCTTCAGGTTAGTTTAGCTTAGTTTATGCATCTACCAGCTTGGCATTACAAATTACATAGAGGGATAAGTATATTCTCGGTTAAATGAATATATGTATGTAAATTAATTATTAAAAAAAAAAAAAAAATTTGTTTTCAGAAAAGTAAGGATAGAGGAGGAAAACAAAAACGATTTAATTTATTAGAAAATCGAACAAAATCTTTCTAAAGCGATCTCTTGCATAATGAAAATCTAAATACCTACTGGCTTCTTTGAAATTCATTAATGTCCTAGAGAATAGTTCATTACGACCATGGTTTGTTCTATGTCCTGGTTGGAAGAGAATATTACGATTTCTAAGACGCCTTTCAAGAGCATAAATGCGTACCCAGGATAAAAGGATGGGGTTATTTATACGGTAACACAGAACGTCTCTCTTATAAACATAACATCATGGGCATATCTCCTTACGTAAAGGGTAAGAATACCAAGTAATTGGTGCGCTGTAAGAGGGCTGAAAGTCACAACGCATTTTCCAAAGGATGTATTTTGTTAAACGCCTTTTTATGCAATCTAAATGAGTCTGATAAATTAGATTCTAGATAATAACGGCTTACACAAGAATCGACCTAACCAAGAGATGAAAAGAGATATTAATGTATGTGGATCAAAGAAATCTTTTGAATCCCCTTTAATAAATCCAACAAGTGAGTTAGCTTTAGCTATTATGTACTCAATGTGAGGAACAAAAGTTAGTATTGTAACATGCGAGCTACGGCTCGAGTAGATAAAACAATTATTCTGTGAAATTTATTTCTTTATTTTCTAGTCTATAGAACAATTCAAGTTCACACTATACTATTCTTCGCAAATTCTTTTCTTACAAGGTCTCTTTCCTCTCAAATCACTTTATCTCCTTTCAATTACTTAATTCACAAATCCAAACTAATTACTTTTTCTTGTTCACTCTCAACTTTCAATTTATCACCAAATTACAACTTCGCCCATTATCACTTTTCCAATCTCTTCGCCACGGTTCTAAACCAACTGTCTTTTTTTTTTTGACCGCCATCTGTCCTTATATAGCAGAAGTTTCTGATAGCCAGAAACTTCTAGCAAATTCTTCGACCACTGGAATAAGAGAAATAATTCTTGCAGTTATAATTCCCTTTTATCCCTGATATTATTCGTCTCTTTCGTTGACATGAGCTGTGGAGACTTCGTCCCAGACACGAACCTCGAATGAAAGGACAGTACGAACCAAAATTCTGCCAGAATGAAAAGTCACTTCGGAATTTGTTGCGTCATATTTTTAGGGGGCGTAGTTATTATTATGCTACACTGCCCCCCTCTTAGACGTGTTCGTCCCGAACAAGTGCATCCTCATTTCGGCCATTGTATCGACTCAGTCGGTCCACATGAACCACTTTCATTTTGGCCCTCGGTCCTCGCTGGATGCGGTAGACAACATCGTTGATGCGGGTTACTATTCTGTAGGGACCTTCCCAGTTCCGCTGTAATTTAGGTGATTTCCCCTTTTGGCGATGGGGATTATACAGCCACACCAGATCTCCTTCCTGGAATCCTGACGTTGTTGCCTTGGCATCATACCTGGTCTTCATGCGGTCGCTCGTCATCTTAATCTGGCTTCTGGTCCTTTGGTGTATGTCCCTAAGCCTTTTCCTAAGGTCCGCCACGTACTCTTCTTCATTTCTGGGCTCATTGGTAGGAGATCCAAATTTCACCTCACTGGGTAAACGAGCTATTCCACCAAATAAGATTTCGAACGGCGTATGTCGAGTACTGCTATGCACGGCACTTCTATAGGCCATCAAAAACAAGGGAATCTGCCGGTCCCAATCCCGTTGGTAGTCACCTACGACCTTCGAGAGATGTTCGTCCAAAGTCCTATTGAAACGCTCCACCATACCGTCCGACTGTGGATGAAGCGGGGTCGTCCTTGTCTTTTTGATTCCGAGTAGTTGACACATCTCTTGGAAGATTCTTGACTCGAAGTTCCGCATTCCCTTGGTCAGAATGCAATTCCAAGGGCACACCGAATCTGCTAACCCAATTGTAGACGATCTGCTCCGCCACGGTTCTGGCTTCCTGGTTAGGGATCGGAAACGCTTCCGGCCACTTACTGAAGTAGTCCATCACTACGAGTATATACCGATTACCATTGTCGGTTTCCGGAAAGGGCCCTGCGATGTCAATGGCGATTCGTTCGAAAGGTGCTCCCACGTTGTATTGGTGCATCTTACCTCGAGTTTTGATTCTCGGACCCTTGCTAGCTGCACACACGTCGCATTTTCTGCACCAGTCTTCGATATCTTCCTTCGCTTTTAACCAATAAAAACGTTCTCGTACCTTTTCTAGCGTCTTATTCACTCCCAAGTGGCCTCCGGTCGTCCCGCCATGCATTTCCTGTAACACCTCCTTGACCCTCGTCCGCGGTACGACAAGCTGCATTACAAACGACTTTCCGTCGGAGGATTCCCATTTTCTTCTCAGAACACCTTCTTGGACATGGAGGGAGTCCCACTGCGCAAAATATGCCTTTAAGGTCGGGCTTCTGTGAGAGATGTCCTGATGATCCGGTTTCTCCATGTTCTCCTTCCAGGCCAGAATCGGCTCGATATCCGGGTCTTCCTTCTGAGCGTTCCGGATCTCATCTACGCTCCAGCCGGCGATAGGTTCGGCTCTCATTCTTTGGATGGAAACCAGCTCCCGTTCTTCCTGACGCGCACAATGTTTACAATCCGCTCTGCATGGTCTCCGGGACAGTGCATCCGCATTAGAGTGGAGTTTTCCTTTAGGATGCTGTATTTCGTAGTCGTAGATTTGCAGCCTTTCGATCCATCTTGCGACCTGACCCTCAGGACTCTTGAACTGTAATAGCCATTTTAAGGCTGCATGGTCTGTGCGAAGAACGAACTTCCTCCCGTAGAGGTATTTGTGAAAATGCTTCGTAGCCAAGATCAAAGCTAGAAGTTCCCGCCTTGTCACGCAGTAGTTCCTTTCTGGCTTAGAGAGCACCTTGCTGAAGTACGCAACCACCTTCTCTTGGCCGTCATGCACCTGGGAGAGTACGGCTCCTACCCCGACATTACTAGCATCTGCATCCACAACGAACGTTTCCCCGGGAGTGGGGTAAGCCAGTATCGGGGCATCGCATAGCCGTTGTTTAAGTGCCTTGAAGCTCTTCTCGCACTCAATTGACCATTTGAATTGTTTTCCCTTTTCCGTCAACTGGTGCAGGTTCTTTGCGATCCTGGCAAAATCCTTCACGAACCGTCTGTAGTAGGTGGCTAGGCCCAGGAAGCTCCTTAGTTGGTGTTTGTCTTTGGGGACTGGCCAGTTTTTCACCGCTTCGACCTTCTCCGGATCGGTTCTCACTCCTTTCGCTGAAATTATGTGTCCCAGGTACTTGACTTCCGCTCTAAACAGGGCGCACTTCTTGGGGTTGAGCTTCAGGTGGGCACTTCGAAGCCTTTGAAACACATCCCTTAGATTGTCTCGGTGTTGCGCAAACGTTTTTCCTACGACGATGACATCATCCAAGTATACCAAACAGGTTTTCCATGTTAACCCTTGCAGGACACATTCCATCAATCGCTCGAAAGTCGCCGGAGCATTGCACAGCCCGAATGGCATTACCGTGAATTGCCATAGCCCATTTCCTGCGGTGAAGGCGGTTTTCTCCCGGTCTTCTGGATGGATCTGTACCTGCCAGTAGCCACTCTTCAAGTCGAGAGTGGAAAACCATCGGGCTCCTGATAGTGTGTCTAGCGTGTCGTCAATCCGTGGCAGAGGGTAGCTGTCTTTCTTGGTGACGTAATTGAGCTGCCGATAGTCCACGCAGAACCGCGTGCTGCCATCTTTCTTCTTAACCAGTACAACCGGTGATGCCCACGGACTTTTGGAACTTTCAATCAGACCTTCTTTCTCCATTGCCGACACCATCTCTGCAACTTCTGTCTGCTTTGCCAATGGAAGGCGCCTAGCAGGCTGACGAATTGGTCTAGTATCACCAGTGTCTATTCGATGTTGTACCAGGTGTGTTCGGCCGTATTCTCCGTCCTGTGAGGCAAATACATCAGCGTACTCATTGATAAGATTCTCTGCCATAGTTCGCTGCTCCTGATTCAGCTCACTGGACTGGAGAATCGTCTCTCTCGTTTCCGCTGTCCAAGGTGATGGGAGAGGTTTTGGAGCATCACGTTCAGATATTGTTGCGACGGCGGTAATCGGCGTGCATTTTCCAGTCACCTCCCCTCGCCTTAGTTTGACAGTGTGTGGTCTTGCGTTCAAAACCCTCACTGGAACCATGGTGTTCTTTGGTTCGACTAACGTCTTTCCCACGATGTAGTCTTGAGAATTCTTCTCTGGGTCTGGTTCTACTATGTAGAATCGGTGGCTCCCAAGATCACCTTCCAGCTTCGTCCAAATGATTGTCTCTGAAGACGGCGGCAAAACTTCGTCTTTGCTGATGACTGTCCTGAGAGTTACGGCATTCTCATTTCCGTACACCATCGGAATCTCCACATTTCGATACCTCAGTACTTGCATCCCGATGTCCAAGATTACTTCATTTGCTTTCATGAAGTCTACTCCGATGATGCACTCGTCGCATATATCTGCCACCAGAAACGCATGGGAGAACGTCAGTCCTGCCAGAGTAATCATAAGACGAACTTCTCCAAATACCTTCGCCATTTCCCCTGTTGCAGTCTTCAGGCAGTAGCTGTTGGTGTTGTGCAGCCAGGAGCTTCTGACGATATCTCTTCTTACAATGGAGGCGGTGGCACCTGTGTCGATGGTGGCTACGCACTTCTTCTTGTTGATTAGTGCCTCCACTGTCAGGCTCTTGTTACCCCGTTTGGTTTGCGAAACTTGAATGGTGGTCCTGGGGGCCTCGATTCCAGTAACCAACTTCTGCCCCGCGAAGTTGGTCCTTACGCATCTCCCGACTGCTGGTTTTGGGAAGCCTGACCGACAGGATGCTTCCTCTCTGCTTCTCCTACTTCCGCAATGTGGACAATTTCCTCGTATAGGTGCACTTCTGCACTGCCGTTGTAGGTGTCCGGTCTGGTTGCAATTCCAGCAACGGATTTGACTTCCGCGAGCTCTGTCTTCATCCATGACGGCTGTTCTCTGGCATGAGCATTCCACGACGGACATTTCCCTGACACGGTGTATTCCCTGGTATGCTTGGTCCGCAGCCTTCATTGACAAAGCGAATGCCAATGCCTCGGGGAGTGTTCGCTTTTCAGCCATCCTTACAGCCATTTGCAGTTGTCTGTCCTCTATGGCCTGAATAAAAGCTTCCACCGCCATTTCGTTGATAAGCTCCTCACCGGCTTTAGGGTATGAAAGATGGGCTAGTCGCTCTATATCCGCTTGCAACTGTTGGAGCGTTTCCCCCCTTTTCTGGACTCGACTACGCAGCTGAACCCTGTACACCTGCTGCATGTGTTCATCCCCAAACCGCATCTCGATAGCCTGAACCAGAGAGTCGTAGTTCTGCTGTTTATCTTCCGGGATGGTCTGCAAGAGCTCCGCAGCTGGACCCCTCAGTGCAAGTGTGAGTGCAATGGACTTCTCTTCATCGTCCCAGCTATTGGTCATTGCGGCCGCTTCGAATTGCCTTTTATAAATTGGCCATGATGTTTGACCATCGAAGATAGGAGGCTGCATCTCCTTTCTTCTCAGACCGTCAGTGGAATATTCCCGTGCTTTCTGTCTCTTCACGTTGCTGAGCTCCTTAGCAAGATTTTCGACTTGCTTTCCTACTATCTCGAATTTCGTATCCACTTTTTCAAACTGAGTCTCTATCTTCCCGAACTGAGTTTCATGTTTCTCAAAATTTTCATCGAATCTAATTTCGACTTTTTCGAGTTGCGTCTCGACCTTCTCGATTTTCTCTTCGATCACTTCGAATTTGGATTCCAAGTTCCTGTTTTGCTCATCAAGTTTACTTTCCAGAGCATCTAGAGAATTCTTTTGTTCGTCCATTGCTTTCTTTTGTTCGTCCATTGCTTTCTTTTGTTCGTCCATTGCTTTCTTTTGTTCATCCAGCTTAAGTTCTAGAGAATTCTTTTGTTCGTCCATTGCTTTCTTTTGTTCGTCCATCGCTTTCTTTTGTTCATCCAGCTTAAGTTCTAGAGAATTCTTTTGGTCATCGAGCTTATGACTTTGATCTTCTATTGCTTTCTTTTGTTCGTCCATGACTAACTTAAGTTGCAGGAGCAGACTTGTTATACCCGGGTCGGCTACTGTACTTGCTGGTTCCTCTTCCACGTCAAACTCTATGTCATGCGGATTTTCACCTTCCTGCGTTACTGCTTCTTCCAGACGAATCAGTAGGGCATCTTTTCCCCCAGTTGTGTCGAGATTCCGCTTACTGAGTTCTGCCTTTAGTTGAGTTATAGTTAGTTTTCCCAATTTGCGACCCATTTTGCGCAACTAATTAACTCAACACAGAAATCGTTTTTTTTTTTTTTTTTTGTGCAATTTCACACCACGGAAATAGTTATTCACAGAATAAGTTTTATCCCAGCTTCTGACACCAATGTAACATGCGAGCTACGGCTCGAGTAGATAAAACAATTATTCTGTGAAATTTATTTCTTTATTTTCTAGTCTATAGAACAATTCAAGTTCACACTATACTATTCTTCGCAAATTCTTTTCTTACAAGGTCTCTTTCCTCTCAAATCACTTTATCTCCTTTCAATTACTTAATTCACAAATCCAAACTAATTACTTTTTCTTGTTCACTCTCAACTTTCAATTTATCACCAAATTACAACTTCGCCCATTATCACTTTTCCAATCTCTTCGCCACGGTTCTAAACCAACTGTCTTTTTTTTTTTGACCGCCATCTGTCCTTATATAGCAGAAGTTTCTGATAGCCAGAAACTTCTAGCAAATTCTTCGACCACTGGAATAAGAGAAATAATTCTTGCAGTTATAATTCCCTTTTATCCCTGATATTATTCGTCTCTTTCGTTGACATGAGCTGTGGAGACTTCGTCCCAGACACGAACCTCGAATGAAAGGACAGTACGAACCAAAATTCTGCCAGAATGAAAAGTCACTTCGGAATTTGTTGCGTCATATTTTTAGGGGGCGTAGTTATTATTATGCTACAGTATCAATAATAATGTAATATGCAGGTTACGGCTCGAGTAGATAAAACGATATTCTGTGAAATTTATTTCTTTATTTTCTAGTCTATAGAACAATTCAAGTTCACACTGTACTATCCTTCGCAATTCTTTTCTTACAATGTCTCTTTCCTCTCAAATCACTTTATCTCCTTTCTATTACTTAATTCACAAATCCAAACTAATTACTCCTTCTTGTTAACCCTCAACTTTCAATTTATCACAAAATTACAACTTCGCCTATTATCACTTTTCTAATCTCTTCGCCACAGTTTAAAAATCACTGTCTTTCCTATTGATCGCCATCTGTCCTTATATAGCAGAAGTTTCAGATAGCCAGAAACTTCTAGCAAATTCTTCGACCACTGGAAATAATTCCAAGATGACAATCATTTCTTCCAGTTATAATTCTCTCTTTATCCGTGGCTTTGTCAGCTATTGCGAACCTCGAATGAAAGTACAGTTTGGAATGGGCTGTAGGAGCGTAGTTATTATTCTACATTATTGTTGCATACTTTTAGACGATGTTACAATAACATCCAGATCCTTAATTTGATTTTCTCTTCTTAAACAGGTCAATTTAAGAGAATTGGATATATGATCTTGAAAGGGAGATAGTCATTCATTTCTGTACATTCAGTCTTAAGCAATTATGAATACACCAATCAGATAGTTTGTTTAGATTGGACTGTATCTTTAAACAGTCATTTAAGCTTCGTATCTTAAGGAAAATCTTAAGATCATCTGTACACATTAGACATTGGCGGAATTGTATGCTTTGGACAAAATCGTCACTAAAAATAATCAAAAGCAGCGGTCCTAAATAGCTACTTTTGGTTGGTTGGTTGTTTGGTTGGTTTTAGAGGGTGAGCTTATGCTCTTCACTTAGGCCTCAATTGGGCCCGTTGTGTTCCCCTCGTCTCTCGAACTGTAAGGAATAGTACTGTGCTGTGGAAATTATGCGTTTAGAGAGGATGTAGGTATTGGAATCATGGGGAGCATCAAAAGAAAACCATGTCATATAGTGATCGAGGAATCGTCTTGTTCGTCTAGCGAACTCCAATACATACTCGTATCTCTGATTCCTTTCTTACTGAGGTATGTTAGATTCGGTATCTTTGAGGAACCCAGTGTCTTCAGTCTTAACCTCGCTGTTGTAGGGCTATGGTAGAGAAAGTGTACTATATCTTCCTCCTCCTCCTCACAGTTGGCGCAGATTGTTGCATCAGCTAGCCCGAGTTTGAACGAATGTTATTGATATTAATGTGCCCTGTTAAAAGTATCAGCATCATTCTCAACTATGTTTTGCTTGTGTTAAAAGATCATTTTTTTCTGTTGTTACTCGGTTCTATTACAATAATCTGGCCATTTTACACGTATCTAGATTCGTCCAGTAGTTATTGAACTCCTGTCATATCGTCTCATTGATTATCGTTTTAATAGTTGTCAGATGGACCCCTATTGTCTTATCAGGATTCAGTTCTATGTTACTTGCTCCTTTCCTTGCCAGTTCATCTGCCTTTTCGTTTCCCGGTTCACCTTCATGCTTCAGTACCCATGTTAGATGGACTCTATTGTAAGGCAAGTAAGTTCAAATTAATTCTACACTCCCTTACTAGTCTACACTCCCTTTCGGCATGAGGTTTGTGATCGCGAATTGAATAATAACACCCTGATATGTTAGAGCCGTCTGTATATACCGATAACCAATTGGAGTTTCTTGTCGTTCTTTCATACGTCCAAGATTCTCTTGGGGGGGAAATTGTTTCGAAGTTGTTGATGAATGTATAATATTGTAATATGCGAGCTACGGCTCGAGTAGATAAAACAATTATTCTGTGAAATTATTTCTTTATTTTCTACTCTATAGAACAATTCAAGTTCACACTATACTATTCTTCGCAAATTCTTTTCTTACAAGGTCTCTTTCCTCTCAAATCACTTTATCTCCTTTCAATTACTTAATTCACAAATTCAAACTAATTACTTTTTCTTGTTTACTCTCAACTTTCAATTTATCACCAAATTACAACTTCGCCCATTATCACTTTTCCAATCTCTTCGCCACGGTTCTAAAACCAACTGTCTTTTTTTTTTGATCGCCATCTGTCCTTATATAGCAGAAGTTTCTGATAGCCAGAAACTTCTAGCAAATTCTTCGACCACTGGAACAAGAGAAATAATTCTTGCAGTTATAATTCCCTAATATTATCCCTAATATTATCCCTAATATTATTTGTCTCTTTCGTTGACATGAGCTGTGGAGACTTCGTCCCAGACACGAACCTCGAATGAAGGACAGTTTGAACCAAAAATTCTGCCAGAATGGAAAGTCACTTCGGAATTTGCTGCATAGACATAGGCGCGTAGTTATTATTATGCTACACTGCCCCCCTCTTAGACGTGTTCGTCCCGAACAAGTGCATCCTCATTTCGGCCATTGTATCGACTCAGTCGGTCCACATGAACCACTTTCATTTTGGTCCTTGGTCCTCGCTGGATGCGGTAGACAACATCGTTGATGCGGGTTACTATTCTGTAGGGACCTTCCCAGTTCCGCTGTAACTTAGGTGATTTCCCCTTTTGGCGATGGGGATTATACAGCCACACCAGATCTCCTTCCTGGAATCCTGACGTTGTTGCCTTGGCATCATACCTGGTCTTCATGCGGTCGCTCGTCATCTTAATCTGGCTTCTGGTCCTTTGGTGTATGTCCCTAAGCCTTTCCCTAAGGTCCGCCACGTACTCTTCTTCATCTCTGGGCTCATTGGTAGGAGATCCAAATTTCACCTCACTGGGTAAACGAGCTATTCCACCAAATAAGATTTCGAACGGCGTATGTCGAGTAGTGCTATGCACGGCACTTCTATAGGCCATCAAAAACAAGGGAATCTGCCGGTCCCAATCCCGTTGGTAGTCACCTACGACCTTCGAGAGATGTTCGTCCAAAGTCCTATTGAAACGCTCCACCATACCGTCCGACTGTGGATGAAGCGGGGTTGTCCTTGTCTTTTTGATTCCGAGTAGTTGACACATCTCTTGGAAGATTCTTGACTCGAAGTTCCGCCCTTGGTCAGAATGCAATTCCAAGGGCACACCGAATCTGCTAACCCAATTGTAGACGATCTGCTCCGCCACGGTTCTGGCTTCCTGGTTAGGGATCGGAAACGCTTCCGGCCACTTACTGAAGTAGTCCATCACTACGAGTATATACCGATTACCATTGTCGGTTTCCGGAAAGGGCCCTGCGATGTCAATGGCGATTCGTTCGAAAGGTGCTCCCACGTTGTATTGGTGCATCTTACCTCGAGTTTTGATTCTCGGACCCTTGCTAGCTGCACACACGTCGCATTTTCTGCACCAGTCTTCGATATCTTCCTTCGCTTTTAACCAATAAAAACGTTCTCGTACCTTTTCTAGCGTCTTATTCACTCCCAAGTGGCCTCCGGTCGCCCCGCCATGCATTTCCTGTAACACCTCCTTGACCCTCGTCCGCGGTACTACAAGCTGCATTACAAACGATTTTCCGTCGGAGGATTCCCATTTTCTTCTCAGAACACCTTCTTGGACATGGAGGGAGTCCCACTGCGCAACATATGCCTTTAAGGTCGGGCTTCTGTGAGAGATGTCCTGATGATCCGGTTTCTCCATGTTCTCCTTCCAGGCCAGAATCGGCTCGATATCGGGGTCTTCCTTCTGAGCGTTCCGGATCTCATCTACGCTCCAGCCGGCGATAGGTTCGGCTCTCATTCTTTGGATGGAAACCAGCTCCCGTTCTTCCTGACGCGCACAATGTTTACAATCCGTTCTGCATGGTCTCCGGGACAGTGCATCCGCATTAGAGTGGAGTTTTCCTTTACGATGCTGTATTTCGTAGTCGTAGATTTGCAGCCTTTCGATCCATCTTGCGACCTGACCCTCAGGACTCTTGAACTGTAATAGCCATTTTAATGCTGCATGGTCTGTGCGAAGAACGAACTTCCTCCCGTAGAGGTATTTGTGAAAATGCTTCGTAGCCAAGATCAAAGCTAGAAGTTCCCGCCTTGTCACGCAGTAGTTCCTTTCTGGCTTAGAGAGCACCTTGCTGAAGTACGCAACCACCTTCTCTTGGCCGTCATGCACCTGGGAGAGTACGGCTCCTACCCCGACATTACTAGCATCTGCATCCACAACGAACGTTTCCCCGGGAGTGGGGTAAGCCAGTATCGGGGCATCGCATAGCCGTTGTTTAAGTGCCTTGAAGCTCTTCTCGCACTCAATTGACCATTTGAATTGTTTTCCCTTTTCCGTCAACTGGTGCAGGTTCTTTGCGATCCCGGCAAAATCCTTCACGAACCGTCTGTAGTAGGTGGCTAGGCCCAGGAAGCTCCTTAGTTGGTGTTTGTCTTTGGGGACTGGCCAGTTTTTCACCGCTTCGACCTTCTCCGGATCGGTTCTCACTCCTTTCGCTGAAATTATGTGTCCCAGGTACTTGACTTCCGCTCTAAACAGGGCGCACTTCTTGGGGTTGAGCTTCAGGTGGGCACTTCGAAGCCTTTGAAACACATCCCTTAGATTGTCTCGGTGTTGCGCAAACGTTTTTCCTACGACGATGACATCATCCAAGTATACCAAACAGGTTTTCCATGTTAACCCTTGCAGGACACATTCCATCAATCGCTCGAAAGTCGCCGGAGCATTGCACAGCCCGAATGGCATTACCGTGAATTGCCATAGCCCATTTCCTGCGGTGAAGGCGGTTTTCTCCCGGTCTTCTGGATGGATCTGTACCTGCCAGTAGCCACTCTTCAAGTCGAGAGTGGAAAACCATCGGGCTCCTGATAGTGTGTCTAGCGTGTCGTCAATCCGTGGCAGAGGGTAGCTGTCTTTCTTGGTGACGTAATTGAGCTGCCGATAGTCCACGCAGAACCGCGTGCTGCCATCTTTCTTCTTAACCAGTACAACCGGTGATGCCCACGGACTTTTGGAACTTTCAATCAGACCTTCTTTCTCCATTGCCGACACCATCTCTGCAACTTCTGTCTGCTTTGCCAATGGAAGGCGCCTAGCAGGCTGACGAATTGGTCTAGTATCACCAGTGTCTATTCGATGTTGTACCAGGTGTGTTCGGCCGTATTCTCCGTCCTGTGAGGCAAATACATCAGCGTACTCATTGATAAGATTCTCTGCCATAGTTCGCTGCTCCTGATTCAGCTCACTGGACTGGAGAATCGTCTCTCTCGCTTCCGCTGTCCAAGGTGATGGGAGAAGTTTTGGAGCATCACGTTCAGATATTGTTGCGACGGCGGTAATCGGCGTGCATTTTCCAGTCACCTCCCCTCGCCTTAGTTTGACAGTGTGTGGTCTTGCGTTCAAAACCCTCACTGGAACCATGGTGTTCTTTGGTTCGACTAACGTCTTTCCCACGATGTAGTCTTGAGAATTCTTCTCTGGGTCTGGTTCTACTATGTAGAATCGGTGGCTCCCAAGATCACCTTCCAGCTTCGTCCAAATGATTGTCTCTGAAGACGGCGGCAAAACTTCGTCTTTGCTGATGACTGTCCTGAGAGTTACGGCATTCTCATTTCCGTACACCATCGGAATCTCCACATTTCGATACCTCAGTACTTGCATCCCGATGTCCAAGATTACTTCATTTGCTTTCATGAAGTCTACTCCGATGATGCACTCGTCGCATATATCTGCCACCAGAAACGCATGGGAGAACGTCAGTCCTGCCAGAGTAATCGTAAGACGAACTTCTCCAAATACCTTCGCCATTTCCCCTGTTGCAGTCTTCAGGCAGTAGCTGTTGGTGTTGTGCAGCCAGGAGCTTTTGACGATATCTCTTCTTACAATGGAGGCAGTGGCACCTGTGTCGATGGTGGCTACGCACTTCTTCTCGTTGATTAGTGCCTCCACTGTCAGGCTCTTGTTACCCCGTTTGGTTTGCGAAACTTGAATGGTGGTCCTGGGGGCCTCGATTCCAGTAACCAACTTCTGCCCCGCGAAGTTGGTCCTTACGCATTTCCCGACTGCTGGTTTTTGCGAAGTCTGACTGACAGGATGGATGTTATCACCGCCAGATGCTTCCTCTCTGCTTCTCCTACTTCCGCAATGTGAACAATTTCCTCGTCTAGGTGCACTTCTGCACTGCCGTTGTAGGTGTCCCGTTTGGTTGCAATTCCAGCAACGGATTTGACTTCCGCGAGCTCTGTCTTCATCCATGACGGCTGTTCTCTGGCATGAGCATTCCACGACGGACATCTCCCTGACACGGTGTATTCCCTGGTATGCTTGGTCCGCAGCCTTCATTGACAAAGCGAATGCCAATGCCTCGGGGAGTGTTCGCTTTTCAGCCATCCTTACAGCCATTTGCAGTTGTCTGTCCTCTATGGCCTGAATAAAAGCTTCCACCGCCATTTCGTTGATAAGCTCCTCACCGGCTTTAGGGTATGAAAGATGGGCTAGTCGCTCTATATCCGCTTGCAACTGTTGGAGCGTTTCCCCCCTTTTCTGGACTCGACTACGCAGCTGAACCCTGTACACCTGCTGCATGTGTTCATCCCCAAACCGCATCTCGATAGCCTGAACCAGAGAGTCGTAGTTCTGCTGTTTATCTTCCGGGATGGTCTGCAAGAGCTCCGCAGCTGGACCCCTCAGTGCAAGTGTGAGTGCAATGGACTTCTCTTCATCGTCCCAGCTATTGGTCATTGCGGCCGCTTCGAATTGCCTTTTATAAATTGGCCATGATGTTTGACCATCGAAGATAGGAGGCTGCATCTCCTTTCTTCTCAGACCGTCAGTGGAATATTCCCGTGCTTTCTGTCTCTTCACGTTGCTGAGCTCCTTAGCAAGATTTTCGACTTGCTTTCCTACTATCTCGAATTGCGTATCCACTTTTTCAAACTGAGTCTCTATCTTCCCGAACTGAGTTTCATGTTTCTCAAAATTTTCATCGAATCTAATTTCGACTTTTTCGAGTTGCGTCTCGACCTTCTCGATTTTTTCTTCGATCACTTCGAATTTGGATTCCAAGTTCTTGTTTTGCTCATCAAGTTTACTTTCCAGAGCATCTAGAGAATTCTTTTGTTCGTCCATTGCTTTCTTTTGTTCGTCCATTGCTTTCTTTTGTTCGTCCAGCTTAAGTTCTAGAGAATTCCTTTGGTCGCCCATTGCTTTCTTTTGTTCGTCCATCGCTTTCTTTTGTTCATCCAGCTTAAGTTCTAGAGAATTCTTTTGTTCATCCAGCTTAAGTTCTAGAGAATTCTTTTGGTCATCGAGCTTATGACTTTGATCTTCTATTGCTTTCTTTTGTTCGTCCATGACTAACTTAAGTTGCAGGAGCAGACTTGTTATACCCGGGTCGGCTACTGTACTTGCTGGTTCCTCTTCCACGTCAAACTCTATGTCATGCGGATTTTCACCTTCCTGCGTTACTGCTTCTTCCAGACGAATCAGTAGGGCATCTTTTCCCCCAGTTGTGTCGAGGTTCCGCTTACTGAGTTCTGCCTTTAGTTGAGTTATAGTTAGTTTTCCCAATTTGCGACCCATTTTGCGCAACTAATTAACTCAACACAGAAATCGTTTTTTTTTTTTTTTTGTGCAATTTCACACCACGGAAATAGTTATTCACAGAATAAGTTTTATCCCGCTTCTGACACCAATGTAATATGCGAGCTACGGCTCGAGTAGATAAAACAATTATTCTGTGAAATTATTTCTTTATTTTCTACTCTATAGAACAATTCAAGTTCACACTATACTATTCTTCGCAAATTCTTTTCTTACAAGGTCTCTTTCCTCTCAAATCACTTTATCTCCTTTCAATTACTTAATTCACAAATTCAAACTAATTACTTTTTCTTGTTTACTCTCAACTTTCAATTTATCACCAAATTACAACTTCGCCCATTATCACTTTTCCAATCTCTTCGCCACGGTTCTAAAACCAACTGTCTTTTTTTTTTGATCGCCATCTGTCCTTATATAGCAGAAGTTTCTGATAGCCAGAAACTTCTAGCAAATTCTTCGACCACTGGAACAAGAGAAATAATTCTTGCAGTTATAATTCCCTAATATTATCCCTAATATTATCCCTAATATTATTTGTCTCTTTCGTTGACATGAGCTGTGGAGACTTCGTCCCAGACACGAACCTCGAATGAAGGACAGTTTGAACCAAAAATTCTGCCAGAATGGAAAGTCACTTCGGAATTTGCTGCATAGACATAGGCGCGTAGTTATTATTATGCTACAATATTTTTCAACAACGTTACTGGGATAATCGATGAGTGGTGTCAGTTCACTTAACATTTTGGTGATTTTTCTAAGCCTTGAGGCTGAAAGACCGACAATCTTCTTCGCTTCATGGTGCAGTGGTAGGATGTTTAAGATCGCTTCCATTGCCGCTGTTGAGTGATACCCAAGCAGGCAATATGCTGCACCTTTGTTAGTAAGTCTCTTGCATACTTTTTGTTTGTCACTACTCCGTAGAAGATGGTGGGTTTTATTATGCATTCAGTGGACCTGATTCGGTTTCAGACCCCATGACTTCCCGATGGCCCTCCTGCGTATCCAATATGCCCTATTAGCTTTGGTAACACTTCCTTCCAGGTTCTTTCTCCAGGTCAGTTTCCTGTCCAATATTATGCTCAGATACTTTACGCTGTCACGGAGTTGTAGTGATGCTCTTCCAAGTTGTGCAATGTGAAAGTCACTAGATTTGATTTTCTTTCTAAAGAGAACTAGTTCCATTTTATTTGGATTTATTTCTAAATGGATTAATTTCTAATCCATTTCTCTGTGATTCGAAGGGTGTTTTGCATAAGCTCCCCTATGATGTTCAGGTGGTTTCCTCTTATCAAAACTGCTAGATCATCTGCGTACGCTACGCATTTTGCACAGGTTCCATCTAGTGATTTTAAAAGGTTATCCATTTTGAACAGCCACAGAAAAGGAGATATGTTATACGAGTATATCATATGTAGGACATGTGTTCTAACCAATTGTTTATTATTTGTTTTTTACAGTATATCGAGAGTGCATCCACAATTTTTTGAGTTTTAACATTGTTGAACGCCCCTTCGATATCTAGAAAGAAGCCTGCGACTGATTCCTTCATTTCAAATGCATCTTCTGTTGGGGATAGAACCTGGTGTAGTGCCGTCTTAACTGATTTCCCTTTGAGGTATGCGTGTTGATTAGGACACAGCCGCTGTTGTCAAGTTAGTGCCCGCCTCTAGAAGCTAATAACTTAGTGGTTCTTTGGACAGGATCTTCTTTAATCGAGCTGCTCCATTGTTGTCGCATACGTTGATGCAGAATGTTTTCCATGATTCCTTTTTGGCAACCTTGTGAGCTTTTTGAAGCTTCTTTTACAGCGTGTGCGGCTATTCGATTTAAAGCAACTTCACTTCGTTCAGTAAAGCATTTGGCCATGCCTCCATTTTGAATAACTTCGAAATCATTTCTGAACATTGGCCATACCATACCCAGGTTAAATTTTGACAAAAACTTCCAAGTTACCCTTCCACCCTTTCTGGGAGGAAGATGTATTTCTAGAAGATAAGTTGATGGTTCAAAAACTAACGACGGGGTAGGTGAAAGCGTCTTCTATGACAGGCTTAATCTCAGACTCTTCTTCCATCTCCCAAATCATTGTAACGTGTTCCAGGCGGAAATAATGGCAATAGAAGGAGCTTCATACTGGATAAAAAGAAAAAAACATGATATCAGCAGTAGATATCCACATCTTTTCAGATAGCCAAGCAGCAATCAAATTCTTGGAATTGTTTTCTCTAAACTGAATAACAGCTCTAGATTGGCGATAGTATCTTATAGAGATGGCAGAGCAGTTCAGAATTCAATTTTGTTGGGTGTCTGGGCCTAGGGACATTCCAGGAAATTGTAAGGACGTGGAACAACAATTCCCATTCTACCAGATAAAGGTACCTGATCGCTACATGTAACCTTAAATGAAAGCTAAATGCTATAGAAAGAACAAATCTTCGATGGACAGTGGTACGTGTCTAGCGACAAAACAGATTCGATCTTAGCTGGAAATGTTAGAGTTGTAATTGGTGCTGTCTAATAGGCAAGCCATCAACAAGGCTTGGCGTATATTCAAACGATTTGTGTATAAGCTGTATTACCTTCTTTGTCACCTTCTTTGTACCTTAAAACCTTGCTTAATAGCCTTCTGCTTAAGCGACCTAAGCGATCTGATAGATGCAGACATTATAAGCCAATTGGTTCAAAGAGTAAGTAAGGAAGATCTATGTGGTATTACCATAGACATATCATTGGCTTTAGTGTGTCGGCCTTCCTAAGAAAAATCTGTTTATTGCAATTCAAATTCAATTGTAAAAGGTGCGGGTATTTTATTAGTAAATGCGAATAGTCAACTAAGGAGATTTAACCTATTAGCTCCGTATGACTGTTAAAATTTTGTTAATAGCGTGTGCTTCATGCTAGTACACTGGATCAGTATGAGTCTGAGTGCTCCATGGAAGTGTTTTCTACCCCAAAAAACAAACCTGTTAATATTTGTATTATTTCTCGAAGGCACTTCCAGATCAATACAAATTAGTTGTAAAGAGTGCAATCCTCAAGACTGTCTAGAACTTACAAATATGTGAAAACGGCGACTGTAAATACATATGTACATATATAGTTTTTTAGTTTTTATTTTCGTTCCCCTAACTGTCTGTTCGCATAAACTTAATTACTCATGACGTGTTTTTTTATTTAACTTCCGTGGAAAACATCGCTGATTATACATAACTCCGTTCCATGAACACCGTTAACGAGCTACGACCCGCATTAGTATCAAAAGCAAATAAATTAATTGCCTTTATCTTCTTCCTCGTCATAATACTATTTACAACCAACCCTCTCATCATCCCTTGGGAATGTCCTCCATCGGGAAACAACACCTAAGCATATCCGCCATCGGTGGATTCAAAAGATAACACATAACAGTAACTGAATCAGAACTTCTAACCTAACTGAAATCGAATGAAAGTCAATTGAACAAAAAATGAGAACTCCACATCCTTATCATCAAATTCAAATTAACATATCAGCAACGCCAACGCCAGTTTAAGGGCGCAAGCGATAACACCTCTTGCCAGACAACCTTTTCCGATGAGATTAAATTTAGTTGATTGTGACAAGCAATCGAGAACGGTTATATCCAACTTAGCCCAGGATTCGAAAAAGGAACTGCCGAGTCATAATAAAATGCAATGTGTATCCCTTTCGAGGAGCTATGAACAACATTGTGCTTGGGAGCGGTCCGAACCAAATGCAACGGTATTTTTCATGTACGCGATAGTTATACCGATTTTGACAATGTTCGGATTTATGGCTAATTTTCTAAACGCACTCGTCTTCATGCGTCCAAAGATGACACCGTCTGTGTTCACTTATTTGGCTGTCTTGTCCTGGGTTGATTGCCTATGCTGTCTCATAATTTTACTGACATCCCTATCAAGGAGTATTTTTTTTAACTCAATAAATTGGATACGTTTCGACTTTCAATGGCAGACTCCCCTATTTGGTATACTAACTGGAGGTGCAAACTGGATTCTAGCCGCAGTCACTTTGGATCGGATGATTTACTTGCGTCATGGACTGCCACAGAGTCCACCGAAGTTTTGTACACGTCCCATGGCGAAGAAGAACATTTGTGGAATAATGCTTATGTCGGCGATCCTTAATACTCCGTATTTTTTCATATTCGTTGTTCGAGAAGATGGAACCTTCTATACGACGAGTTTTTATTATACAAAGTGAGTACAAGTTTAGGATAAGGGTCGTAAATTATGGGTTATCGGGTACTGAATTGTGATAAGGAGATAATGAACATTTATGGCGCTCCATGTTACATTGATAACGAGGCGGGCATTCAGTTGGAAGAACCTCCTTCACGTTTAGGAGTTTAAATCCTCCAGAAGATTGCTACCTAGGATAATATTTACTGCAAGCTAAGTCATTGCACAGTGTACATCATTGTCAGCTGAGTGTTTAAGCTACTCAATAGCATTTTCTGGGTAGTACATACACATAACACTGCGAAACGTGTAGACATGCGAATAATAAAGCTAAAGCTCCCGACCCTTTGGAAAGCACAGACCCTTTCTATATATGACCTCAACACCGTTGAAGAAGCCAATGCTTTAATTCACCCACTTTTTTGAAAGGTTTTAGATATGAGTTTTTAAATACGACAGAGATTTACACTAAAGGAGTCTCTTTGGAGTAAAATCCTGCGAGAGACGCGGCGTAACCTTTGAATATGTAAGTGGAATTTATTTATACGCCACTTTTTTGAAAGGTTTTAGATATGAGTTATAAATATTCTTGAGAACAAATTTCGGTGTATGTAAAATACACAAAAGCTTAAAAAATATTTACTCTTAAAATAGTCGTTAAAATTATGGGGGGTTCCTTTTATAATCTCAAAGGGAGCGGTATCTGAAAAAGTTTGCTAGATGCTGCTTTAGCTTCCACTTTGCCGAGTAAAGTGTATAGGTTTTTGAAAGTAAATGAGAATTTGCCAACAGAGCACGCTTATAACAGAGACTCGAATTTTTTTCCGCCCAATTTCTAACTCCAAAATAAAATTCAAAAGAAGAATATTTAGAACAGTTACTGTCCATCCGTAACTGGCTGAATTATAACCTATCCTTTTCATTGAAGCATATTTATATTTTTTTTAATTTTTCCTAAAAATTGTTTCCACAATTTTTTAGAATTTCGTACCAAAGAACCAAAATCATCGAATTCCTTTAATTGGTGCATGATTTAGGCGTATGAGAAAGATGATTCGAATATGTTAAAACCCTTCCCTATACGAGTATCTTACTCTCACTCCACTCCGTTTCTATCATTTTCAAGTGGAACTACACCTGTCAGTCTATGACTACAAGCCAAGTTTCATTGAAATCCCACAAAATGACCTACGTATCGGGATATATGTACATTCACATATCATCCAACAAAAGGTGTCATTTTAAATTTTGCGCCATTGTTGAACTGTAAACATTCAACTATCATTGCAATGACTTTTGATAAATTAGGAGGTTATTAAATATAAATCGATACACACTCGCACAATGTGTTGAAGTAGTGAAAATTCACTACAAAAACGGGGAAAATATCACGAAAACGTTTCGTAAAGTTCGCACTGCTTTTGATGACCAAAATCAAGCTCCTTCTCGCACAGCTATAGTGAATTTAATCGATAAATTTGAACGTCTCGGACAGGTTAGTGGTGTAAAGACTCCAACTCGTATTCGTCCGGCGAAGTCAGCTGAAAATATTGCCGCCGTAGTTGAGAGTGTGACTGAAAACCCAGGTGTGTCCATTTCAAGACGGTCACGGAAATTGAGCTAACTACTTTGCATCGCATTTTGCATAAAGATCTTGGCCTACATGCTTATAAGGTCCACTTGACACAGCAATTGACAACAAGATCATAATTTTTTACACAAAATTATTCTGGGTGATGAGGCTCATTTCCATTCGTCTGGGTACGTAAACAAACAAAACTGAAGCATCTGGGGATCCGAAAACCCAAAAGTAATAGTGGAACAACCTCTCCATCCACAACGAGTGACAGTTAAAATGCGGTACGGAACACTAACAGCGTGAGACTCTTCACTTCACTTCGCGCGATTTCATTTCCAGTCACTTATTTTTATTTCAAGTCACGTCATTTTTATGTTTCATTCATTCGCGCAGTTGAGCTAAATTATCGATATATTTTACACATGAGTGCCCTGAAAACTGGTATAAAAGAGAGGTTGTCCGGTACTTAACACGATTATGGGCAGGGCTGACAAATTTTAAGTCTAAGACAGAAGGAACGTATCTATTTAGGGCCACAAAACCTGTTACATAGACGGACATGGATCAAACAATTTCACTATTATATCTTTATTATTTCGCTATGTTACAAACTTTGCATTAAAATTAGGGTACACAAAAAATTACATACATACAAAATCGTCAAGTATCCGTTTGAGGACCCGTGTTAAAGCAAAGGCGATCAATTTGAATAAACCGCCTTTTTTTAAAATGCTTACGATTTAAGCAAATAAATTTTATAAATACTAATCCAAAATATTGTTGTTTAATTTTTATAACGTTTTGCACTTGTAACAGAACTTATGGCAGAACTAGGTACCTATTCACATATATCCTGATACGTAGATCATTTCATATAAAAACCGTCAAAATCAGATCGAGTGTGAGAGGGATGTGGGACAGGGTTTGAAAAATCTTTAAATCATCTTTGTTAGCCGCCTAAGTCAAGAACTCCTGAACGGGTTTCGATGAAAATTGTTAGTTTCACTTGAAATTGATCGTAATTGAATGAAGTAGGATCAAATGAAGATGGGGTGAGATATGGTGGGGTTTCTTTTCACCCCAAGTATTCGAATATTTTTCAAGAACTGTTTACGCCAGAGGATTTGCTATAATTTATTCCTCATAAATCTACTTTTTTTGCATTAATATTGTAGTTTCCGAAATAGTGGGGTTGGGCATCGCCCATGTCAGGGTTTTTGATTTTTTTTTTTTTTTTCACCCTATGTGGTTAAGCCTAACGTATTTATTCTTAGGTCAGATAAGCCTAATTTACTGTAAATGACATAGAAAATCCAATTTCTTACACTGAGACAAGTGAAACGTTGTTAGATTCGCCCTAGGTTCAGTTGACCTATCTCTGGATTACTGCATTAATACAAAAAAAGGTAGAGAAATAGGCCATTTAATTTTGTATTATTAGGAAGCGTAGGGGTAGAATGAAAAGTTTGGTGGGTTTTATTTTAAGGCCCATGCGTATGCCCATACAAAGCAGTTGCTCAGGAGTTTTATATTGAATTCGACCAATCCAATCCTATGGTCCGAACAAGATGTTTTCTTAGTCTGCCAGTCAGTTCTTTAGCAAGCATACGAGATTTGAAGGTTTTTCAGAACTTCTCATGTCCCGTAGGACGCCGTTCCGAGTATCTGCTTTGCGATAAAATTCCACATCTTTCCCTCCCAATTTCTGTACTCTCATAATATATGGAAAATGGTATTATCTAGCTCTCAGAGTAACATATTAGTCAATTTGATAAAGTTGCAATTCGTTGTCTTTTATTTAGTCTAGTAATAAAATTAAAGAGTCTCTTAATTTTTAGTATGATTTGTAAATGACACTGGTTCATTATACCCTACCCATAGGGTATATTAATTTTGGTTATAATCCGGAGTAGAAGTATCACAATCCTCTCACTTTACTGTATCCCTACTGGTCTGCCTGTGGGGTTTGCCTTTGTGGCTTCAGGAAGTGCCGGCAGGCTTCTCGGTTTCGGATCACTTCGTCACTGAGGCCAATTAAATGCTGGTGTTTTTTCATTTGTGCGCTGTGGGGGGCGCTGCTGTGGTATTTTTAACCCGTCCCTGCACGGGGAATACATAGAAAAATAATAACGGTAGTATATATATATTTGTGACCAGCATCAAAAGTTGTATCGATCCAACCATTTCCGTACGTCCGTCCACCCGTATAAGCATATAACCACTTTTAGGCCTTAAATTTTGAGCAAGGAAGATTAAATTATGCACTTAAAAATATAGCCTTAACGAAATATACAAACGTTCATATTCTCTACAATTCGCCCATTTAATATATCATATAATGCCACGCCAACGGAATAGGCTATCATGAGATCCGTTCCAGATGGAATATAACTTTTCTGTATTCTTTTTTATTGTTTTACTTCTTTTATATAAAAATCAGAGTCCATCTGCGTCCTTTAAGCCGCAATATATTAGCAACCATTTTCATAACAGTTACTCGGCTCGGTTGGTTTCTAACTTCACTGATGCAATTTGTTGCCAGACATCCTAGCTTCCTACTAAGGTACCAGATTATGATTGCAGATGCTAACCATGGCTTCCGATTCGTGTCCTTGCACTAGTTGCTATCACTGTGAAACGCATTACTAGTGTGGCCTTGCGTCGTAATAAAGCGTATAAGAGTTGCTTTTTGCACACTATGCATACCCGTACCGTACAATATACAAATATACCAATCACTCCTGAATGACAATACATTTCTGACATAATTTCGACAGCTATCACAGATAGACAGCAGAACCGCCTCGTGTCTAACCATTTTAATGACGACATTGTAATCGGGAAACGTAAAGATAAGAGCAAACGTCGATTATTATCAGTATACAACATTTAGTGGTGGGAACTATCGAATAAAAACTATAGACTTATTCGATAATCGAAATATTTATTCATTTGATTCATAACGATACTAATGGTGTGTTCAACTACCGTATACTGTCTTTTCTGTACAGCTTCTCCTATATATTTAAGTATCTCCTCAAATATACTTACGAGTACTATCTGGATTGACTAGCCAAATTTAAAGGTGCATACCGGAAAAACCACTCAACCATTGACCGGTATGTAAACTTTCGTAACTTATACAAATCCATTTAAATCGGAAGGGAAAGCTTTACGCATTCTTCTTTGATGTTAAGACTGCATTTAACAGCATCAACAGAGAAGTCCTGTTTAATAAACTCGCCGGTGAAGGAATCTCATCGAAAATGCTTTCTGTCATTAAATCACTCTATCGAGACGCTGCTGCATTTATTTGGGATGGAAAGACTTTAATCGAGTTCTTCCCTCTCCCTGCTGTATGTTGAGTGTTTTTTGTAGCTACCTGGATCAGCTAAAAATCAACGTCCTAATGTAGACGATGTGGTGCTCCCTGGTGAAAATGATATATTTGTTGTAATTGTGGCCATAGGGCTGCTAGGAAGACACCCCTTCATAGGCCTTCCCAACCACTCTGAAGCTGCATTTGGCATACGTGCATAGTCCCACACAATAGCATTAAAATATAATAATAATATAATATTAAATAGCAATAGTATTCTGTTTGAAGCAATCAATCGCAGAAATATGTGCTTAAAACTTTTCCACAATGGTGCAAAAGAGTTTAGTTTCGATACAGTAAAGTGCGAATGGGAATTTCCTCATAAGGTGCTCCTATTTAAGCTTAAAGAAAAACACTGGGCTGAATTTACCAGTCGTGCTCTGCAACCTCTAGTCCACGACATGTTTCCAACTACTTTAATGACAAAAATCCCCGAGACATGATCAGCTTAAAATTCTATAACAAATGGATGAAAACTGCGTAGGTATGCAGTTTTCTAAAATGACCGACTTTACCCCGAAATCATGATTGAATGCGAATATCTCGAAAATGGTATGTCAACGAGCAAAATCATTACAATAAAAATTATTAATTTAAAGTTTTCTACAAGACGAATGCCGAATTTTTTTTAAGTTTTCGGAAATTGTAAGTGCTCAATCTTCCAAGATGTGCGACTTTACCCCGAAATTAATGGAAATCGTATTTGAGCGACAGCATCTCGAAAATGATGCGTCTACTACTAGTAAAAAAAATTATTAAAATCGAAATTTTTTGTTATAAAATTCTCGACAAGGTGTATGGCGATATGTCTCATGACAAACTTGAAAAATTTAATGAAAAAAAGGAAATCCTCATTTTTAAGTTTTTGTCTATTTTAACAGGCACACTTGATTACTCTCACCTGCAAAAATAAAAAAAAAAAACGAATAATAAAATGACAAAACCAACAGCAGTATGACGATGTGAGAAGAACGACTCCTATTTCCTCAAATCGTGAAAATAGTATTGTAGGAAAAATCACGACTTTCTACTTTTCCTTCCAGCTTAAATGAGCCCGGCAAAATTCCAATCTACGACCTTTATGACGGTGTTCACACTGGACTGACGGACTGGATTTTTTTGACATTTCGTGTTCAGACTGATAGTCCTGTCTGAACACTTTCGCAGATTCTTTTTGACATATTAATTGTTTTCGTTTCTTTTTTTTTTGTGCTTACTTCGCAAATTTGAACAAATTTAATTAAACAATGAGTGATAGCAGTGATAGTTAAAATACGGAATTATTTATTTTTTTATTTACTCTTTTGTTACACTTTTGTCGAGTAACAACCGATTAACATTTTCCAACGTCAGAAAAAATCCAAACATTTCGAAAAACCTAAAAATCCGGTTTGACGTAAATTATCAACTCTCCACTTCCCCCTTTGCCAGTAAACGTAAAAAAAATCCAGTCTGTCAGTCCTGTGTCAACACCCTCCATGGCGCTAAGGTAAATGTGGCTCTTTCTTCAGTTTTTGCCGTCGGAGATGTGAACACTGTTCACTGTTCAATCACTCTACGAACAGTCCGGATACTGGCGGAAGTTTCATCTTTCTCCTTTATTTTGCGAGCGGACGTAGCAGAATTTGAAGCTTCGTGTGAAATGGACCTAAGTTCTTGTTCTGTTGTCGCTCTTGATGTGCGGCCTATTCGGTTTTTTCTAAAATTTTATGAATCTTTTAGAAAATTGTTGACCGTCCAAGGATCTCGACCAATTTTTTTTAAGTAATTTCTCAGTTGGAATAATTTTCTTGCTTAAATGCAAGAATTTTGCCAATTTCTAAATTAGTTAGTGATTTACTATAACCCACTTAGAATGCAACAAAATAACAAATAATTTTAATAAACAAAAAGGGGCAATAAAACAGAACAAAATTCTATTACAGTGGGTTGCCAAATTAATAGGGACAGTCATGGATTTTGAGAAAATTGTATGTATATTGATAAATAGGTATTTTTTATTAAGATTGGTTATTATACATCAAAATAAGTAGTGAAATAATATTTTTTAAACTAATAATCTTTCAAAAAAACTCTTAATCAAAAGGAACTAAAAAAAATACAAAAAATCAGCATTTTGTTACGTTTCCTTTTGCCTCAATAACTGCTTGAATACGTCTCGGCATGCTTTCAATGCACTTTTTAGCGCATTCTTTAATTGCAGGGCAGCGGTGCCAGATCTCTATTAGCTTTTCTATAAGTCTTACTTTCGTTGTGATAACTTCTTTGGCAATTTCCCTTTTAGTGATCTCCCATAGGTTTTCTATGGGGTTCAAACACCCGAAATACCCGCTATTTGTCTTTGGGAATGACTCGAATGAACTAATAAAGTTCTTATTTCCATTTTTTTTTCTTGGAATGATATCCATTCCTCGACCCATTTTGTATCGCCTAAAACCATTAAAAAATTATTTTCTTTTTTTTTCTAAAAAGCTTTATTTTAAACATAATAAAGAACATTACTTACGTTTTAATTAAAAGAAGTTCAAACAATATCCACAATTTTCAAAAAAAAAACACTTTTAAAATTCACATAATATCCAGAAATAATTTTCAAAACAAGCACCTTTAAGAATAAAATAGGGTTTTCCCCGAATAAAACCATTTTGAATACCCGCTGACAGCTAAAAATAACCGTTAAACAAGTAGGCTGTGAAATAAAAATCACCACGTACACTTAGAACCAAAACAAAAGCTGAGAAAAACACTTAAACATGAAAATTAATGAAAATTTACAATATCCCTATTAATTTGGCAACCCACTGTAACTTTTAATGGTCTTGCACTTTGAATGTTATAAACATAGTGATGAGGGTACCAACTCCCTGTTATGAGTAAAGGAGGCATGCAACAGAGGGATTTCCCCTTTTACTTCAGTAAAATTTGTTCAAGTTTATCATCAGGTAGTAGAGGAAAAGTGAAAACAGCTTTAAAAATGGATCCGAACAAATATTACCGCTGCATTATGATTTAAGTTGAAATTTAAAATGAGGGTAATCAAATGGCCGGTAATGTTTATGGTGATTTTGAATTCTAATTTCAATCGTACATTATTTCCTTCCCTCAAAAGCGTATCTACCTACTTTTTTTAATAAAAATAAATATAAATTTTGCCACAATAAAGAATAGGTCTGGGCTCAATAAATAAGCACTCTTCGGCCAATGCCGTAATGATTTGAGTCTTTCGTTAGCAGCTACCTAATTTGATCTAGACTACATAATTTTCGCCTCTGCTTCCTTAGATTCTATGAACTCCATAATTGGATCTCCTTCACTGTGCTCTGCATTGTACCCGGCATCTTTCTATTGGTGGGAAATACAGTTGTCATCATTATATTCCGCCGATGGGTAAAGAAATGCAAGAACATGAATTCTGAAACTACTACTAATTGTTCAGACTTACGAAATCGCCATCGGGTATGTATTCATGGTTTTATTCCTTTCATTCGAAATTTCAATAAACCCTTCTTTGCAGCACCAAACAAAACTGACAATAACGGTAATAATTGTAGTTTTTTTGTATCTGGTTGGAGAGTTGCCTGCTCATATTACTTCAAGGAAAAGCGCACTCAATCTGCTCTATGGTGGAGATGCAACGAAAATTCGCTTCCAAACTGTTGAGGAATTTGAAGTGGTGTTCCTAACTTTGAATGCTCTACAACTGAGTTTCAACATCATTGTATATTCCGTAGTCAATCCATCGTTTATGACGGAATTTTTCATTTTCCTTCGCGAAGCCTCAGACATTTGCTTTCTTATAATGGGTATCACTGCGATTAACAAATGTTGGAAGAAGATCAGAAATAAATATCAGCAAGATGCATCTGAAGAGAGTGGAGTGGTAGAGGACTGTGAAAATCGGGCTTCTGTCTCTTACTACAATGAAACATTTAACAATGAAAGGGACTTTAACGTGAAATTAGAGATTATGATTACTAGTGAAATTTGGGTTGAGGACGTGCGTCGAAAATGGAAGTCGTGCTTCGATTTGAGACTGCTGGGACTGGAATACGAGGATTGGTCAAAAAGTGGAAGAATTATTCAAAGGCATTCGATGTCGTTTTAGGACATTGGAATAACTGTGATTGTAAATAATAAATTTTAATGAAATGGATTTAGTATTGTTTTAATTATTTCAGAAGGGTAATAAATTTGTTCCGAATACCTCTCATGCACAAGGTCAGCCAAATGAACTCCGATCAGTGATATGTTGACACGAACGACACAGACGTATCCAGAGTATCGATTTCACAAAATGCCGCCAAGCTCAACTTTGATCTTAGTAGTGATATGTACACACATATGTATATCTTTTGTGGGGTGTGATGCCTTGCAGATTTCAATCTGATTTGGAAGCATACAACTGTCGAATGCAGGGTTAAATACCATGGTTTACCAATTAAGAAAGCATTGCTAGACAGATGATCTGACTAACCAGGTTGGGGGTTATCCGTCGGGGTACTTGGCCTACCAAATGAAAAAAATATAGTACTACCGCCACAAGTATATGGATTATTTTACTACAAACGAAACGTATGAACTCTTAACGAACACCTAGAGAAAACCTTACACTGCTACAAAACAGACCAGAGGTCATAAGAAAGATGAAAAACGTCAGAAACATCGGTTAAAATGAAAAATAGAAGTACTGCCAAGCTGATCGGTATTATTTCTGTTAATTCGTGACTTAGTTATTAGAGCCAAAAATTAATGTTATGAATAAACATGTTTTTATGTCTGAATTAACTCATTTGTGGTGAATTGCTTAAATTGTTTATAGTAACCTGTTTAAGGAAATCTAATGGATAAGACTGTTTGTGTTCAAACAAACTAATTTGTTTTATTAAAAGTAATTGTTAAATTGTATTCGGTTAATAACAGTTATAGTGTGCATTTATCTCTGATTGTTAATTGTAATTTGTAATTGCAAAATATAATTTGACGTTTTTTATTATACTGTATATATTATTATTATTTTTTGTCTTTGTATTATATATTTTATATTAAGTTTGTAACGTATAGAAATAATAGCGATAGACCTCAAAAGCGTATTTATATACATACCTATGATCAGCTAAGTTAATCTGGCCATGCTCGTCTGCCTATCGGTCTGACCGTCTGTATGTCACAAGTTTCTGGGCCTTACATTTTGAGCTAGGAAGAAGAAATTAGGTATATAAGCTTTTCAGAACCCGAGGCAGTAAAGGTTTTTAAAATCAGATACGCCCACATACAAAATATATAAACGTTGACGTTTTCTGCAATTCATCCATACGTTGCATACACTACCTGTTGGTGGCGTTTTCTTCAAAAAAACCTAATATTGCTTTTTTAAAAGCTACTTCCTAGACAGATATCAAATAGTTACAGCCACGCCCACTTTCTTATGAGAAGCTATAAAATTAGATCTTCTGATAAAATCTCTTATAAGTTGCGGAAGTAAACTCTGAATAGAAAGGTACGCATATCATTGAAATTGAATTGCAAATTTCAGAACGCCATGCCCACTTTATTAAGAGGATGATTAAAAGATGATTGATAAACGATCCGTTCAGATGGATTATAACATTCCTGCAGGTTTATTTATTTTTTATTTTTTTTGCTTAAATGTCAAAAGCTCTTCCAAAAATTGTTTGTACTCATCTGTTCCATAATATTTTATTCTATTATTATGTTTTTCATTTTTGGAACTGATAAAGCATTAGGTGTTATACAAAAAACTCAAACAAAAATAAACAAACTGAGACAATGATGCAAACAAACATGTTAGTCGCACTACATACTTAAGTCCGTACGTTGGAAAATAATACAGTATTGCAGAATTTTCATGATTTGGAAACAGAATTTTAGATTTACAGAATTCTGAATTTAAAGATTTTTAACACATTAATTGCCATGGCTATCATATTTGATAGGCAGTGATGTTTCCGTTGCGGCCGTGGCTATCAATTATAATAGCCACATGTGCGGTGATATTATGCCGTGACATTTAAAATTGATATCCACTAAGAACAAAATTCAATATAAAACAAAAAGTCTGGCACCCCGGGTAGTGCTAAGTAATCTTGGATTCAGATGTTTGTGATAGGTTTACATTTTATAGCTTCTTACTTTAGGAAACAATAATAAGCATGAAAATTAGAAAACAAAACTTTTTAATACAATAATAAAAATTCAATTTACAAAAATATGTTTTAATTTTGCAGGAAAAGTGTTAATGAATAACATTGAAACATTCCCGGCACATTTGGGGTTGATTTGGGCAATCTTCACAAAAAGTACTAGTTTGCCTTGATTCTTTCCGAGCAAAAAAAAAAAAAGATTCTGTTGTAGCAAACACTGCAATTTGTGCTAATTTTATTTCCAGAATCATTTAATCTATCCGTCAAGTGATGAACTTTGGCACGGCTATGTTCTGCTCGGGTCGAACCTGTTATTGTAAACTAGAATTGCTTCAGGCTTGAATAACGACCTCTGAGTCTGTCGTCTTGGCCTAGGAGCTGCAGGTCGATTTGAGCTGGTGGAGGGGTGAGTACTTATTTGTGATGTTCTTCTATTTGAAATTGGCAATAAAACTGGATCGTGTTTTGTAGAGAGCATACGAACATCCCTTGTGTCCTTCCACTTCAAAACGACGATTCCGTCATCATCGTCCCGCGAAGCAATTTCGGCCTTTTGTACCTTCTTCTACAAAATGAATTGAGCGCGAAATGGCGGCTTTATAAATCAAGATGTCTAACTAGCTTGCAGTATGTGCTTCTGTCATTTCACTCACTACTCGTATTAGGCTGCAGTTAGTATTTGTGCCATTTTACTGTTACACTGCGTTCAACACACGATACTTACACTCAGTGCAGATCGGATACTTTGTTTGATGTTTTGATTTACAAAGACCACATTTTCGCTCCATAAACTTTTTAAAACATGTTTCAATTTCTAACTGGTTTATAATCTAGGTTTTTTAAAATTCACAGCAGCTTACAAGTCAAGAATAATTTATAATGAGCAAAAAAAAACTCTTTCACAAACTGAATCTCCTGGCTATCAAATATGATAGCCATACAAGTAGATAGAAGTCTAAATCTCGTACGGGGCCGTGACTATCATATATGATAGCCAGGGGAAAATCCTTCCAAGGACCTTCTTAATTAATAAAAATACATCTAGATACCTAAAATGTACTTTAATCCAAAGAAAACACAAATATAGGGAAAAAAACTGGTTGGCCCCTAAAACTACTTTTCGAAAATTACCCCGGCAGTCAATGTGTTAAAACATAAAATTTGGCTGTGCTTTACAATACGAAACAATCGAAGTGTATATTTCTTTTTTAAGGAGAGTTCTGACCCAGAGCTAAGCGAGCCACCCACCCAAACTTTAACTACATCAGGCTGTCATACTATCGATTTTTCACGTAAGGAAAGGTGGTGCCCTCAAAAATGTAATACTGGAATTTCAAGTCCTCACCACTAGAAAAGGGAGCCCATTAAAACTGTGTTTGATGTTTTTTGATGTCCAAAAATCAATTGATTCTACGTATCCATTGATTTTTGCTTTTCTGCCTATTCTATTATATCTCCAAAAATGTTATTCGTTTCACTGGTATGACGTAAACTTTAATTGTTTATAAAATTGTTAATAATATTTTTCTAACCAAATAACTTTTATTTTGGTTTCTTTTTAGACAATTTCACATTTATAAAAAAAAAAGCATGGATTTCGATTCATATGCATGTTAACGTATTGGAAAGCATAACCCCTACTAGTACGTAACTTTATTCTGTTTGTTTTTGATTTTGTTTTTAAACCGTTATCAAAAGGATCCATTTTTATAATATCTCTTAAATATTACCAAGTTTTCACTTAAAGGGAGATCTGACCAATTGAACTATTACTATTCTCAGAAAAATGCTTGCTTTCACATATTAAAATTTCATATAAATCGGACGTGTTCTAAAAAAAATTAGTATAAGGGTATTCATATCCTCTTTAACACGTGCAAATTATAAAAAAAAAAAAAAAAAAATATAAATCGGAAAATATTTCCATTTCTAAATAAAAACCATTAAAACTTATATTTTTTTAATTTTAACACCCTGTAAAGAAATAAAATTATGTCCATTTATGTTAAATTGGATACACTTAGCACTTAGTTAATAAGGAAGAAAACATGCATTTTACTAGTCAAATCCGAAAACTTTAAAAAAATTTAAAAAATACAACAACAAATTTCCTATCCAAAATTTTTAAATGGTACATATATCTTAGAATAAGCCATTATAAGTAAAAAAAAATAATTTTAAGTGAAAAGTCGATTTCCTATATTGGAAACCATCAGCCGCTAAAAACAAATCAAAAACAAGATCAATTAACTCGTAAATGAAATTATTCCAAATTAAATTTGGATGATTTTTGGTAATTATTTCGAAAAGCTAACTATATATCCAGCAGTGGGTAAGTGGAGCGTTTCGCGCTATTAATTTATTAAATTCCACTTTCCGGAGTCGCTCCATCACATATTAAAATTTCATATAAATCGGAAAATATTTCCATTTTAAAAACCATTAAAACTTATAATTTTTTAATTTTAACACCCTGTAAAGAAATAAAATTATGTACATTTATGTTAAATTGGATACACTTAGCACTACAAGTCAGCTAAACACCCTTTTGTTGAGTTAATAAATAAGAAAACATGAATTTTAGCAGTCAAAACCGAAAACTTTAAAACATTTAAAAAAAATACAACAACAAATTTCGCCTCCAAAATTTTTACATGGTATATCTTGGAATAAGCCATTATAAGTAAAAAAAAAAAAAATTAAGTAAAAAGTCGATTTCCTATATTGGAAACCTCAGCCATATATTTTATGGTACCATTTTTCGTTTCGTTGAAATTTTCGGAAAAATTTTCTCAAATTTTCATCGTTGATGGTTCCATTGTGAAATGTCTGCTTCATTCATTTTGATTCCACCCTAAGTAACGTATACCACTTTTATAACAGTCTCTCAACTGTCATTTTGACATTATCCCTTTTAGTATTTGATAAGAGCACAAAAATAAATTTTAATCGATTGGACTTACTTTTCTGCGATGAAAGAAGGATTACACTTAAATATTAAAGAAAATAAATAAATCATTAAGAAACTGACAAAAGCAAACTCAAAAAATATTCTATGGATGCGATTCGTGTTAACAAATTGGCGAGTGAACAACACCAGAAAAAAATGGAGCAACTTTCGGGAGTTATGATAATCATCATTATTGGTGGCGGAGTACTGACCTTTGTTATGCTTTTTATATTTGCAAAAAGGCAAATTATGCGGTTCACACTGAGATCTAGGCGTGGACCTCATGTTCCTGTGGGTAATGATGCAAAGAAGGTAAGCAATGGGGATCTTCCAGAAGGTGAATACGTTTCTTTAACTTTTTGGTGTTTCGTAGAGCATTCGACGAGAGATTGAGCGACGCATTGATTGTATTCAGAAAATCGCCCATGAACCTAAGCTTCTGTGGGATGATGATAAGTATATTCTCAAACCAGACCAACCCTTGCCACCGTACTACTATCGAATGCAAGCTGTCGATGACATCAAAATTCTTGGTAAGTTAACGAATCGGTTGCGTCTTTCTTATCAGAAATAATTCCAATTTTTAGAGAAAGAAATTGCCAAAAGCGATGGAAGTGTTCGTCATCCCTATGACAGTCTGCGGGCATTCCTCCTCACAACTCTCGCGTCGACTTCATTGAATGGTTCTGGCCAACGGTTGATTCATCAATTCTGTGATATGTACGAACATGCGCGTCACGATCCGAACGACTTCGGAAGCGAAGAATATGAAGCCTATCACCGGCTGCTTCTCAAGCTACTCGATGCGTATGTTGAACCCTAAATCACAACGAATGTAATTTGTAAGTGTTCCTCCCTTTCAGTGCGAAACAATTGAAATCCTTTTCAAATAGCCGTAAGACATCGCCCTCTCGAACACCGAAGAAGCAAACAAAAATGCATTCACTTCTGGATCCTTCACGATTGCGTCCGCCTCCACTGAACACGGACCCAAACTCGCCTGTGGTGGGTGAACTAAGCGGCCACCATTCTAAAGTCAATCTCACACTCGGCTTACAACAGCATCACATTCAAGATCAAGACCAAGAACGCGAGAACGTACGTAATCGTATCAAGACCCCTCCCATGGGTGATGAGAATGAAATCCTTAGTGTATCAACATACCACGAGAACAGTTCGAGCGTTGTATGATTCCGGTTGAGGCAGATTTTACTGCGCATCTCCTATTCGTTTGCATCCCGGATACCAAAGTGGAAAGCGTAGTTCCATTAGGAGCTGTGTGCTGCGTGACTTTGATCATGATTGAAGTAGTCGGGCGGATATAAATTTAAATTTACTTTTAACGCAATTAATGTTAAGAATAAGTATAGCAGAATATTTAACAATTAGTAAATAAAACCCATGAAAGATACTCTACAAGGTATTTCCTACTCCCCTAGGGGAAACAAATTTGTAGCCCTAATCGACAGAATAACGCAAAGCAAATTCATTTAAAAGGTCAATAAAAAGCAGGAATCTACAAAACAAACAAAGGCATCCGAAGAGTTTTTACTCTTCTCAAATTGTAAGTAAAATGCACAACTCAATCCCGGGAAACCCATCAAAAGTATAAGATGGAAATTGGTTTTTGCTACAAAAAGGGTTGTTTCTAAAAAAATCTATCGACACTGGTGTTGAAAAGTATTCGACACTATTTTGAATGAAAGCCTTAGTCTTACCACTATTAACACACATTACATCTTCTTATTAGGATTATGACCTACTTATTACATCTTATTATTATCTCTAAGCTATCTCAATGTCCTTGTTAAGTAACCTATATTATTTTGTTAACTAAATTTTTTTTTTACTACGTTTCTAAAATCACTGATACCTACAGTGGAAAAAGTGAAACATAGGTGGACACACATGGACCTTAACAGATTGAAGTTACAGCTAAGATACCGGAGAGGTAACATTTACAAATTCATAAACGCCGTCACCGGACAGTGCGTCATTGGCACACATGCTTAGAGACTGATTTGAGGAGCAGGAGGCGACTATTATTTACTTCCTTTCCATTGCTCATATCAGCAAAGCTGCTATCTGAACGAAACTTGCACTGTAAAAATCAATGACTTCATGAAAAAGAGTAGATGGTTCCATTAGTATAGAGAAATTGTAATCCTAGCTCCATAGTGGTATCGCAATGAACCTATGTTAGTCTATCCCTTTCCCTCCTGAGTTGTTAAAAATATTTTTTTTTTATATAAATTTGTTTTTTTTTAGTCTTTAGTAATTCAAAAGCACAAAAATATATGAAATTTAAATTTTTTTTCAACGATGTCCTGAAAAAAGGACAGTCACATTTGTGAGCTTCAGGAGTCTGCCAATACCAAAAAGGGCCTTAAATTAAAAAATGAAACCAAAGCTCACAATTGTGAGCCCGTGGAGGGAAAGGGCTAAGCGCATTTTCTCGAGGATCACTTTCTTGTGTAATGGAAATATGATCAGATACTTTTATCTTAAATATTTCAATTATGTTCTGCGAACTTTTGTAGTGTTTAAAATAATGACAATATGACATACTTTTTAATTTTGAATTTGCTTTTATTTGGTCTACTATTTAAAATTCCGAGATCGCTCTGATTTTTTCCCGGGATTGTCAAAAAACCCCTTCGGACCTAACAGGCGGACATGTTTATTGGAGGAGCTCAGCTGGAATGTCCGATGGTGTGTGGAATTATCGAACCTCATCAGGAGTGAGCATGTTGAGTCCATCATACCAGAGACTATATCATAAAGGGTGTCCCAAAATTTACACAAGAAGTAATATTGATAGAAAACACAGGTTCTTAATTAAAAATTGTAAATGTTTTATCGATTCATAATGGAATTGCCTCCACGGCTTTGCTGGCACATACGCACACTTTTCTCGAAAGTTTCCATGACCGTTTGCATAAATTTCGTTGACAAAAGCTCAATTTGCTCCTTCAAGGCGTGGGTGGTGGTAGGCTTGTTGGCATAAACCTTAGACTTAAAAAAAACCGTAAAGAAAAACGTCTGATTACCAAAACGGGGAATTACACGGCCAGGATGTGACTCATGCAGTAATTGAACTGTCTCGGGCTCGGGCACCGTCTTGTTGAAACGACAAGTCGTCCACATTCATATTGTAACATCGTCTAAAAGTATGCAACAATAATGTAGAATAATAACTACGCTCCTGCAGCCCATTCCAAACTGTACTTTCATTCGAGGTTCGCAATAGCTGACAACGCCACGGATAAAGAGAGAATTATAACTGGAAGAAATGATTGTCATCTTGGAATTATTTCCAGTGGTCGAAGAATTTGCTAGAAGTTTCTGGCTATCTGAAACTTCTGCTATATAAGGACAGATGGCGATCAATAAAGAGGACAGTAGTTTTTAAACTGTGGCGAGGAGATTAGAAAAGTGTGCAGTGGGCGAAGTTGTAATTCTGTGATAAATTGAAAGTTGAGATTTAAGAAGAAGAAGTAATTAGTTTGGATTTGTGAATTAAGTAATTGAAAGGAGATAAAGTGATTTGAGAGGAAAGAGACCTTGTAAGAAAAGAATTTGCGAAGAATAGTATAGCGTGAACTTGAATTGTTCTATAGACTAGAAAATAAAGAAATAAATTTCACAGAATATCGTTTTATCTACTCGAGCCGTAGCCTGCATATTACATTGGTGTCAGAAGCTGGGATAAAACTTATTCTGTGAATAACTATTTCCGTGGTGTGAAATTGCACAAGAAAAAAAAAAAAAAAAAACGATTTCTGCGTTGAGTTAATTAGTTGCGCAAAATGGGTCGCAAATTGGGAAAACTAACTATAATTCAACTAAAGGCAGAACTCAGTAAGCGGAATCTCGACACAACTGGGGGAAAAGATGCCCTACTGATTCGTCTGGAAGAAGCAGTAACGCAGGAAGGTGAAAATCCGCATGACATAGAGTTTGACGTGGAAGAGGAACCAGCAAGTACAGTAGCCGACCCGGGTATAACAAGTCTGCTCCTGCAACTTAAGTTAGTCATGGACGAACAAAAGAAAGCAATAGAAGATCAAAGTCATAAGCTCGATGACCAAAAGAATTCTATAGAACTTAAGCTGGATGAACAAAAGAAAGCAATGGATGAACAAAAGAAAGCGATGGACGAACAAAAGAAAGCAATGGGCGACCAAAGGAATTCTCTAGAACTTAAGTTGGATGAACAAAAGAAAGCAATGGATGAACAAAAGAAAGCAATGGACGAACAAAAGAAAGCAATGGACGAACAAAAGAATTATCTAGATGCTCTGGAAAGTAAACTTGATGAGCAAAACAAGAACTTGGAATCCAAATTCGAAGTGATCGAAGAGAAAATCGAGAAGGTAGAGACGCAACTCGAAAAAGTCGAAACTAGATTCGATGAAAACTTTGAGAAGCATGAAACTCAGTTCGGGAAAATAGAGACTCAGTTCGAAAAAGTAGAAAAACAAGTCGAAAATCTTACTAAGGAACTCAGCAACGTGAAGAGACAGAAAGCACGGGAATATTCCACCGACGGTCTGAGAAGAAAGGAGATGCAGCCTCCTATCTTCGATGGTCAAACATCATGGCCAATTTATAAAAGGCAATTCGAAGCGGCCGCAATGACCAATAGCTGGGACGATGAAGAGAAGTCCATTGCACTCACACTTGCACTGAGGGGTCCAGCTGCGGAGCTCTTGCAGACCATCCCGGAAGATAAACAGCAGAACTACGACTCTCTGGTTCAGGCTATCGAAATGCGGTTTGGGGATGAACACATGCAGCAGGTGTACAGGGTTCAGCTGCGTAGTCGAGTCCAGAAAAGGGGGGAAACGCTCCAACAGTTGCAAGCGGATATAGAACGACCAGCCCATCTTTCATACCCTAAAGCCGGTGAGGAGCTTATCAACGAAATGGCGGTGGAAGCTTTTATTCAGGCCATAGAGGACAGACAACTGCAAATGGCTGTAAGGATGGCTGAAAAGCGAACACTCCCCGAGGCATTGGCATTCGCTTTGTCAATGAAGGCTGCGGACCAAGCATACCAGGGAATACACCGTGTCAGGGAGATGTCCGTCGTGGAATGCTCATGCCAGAGAACAGCCGTCATGGATGAAGACAGAGCTCGCGGAAGTCAAATCCGTTGCTGGAATTGCAACCAAACCGGACACCTACAACGACAGTGCAGAAGTGCACCTAGACGAGGAAATTGTCCACATTGCGGAAGTAGGAGAAGCAGAGAGGAAGCATCTGGAGGTGATAACATCCATCCTGTCAGTCAGACTTCCCAAAACCAGCAGTCGGGAAATGCGTAAGGACCAACTTCGCGGGGCAGAAGTTGGTTACTGGAATCGAGGCCCCCAGGACCACCATTCAAGTTTCGCAAACCAAACGGGATAACAAGAGCCTGACAGTGGAGGCACTAATCAACAAGAAGAAGTGCGTAGCCACCATCGACACAGGTGCCACTGCCTCCATTGTAAGAAGAGATATCGTCAAAAGCTCCTGGCTGCACAACACCAACAGCTACTGCCTGAAGACTGCAATAGGGGAAATGGCGAAGGTATTTGGAGAAGTTCGTCTTACGCTTACTCTGGCAGGACTGACGTTCTCCCATGCGTTTCTGGTGGCAGACATATGCGACGAGTGCATCATCGGAATAGACTTCATGAAAGCAAATGAAGTAATCTTGGACATCGGGATGCAAGTACTGAGGTATCGAAATGTGGAGATTCCGATGGTGTACGGAAACGAGAATGCCGTAACTCTCAGGACAGTCATCAGCAAAGACGAAGTTTTACCGCCGTCTTCAGAGACAATCATTTGGACGAAGCTGGAAGGTGATCTTGGGAGCCACCGATTCTACATAGTAGAACCAGACCCGGAGAAGAATTTTCAAGACTACATCGTGGGAAAGACGTTAGTCGAACCAAAGAACACCATGGTTCCAGTGAGAGTTTTGAACGCAAGACCACACACTGTCAAACTAAGGCGAGGGGAGGTGACTGGAAAATGCACGCCGATTACCGCCGTCGCAACAATATCTGAACGTGGTCCTCCAAAACCTCTCCCATCACCTTGGACAGCGGAAACGAGAGAGACGATTCTCCAGTCCAGTGAGCTGAATCAGGAGCAGCGAACTATGGCAGAGAATCTTATCAATGAGTACGCTGATGTATTTGCCTCACAGGACGGAGAATACGGCCGAACACACCTGGTACAACATCGAATAGACACTGGTGATACTAGACCAATTCGTCAGCCTGCTAGGCGCCTTCCATTGGCAAAGCAGACAGAAGTTGCAGAGATGGTGTCGGCAATGGAGAAAGAAGGTCTGATTGAAAGTTCCAAAAGTCCGTGGGCATCACCGGTTGTACTGGTTAAGAAGAAAGATGGCAGCACGCGGTTCTGCGTGGACTATCGGCAGCTCAATTACGTCACCAAGAAAGACAGCTACCCTCTGCCACGGATTGACGACACGCTAGACACACTATCAGGAGCCCGATGGTTTTCCACTCTCGACTTGAAGAGTGGCTACTGGCAGGTACAGATCCATCCAGAAGACCGGGAGAAAACCGCCTTCACCGCAGGAAATGGGCTATGGCAATTCACGGTAATGCCATTCGGGCTGTGCAATGCTCCGGCGACTTTCGAGCGATTGATGGAATGTGTCCTGCAAGGGTTAACATGGAAAACCTGTTTGGTATACTTGGATGATGTCATCGTCGTAGGAAAATCGTTTGCGCAACACCGAGACAATCTAAGGGATGTGTTTCAAAGGCTTCGAAGTGCCCACCTGAAGCTCAACCCCAAGAAGTGCGCCCTGTTTAGAGCGGAAGTCAAGTACTTGGGGCACATAATTTCAGCGAAAGGAGTGAGAACCGATCCAGAGAAGGTCGAAGCGGTGAAAAACTGGCCAGTCCCCAAGGATAAACACCAACTAAGGAGCTTCCTGGGCCTAGCCACCTACTACAGACGGTTCGTGAAGGATTTTGCCGGGATCGCAAAGAACCTGCACCAGTTGACGGAAAAGGGAAAACAATTCAAATGGACAATTGAGTGCGAGAAGAGCTTCAATGCACTTAAACAACGGCTATGCGATGCCCCGATACTGGCTTACCCCACTCCCGGGGAAACGTTCATTGTGGATGCAGATGCTAGTAATGTTGGGGTAGGAGCCGTACTCTCCCAGGTGCATGACGGCCAAGAGAAGGTGGTTGCGTACTTCAGCAAGGTGCTCTCTAAGCCAGAAAGGAACTACTGCGTGACAAGGAGAGAACTTCTAGCTTTGATCTTGGCTACGAAGCATTTTCACAAATACCTCTACGGGAGGAAGTTCGTTCTTCGCACAGACCATGCAGCCTTAAAATGGCTATTACAGTTCAAGAGTCCTGAGGGTCAGGTCGCAAGATGGATCGAAAGGCTGCAAATCTACGACTACGAAATACAGCATCGTAAAGGGAAACTCCACTCTAATGCGGATGCACTGTCCCGGAGACCATGCAGAACGGATTGTAAACATTGTGCGCGTCAGGAAGAACGGGAGCTGGTTTCCATCCAAAGAATGAGAACCGAACCTATCGCCGGCTGGAGCGTAGATGAGATCCGGAACGCTCAGAAGGAAGACCCGGATATCGAGCCGATTCTGGCCTGGAAGGAGAACATGGATAAACCGGATCATCAGGACATCTCTCACAGAAGCCCGACCTTAAAGGCATATTTTGCGCAGTGGGACTCCCTCCATGTCCAAGAAGGTGTTCTGAGAAGAAAATGGGAATCCTCCGATGGAAAGTCGTTTGTAATGCAGCTTGTAGTACCGCGGACGAGGGTCAAGGAAGTGTTACAGGAAATGCATGGCGGGGCGTCCGGAGGCCACTTGGGAGTGAATAAGACGCTAGAAAAGGTACGAGAACGTTTTTATTGGTTAAAAGCGAAGGAAGATATCGAAGACTGGTGCAGAGAATGCGACGTGTGTGCAGCTAGTAAGGGTCCGAGAACCAAAACTCGAGGTAAGATGCACCAATACAACGTGGGAGCACCTTTCGAACGAATCGCCATTGACATCGCAGGGCCCTTTCCGGAAACCGACAATGGTAATCGGTATATACTCGTAGTGATGGACTACTTCAGTAAGTGGCCGGAAGCGTTTCCGATCCCTAACCAGGAAGCCAGAACCGTGGCGGAGCAGATCGTCTACAATTGGGTTAGCAGATTCGGTGTGCCCTTGGAATTGCATTCTGACCAAGGGAGGAACTTCGAGTCAAGAATCTTCCAAGAGATGTGTCAACTACTCGGAATCAAAAAGACAAGGACAACCCCGCTTCATCCACAGTCGGACGGTATGGTGGAGCGTTTCAATAGGACTTTGGACGAACATCTCTCGAAGGTCGTAGGTGACTACCAACGGGATTGGGACCGGCAGATTCCCTTGTTTTTGATGGCCTATAGAAGTGCCGTGCATAGCAGTACTCGACATACGCCGTTCGAAATCTTATTTGGTGGAATAGCTCGTTTACCCAGTGAGGTGAAATTTGGATCTCCTACCAATGAGCCCAGAAATGAAGAAGAGTACGTGGCGGACCTTAGGGAAAGGCTTAGGGACATACACCAAATTACCAGAAGCCAGATTAAGATGACGAGCGACCGCATGAAGACCAGGTATGATGCCAAGGCAACAACGTCAGGATTCCAGGAAGGAGACCTAGTGTGGCTGTATAATCCCCATCGCCAAAAGGGGAAATCACCTAAATTGCAGCGGAACTGGGAGGGTCCATACAGAATAGTAACCCGCATCAACGATGTTGTCTACCGCATCCAGCGAGGACCAAGGGCCAAAATGAAAGTGGTTCATGTGGACCGACTGAGTCGATACAATGGCCGAAGTGAGGACGCACTTGTTCGGGACGAACAAGTCTAAGAGGGGCGCAGTGTAACATCGTCTAAAAGTATGCAACAATAATGTAGAATAATAACTACGCTCCTACAGCCCATTCCAAACTGTACTTTCATTCGAGGTTCGCAATAGCTGACAACGCCACGGATAAAGAGAGAATTATAACTGGAAGAAATGATTGTCATCTTGGAATTATTTCCAGTGGTCGAAGAATTTGCTAGAAGTTTCTGGCTATCTGAAACTTCTGCTATATAAGGACAGATGGCGATCAATAAAGAGGACAGTAGTTTTTAAACTGTGGCGAGGAGATTAGAAAAGTGTGCAGTGGGCGAAGTTGTAATTCTGTGATAAATTGAAAGTTGAGATTTAAGAAGAAGAAGTAATTAGTTTGGATTTGTGAATTAAGTAATTGAAAGGAGATAAAGTGATTTGAGAGGAAAGAGACCTTGTAAGAAAAGAATTTGCGAAGAATAGTATAGTGTGAACTTGAATTGTTCTATAGACTAGAAAATAAAGAAATAAATTTCACAGAATATCATATTATCTACTCGAGCCGTAGCCTGCATATTACAATATTGTAAAATAATGTAGCATAATAACTACGCGCACAGATGTAGGCAACACATTCCGAAGTGTCTTTTCATTCGAGGTTCGTGTCCACAGTAAGAGACGGATACGACGTCGCGGAATTAAGAGAGAATTATAACCGCAAGAGATTATTGGCTGCAGCTGTCATCTTGGAATTATTACATCACAATTTTCTTGTTCCAGTGGTCGAAGAATTTGCTAGAAGTTTCTGGCTATCAGAAATGCGACTTTATAAGGACAGATGGCGATCGAGGCAAGGCAGTTGGGTTTTGAAACGCACGAAGAGATTGGAAAAGTGATAATAGGCGAAGTTGTAATTTTGTGATAAATTGAAAGTTGAGAGTTAACAAGAAGAAGTAATTAGTTTGGATTTGTGAATTAAGTAATTGAAAGGAGATAAAGTGATTTGAGAGGAAAGAGACCTTGTAAGGAAGGAATTTGCGAAGAATAGTATAGTGTGAACTTGAATTGTTCTATAGACTGGAAAATAAAAAAATAATCTCACAGAATAACGTTTTATCTACTCGAGCCGTAGCTCGCATATTACAATATCTTCCAATTTAGGCACAAAAAACTGAATTATAATGTCGCGACAGCGAGCACCATTAACTGTTATTGCATGACCAGCCGCATTTTCAAAGAAGAATGATCCGATGATGCCTCTAGCCCAAAATCCTCACCAAACAGTGACATGTTGTGGATACATTTGTTTCTCAACAATCACTCGTGGATTCGACAATTTTGACGATTAACAAAGCCATCAAGATGAAAATGAGCCTCATCGCTGAAGATGATTTTGTTTGAAAAATCAGCATCCGCATGCTGTTCCATAATCCATTCAACAAACTCTCTTCGCTGTGCGTGGTCAGTAGGCTCTTGAGTCAATTGCACTTTGTATGCATGAAGATGCAAATCTGTCGTGAGACTCTCAACAACACTCACGAACTGCTTCGCTGTTTTTGTTGAAAGACGGCCAGAGTGTCTAAAATCACTAATTGATCTGAATTTTTGAATTGATCTCTTCGCAGTTTTTTTTTTATATAATTTGCGCGCGCCAAATGGGATATAAATACAATTAAATTATTTAAGTGCACAGGTGTTTTGTAGAAATTGAGAGAGAGAGAAAGAAAAATTGGTGTAGTGGGTTTGAAACTTAGGTGGTATTAAGTTTAACCACATTAGGTTAGGTTAGGTTGAGGTGGCTGTCAGCAAAGAAAAGACAACACACTTAGACTAGTAATAGGTCCATTGTGATACCACATGGGTTTGGGTCGCGGCCTCTAGCCTACTCGTTGAACCATTTGGAGCTTTTGATGAAGCGTAGAAGGTCCCTAACGTTTATATTATTCAGATCATTTATGTCGTTGAAACAGAAGGGTCCTAAGTGGACCTAAGTTTCCTTCTTTGGGAGAGAGCTGGGCAGATGCAAAGAAGATTAAGAATAGTCTCTTCCTCCTCCTCGTCCATGCAGTTTCTGCAGAAATCGTTTGAATAGCCATCATACCACACCTTATCAAAGGCTTGCGAGACGTCAAGAAATACGCTTGAGCATATCTTTTTCTCTTCAAGTGCTTTCTCGATTACATCAGTAATTCTATGCACCTGGTCAATCGTCGAATGCTTACTTCTGAACCCAAACTGGTGATCAGGGATAAGATTATTTCCATCTATAACCGGTTGGAGACGCCTTAGTAATATCCTCTCGAAAATTTTGGATATAACTGAAAGTAGCGAAATTGGTCTATAAGATTTTACCTCATTTGGCGGCTTTCCTGGTTTTAAAACCATTATAACTTCCGCAACTTTCCATTGGTTAGGCATGTGTTTTAATCTGAGCGCAGCATTTACAATATCAAGAAGCTTAATCAATGCTTTTCTAGGTAAAGCTTTGAGAATTTCTCCGGTGATCAAGTCATAACCAGGAGCTTTCTTAGGTTTTAGATTCCCGATCTCCTGTTTGAGGTCCCTTAGCGTTGCACTTGTAAGTGCTAAATCGTTAGATCGTAAATCCGGCCTATTGATATTGTCGTAAGACACTTGACCATCGTACGGTTTAAAGGTATCTTCCAGGTGGGCCGCAAAAATGTCCGCTTTTTCTTTATCTTCCCTTGCTCATTCATTGTGATTTAATTTAATAGGCTGCGCGGGGACCTTGGGCCTTTTGGTGCCTTTTACAGCTTTCCAAAGTGAATAATTGGAATCTTTTTTCGCTGTTAAACTTTCAAGATAAGAGCCTATCGCACGATTCTTAAAATCCTTTATAGTGTTCTTCAACGAATTGCACAGGTGATTCAAGTGAGCTTTATGTTTCGGAGCACGACTCTGTTGCCATTTCTTACGCGCTTTTCTTTTTTTCTTGACCAATTCTTTTATTTCCGTAGGATATCATAGACCGTATTTGTCCGGAGTTTTTCTTAGATTGGGAGTATTATTCCAAGAGGCGACCTGTACGATCTCAACGAAGCGATCAACTTAAACCTCAAGTTCGTAGGGTGTCGCAAGTGGAACGCTAAGTTCAACATTATCTTCAATTTCGTTCCTAAAGCCTTCCCAGTTAGTTGTTCTACCGGTTAATCTCGCTGGCTCTAGGGTATAGACTAGTTTTTCGCTCAATGTTAAAACAACTGAGGAATGGTCAGACGACAGATCAAAGCTCTCTTCAACTTTAATGTGGTTGGAAGAAATTCCTCTCACGACGAAAAAGTCGATCAGGTCAGGTATTTTCGAAGTATCAGTTGGCCAGTAGGTCGGTTTACCCGTCCAATGGAAATCACAACTGTACTCCATACCTGCCTCATAGAGCATTCTGCCTTTTTGCGAGCTGTGTCTTGAACCCCAGAATGTATGTTTCGCATTAAAATCGCCGCCAATAATGAAGTTAGGTTTCAGCAATTTAAACAAGTTAGCAAAATCACTTTTTTCAATTGCGGAACTCGATGGGCAGTAGATAGATGAGATTTTAAGAGTACGCTGACTATTTTTTACTCAAGTTTCAAGCTCAATCTTTAGGTCTTCGGATTGTTCGATGCAGTCTTTTTAATAAACAATGATGATCCGCCTCTCGCTTTTCCCGAAGCGTGACAAGCGTGGTAATCATTATAGCCTTTTATTTTAAAATGCGATTTGTTTTTTACGTGGGTTTCAGAAATCAAGCAAATATCGATATCTTTTTAACGCAAGAATATTTCCAATTCGTCAAGTTTTTGCAAAAGTCCGTTTGCATTCCAAGTACATATTTTTAACATTCGTTTTTCATTCATATTCTAGTTGGAGTACGCGTTTTCCCTGAATTACTTTCGAGCCTAACCAGCCTATCGAGAATAATTTTATTTATTTTGCTTTGTTCTTCAATGCACCGGATTTCGGCAAGGAGACACAGTATCATGTGACTTCCTTAATCTCGTGTTAGAGCAGATAGTGCGCAGGGCAGGTGTCAACACGGAAGGCACTATCTTCAACAGATCCGTCCAGCTACTGGGGTATGAGGACGATATCGACATCATCGGTCGCTCCCAGCGTGCCGTGATAGAGGCTTTTACGGCGATTGAAGAACAGGCGAAATTTGTAGGCCTTGTAGTAAATGAGGATAAGTCTAAGTACATGCTATCAACAAACAAACAAGCATCTGTCCACCACCTAGGACAGAACGTCACTATTGATAGCAACAATTTCGAGGTAGTTAAGGAGTTTATCTACCTCGGAGTAAACATGAACTCCACAAATAACATCCTAGTGAAGATCCGGCGAAGAATTACCCTAGGAAACCGCTGCTACTTCGGTTTGGAAAAACAATTGGGTTCAAAACTCCTAACTCGAAGGACAAAATGTATACTCTACAGAACCCTTATCCTGCCAGTTCTGCTTTATGGCGCCGTGTGCTGGACGATAAGCAGGAAGGGAGAGAAAAATTCGAAAGAAAAATTCTTCGGCGGATTTTTGGTCCTGTGTGCGAGGAGGGTGAATGGAGGAGAAGATACAACCGCGAACTCTATGAGCTGTACCAAGATGTGGATGTAGTCCAAAAGACCAATATACGTCGACTACATTGACTCGGCCATATCGAGCGAATGGACAATAACGCTCCAGCTAAGAGGATCTTCGAATCCCAGCCGACAGGTTCGAGACGACAACGAAGACCGAACCTCCGTTTCAAAAACCAAGCCATCACGGATGCCAGAGCGCTTGGTCTGGATAACTGGAAGCAACGTGCCCGAGATCGCAGATGGTGGAAGGCTACAGTGTCTCAGGCAGAGACTCTTCACGGGTCGGGAGCCTGTTAAGTTAAGTAATTACAGAAAAAAACAGTGTCAAAAGTTATTGCATGGCAATTATGTAAATAAAATCAATACTGAAAAGTAACAAAAGAATATTAGGAATTAAGAATGACTGTAAAACATATAACACTCTTTCAATTTGTTTAAACAAGAATGTAATAGATATATCAAACTCAACCTGCTTGCCGAACTTGATGAGAAGCCAACCATCATTGTGTACAAAGATCAACAGTCAACACGTAGCAAGAATCGAGGAGATCTCAACTGGAATACTATTCCTGAACCAATTCGAGGGCGCAGTCCAGATCAACGCAAACGTAGTCAACCTTACAGGATCCTTCTTTACATACTTTTACAACACATCCATAACAATTAACAAAGTCCTATTGTGCAAAAGAAGTATCAAGCGTTAAGCCACTCCCTGCGATCATGCAACCATTGTCAAACAAAGAAGACTTCGATGAAATACTTTCCCTGGAGATGATAAAAGAATTACATGTCAACAATACCAAATTCATCACGATGGTAGAAACCAATAACAAGAAGAAACAAATTTGAAATTTTGGACTTTCCGCTTTAATCATCATCGGAATATTGGTCATCATCATCAAATGATGCAAAAATAAAAAACAACCGACATCAGAACTGACTAGCAACATAAGAGTTCATATAGAAGATGAGAACCCACCGAAACAGCATCCCAAAGAACCCAAAGTACCAAATACCACGAATTTCAAACATAAGTCAAGTACATTTGTTCTGAAAAGCAACCGAGGAAGTTTGCACTTAAGAAGGGAGGAATTAACACCGCACATTCTTTCCCAACACAGACACTCTACACCTCACATTCTTTCCCACCACAGACACTCTACACCTGCACGCGCAACATTCCATTTCATGCGCAGCATCTTTTCCATGCACTTGCTCCAGTCTCATGGACAACATAATATTTTGGATTATATGAAATAAAGGAGCTAAGCTCCCAAACAAATATTTTTTTTTTAATTTAAATTTAGTTTTATTTAATTTATATTCACACTAGCTGACCAGGCGAACTTCGTTCCGCCTAAAATTGATTAAATTATAAATGTCCCTTTCGAAAGTTGAGCCTCTATATTGAAAGAATGAAACTCTTTTGGGATTAAATTGAATTGAATGCATTTTATTTACACGGAAAATAATCACGGTCTGTGATAAGCAACGTTGTTTGTTTTGTTGTCCGTTGCGTAAACAAACAATGCAGACGGCTTTCCGACACGCGAACACGCCACGTACAATTGTCCGTGCGAAAAGCAAGGAAATTCGAGATTAAGGCCACACACTTGCAACGATTGGCCTTGCGATTTGTTGATTGTTATGGCGAATGCGAGTCGAACGGGAAACTGAATGCGCCTAAACTCGAACGGTGAGGCAGTCGGTATCATCGGAATTCTTGGAATGAGAACTTCCTCGCCTTTGAACTTGCCTTTGATTATGGTGGCTTGGTTGACGTTGTTCATGAGTTTCTTCACCGTCAACCTAATTCCATTGCACAGTTTCGGTTGGTTCAGATTGCGCAGCATTATGACGACAGAGCCGACTTTGAGTTGCAAATTGTGCGGTGGTAGACCGGGCACATCCAACGAATTCAAAAATTCAATTGGATAGTTTGTTGCTTCGTCATCATTTGTTACGCGATCAACCGATTTGAACAAATGCAGTATGGCTGCGATTTGATTTTGAATAATGAAATTCAAATCATCGACATCCTTATTCTTCGCAGCTAATATCGCGTGATGTCGATGTTCCACCAGGCGCATCGAGGAAGAATATGCCACCGTTTCCGTCGTCAACCGCCTTCATCAATGTGACGTACACCTTCTTTTGCTGTGGATTCAGCAGTGGGACATTTGTGCGAACTGTTTCTGTCAGAGCGTCTCGATCGAAATCTCGCTCGTGCTGCAATTCTCTATTAAATGCATCGTGCATCGAGCAATTGGGGGCTTGCATTCCCAATTTACTCAACATACTGCCGCACATAAGCAAACACATGACTTCGATCAATATCAGCGCTTCGTTGCGGATCTCATCGTTAATTTGAAGTTCGGAATTCGATGTCATTCTTCGAACTCGATGCAAAATATCGTCAGCCCATGGCGATATGTCGCCTTGTATTTGTCCCACAAATTGAGTGCTTTCGATGGACACCAGTCTCGTATTTTTATTGCAAGCACCAATGTTTGATCGTGTTATCGGCGGCATTATTACACTAACACAGAAAAGTCCTGAATGAAAAATGTCACAACCGTCAATCAACTACATTAAACACGAAAATTCAACACCAATCCATTGAATTTCACTTGCTTACTGAGTAAATACCTTCATACACTTCGTTGATCACAGAACAAAGTATTTCGTTGATTTAAAAGTGAAAAAACAGCAATACTTTGCTCACTATATCGAGACACAACTGCTTCGTATCAATCGTCAATGTGGAAAGATCGAATATGCTACTCAGCTGTCAAACGTGAGTGTGAGAGCGTAACGCCATCTGTCGGCGATCCCATTTTCGAGAGGGACAAAATTAGCCGATTGTCAATTCCATAGTGTTTGTCATTCCTTTGACTCAATATTTTCTCCTTCCCATACAAAATGAAATTTTCAGATATCGCCCCTGAAAGAATGCGATTTTGGGTTCCGACTTTTACGGCCGAAATTTCCAATTTCCGGCTCCGTAGTGTATTTACGAGTACCTAGTTCAATACGAATCCAACAAAAAAATCCCCATTCAAATCAAATGATGTTCAGCCGAGTTATGCGCGTTCTAACCGACACCAATTCATTTTTATATACATATACGAGTATAGATTTTCCCTTTGCCTTCTGCAATATTAAACTCTTGTTATTCGCCTTCTGCGTCCTCATGTATTTTTTTTTTGTGCCTTCTGCATCCTCTCTGTAATATTAAACTTCTGTTGATGCATTCTGCATTCTCATGTATTTTCTAGAAAAATTAAACCTCGCATGTTTGCCTTCTGCATTCTTGCGCTACATTTTGTTTTCGAAGATCATAAAATGTAAAGTTTTGATCAGTTGTCAGTGGTTGTTAATAAAGGAGAGTGCGATGTATGTTATGAAGACCCATCGCTTTAGACTTTATCTTAAGTATAGCCCTTACAACATCAGTCTCATCTATTCTATAGAAGTGAAAACTATCTTCATTACATGAGTTTGCGGTAATATCAGCTGAGCTTGGAACTATGATATTAGTCGAGCCGCACTGAACTTTTGCAAATTCATTATTAAGGAAGTCTGGATTTACATCTTCATCACAATGTTGCTTTTGACGGCCAACACCTAGCTCCCGAATGTTTCTCCACAGAGTTTTCGTGGGTAGATCTTTATTAAGTCGTTCAGAGAACACACGAGATTTGGCATCTCTTATTTTAATGCAGACCTTATTTCTCAGCATGCGAAAAAGTTCATAGAATTCGGTGAGTCTGTACCGTTTCCAGCGTTTGTACGCCAGATCTCTTTGCTTCATGAGTTCTCGAATATCTCTTGAAAACCATGAACTTGTATTATTTCGCACATATTTTGTTTTGAGTGGTACATGTGTGTTAAACAGGTGCATCTTGCAGAAAATTAACTTGATCATCAGCGGATGTCATGAAGTAGATTTGTTGCCAGTTTATAGCAAAAAAAAATCTTCTCTCAGCTGATTTAGATTAATGCTTTTAAAGTCCCTATACTCGTAAAACGCGGGTGTTAATTGCACATTAATTTGAAAAGTAGCAAAGACAAGATCATGCTTTGAAAAAGCAGGCACAGGTAACTGGGAATAAAATGAGGTATTTTGTGAATTGTTGACAAAGAATAAGTCCAGCAGGGTAGCGCTAAGGCCCATGAAATGCGTTGGATTATGGGCATTAAGTGTCTCCAATCCAAGAGTGGCCATTCCTTCCAAAAATGATCTAGATCCCTCGTTGTCGAGCAAGTTGCAGTTAAAGTCGCCACACATGATTATTTCATTATAGGAAGTAGAAATGTTTTCAAGTGTTGAAAAGACAGGTGATATGTCAATATTTGTGTTAGGCCTGTAAACAATGCCAAGCAAACATTTATTTACACTATTGAGTATTTCAATAAAACAAAAATTGATCGAAGATGCAGCATCCGCCCAAGCAACAGGTTTAAAATGAATACAACTACGTACGTAAATTGCTGTTCCACCACCAATTCGGTCAGATCTTTCAGCGTGAAACAATTTGTAGCCATCCAAGCCATATCCATTATCAGAAATTTCAGGTTGAAACCAAGTCTCCGAAACACTTATGTATAACATCCACGCTTGACCCTATGAACAGGAATCTAAACTCATCCATTTTTGGATACAGACTATGCGTTAATGTGACAAACCCGAAGGCCACTAGACTGTTTACAGAGCACATCTATCATAAAACGCGTATTCATGCTCATATCACCAAATGCAGTAACATTATTGCAAGTATCAATCATTTGCAAAAAAATTTAAAACAAAATACAAAATTATACCCCTACGACAACTACGAAACAAGATACACAAGAAATGAGGACGGCATACAGAGATTTGGCTGCTGAATATAAAAAATGAAATGAAAGCAAAAAGAAAATAAGAAAAGATAATATTTGAAATGGAATAATGATAAATCGACGTAGAATACAGCTTACAGTTGATCATCATATGGACATTGTATTTGCGGCAATTAAATTCAAACATTCCATGGTGTTAATTAAAAGCTCTTTTTCTGCTGCACTGACTCGTACATGAACTCTCCCCGCACTGGTGAAAACACTCAAAAGCTTACCATGTCGCTTTAATAGGAGAGCTTTCCGTAGAATTATGTGGTTGCATGATGTTAAACTTTCGTTTACATAGATGCGGCTGTCCGATGGCATCCCGACGTCACGCAAACAAAGAGTTTTGTTTTTATTTGTTTTCCATCGACGATAAATCGATTTCAGCAGTAAATTTTTGTCGGTGGCTGATTTGAATTTGACTACGATCGCAGTATCAACAGAAGTACCAGTTGGGCGAGTGTGGAAAATGCCTTGCAGGACATGCAGGTCCTCGGTCTCTTTTTTTGTTATTCCGCGGATGATAGCATCTGCTGATATTTTTTCACGTTCGAGTTCGTCAATTCTTTGGGAAAACAGTGATAGATCAGGCGTAGCAGCAGGTGATTCTGATCTCAATTCGAGCTGTTGGACGCGATGTGACAGATCTGCAACGGTTTTAGTGATCTCCTCAAAACGTTGTCTAAAATCGCTCTCGATTTTCTCAAGTTGCAAGATGAGCTTGTTGTGTTGTTCCAGAATCAACTTTTTCAATTCTTTGTGTTGCTTGTTCATACATAATTCCATACTTTTGAGCCTTTTTTCATCAGCCATAGATGCCATTCGAGATGTTGGTGAATGGTATTGTTGTTGTTTGGCTGCTCGAGTTTCTATACCGGTTAGTTGGTTAGGCATGGATGACAGTTGTGGTACCAAAGGAAAAAGTTTGGGCTCAGTGTTTAGCACTAAATTGCAAAATAAGAGTGCGATTCAAGATAAAACTCTGTTATAAAAATGCAGGTATGAGTCTTATGAACCGAAATAAAAACACTTTTAATTAATTAAACTATTTGAATTATAAATAAACTTGAATTAATTAGCGCTTATATGAATCCGTGTTTAACTTGTCATATTTGACATATGCTGTTTTTCGATTTTGTATTTTGGGTTGTATGTAACTTCACCCCGCTTTGATTGGAAATTCTCCTGAATTTCATTGGAAATACTTGGCTTTAAGGTTTCTTGGATATTTTTTACAACGACTTTAAGTTTCCTGTTCTTATTTCTTAATACTATTAATATGAAACTTGATGCAATTATTACAGCTCTCACAATTGTTGAACTTATAATATAATTAGTGTTTTTATGATATTTTAATTCATTGATCTCTTTTATGTTTTCAAAATTTCTCAATACAATGTTGTCGAATGTAATGGATTTAGTAAAATTATAATGTTTATCTTCAGAATAGTGATATTTGGCTTTAAATTCATAGTTTTGATTAGAGAAAGTTTTGTTGAATATTTGAACAGAAAATTGTTCTATTAAAATTTATCAAAAAATTTTCTATCGTCACAATAATTTGATGTATCATCATAATTCATATTTTTACATATTATTGTTTCTTCATCAATTCTTCTAATTCCTTGTCATTATTTTCTCTTAGCTTACAATTATTTAGAGTTACGTAATTGCTCACTAATTTTAGATCATTAATATAAACTTCATTAATAAAGACATATTCTTTATTATTATATTCTATTATTTTTTCATCATCCTGAATTATTTCTAGTCCTTCCTTAGTGGGTATACTTGTTAAAAGTTTCATTTTGACTTCTATAACTGTTTTGAGAATTTGTATTGCTATTATAAGAACGTTATCTTTATACTTCATCATTCCTATTCTAGAGTGCTTAATTTTATAGTAATCAATTTTAAAGGGAGTTAGTATGCCTGGATGTAGGATATTATACTTAGTTGAGGCAATATTATCTAATATTTGGTCTGTTTTATCTTTCACAAATTTTAATTTTATAAGTTGGTCTAATATTATTTGTTGGTATACTACGTCTTTTTGGGTATTGTCTGCTGGATTAATAGCTTTAAGAATTTTGTCTCTGTCTCCTTCTATTAGTTCCTTTAGATCGAATATTTTTTTTTAAAGTGGGCATTAATCCTTATTTGTTAGTTTAACGTTACAATTGCATTATGTTCATTTTCTTCTATTACTTTCATATGCCCTAATATTTCTTGTCGGTCGCCATCGTCCATTGTCCCAAAAAGCCATTTATGTGCAGTTCCTACTAAGTTAACTAATCCTCTTTTATGTCTATTAGTAAAAATCGCTGACAATTTTGATTTGACAATTTCTATTTCCCTAACTAATGCCTTTTCGATGCCAATGGTCAACAGTTTTCTTAAATTCTTGCAGGTCAATTATGTGGACAATTGTCACAATCTCGTTTATCATTTCCATTGGGCCCATATTTATTTTGACATATCCATCGGTTGCTTAAATTTTCGTTATTGCTAAATTAGCCTTCTGATGTTTTCATGCACAGTACTATTATGAGGATTAGGATTTGTAAATTTACGCAATCTTTTAATATTTGCATCTTGGTTCATATTTATGTCTTAGTCTCTTATAGTTTTTTATAGGTGCAATATTCCTATTTTCTGTATAATCTTCCCTATTTTTGTTAGCCTTACTGATATATCTTGTTTTGTTTTCAATAATGGTTTGTCTTAGGTTTTGAATGTTTGTGTGCATTGCCTGTTGAGGTGTCATATATTGATATAATTGTTTATTACTATATGTAGTTTTACAATGAGTGTGAGTGTGGTGTCTTTTAGGCTGACAAGTTTTTCTTGAATTGTTGAATATAGCCTTTCTATGTCGGCGTTTCCAGTGTGGTTATTTGATTTGGTTAAGTGTAATTCTATTTCTTTATTATTTAAGTATTCTAATAATTAATGTGCTTTCATTATCAGTTATAACTTTGTTCGGCTTTCCAAATTTAGAAAAATGCTCTTCTAATATCTCAATTCTTTTTAACCAATTTTTGTTTGTTAAATGATAAGCATAAGCTTTCTTTGTCAGTTTGTCAATAAGGGTTACAAATGACTGCACTTGAAATGTAAATTCGTCCATATGTAGGATGTCATTTGGTGATTCGGGGGTTTCTGTGATGCTAAATTTAGGTTTTATTGGATCTCTTTCGTATTTGGTTTCCAAACAAATTCTACAATTATTTATTATTATTTGTATTTCTTTTATTAGGTTTGGGTAATAGATCTTATTTTTTAGTGTATTATATGTTTCTATTACCCCACTATGAATACTTTCTTTGGTATGATACCTAGAAATTTGTTGGCGTATTTCATGGTTTGATTTTATTTCTCTTGCCCTAAAAGTACATTTTATAAATGAGACGTGTTTATCATGACTAAAGATTCCTATTAAAATTTGTTGGATTTTGTTATATTCTCCATACGAAAGGTCTGTATATATACCTATGTGGGGTTCACAACCCCGTTTTAACTTGTAAAAGGAAACTCAAATGTTTCTTAACTTAAAACTTTATTTAATTCACTTTACAACTGGATTTGTCAACAGCTTAATGGCTGGGCTTTGCGCGCCCTTAGTCTTTATTCTTCTGTGGATGTTTGATGACTGACTCCTGCTCTATTGTCTTCGTTCGTTCTTTTCTCATTTGTCTCGTTGTTCGTTAGTATTTGTGTGTATATCGGTCCGTTGGTTTATCGTTCGATCGTCTGGTGGTACGTTGCTGTTTGTGTATTTTGAGTAGTTCGCTTGTCCTTTGTCTGGTGTGCCGTTTGGTCGCCTGATTGCGTACAGTTGTTTGTCATGTCGTGTAATTTTGTAGTGTGCTCTTTCCAATATGTCTGATTTTTAGTCATATCAACTTGTATTATTCTCCTCCCATGAATTACTTCTACTTCATTTGTAACGTTGTTGGTTAGTATAAGTTGTGTTTTATGTTTGTTTACAATTTCTTCCTTAATTGGAAAGTGGTCTAGTAGTTGTTCGGGTACGGAGTGCGTTGTAGCAAGATTTGAGGTTGCCTCATCATCTAAATTATGTACATTTTCTATCCTACTTAGGAAGTCGGCAATTTTATTTTCTCTTCCCTTAAGATATTCTATTTCATATTTAAATTCAGATAATTTCAATAACCACCGTTGATTTCGTTGAGAGAATTCTTTTCCACTGTATTTTTTATTTAAATACTTTATTGGTTGGTGATCCGTTATTATTTTAAATTTATTTCCCCATAAATAGGGTCTGAAATAAGAAACTGGCCAGACTATCGCCAAGAATTCTTTGTCTGTCACTGAATAATTTTTTTCATGGTCGTTGAGAGACCTTGATGCATAGCAGACAGGTTGCCCTTCCTGAGTGAGGACAGCACCTATTGCATAGTTGAAAGCATCAGTAAATAGCGTAAATAATTTATCGAACCTTGGAAATTTGAGTATGGGGTGATTGATAATATTTAATTTTAATGTTTCAAATGCTAGAACATATTCCGGATCATTTACATTGATCTTGGTATCTTTCTTCAAGTATCTGATCATAGGATATGCTATTTTAGATTAGTCCTTAACAAATTTTCTATAGTACACTGTAGTTCCGAGGAACCCTTTCAACTGTTTTTCCGTTTGAGGTATTTTGTAATCTATTATACATTTAATTTTGTTTCGATTTGGTTTCATCCCTTTTTTTGTTAAGACATGTCCCAAAAATTCGGTGTCATTCATTTTTCATTTTTAATGCATTTTTATTTTTTAAATTCATTGTAACTTAATTGCTAGACAAAACGCTTAAAACTAGCTTAACTAACTTAACTATCTTATTCTAACTTATTGGCCCTAAGCGGGCGCTCTAAGTTAAACCTAATACTTAAGCTTATGTCTTTCGACGTAACGACCAAAAATTCGGTGTTTTTTGCTAGGAATGAACATTTATCGAACTGGACCTTCAAATTATGTTTGGCTAATATGTTAAATATTGTTTTAAGAGCAGTAAGACGTTCTTCTAAGCTCGTAGAAAATACTAAAATGTCATCTATATATACCACACACGCCTTATTGATGTGCTTCCTCAATATTTCATTCATAAGCCGTTGGAATGTCGCTGGGGCATTCTTCAGGCCGAATGGCATCCGAGTATATTCATATAATCCATTTGGTGTAATAAATGCGGTCTTATGAATGTCTTTTGGATGAATTCTAATCTGGTGGTAGCCTTTCGCTAAGTCCAGAGTTGTGAAATATTGTGCTCGCCCTAGCTTATCTAATATACTGTCTATATTAGGAAAAAGGGTATTTATCATCAAGTGTTACTTCATTTGGTTTTCTGTAGTCTACACAAAGTCTAAACTTTTGTTTTCCAGAATTATCTAATTGTTTTGGTACGACTACTATTGGTGAGGCATATAGGCTGTTCGATTTCTTTACAATTCCTTGTTTCTCCATTTCCTCTATTTGATTCTTTAATTCTTCTTCATGTTTTGGTGGTAATCTATATAATCGGGCATTTATCTGTTGGTCAGTAGTAGTTTTAATTTCGTGCATTATGGTATCTGTGTTGGTCAATTGATCACCATCTTTATATACTAAATGTTGGTATTGTTTTAATAATTTCTTAATTTTCTCTCTTCAATCTTTATTCAAATAATCAATGTCTATTTCTTTATTTCGTCGGTCGTTAAGTTCATAGCATTCCATTTTGTCATTGTCTCCTGAATACAATTTTGATTTGACGATGTTATTGAGTTTCATAAAACGTTTGCTCAGTCACACTCTTACTAATAAAATCCATCCCAATAAGTAAGTCAAAAGGTTTATTTTCTAATGCTATTTTACACCATTTGATTTTGCTTTTACTACACATTCGGAACTCTTTAGGAGTGTCGGTCACGATTATTTGAATACGTTCTTTCGTAACATTATTTATAGTATTCAATAAGATCTTTTTCTCTTCTAGTACTTTAAAATGATCACAGTTGATTTTAGTGCTATTTATTAGACTAATAGTTGAACCAGTATCTATTCGGGTTTCGTATATCTTTCCATTAATTGTTAATCTCCATAGGTTGAGGATTTTGGAAACGGTTTCTATATTGTCCAGATGGATTGAACATGTTTTGTCTAGTTTCGAAATTGGGTCTAATCTGGTTTTGGCTCCTAAACTCTCCTAGATTATTGCGGCTCGAATTATCACTTTTCCTAAACTGTAAATTCCTATTTGACTGACTAAAATTATTGCTGTAAGCGAACTTGGCAGCACTGTCGCCAGGAGGTGAATCTGGCAACCTGAGTCATAATTGACAGTTGAATTGTTGGCGGCCTTTTTTCTTTTTCCTTCTTGGTACAAAGGCCGCATGTCGTCAGTAGGGGCAGAGAAATATTAAAAATTAAATATTAAGAAATAGTAATGAAATATTAGAGAATAGAAAGTAAAGTAAATAACTAAACGTAAGTCCTACAAATATTACAATTATTACATATTTAGTATATGTATATTTATAGGAAAATTTAGCAAATTTTAAGGCGGCGGGAGATGACCTGGTGGAGAGCATACACCAACTCGTCTCCAAGATTTGGTCAGAAGAAAGTATGCCTGATGAATGGAACCTCAGCATCGTTTGCCCGATCCACAAGAAAGGAGGCCCTCTAAACTGCACCAACTATAGAGGCATCAGTCTCCTGAACATTGCGTATAAGATCATGTCTGTTGTACTGTGTGAGCGCCTGAAACCATTCGTCAACGATCTGATAGGTCGCTATCAGTGCGGTTTTAGGCCCGGTAAGTCCACGACCGATGAAATATTCACACTACGGCAGATCCTGGAGAAAACCCAAGAAGTCCAGATCGATACTCATCATCTTTTTATCGATTTTAAGGCCGCATATGACAGCATTTATAGAGACGAGCTATACAGAGCCATGTCTAGTTTTGGCATCCCTGCCAAACTTGTCAGATTGTGCAGAATGACGATGGAGAACGCTCGCTGCTCCATAAAAGTTGGAAACAATCTCACCGAGACCTTTGATGTCAAAAAAGGATTTAGGCAAGGTGACGCGCTGTCATGTGACTTCTTCAACATCATTCTCGAGAAAATTGTGCGAAACTCACAAACCAACACCAGGGGTATAATTTTCCAAAAGTCTGTACATCTTCTTGCATACATTGACATTATTGGCAGAACACAGCGAGCTGTCACTGGTGCGTTTGCAAGTATTAGTGCAGAAGCGGCAAAAATGGGTTTGGTGGTGCATGAGAGTGAAACAAATTATGTGCTGTCAACAAGAAGAGACACACAACATCGATGAATCGGACAGAACGTCACGATAGACAGCTACAATTTTGAGGTAGTTAGGGACTTTGTCTACCTCGGCCCCGCGGTAAACTCTGATAATGACACCTCAGCAGAATTCAAGCGAAGAATTACACTTGCCAACCGCTGTTTCTCTGGCCTAAGATGGCAATTGATTAGTAAGGCCTTGTCAAGAAACACTAAGGAGACTCTATATAAGACCCCTATCATCCCTGTCCTGCTCTATGGCGCAGAAGCATGGACCCTAGCAAAAGCGGATGAAGATTTTCTTGGTCGTTTCGAATGCAAAATTCTTCGAGTGATTTTTGGTCCCGTTTGCGTTGACGGGCTTTGGAGGAGAAGATTTAACAGCGAACTCTACGAGCTGTACAGCGACATCGATCTGGTCAGAAAAGTGCGCATCAGTCGTCTAAGATGGCTAGGACATGTAGAGCGAATGGACACCAACGCTCCGGCCCGAAGAGTCTTCGATTCCAACCCAGAGGGACAACGCAGTAGAGGAAGACCTCGCCTTAGGTGGCGCACACAAGTGGAAGGGGACCTCAACCTACTTGGAGTGCGCAACTGGAGGCAGTTAGCCAAAGATCGCGCTAACTGGAGAGGCGTATTGGTTGAGGCCCAGGTCCACCCCGGACTGTAGCGCCACATAAAGTAAGTAAGTAAGTAAGTAATTTGTTTCATAAACTGCATATTCATGCATGTTTGTTGCTTAATTCTAATATCGTATTTACCTTAATATTATTGATCTTGCTTATAATATCCCCAAAGTTGGTGGTTGGTCTGAACTGCTGAATCAGCAACTGCTTGGCCTCTGCCCGGGTACTTACTTTCGACGTATATATAAAGTTTTTCGCTCTCCCTATAATCTTGATACTGTAGATGGTTTTGTATACTTCTGCCTTTTGATTGGCTTCAACCTTCTCCATATGGTCATCCACTATTGCGACGAATTGTGCTAACTCCGTCTTGTCTCCTGAGAAAGGTTGAATGTATTGGATTTCCTTTTCAATGCTGTTTCTTTGGTTTTCTTGAATTTGTTGTTGTTGTTGCCTTTGGATAGTCGCCAAGGTATTCATGGTACTGACCAGACCTTGCAATAGTTCTTCCATATTGTCTATGTTTCTATTCTAGTCAAAGATCTTAGCTCTAGCAATTTTCTTATCAATTTTGACGTTGTTAACTACACTTTTACTTCTTAAAATTAACTTTGTATGGTTTGTCACTTTGCTTCAGCTTTGTGATCAATACTCTTTTTTTTTCGTATTACACCTCGCTACTAGCTATCGCAATTTCACTAATTGTAACACTGATCACGAATTTTCGGAATGGCAATGTAAAGCACTTATAACCGTTTATTCGTTCCTGGTTCTTTCACGATGGATCCCTAGTTCGACGGAAAGGGATCCTACCGACTGCGCCACTTATATATTTCCTTCAAAAATGAAAAATACAAACATAAAATTTCAGTCATTTACACTTTTATTTTTATTTCGTATTAAGAGTTCCGCTGTCTTTAGCGAGGCTGCACACTCTATCGAAACTTGAACTACAACCAACAATGATTTTACAATATTAAATTGGCTTTATACCCAAATACTGCACAGTCAATATTTCCGTTATTTGTGATAGCATAAAGAAATAAAAAAGAGAAAAAAAAAGATATTACTCAACTAAATTATAAATTTGCTTACATTGTAAATCAAGCCTCAAATAGCGCAAATGTGCCATCTTGCTGCTTTTCGATTTTTTATTTTGGGTTGTATGTAACTCGCGCTAAAGGGGATATGAATATGTACCCTTATATTGTTTCAGGGCACGAGCGTTTAGGAAAAGGGAGAAGAAGAACGGAGGACAGACTTCTCCTCCGTTGCACATTGGTTTTAAGGTTGTAGTGATGGGGAAATACAGAGTCTAGTAGATCATTCCACATTCGTGTCGTTCAGTTTATAAACGAATGCCTATATTTGACAGTACAATCGAAGTTGGGCTCAAGGGTGAACTGATGTGCATTCGAAGCATGACGCGTATTGCGGGTGAAATTTTGAAGGGGAGAAATGCAACTGGCTGTTTCGCTGGAACATTTTTTATAAAAAAAACGATAAAATAGGGAAAGACAAGAGAGGTTTTCGCGGTGTTCAAGTGAATGTATGAAGTTCACAATGTCTCTATCATCTATAAGTGTTAACGCACGATTCAGACCAGATGTGGGATGAATGCTCGTAAATTGAGGCTAGATCAGACGGGGTAAATATTTTTTGCACTGCTTAAGGAATCCTAGATACTTTGCAGCATTTTTGGTGACCTCGAATATGTGATCATCCCATCGAAGATGCTTATTAAAACACATACCTAGAATTTTTTTTTTTGTTTTTTAGAGGAAGGGGAGATCTTCAAAAGATACTGATGATCCGAGTAATCAGCATGCCGGATTTTTACCGACTAAAACCACCTCCCACATAATTGTGATCTAGTCACTTGGACTAATAAGCAATTTTTTTCTAACATCTTAGTCTTTGTATGAGTGTGATCCTTTATTTCGAGTGTGTATGTATTTATAAGCAAGTATATATATTTTTATTTTTCTTATATTAAGTTAAATCGAGAGGTTTTGTTCTTTTAAGCCTTCGTAATTGATTTTCATTATGCATTAGTTTTCTTGCATCTATGTTTATATGCTCTTCTAGCTTTTCTTTGTGTTTTTTTGCATGTTTTAGAATTTCTGCAGATACACTTTCTACCTTCAGGTCTCGATGAAGGTCAGTATTTCTTATGTACCAAGGTGCATTTACTATATTTCTAAGCACCTTATTTTGGAAACGTTGTATTTTGTCTATGTTTGTCTTTTTGGCACAACCCCATAGTTGGGTTCCATATGTCCATGTTGGTTTCAGAATTTGATTATATAAAAGCACTTTATTTCCAATTGATACGGATAAGTTTCTTCCTATCAGCCAGTGCAGTTTTCTATATTTGATTTCTAACTCTTCTTTTTTTCTTTTTTACGTGCTCTTTCCATTTCAACTTTGCATCTAGAGTCATACCTAAATATTTCGCTGTATTAGCGCATGGAACTATTTTTTGGTTTATAATAATTGGTATATATTCAATTTTTTTATTAGTAAAGTCAACATGGACTGACTTAGACTCGTTTAATTTGATTCTCCACTTATTAGTCCATTCACAGATTTTGTTTATGCCAATTTGTAGTTTTTCTGTGGATTCTTCATTGGTTCTTTCTACTGCTAGTATTGCAGTATCATCTACGAATGTTGCCATAGTGTGGTTTTCTAATTTAGGAATATCACTAGTATATAATAAGTATAATATTGGACCCAGTACACTACCTTGCGGTACGCCGGCCTTTATTTCTCTTAGATTTGAATAAGTACTCTGTTGTTTTATTCTGAAATGTCTTCCATCTAGATACGATTTCAGAATAGAAGCATATTGATTTGGCAACATACATCTCAGTTTATAGATAAGTCCTTCGTGCATACAGCCGAGCAAACTTTCCTTTAACGAGATAGGTCTGTAAGATGACACTTCATTTGGCGGTTTACCAGGTTTGAGAATCATTAGGACGTCAGCAACCTTCCACAAACTAGGCACATATTTAAGCTTAAATGTGGCATTTATTAAATTTGTTATTTTTATTATTGCCTTCCTTGGTAAGTTCTTTAGTACGACACCAGATATAAGGTCATATCCAGGACTTTTCTTTGCATTTATTTCATGCTTAATTAAGTTGTAAATTTCATTAGGAGTTGTGAGCAGAATTTCTTCGCTTTCTTCTTCTGAAGGACCTATTAACGTAGGTTGTATATTTCCATTTTCAACTGGTGGTTTAAATATGTTTTCTAGGTAGTCTGCGAAGAGAATGGTTTTGTCCTCATCGCTTCTTGCCAGTTTCCATCAGTTGCTTTGATTGGAGGTATTTGCACAGTAGGCTGTTTTAATCCTTTTGGTGCTTTCCATAGAGAGTAATTAGTTACATATTCAGCTGTTAACATACCTAGAATGACAAGTCTTTCGGTTTGTTGGACTGTTAATGGTTGGGACATGGATAATGGTTGATGGTTTTGGTTTCGTTTGAGAGACAGAAGACAGCATTGTGTTTTGGAAACATTAAATTCCACACATTGGTTGAATCCCATTTGATTATGCTGTCCAGGTCTAAGTTTAATATGTTTAGCATACGTTGCCATGCTTCTTCTAAGTCCAAAGAGCAAGGACATGAGTTAGAGGAACGAATATGAAAAACTGAGAGTACTATCATCAGCTAAATAATGGATTGGATTAGAAGTTGCAGACAAGAGATCATTTATAAAAATAAGAAAGAGAGTGAGAGACAAAACAGAGCCTTGGCCAGAACACCAGTGTTTATATGGCAAATTGTAGACTTGAAGCCGTCCAAGACAATTTGTATTGAACGACCCGAAAGACAATTTCCAGTCCATTGAAGAAGAGATTCATCGATGCCGCATTGCACGCATTTTCGACAAAGGAGCCTGATGCCAAACTCTGTCAAATGTCTTTGAAATATCAAAAGCAATCATCTTAGTTCCGCCAAAGTGATGAAGAGATTGGTTCCACTTCTCGGTGAGATATGCCATCAAATCACTAGTGGATCTGTTGTTACGAAAACCATACTGACGGTCATTGAGCAGTTTTCGTGAATCGAGATATTTCATAAGCTAACGATTTATCAGCGTTTCTATGACCTTGGAAAGGAGGGACGTAAGTGAAAAGGACAGCTTTTTTTTAGAGACAAGTGCTGTTTTCCATCTACTCAGTAAGAGCCCTGGAGAGTAGGATAGACAGAAAAGTTTACGCAAAGGTTTTGCTAGCGTGGATGAACACATCTTCAGTACTATGAGGGAGATACCATCTGGACCAGCGGATTTGTGTCTGTTATTATGAGTACTCCTGTTATATTTGAGTACTCCTGCAATTGTACGAGTGCTAAAGTGGGCTTGTCCCATGGGAAATTCATCGCTCTCAAATACAGGCGGAGACAAAGTATTATCTGGTGAGTAGCAGGCAGATTAGCTTTGTCTAAGAAGCTGACAGCTGGAATATCATTGTAAATGAGCGTAGGGATGGCAGACGAGGCAGACTTTTTTATATTTTTGACGAATGACCAAAAATTTTTACTACCTTTCGAACATTGTAGGATTTTTTGCCTCATTTTTTGGTCTATCTAAAGCTTAATTCCACCCAAAACTACAAGTAGGTAAGTAAGATACCAAAACTTTGAATCCTTAGAAAATTCTATTTCACAACGGTTCCTAACCCAAACTGTAAGCATCCTAACAAACACGGAAATTGCCATCACTTTACAAATCGATCTTTATCAAATTAGTCGTTTACCCAGAGATAATGCAAAACATAACCTACACGATAAAAAAAGATGTATCAATGTTTACCAAGTCATCTACCAGGGCAGGCATGCGCTTCCTACATCGATTAAAAAAAAAAAGCCAAGACAAATAAAATTCATAGTTTTGCAAGAAAAAGTGAGCGAAGTGCGTACTACCAATGTGTACGTCCTACCTATCCTATTTCACCTACCTCTATACTGTGGGGCTATCTTATCTTATCTTCTACCAATGATATAGATAAAGGGTTTTTAGATTAAATGACGAACACGACAGAGCTTAATACAGTGAGCCACCGCCTAGTTAGGTGCGGTTTATAACCATTCAGTACGATTACAACGACAAGTGGAATAAGGTGGTTTCGAAAAAAAATTTAAATAGTCCTATACTTTTTTTTTTACTGTTTAATTGAAATAAATAGTGAAATTCGAAGAAAGTGAGTTCGATTGTGTTGAATATTTTGTTTTCAAATAAGAAAAATAAATAAACTTTATTTTAAAAAATAAATATTAACTGATTCTGAGTGTTCGTTGTGTGCCTTAGAAAAAAATTGTGCAATTTCGTTAATATATGGTATATGATTCACTAGTGTTGGGACTATCTTATCAAACATTATCGGAACGGTTTTTATAAACCGATAAAGAGGATTTTTTTTACAATGGAATATTAGTGGTTCTGCGAATTTGTTTGTATGTTTTCATGTGTATGAAAGACGATAAACAAATCATATTGACTTTGTGTCAGGTGTACGGAGTTAGAAAGTCTTTGGTATTAGTGCGTTGAATTCATTAAGGTTGAGTCATAATGTTGTAATAATAAAGGAAATATGAATGAATAATACTTACTAAGAAAAATGCATGCCATAAAGATTAAGGATTCTGCGAGAACCATAAGTAATGGGAAACCCGATATCTTTATTCTTCCAGAAAAAAATTTTCTACATTATTATAAATTTTTAATTTTTTGTGACACGCCCATGCTTATCAATAATGGTTTTAATAATATATACAATTTCGCCATCGTGCAGTGTCTAAGAAACACGTTATTGTTTGGTTGGTATAAAACTAACCAAACTCTAATAATCACCGATACGGAGTTGCTATAGATATCAAATGAGTGGGTTTGCATAAAAAATGAGTTAAGTCGTGTGTATATGATTTTGCAACAAAATTAATATTGGCTCTAAGTGCAAAGGGCTGTTAGAAAAAACATTAGATCTTATTAATTTGTCAGCTAGAAATAAAAGTACTTGTATTCGCCATAGTGATTTTAATATGAGCAGTAATTATATCCACCTACACAATCATGCTTGAAAGTCAGGTTGAAGTCATATTGCTGCTATAAATGTAGTAGAGAGAAGTGTTGAAATCAGTTTGCAGCACCGCAAAATAAGGGTAGACTTATATTAAAGTTATAAGCGACTTATATAAAAGTTATAGGCTTCCAACCTTTCACATTTTTATTTGAAGGTGGACGACAAAAGCACTGAGTTTTAATGAATTCCGAGAACCCTTTAAGCGTTTAGCTATAAGCAACATAGACAAAGAAATGTTTTTTTCTAAAAAAAAACACGTGTTCAAGTACTTACTCTAACCAATTTTCGGAATCGAATCGTCATACTATAGTAGACTCAAGTTAGGAGGGATTTAAATTAAAGCGTTGTGCTTACTTCGCATTCTGTCTTAGTTTACTTTCCCTATTGGTTTTATTACCATACATGAGTATAAAATTTCGCCAATTGCTACCATATGGCACGCTTTTCAATATGCTAGACAGATTGTTGGCACGCTTTTCAATATGCTAGACAGATTGTAAAAAAAAAATCGTTGACGCTGATGATTCCAATATAATAAAATTTCACGACGGAATCGCACATAATTGCTCCATATGTGCTGTTTGTGCCATATGCTGAATTCTTAAAATTTCAAATTTAGGCAACGTTGAAAAACGGACAGACAGATGGACAGACAGACAGATGAACAGACAGACTGACAAACAGAGGGACAGAATCGCGAGACCCACTTTGTTGTGTTCCTCTCTTATAGTAAATTAGGTTGATTAAAGTCTCGAGATCATATTTTTAGATGAGAATGGTAAAAATACGTGTCTTAACTTTAAATAAAAAATTAAACCAACTTACACAGGGCTGCGGAGTTTTACCTCTTAAGCCTTTTGGGGAAGGTACAAAAATGGCACTTACTAATTTCGCGCAGTGACAAGGCGCAGAATCGTCTTGGAAAATCAGCTTATCTGAGTATGTTAAGTGTTCTTCTAAAGATGGTAGCAGATTGTCTTCCAAAATTTTTTTATATTTTTCTGCGTTCACCGTTCTATTTATTAGAGCCAGCCGTCCAACGCTGTGATAGGAAAAGCATCCCCAAATCATCCTTGAGCCACTTTGTTCACGGTTGTTGTCACGCACTCATCATAGAATCTTTCTCCAGTACTTGGCCTCACGTACTGTATTCCGTCAGAGCCGAATATGTTGAACTTCGACTCATCTGAGAATATCACATTTTTCCAATCCGTCATGGTCCAGTTTTCATGATCTTTGGAGACGTTTTAGGGGCATTCTTTTATTTAGAAATGGTTTTTTGGCAGGTCTTCTTGCATTCAAGCCAGCTTCTTAAAGCCTTCGTCTTACAGTCCGTGAGCTTATCTCTGATCCTCCGTCTATACAAAGTTTGTCCTTAAATCTGTAGCAGTTTTGAATCGATCACGCGGACTTATTCGTTTTAAAAGCCGATCTGCACGCTGGTGCTCTTTCTTCTACGACCCGTCCCATTTTTTCTTTGCAATGAGACTGTTGCCTTGAATTCTTTGATGAATTCAGCCATTGACGACATGCTGAATCCTACTTTTCGCGCTATATCACGAACACTAAATTTTTTAATTTTTTAAAGTCATTATTTCAACTTTTGTTTTTTCACTCATTTTCTTTTTATTTTCCATATTAATAAAATTATTTCCACTTTCACTCAAACTACTTTTTTTTTCAATGAACTATTACAAAGTGAACTAGAATCACGTCATCAAAGCCTTTTTATGCAAAATCCTAAAAAACTACCTTTTGTTACCCTTTTCGGATTTCTATGACCGTTACTGTATGTGTACGTATGTATTCCTTCAAGGGGATATCGAACTACATCTTTCCACGAGTCATCTTAGCCAGAGTTACTCTATGGACTTCCTCAGGTTTCCTCCAGGTAGACCTCGATTCCTCGCTGCAGCGAAATATTTCTAATCTTCTTCATTGATAATCAGTAGTACATTGTAATATCACATACGATATGCCAAACAATGAACCGTCATCTACACATCCTCCGGGCATAACCTGCACATACCCACAAGGCCCAGCTTCTTTGGTTGATACCCCGAAATAACGTGCACTGTTAATATTGCTACTATCCATTTGAGAGTTTCTCACTGCAAGTTTAGAACTCCTCTCTTGCTAGAGCCTACCGATATTCTATCATAATAATATTGATTTTCTTACAGTTCTACACGTCTGACCACCGTTTCAGCTGTTCATTAGAGACCAATCGATCGTGTCCCTCATGATTCAGAACCCAGAAATTCTATGGCTGACTCCTACTTCGACAGGATTTCCGCCTTTTAATTTTCGTCGATCAATAGGTGTCTCATCCTGTCACCTAGCTAGTGTCAGTGCATTTCTAATTGTACATTCAACAGCCTTTGAGTTTCTGGACAAATTCCATAGCCTGTGATGTATTAAATTCAAAGTGCAGGTCACACTGCACTTTTAGAGATGCAAATATGAATGATGCAAGAATGCAATTTTGTAAATAGGCTCAATTAAGTGTAGAATAACCCACACACATACAAAAATATGTTCGTTTTGGTTAGTTTTGGGGACGTACTTAAAGTACCTACGAAAAAAAAATGTTCAATGCCACCATATATTATGAAAACTGGAGACTTAACGATTTTTCTATAAAAAATTTCCAGGTAAAATATTTTTTTCTGATCAAATTTGTTAAACAACAAAATTCAAAAACTATTATAGCAGAAGCGTTTTGTCTCTGTTCTTAGTTTAAAGTTTCTAAATTCGTGATGAGATTATACGGGAAATATGTATGAGAAATCTTCTAGCATACGAGTACACATTTTTTGAAAGAATAGAATTGAAAGATGTGGGGGTTTAGTCACCGTGTGTTATCCAATTTCCATTCGATTTTGATTGTTTGTAAACAAACAGATCCGTGCAGTATTTCATATAAATCCGTATGAACATCCGACCCCACATATTTACCACAGTCCATCCGATTTCGACCATTTTTAGAACTAACCACATAGCAACCATACAAACCAAATTTCATCAAAATCTGTTCAGTGGTTGTTGACTACGATATGGGAGAACTAGGGTTTCTCATTTCCCACAGTTTTCAGAATCCCGGGATTCCAGGAAGAATTTAGGACAATTTCAAATATGTAGTATGTAAAAAAAATGTAAATTTTATATAAAATTGAAAATCAAAAATTGTTTAATTTTATTAAACATTAGAAAATAAAGTGCACGACTGGGTCGCACGTACTTGCACCTATATATTATTTATCTGCAAATCACTCAGATTTCGAGTTTAAACAAAATCGTAGGAAAAAAAATTAATTTAAAAAAAAAAATCCAAAATTAAATATGTCGTTCAAATATTAATTTCGAACAAAATCGATCGAGGCATAACTGAGCAAATAGGAAATTTTTAAAAACCAACTAGTAAGTAAAGTACAGTTGTACTCATTTTTGGAAGAACCTAGTATATGTCCATCTATTGGCATATGTCCACTATAACTCAAGTATTAAATTTGGACAAATTCGTTGGAACCGTTTTCGAGAAAATAGAAATTGGTCATTATACTTATTTTATAATCGGCCGAGTAACCCTAATTTTGGGGTTAGAATGACAATTTCTATTTCGCGTCAAATTGTGAACCTACAGATCCCAGATATGAAGTTCTAAGAAAATAGGTTCAGCCTGCTGCTCAGATCTTTGAAGAAGCATTCTCCTAGAGTACCCCTTTTGATATGAGTAACGGGAGAACACGCACAGAGGATGTGAACTATAGAGTCCTATTTTTCGTCGTCTCTGCGGCTTCTGCATCGATGACTGCCGATGACGTAGTGTCCAATGAGTTTGAAAATGTTATCCCTGTGCAAGCTTGACCATATTAGCCTAGCAGTTTTGCAGTTACTAATATGTGTCCATTTATGTTTGGCTTTTCCACTGCATTGACGTAAGTCAGGGTAGTTGATAGATGACATAGACTCGGTGACATTCTCTATACGAATCTAGTCGAACTAATCCATCAGCCGCACATCCATTTGGTATTTGGAGAGAGTATGGTGGTGGTTAGTATCTCCGACGCATAAGGAGGGGCGTTCGTATACGGGAAGTAGTAGTATCTAAGGGCCAGAAGATAATGGGTGGCTTATAGATGTTAGCGATTTTAAGATCCCCTATCTGTATCGCTGCGATAAACAATGTGTCGTTTTTTTAGTTTCAATCAGTATGCCGTATTTTGCAGGATGAAAGAGTGCGCCCATTAAGTAGAAGCCACTTATTTTGCCTATAGACCATAAAGTTGCTTCATCTACGCAGTGGGTTTCGTGCAAGAGCACCACATCAATGTGGTTTTCTTCAAATATCGTGTGTAGATTATTGTGTTATTGCGATTAGACGCAGATTGCATGCGAGGGGTTGATATTTTTTTATATTTTAGATTCAATTTTTTTTCTTGTTAAACTTTTATAAAATTGTACTCTTACTCATCAAATGGATTGCAAATCAAACATATCTTTTTGTCGAAATCAAAAAAGAGTGTTGCCATCATATCCGCCAAATGTCAGTATCACTATCGATATTGAGTCATTTCCCACAATAGCACAGTGAACGTTTTATGATATGGGATCAGAGACTATATCCACACATACAGGTGTCTCTGGCTACGTATCTTTCGCAATTCGAAAAAAACAATTGTATATTCCTAGCCCATTACATATTCCTAAATGTTACGTTGTATTGTTAGTACAGTAGACAACTGTTCATGTGGTAACTTTACTTTTTGTTTACTTTTTGATAAAACGACGAGTAATCATCGATATTGATAACATACATATAAATGTAAGACATTATCTAAGAAATTTTTTTATCAGTTATTCGCAATGTTTATGTGTATGTGCAGGTGCTGAGCGTTACAGTGTTTTGTTTCTTTTTTAGGCCATGGGCAGTAAAAACAGTTTTGTAATAGTTTTTTTTTTTTACTAAGAAAAGGGGGGACTACCGCTAAATAATCACAGATAATGAATTGAGCTTTTGACAGGTGATTTCAAAATTGTGATAGTACTATTGGGGTAAGTCTTTTAACATATGTACATATGTATGGATGTACACTCGTATGCAAGTTTTTTTTTTTTGGTTTGCAAAATAATTAGGGTTGAATGATGGTGATTGGTAATAATAAAAGCAAACACGCATTTCAGTAAGGTAACCTTTTTTTTAACTAAAAACCATTTACTTTTGTAGACAATAATGTTTCCTTGAGCTTCAGCGTAGTGTATAGCATGGCAAATGAAACTAGTTCTAGAGGATCTGCCGGACCCTTTGTATAACAAATCGTCAAAATGCGATGGACAAAGCCATTCACCCTCCATGATAAGAGGATGGATTTACCCTCCTTGATGAATTCACAGTTTCTTGTAAAGACTTCGCGCTGCATGTCAGATTACTAAAAAAAAAAAAAAAAGAAGTAGCCAAACGTACCTCAAAATAGGTTCAGAGCTTCAGAGAGCACAGCATGTCTGCACCACAACCTTTTTGTGATCAAGGTACAGATGAGAATACTTCGAAATTCGAATTCCCCAAAATTCATATGTCGTCGTCAGCTTCAGTGGCCAGTAAATTTCAACCCACAACCACACCACATCGAAAACTAATCTAAAAGCCAGTTGAACAAGCATTGTCTCTTTAGAAAGAAGAATATACATATGTAGATCACCAGAGACCCGTAGAGGTATGTTAAAGCGTAAACCAAATACTGCCGGGAGATAAAAACAATGCTGTCCTCCCAACTTAGCCAAGCTAAAAACACAATGCCTGACAATGAAAGGCTGCGATTTTCAGTTAAAAATTATGCGATCGACTTCCCTTTCTTTGGCGCTGAACCACCGGCTTCCACTCACTTCTTCGACTGCTGTTTCGTTTCTGGCGTGTAGTGATGGACCCATATCTCATCCATGGTGACAAATCGCCGCACAAAATAGGTCGGATCCCTATTGAATCGATCCAAAGATTGCCGCGAAAATCGTTTGCGCATTTGCTTTTGATCGGCGTTCAGCAAATGCGGCATCCATCTTGCGCAGAGCTTTCACATCCCTAAGTTTTTGTACAAGATATTTCGCACCCACTCTTCTGATATACACACAGCCTCATCTATCTCACTCACCTTCACTCGCCTGTCGTCCAATACGATATCATGCACTTTTTCGATGGTTTCGGGTGTGGTTGCGGTTTTTGGTCGTCCTTCACGTGGGTCATCTTCGAGGGACGTGCAACCACTTTTAAATTCAGCTGCCCACTTTTTAACGGTTGACATGGAAGGAGCAGAGTCCCCGTAAACTTTTGTCAACTTTGGATGAATTTTCTTAGGGGTTAACCCATCCAAAACGAAGAATTTTATCACCTCACGATATTCAAGTTTATCTATTTTAACGAAAAACACGCAAGCCGTCTTCTGCAAAAATTCGTGTAAAGAAACTACTTGAGAGAACAAGTTGAAACTTGTCATACGAACTAATGAGAAGTGTACCCAGGCAGGAAACATAAATGTTTGCTGATTGGAACGCCATCTCTGCGTCAGGCCGAGAACTTTTCACCTTGCCCTCGTATATAGATCAAACCCATTGTAGCTCATGAAGCCTTTAGATTAGTTGTCCTTAATGCCATCTAGGACCTTCCGCCTATCAAGGTGCATATACAAAATGGAAAATTCACCGCCTTTTTCATTTAGGTAACATTGACGAGAAATCTAGCGATAGAGAGCACGCTCATCGATGACATGATTGCTTTCTTAGCACTGCTCCAAGAGATACTATTCAGTTGTCATCCCTTACAGGAAAAAAGTCGGAGAAATTTAAGCCACAACACGACTTGTCTGGTACACGAATGGATCCAAAATAGATACAGGGACTGATTCTGGCATTTGCAGTAAATTGCACACGAATCTCTCAGTCAACCATGGCAAATACTCGACCATATAAGGTACTCAACGACAACTTTGTCATTCTCTTCTCGTTTTCAACTTACTGTGGAGATAATAAAAATGAAACGGTCCACTCACTGGCTAAGGTAGATGCATCGGTGCCCTTAATTAGCCCTTTTTGAATTGTCAGCAATAGTCGCTATATAAAGTATACAAAAAAGCTTAGCCATACAAAATCAAATGAGGTATCGCTAACTACTCCAGGACAATGCACTATATTATTTTTCTCGAAATTCTCCAAGAACAACATCCAACCTTCTGTTAAATCTAGAAGTAAATCTGAAAAAAATACCTACAGAATAAAAACATATTTGGTGCAAACAGCCCATATAAAACCTAGAGCTTAGCTTCTCGCCGCCATTCGTGCTGTGCGGCACACGAACGGGTCTACAGTTGTATACCGTTTTTGAAAAGCAAAAATACACTGGCTAAATCATGCCATAAATCCACTATGCAGATTCAGCTTTGAGGAAGAGGGTGGCCGTGGTGTAGTGGTAACATCATCGCTTGTCACGCTAAAGGTTCACGGTTCGAATCCTGATGTCAATAATCATCTATTTATTTCGCATGAAATAAATAAAAAGTCGATCAATTGCGAAAGCTTATGTCAACTCTACTGCGAAGGCATAACACTGGCAGTAGGGCGGTCATATGGCTAAAATGCAACTTGATCGTGATAATGACATCAGGGGGACGGAGGAAAATACTGTGAATCATGAGCAGCGACAAAAGCAAGAACAAACAAGCTCCCAGTTATCTGGACAGCCACCCTTGGAGTTCACTGAAAACTTAATATCAGCTAAGTTTCAAAACCAACTACACCAATCTGTCTTTCTCTCTGTCTCTGGACAGCCACCCTTGGAGTTCACTGAAAACTTAATATCAGCTAAGTTTCAAAACCAACTACACCAATCTGTCTTTCTCTCTGTCTCTTTCCCTTTCCCCAAAACGCCCGTGTCCTAAAATTAGTATAACCCCTTCACACGTGCAAATTATAAAAAAAAAAAAAAAAATCTTTCCACTTACAGAATTTCTAGCCCTCTTCCGACGTAGATGGAATATGTTCGAAGAGGGAATCGTTTCAACAGCAAATATAGCTTCTACACCGAGTAGATCCTTCACTTTCTGACTCCATCTGGAGTGAAAGATATACATATGTAATCCAGAAAACTTAGTGGGGTGACACAATATGCCTCTTTAAGGAGCCGCAGTGCCTGAGCTACTTAGACGCTTTCCCACACCTAAATTCTATCTTATCTAATCTTATGAGTAGGAGATAAATTGTAGCATGCACTACTGGCTAGTTCATATGCGCACATTTTGCTGTAAAGGTTTTTTTAATAGCCCTGCCTGAACTTTGACAGCCGCTTGTGATTATGTTTGAAATAACTGTTATTCTGTAATGATTGTGTTCTGTCAAAGCTGTCATTTAATCTGCAAAAAAACAGCGAGAACTTAGTTGCGCACCTAATAAAATTTCAAAAAAATCCTTAATAAAACGTATTTCAAAAAAATGTTAAAAATAAGAATAAAAAATATTTTTGAAATTTTCCAAAACTTGGTATTCCATAATTTTGTATTACATACGAGTATAACAAATATTGTTCAAATCTTTGTTTCAGACAACATCGATTGAGTCATAGTCCAGAAGTAGGACATTTTTTTAAATCACCTTATAAGTAAAGTACCGTTACACGCAATTTTAGGCAAAAACCTGGTACGTCAACAAATCGCCTCCTACAAACGAAACCGTGAAGGCCATTTGAATGTTGTTATTTTTAAAACATAATAAATGCCATTATCACATACTGTTCTTTTTATTCAATTTGAAAGGTCGAAAGACCATTTATATATATATAAATTTAACATGATTGCGGACACGACAACCAGCCTAAAACATGTATATTCTCTTTTCGTTTTTCCTATAGCTGTTTATCACTTGTTTATCACTTGATTCATCAATTTGAACTCGATTTTCTTTCCTCTTCCAGATAATCGCCATAATGCTGCACTTTTCGCCGCATAAGCACTTAATTACCACCACGCTACTACTCCTCTGCGTAGCAGCACCATCGTTATGGGCACAAGAGAATGCCCAACTACAGATTCCACCATCCCTGGTGGAATGCTATAATACAAGTTACTACATGAACCGCGACAATCGACTGCCATCGACTATTAACACCCTTATTGACCTTATTCGCAAGGTGGAGAACAGTCCCAATTTCAACATGGACATGCGTACGTTAGCCTTGGCTCTGATATACCGCTTCCGTCAGGATGGTATCCAAAGAGCACCTGGTGTACAAGCCGCACCCGGTGTTTTACCCTACAGTCCAACTGGATTTCAATTCCCCAAATTCCGTATACTACTGACACGTCTTATTGAGGGAAATGCAAATACATTCCCAAACTCATCGCTGACTCAAGAGGAGCGCTGTTCAATGCACTTTATGCTCTCCAGTTCATTTAATCTTCGCGTTCGTGGCGATGAGGGTACAGTGTGTAACCAGCTTTCCCAGTATCGTTCCAATCGACTACCACGCGGTATTGGTGAGAATCCCTATAAATCGAATTTTTTGGGTGACGTTGAGTTCATTGAAATGCACAAGCAGGCTAAACAACGATCTGCAGACACGGTTAAGGCAAACAGCTACCTAGACGTTGACTACTGGAGTGGGACTGATACCACAACCTATGGCAATCAAGACCAAGTGAGTCAGTGTCCTGTAGAGAATGGCGTCATTTGGACACCTTGGGGATCGGTGACTGCTGGTAATCTTCTTGCTGGAATTGCAGCAGGACTCCAGCCGCAGACCATACAGCTGAGATCATTATTAGCATCTTCTCGACGACCAGGTCAAGGAGCTAGGCAGAGTACAGTCACTATTGATAATCGATGGGCTTCGACACTGTCTGGTGATCTCTCTGAGGTGGCTCTGGTTCAAGTACCAATGTCATCAACGAATTCCGCTTCTGTTGGAGTTGGCGGAGCATGGAATGATACCGTTATGGCTAAATGGTATTTCCTCACGCAACGAGACAATTTAGAAATGACTGATGCTGAGATTCGTGGTGATTTGGATGGACTTATTATCGCAATGAATATCGCGCAATGGAAGAACCAAGCATCAAGTATGAAGCTAAGCCAATTATTGTCGATGTACTACTCGCTGGGTGGTGTCCTCAATTCGGGCATAATGGCCTGCAATAGGCAAGCACAGTTCAATACAGTGGCTCCTCTAAATGATATGATTAGCCAGACTGCCGCATTTGCTCAGGTATTGGATGCAAATATGCAACTTAGAGTGACCCTGCAGCCACCTGCCATTTTACAGTTCTCGCAGGAAGCCGCCAATCAATTGAGCAGCTATATTCGTAAGTTATAGTAGCGTCTGCTGTATGAGCATTTTTTAATGACTTTTTCTTACAGCTCAATATCTGAATGACATTTCATGCCAAGCTTCAAACCCCCAAACGGGAGATCTTCCAGAGAATATAACCGCTATGACTGATATATATGTGTTCCTCGATGTATCATGGCAGTACAACACCATCGTTGATACACTGGCGTAAGACACAAAAATAAGTCCTTAAGGTATTCGTAACCATTTCCCTATTTTATCTAGGTGGGTTCTAGAACGCATCAATATTGCTCCATATGCAAGTACTGTAACACTGCTAAGTGCGGGTGACTGTCAAGTTATCGCCAACACAACTCATCACATGAGCAATGTCTATCAACAATGGAATGTAACCACCCAGGCTTATTGTAAGTTCGGATTAACTCAACTCACTCAATGCTTTTCTCATTATTGCACTTATAGATAGCCCTGGCTTCAACCTACCTCTCATTTTGAAGACTGTTCAGAACCTGACGCAAAACTACATGAATATTCAACAACAAAACTCCTCAGTCGGTGGACGTTCGATGATCGCTCTGATGGTACCAAACATGGGCACCATCAACGATGCTGACTCAAACTACGTTCAGATTCAACTGCAGTACATTTACGAACAAATTCCTGACCTCCGATTTATTTACTACACTGGTGGCTCGGCCATTCGATTCAACTCGTTTGTTGTTGATCCCAGCAAGGATCTGTTTCCAATTACTTTAGGCCAGAATAATGCTGCCTCCCAAGGAAGACCGGTTGTGCAGCGCATCAAACAACGTAAGAATCAAACTTTTATAATTTCCATAGCCTATTCCTAACAATTCTCATTACAGTTCAACGTCGCATCATTAATCCACGCTGTGGTTCCACCTGGGTTGCTGCTTCTTGGGGACAAGACCAAATGTACCAATACATTCGACCAAACTTCATCAGCTTCTATCGCATGGTGCCGAATTATTTCTTTGGCGCTGGAGGTAGTCGCTCAGTCAGCATTGCCGGCACAAGCGGAATAACTCTTACAGTGTGCACGTCACGTTATACGGAACGACCCATGCAGAATGCCACGACAACAACATCTGGAGGACAAAGTGATGTATCCTGTCAGCAATTGACAGGCTCTGGCAATAGTATGACATATGATCTGTCAAATGCTTGTAACGGATACTATACAATCCATCAGTGTCCGCCACTTTATATATCCGTTCAAGCTACTACCTCGAGCTATGGCAGTATTCAGGCATCCTGCACGGATCCTGCATGCCAGTATCCTGATCAAATTAAATACCAAGTCACCGTACAAAACTTGGGTTGTTATAGTGGTGTTGGAAGACTGCTAGCCAGCTTAACTGTCATTCTTATGGCAGCCATTTTAAGACAAATCGCTGTGTAGAAGCGGGAACATTTTGAAATCATGTACATTATGAGAGAATTGAACACGGAGAGACAAGAGCGTTTGAGAAACCCTCCAAGAACAACATTTTACCATATTTTTTTAGTTATTTTTTAGTTTAAAGTAACCACAGCCATAGTGTCATAGTTGTCTGCTTGTCAGATGATTTTTTTTTATCTTATTAACTTTTTTCTTATTTCCTGTACATATATACGAGTATTAAAAGAAAGTTATAATAAATGAGATGGGGAGACTCCATGGGATCAAGTATTGATTCCATGCGACCAGAGAAATAGAGTGTGCATTTTTCTTATTTAATAGCATCCAACAATTTAAGATCGGAAACGACAGAATCAAATCCTTCAGTACCACCAGAGAAAAATTCTGAAAAAGATAATAACCCCAGCAAAACTCCCAGCACAGATAATAAACTACCCAGATGTCTCATTCATACGGGAAGAAGTGATATATAAAAACGAAATTCACTAAAAAAAAAAGCTTTTTAAAAAGCTTAAACTTCTTACAAAAGGGAAAAAAATCAGAACAGAACATTTGTTTTTTCTGCTCACTTTTTAGTCCATCGTATCACTCACACATACCCTTGTTTACCTTCACTGCAAAAGAAAGAAAGTTCTGATGCCGACACGTTGGTAGGATGGATACGGAGTATCACATATATATATAGATCGTATATATATATGTGCAAATGGTTGGGCTTATGTTGTGTGCTTGTTATTTTGTCTGTATGTATGTACCTTATTTTCAGCACTTGATTAAATAAATAAAAACTCCGTAAACTTTGTGGACACAAATTTGCTCTGAAAATGAGTATGAATATGAGTTTTGCATACTGCATTTTATATTTATGCCCTTAAAATAACTGATCAATGCTCTTGGCCTACTTAAGTGAAGGTGACTAATCTTCGAAATTATTAAAAAAAAAACTAACTAACTTAACAAAGTAATCATTAACTTGAATTAGGTTAGTATTAAATTGCAGTTAAATCACCTTAACTGAAGTAGTTTCCAGGGGACACGAACGAGGACGTGGCAGGATATCGACCCCCACCCTCCCATCCTCCCAATAATCACTATCAATTTATCTGTCGAGTTTACTTTTTAAGCGTTCATTACATTTTTCAATTTTTCTTATTTTATTTCTGGGAATTCTACTTTTATTTAAATTCTTATCAAGGACCCATTTACAATTTTTCCAGAGCAATACCACTATTAGGAAATTTATTAAATTAATTTTGTGGTCATAATATACATTGAACCAATTTGGAAAATGTATATTTGTTGCCTTTATACAGCCTTTAAGCAGTATCCGGCAAAGTATCCTGTGGCAAGGTCGTTGACCTGCGGTACCTTGACTGATATTGCGTCTTCATCTGGTGGATTAACTATATTGTTCGTATTCATGTTATTTTCAAAACATTCCTGATTCTTAAGAATGTCGTGATTTTGTGATAGCTCTTGGGTAAGTATTATTTGTTCTTCTATATCACTCTGCAAAATAGCATTCCAATCCACCTGCAGATATTCCGAATCGTCTTCTTCGCAGTTGGAACATTTCGATTTGAATAAAAATTTTATCGATATAACTTTGGCAAGGGAGTTAAATTCGGAAACACTTGGATTACTTTTATTAATATTCCGCGCTCTTATTTTACCAAAAAATTTCTCTAACGGATCTTGATTAAATTTATTTACATAAATGCAATATAAATTTTTATGATCCATGAATAATGTGTCTCTTATTCTTAAAACGCTTTCTATAGTTAAGGCCAAGCCTTTGTAACAAAATGATCTATTTCTTGCGTTTGTGGGTTCGATGTTTAACATATAATCTTTCGTTTCTTGTATAAAATGCATATTTTGATCATTCCGTATAAGTGCTGGTTTTCCATTTAATAGGTCGAAAAGTCAATCTATTTTTTATAAATTCAGCTGTAGATTTTGCAAACTGGGCTACATGACTTGGAAATTTGTTGAGTTTTATTAAAGTTTCAATAAAGGTATTTAATTACCTTCCAATTTACAATTCCATCAAAAGTGGTCAAATTGTATTTAAGAAAGTTGTACCGAATACTCTTTATAAGATGAGGAATATCACACATTCCATATATGGATTTATTTTTGTAAGTGAAGTTAAAGTTTTTTTTCATTTAGATTAAGTTTACTATATAAACTACGATTTGTGGGTCCTTGATCACATCAAATAGCTCTAACGGTTAGTTTCAGCTCCGCGCATATATTAAGTCAATTATATACCTCAATCTCAAGTTGTTTCATAGGTACTCTTATTAGAGGTCTGCAATGAATGTCTTGAAACCAGTTCCAAGTCATTCGTTTTATTTCAAGTACACTTCATTACTGTACTCACAGCTTGAAAAGTAAAATGAATGAATCATCTAATATATGGAGTGATTACTATATGAGTATTGCACCCATTTTAAACTAAATACTTAGTGCAGTGTACTCATAAAAAATGGGTATTCATAAATTGGATATTCATAAAATAAAGTGTACACTAAACTGAGTACACTGCTTAAAATTTCCACATACACTCCGAATCATAAAAACGCACACAGACTTAGCGCATATATTAGATCTTTGATTCCTTCCGTAATCAACAAAACCTTCAATTTCATCTTTGAATTTATTGTAGGTTAGATTCGTCTGAAGGCTCATCTCATCAAATATAATCACGACTTCTTTTTCTTTTGGTGATAATGTCGAAGTTATTTTCTTTATTTCCTCTAGAACATTTGTATTTATTCCAGGTGACTGACTTTTAATCTTAATCCACCTATGTATGTAATGAAGACGGGTGCGGCAAGTGTAGTCCAAGCTGATCCGGAAGACGAACGGAAAAAAATGCACTGCGAAATCCACTTCTCCTCTTCGGTGTATTTTTTTGTGCTCTCGGATAGAATGAGCTTCGAAAATGGCTTAGTATTTTGATCAATACCAAGCAATAAATCAATTTTCTCTTGGATACTCTGCTTTTCACGCACTTGCAGTGTGCAATTGCGCACTTCGTTTTTTTCCAGGACATTTTTTCCTTGGAGACAATTTTCTTATGCTTTTTAATTTTTTAGTATATGTATGTAATATATGTATATGAAAATATATGAAAATCTAAATGATTGATATTCGAGAAAAATCTCTCAAACCTTCTCTTCATATACAACGCATACGCGTTTACAAAACTTCCATTCATGGAAATTTATTCTTTTGCTGCGGTGGTATGGAAATCACACCGTCATGCATCTTCATGCCCCTTCCCACTTCACCCCTTTACACTTCATCACCTCGTTCGTTTGCATGTCGCAACACACGATGAGAAAAAGAACTTTTCCCACACGAGCGAACGGAGTGAGGAAAAAGAAAAAGCTTTATTTGTGGTACTTATTCTGAAAGCTCTCTGTCTGCCAGGACAAAATATGTTTAATTTTTTTATATATGGGCGTGCGACATCTGGGTAGTTTATTATCTGTGGTGGAATATTTTTTATTTTCACATTGTTTTCGGTGACTTTGTCTTTTTATTTTCAAACTAATAAACAAAACAAATAAACACTCAAAGTCAAAACAGCTGTGTTGTTGTTTGCCACAGGTGAATGTCATCAGGGTTATGTAGTACCATTGCTCTGTTTCTCTTTATCGGTTGCACGTCAAGTGTTAAGGTTCATGCACAGCTCAGCGACCAGCAAATGGATGAACTGCGAATAAGTCATTTTTAGTACATTGAAACGCACACAATAGCCAACGTTACTATTCCAAAAGAACAGAGCTTAATTTATCTATCGATTAATAGGAAAAACGTTAAATTTTAATTACAATAGTTTCTGAGAAGAAATTAACAATTCGCTGATATTTCCGCGTACTTCTTGCGAACTGTCAAATTTTATTCGCATTCCACAGATTTGGAACGCAATCCACATGCGAGAGTTTAACCTCAAAATTCGTTTGTTTTGTTATTGGTGGTAACGAATGATAAGTCAAATTCGCAGATTGCTGCGTTAAAAAAAAAATTGCTGTGAATATTCGCTCGTTTGTATTCGCAGCTCGCTGAGCTGTGTATGGACCTTTAGAGATCGAGAGCTTGTAGCATTGGCTGGAGCGGCTACATTTATAGCATCGACGTGCCTGCAAAATTGACATTTTCAGTCCTTTTTTCTCGCTCCCATATTTCTCCAAGTTTTTTTTGGTAACCGTTGTGCAACTGAAATGGAGTTTACACGAGCATTTGAAACAGCTTGCGAATAGCCCTTCTGGGGAGAGATTATCACCACAGTCATGATTTTTAATTCAGCAAAGAGAAATGAAATAATAATAAAAAAAAATAAAACAGTTAAAAACAAACACTAAAAAGAAGCTTTGTTTTTATTCAAATTTTTTGGAGAAAAAACACAGTATAAGCTTTTTTCTTATGCTTATTTTTTTTTTTTTGATTTTTTGTACTAAAGGTAAATTACATATTTTCAATTGGGAATTCATAGAACGCTATCCAAAGACTACCGTATACTGATGAATGCAATTGTTCCAGTACGTTAAATACTGTTGTTATGAGTAACTGTAAACGTATTGACTTAACTCGTTCCTAACTTTATCATCTAAAAGAAAGTTATTGTTTTCGTGAACATTTTATAATAGATTTCGAGTTTTTAATAAATTTTTGTATTACTATTGTATAATAGAGAAACTCGAAGAAGTGGGGGTCTGTCTGTCCGTTTGCATCGGACTGCGGCCTGAACATCTGGACGGGTTTACTCCAAACCTCATATCTTCGATCTGTTGGTTAATGCCTAGGGGCGAAAAAGGAAAATTGACGGTTCTATACTTAGGATCAATTTGCAAAAGCCTAATTTTCCCGAAAACGGCTCTAACGATTCCGATAAAAATTCATACATGAAGTAGTGAAGAATATGCAAAAAGACTGCGTACTCCGTTTTTCACTAAAAATAACGGCACTCTACAATTTTAATTCAAAATTGTTATCTGAGTAATTTTTGACATATTTACTCGTATGTATGAAGGACATGAAATTAAAATTTTTGATGTATATTGTAATATGCTCGAGTAGATAAAACAATTATTCTGTGAAATTATTTCTTTATTTTCTAGTCTATAGAGCAATTCAGGTTCACACTATACTATTCTTCGCAATCCTTTTCTTACAAGGTCTCTGTCCTCTCAAATCACTTTATCTCCTTTCTATTACTTAATTCACAAATCCAAACTAATTACTTCTTCTTGTTAAATCTCAACTTTCAATTTATCACAAAATTACAACTTCGCCCATTATCACTTTTCTAATCTCTTCGCCACAGTTTAAGAACTACTGCTCCTTTCTCAATCACCATCTGTCCTTATATAGCAGAAGTTTCTGATAGCCAGAAACTTCTAGCAAATTCTTCGACCACTGGAACAAGAGAAATTCTGATGTAATAATTCTTGCAGTTATAATTCCCTTTTATCCCTGATATTATCCGTCTCTTTCGTTGACATGAGCTGTGGAGACTTCATCCCAGACACGAACCTCGAATGAAAGGACAGTTCGAACCAAAATTCTGCCAGAATGAAAAGTCACTTCGGAATTTGTTGCGTCATACTTTTAGGGAGCGTAGTTATTATTATGCTACACTGCCCCCCTCTTAGACGTGTTCGTCTCGAACAAGTGCATCCTCATTTCGGCCATTGTATCGACTCAGTCGGTCCACATGAACCACTTTCATTTTGGCCCTCGGTCTTCGCTGGATGCGGTAGACAACATCGTTGATGCGGGTTACTATTCTGTAGGGACCTTCCCAGTTCCGCTGTAATTTAGGTGATTTCCCCTTTTGGCGATGGGGATTATACAGCCACACCAGATCTCCTTCCTGGAATCCTGACGTTGTTGCCTTGGCATCATACCTGGTCTTCATGCGGTCGCTCGTCATCTTAATCTGGCTTCTGGTCCTTTGGTGTCCCTAAGCCTTTCCCTAAGGTCCGCCACGTACTCTTCTTCATTTCTGGGCTCATTGGTAGGAGATCCAAATTTCACCTCACTGGGTAAACGAGCTATTCCACCAAATAAGATTTCGAACGGCGTATGTCGAGTAGTGCTATGCACGGCACTTCTATAGGCCATCAAAAACAAGAGAATCTGCCGGTCCCAATCCCGTTGGTAGTCACCTACGACCTTCGAGAGATGTTCGTCCAAAGTCCTATTGAAACGCTCCACCATACCGTCCGACTGTGGATGAAGCGGGGTTGTCCTTGTCTTTTTGATTCCGAGTAGTTGACACATCTCTTGGAAGATTCTTGACTCGAAGTTCCGCCCTTGGTCAGAATGCAATTCCAAGGGCACACCGAATCTGCTAACCCAATTGTAGACGATCTGCTCCGCCACGGTTCTGGCTTCCTGATTAGGGATCGGAAACGCTTCCGGCCACTTACTGAAGTAGTCCATCACTACGAGTATATACCGATTACCCTTGTCGGTTTCCGGAAAGGGCCCTGCGATGTCAATGGCGATTCGTTCGAAAGGTGCTCCCACGTTGTATTGGTGCATCTTACCTCGAGTTTTGATTCTCGGACCCTTGCTAGCTGCACACACGTCGCATTTTCTGCACCAGTCTTCGATATTTTCCTTCGCTTTTAACCAATAAAAACGTTCTCGTACCTTTTCTAGCGTCTTATTCACTCCCAAGTGGCCTCCGGTCGCCCCGCCATGCATTTCCTGTAACACCTCCTTGACCCTCGTCCGCGGTACGACAAGCTGCATTACAAACGACTTTCCGTCGGAGGATTCCCATTTTCTTCTCAGAACACCTTCTTGGACATGGAGGGAGTCCCACTGCGCAAAATATGCCTTTAAGGTCGGGCTTCTGTGAGAGATGTCCTGATGATCCGGTTTATCCATGTTCTCCTTCCAGGCCAGAATCGGCTCGATATCCGGGTCTTCCTTCTGAGCGTTCCGGATCTCATCTACGCTCCAGCCGGCGATAGGTTCGGCTCTCATTCTTTGGATGGAAACCAGCTCCCGTTCTTCCTGACGCGCACAATGTTTACAATCCGTTCTGCATGGTCTCCGGGACAGTGCATCTGCATTAGAGTGGAGTTTTCCTTTACGATGCTGTATTTCGTAGTCGTAGATTTGCAGCCTTTCGATCCATCTTGCGACCTGACCCTCAGGACTCTTGAACTGTAATAGCCATTTTAAGGCTGCATGGTCTGTGCGAAGAACGAACTTCCTCCCATAGAGGTATTTGTGAAAATGCTTCGTAGCCAAGATCAAAGCTAGAAGTTCCCGCCTTGTCACGCAGTAGTTCCTTTCTGGCTTAGAGAGCACCTTTCTGAAGTACGCAACCACCTTCTCTTGGCCCTCATGCACCTGGGAGAGTACGGCTCCTACCCCGACATTACTAGCATCTGCATCCACAATGAACGTTTCCCCGTGAGTGGGGTAAGCCAGTATCGGGGCATCGCATAGCCGTTGTTTAAGTGCCTTGAAGCTCTTCTCGCACTCAATTGACCATTTGAATTGTTTTCCCTTTTCCGTCAACTGGTGCAGGCTCTTTGCGATCCCGGCAAAATCCTTCACGAACCGTCTGTAGTAGGTGGCTAGGCCCAGGAAGCTCCTTAGTTGGTGTTTATCCTTGGGGACTGGCCAGTTTTTCACCGCTTCGACCTTCTCTGGATCGGTTCTCACTCCTTTCGCTGAAATTATGTGCCCCAAGTACTTGACTTCTGCTCTAAACAGGGCGCACTTCTTGGGGTTGAGCTTCAGGTGGGCGCTTCGAAGCCTTTGAAACACATCCCTTAGATTGTCTCGGTGTTGCGCAAACGTTTTTCCTACGACGATGACATCATCCAAGTATACCAAACAGGTTTTCCATGTTAACCCTTGCAGGACACATTCCATCAATCGCTCGAAAGTCGCCGGAGCATTGCACAGCCCGAATGGCATTACCGTGAATTGCCATAGCCCATTTCCTGCGGTGAAGGCGGTTTTCTCCCGGTCTTCTGGATGGATCTGTACCTGCCAGTAGCCACTCTTCAAGTCGAGAGTGGAAAACCATCGGGCTCCTGATAGTGTGTCTAGCGTGTCGTCAATCCGTGGCAGAGGATAGCTGTCTTTCTTGGTGACGTAATTGAGCTGCCGATAGTCCACGCAGAACCGCGTGCTGCCATCTTTCTTCTTAACCAGTACAACCGGTGATGCCCACGGACTTTTGGAACTTTCAATCAGACCTTCTTTCTCCATTGCCGACACCATCTCTGCAACTTCTGTCTGCTTTGCCAATGGAAGGCGCCTAGCAGGCTGACGAATTATCACCTAGTATCACCAGTGTCTATTCGATGTTGTACCAGGTGTGTTCGGCCTTATTCTCCGTCCTGTGAGGCAAATACATCAGCGTACTCTTTGATAAGATTCTCTGCCATAGTTCGCTGCTCCTGATTCAGCTCACTGGACTGGAGAATCGTCTCTCTCGTTTCCGCTGTCCAAGGTGATGGGAGAGGTTTTGGAGCATCACGTTCAGATATTGTTGCGACGGCGGTAATCGGCGTGCATTTTCCAGTCACCTCCCCTCGCCTCAGTTTGACAGTGTGTGGTCTCGTGTTCAATACTCTCACTGGAACCATGGTGTTCTTTGGTTCGACTAACGTCTTTCCCACAATGTAGTCTTGAGAATTCTTCTCTGGGTCTGGTTCTACTATGTAGAATCGGTGGCTCCCAAGATCACCTTCCAGCTTCGTCCAAATGATTGTCTCTGAAGACGGCGGCAAAACTTCGTCTTTGCTGATGACTGTCCTAAGAGTTACGGCATTCTCGTTTCCGTACACCATCGGAATCTCCACATTTCGATACCTCAGTACTTGCATCCCGATGTCCAAGATTACTTCATTTGCTTTCATGAAGTCTATTCCGATGATGCACTCGTCGCATATATCTGCCACCAGAAACGCATGGGAGAACGTCAGTCCTGCCAGAGTAATCGTAAGACGAACTTCTCCAAACACCTTCGCCATTTCCCCTGTTGCAGTCTTCAGGCAGTAGCTGTTGGTGTTGTGCAGCCAGGCGCTTCTGACGATATCTCTTCTTACAATGGAGGCGGTGGCACCTGTGTCGATGGTGGCTACGCACTTCTTCTTGTTGATTAGTGCCTCCACTGTCAGGCTCTTGTTACCCCGTTTGGTTTGCGAAACTTGAATGGTGATCCTGGGGGCCTCGATTCCAGTAACCAACTTCTGCCCCGCGAAGTTGGTCCTTACGCATTTCCCGACTGCTGGTTTTGGGAAGTCTGACCGACAGCATGCTTCCTCTCTGTTTCTCCTACGGGAGCTGGTTTCCATCCAAAGAATGAGAGCCGAACCTATCGCCGGCTGGAGCGTAGATGAGATCCGGAACGCTCAGAAGGAAGACCCGGATATCGAGCCGATTCTGGCCTGGAAGGAGAACATGGATAAACCGGATCATCAGGACATCTCTCACAGAAGCCCGACCTTAAAGGCATATTTTGCGCAGTGGGACTCCCTCCATGTCCAAGAAGGTGTTCTGAGAAGAAAATGGGAATCCTCCGACGGAAAGTCGTTTGTAATGCAGCTTGTCGTACCGCGGACGAGGGTCAAGGAGGTGTTACAGGAAATGCATGGCGGGACGACCGGAGGCCACTTGGAAGTGAATAAGACGCTAGAAAAGGTACGAGAACGTTTTTATTGGTTAAAAGCGAAGGAAGATATCGAAGACTGGTGCAGAAAATGCGACGTGTGTGCAGCTAGCAAGGGTCCGAGAATCAAAACTCGAGGTAAGATGCACCAATACAACGTGGGAGCACCTTTCGAACGAATCGCCATTGACATCGCAGGGCCCTTTCCGGAAACCGACAAGGGTAATCGGTATATACTCGTAGTGATGGACTACTTCAGTAAGTGGCCGGAAGCGTTTCCGATCCCTAATCAGGAAGCCAGAACCGTGGCGGAGCAGATCGTCTACAATTGGGTTAGCAGATTCGGTGTGCCCTTGGAATTGCATTCTGACCAAGGGCGGAACTTCGAGTCAAGAATCTTCCAAGAGATGTGTCAACTACTCGGAATCAAAAAGACAAGGACAACCCCGCTTCATCCACAGTCGGACGGTATGGTGGAGCGTTTCAATAGGACTTTGGACGAACATCTCTCGAAGGTCGTAGGTGACTACCAACGGGATTGGGACCGGCAGATTCTCTTGTTTTTGATGGCCTATAGAAGTGCCGTGCATAGCACTACTCGACATACGCCGTTCGAAATCTTATTTGGTGGAATAGCTCGTTTACCCAGTGAGGTGAAATTTGGATCTCCTACCAATGAGCCCAGAAATGAAGAAGAGTACGTGGCGGACCTTAGGGAAAGGCTTAGGGACACCAAAGGACCAGAAGCCAGATTAAGGTGACGAGCGACCGCATGAAGACCAGGTATGATGCCAAGGCAACAACGTCAGGATTCCAGGAAGGAGATCTGGTGTGGCTGTATAATCCCCATCGCCAAAAGGGGAAATCACCTAAATTACAGCGGAACTGGGAAGGTCCCTACAGAATAGTAACCCGCATCAACGATGTTGTCTACCGCATCCAGCGAGGACCGAGGGCCAAAATGAAAGTGGTTCATGTGGACCGACTGAGTCGATACAATGGCCGAAATGAGGATGCACTTGTTCGAGACGAACACGTCTAAGAGGGGGGCAGTGTAGCATAATAATAACTACGCTCCCTAAAAGTATGACGCAACAAATTCCGAAGTGACTTTTCATTCTGGCAGAATTTTGGTTCGAACTGTCCTTTCATTCGAGGTTCGTGTCTGGGATGAAGTCTCCACAGCTCATGTCAACGAAAGAGACGGATAATATCAGGGATAAAAGGGAATTATAACTGCAAGAATTATTACATCAGAATTTCTCTTGTTCCAGTGGTCGAAGAATTTGCTAGAAGTTTCTGGCTATCAGAAACTTCTGCTATATAAGGACAGATGGCGATTGAGAAAGGAGCAGTAGTTTTTAAACTGTGGCGAAGAGATTAGAAATGTGATAATGGGCGAAGTTGTAATTTTGTGATAAATTGAAAGTTGAGATTTAACAAGAAGAAGTAATTAGTTTGGATTTGTGAATTAAGTAATCGAAAGGAGATAAAGTGATTTGAGAGGACAGAGACCATTGTAAGAAAAGAATTGCGACGAATAATATAGTGTGAACCTGAATTGTTTTATAGACTAGAAAATAAAGAAATAAATTTCACAGAATATTGTTTTATCTACTCGAGCCGTAGCGCGAATATTACAGTATTAGAGCAACAAATATACATTTTCCGAATTGGTTCAATGTATGTTATGACCACAAAATTAATTTAATAAATTTCCTAATAGTGGTATTGCTCTGGAAAAATTGTAAATGGGTCCTTAATAAGAATTTAAATGAAAGTAGAATTTCCAGAAATAAAAAAAAAAATTGCAAAATGTAATGAACGCTTAAAAAGTAAAGGCGACAGAGGTTGGGAGGGTGGGGGTCGATATCCTGCCACGTCCTCGTTCGTGTCCCCTGGAAACTACTTCAGTTAAGGTGATTTAACTGCAATTTAATACTAACTTAATTTAAGTTAATGATTATTTTGTTAAGTTAGTTCTTTTTTTATAATAATTTCGAACATTAGTCACCTTCACTTAAGTAGGGCAAGAGCAGTGATCAGTTATTATAAGGTCATAAATATAAAATGCAGTATGCAAAACTCATATTCATACCCATATTCAGAGCAAATTTGTGTCCACAAAGTTTACAGAGTTTTTATTTATTTAATCAAGTGCTGAAAATAAGGTACAGTGTATCAATCTCATATTCATACACTTGATAGGGTGATATATATTTAAGGAAAAATGTAAACAAATTGGGCAGATACTGCAAAATTTTATTGATTTTAGTAAGAATACATAAGAATAAAAAAAAACTTCAATTAATTCAAATATTTCAAATAAAGTATTGCAAATTCTTCATAATAAACATAAAATTAACAAAAATATGGTCAATTTCGTATTCGTACTCTTAGATATTAAATTAAATTGCTTAAATTATATTTTAAAATTAATATTTTGTGGAATATTCTTTGTTAGCTAAGACCTGTTTAAGACGGTTGGTCATGGATCTGACTAATTTTTCAGTACATCCAGTTGTAATTTTTACTCATTCTCCAATAAGCCTTTCTTTGAGATCATTGGTGTTCCTTATACTGAATTTCCTTATTCGTCGGTATAACTCGTCCCACAGATTCTCTATGACATTGATATCCGGTGACTGTGGAGGTGTTTCCAATACTTTGCAACAGTTATAAAGAAGTCACATTCGAGTTGCATAAGCCTTATGCTTGGGGTCGTTATCCTGATAAAAGGTAGAATTATTCCCGAGGCCCATTTGAACAGCTCTTTCCTTCAGATATTGCTTCAATATTTCAATGTATTGCTTATGGTCCATTATTCTTTCAATTATGTGCAGTCGTCCCACACCAGCTGCGGAAAAACACCCCCACACCATTACCGAACCACCACAATGTTTGACTGTTCCGTGTGTTATGTGGAAGATATTCGTTATTTGGTTTCCGCCAAACGCGGATGGCAGTTCCGACCCATGAACATTAAATTTAGACTCGTCTGTAAATATTACCGTTTTCCAGAAGTCGAAATCCTTAGATTGGTGTTGTTTAGTGAATTCCAATCACTTGCTTCTGTTTATTAAACTAATGAAAGGTTTTTTACGCATTACTCTTCCATTGTACCCATGTTCCCGGATGCACTTCCTTAGCGTTTCTGTACAAAAATCTTTATTTAAAGCACGACTAAGGTTTTCTGCCAGTTTTGGTGCACTACATTTGAGGTTTTTTTGAATTTCCCGTATATGTAATTATTCTCTTGTCATGTGCACTAAATACATTTCTAGAGGTATTTCGTGGTTTATTTTCGATGCGGTTTTCATTTTTGAACCTATTAATTATTGTTTGGATGGTTGATCTTGGCCAACTTAACAATCTAGGTATCTCACTATAAGATTTTCCGTCGCCGTTGTATTTAATTATCAGTTCGCGCAGTTCATTTTATGTCTCACCTTGTTTTCTACCCATTTTTCCAACAAATCTCGAAGAACCTCACAAAATTATTTTTGTTTTCTTTAATTCACTTTGAGAAATAATAATTCAATGCAAAGGACAACTTTGACAAGCAACATAACAGTAATTTTTGTCTTTTAGGGAATAAACGATCGGTGTACGAATACGAAATTGAGCTACTTTTGAGACCATTTTTTACTTCTCTTCTATTTCCAAACCAACGTGAATGTTAACTATTCTCAAAACTAGATGGAGCGCAATTGCTCAATATCCTGTAATAACGCATACTATATTAAACTTAATTTTTCAAATCGGTTGTGATCAGGAATTGAATGTAATACTTGATAGCTGGTGTACGAATATGAGATTGATACACTGTACATACACACAGACAAAATAACAAGCACACAACATAAGCCCAACCATTTGCACATATATTTATACGATCTATACAGATACTCCATATTCATCCTACCAACGTGTCGGCATCAGAACTCCGTCACCGCAGTCGCACAAAATATTTTTTTTTTGTTTCTTTTGTACAGTAAAGGGAAACTGGACTAAAAAGTGAGCAAAAAAAAACAAATGTTCTGTGTTCTGATTTTTTCCCTTTTGTAAGAAGTTTAAGCTTTTTAAAAAGCTTTTTTTTAGTGAATTTCGTTTTCATATATCACTTCTTCCCGTATGAATGAGACGTCTGGGTAGTTTATTATCTGTGGTATTATTACTTAAAAACTCGTCTACACTGGTATATTTCTTAGATGAAGTTGAAATTTGTATGGTGTTAATCTTAGCTGCAGATTCCTTTCCCTTCAACCATTTCCAGGTTATCGGCCTTGCATCTGGTGCATGCACTCACTACAGTCCACCAAATTTGGGTTGTTGTCTTATATTTTATAAAAACCTCACCACTTTATAGTCATCTGTCAATTCCACCACTGTGGGGGGGGTAATTGAATTTTCCTACACTTTCCACACCGACTCAGTTTTCTGCTTCTATCATCACGCATAAACAATACCCCCATATTTTCTACAATTTTGCGCGCTTTTCACTCATCATCATCGTCATCATCATTCCCCCATGTAAGCCATCTCACTCATTCTATCAGCCATTAGGGGGAGGGATATTATAGCCTATCCAACTACACTCGTTTTCCATTCCATTCGCTGCTGTTGCCGCCACACGTAAACGACGTCCATCTCCTTCTCACTTTTCGCCCCACATAAAACAAAGCAAAAAACGGGAAAACTAACTCCAGCCCGATTATTTTATTGATCGATTTTCCCTGTTTGAAACAATATTTTCCCCAACACACACCACACACCAGTCGGGAAAAACGTCAAGTGCGGGTCGTTGTCGTTCGTTCATTGACGCGAAATTTTTCCTCTCCTCTTCAGAGTACTGAAGAGAAAAAAGAAACGAAACAAAATTTATATTTTTGGTGAACTTTTTTTCCACAATTTTCCGATTGCGAATTTAATGAAGAATTTTAAAAATTTCTAACAGTACATACCTAAATTTTTGTTTTAGTGGAACGTGTAAAGTGTAATTATTTGTAAATCCTTTCAAAAGGAGCCGTGGGAAAGGGCATCCTTTTTTTTTGAAAAAAAAAGTGAAAATTCAAAGCAGCCAATTGCAGTTCTAATAAAATCAGGGAAAATGTATTTGCTGATGATGGTATGTAGTCAAATTTTCTTCAACTTAAATGTAATTTTCCGAAAGATTATTGATTTTTCGGGGTCTATATTGCAATTAAGCGGATTTTTTTTTTCTTTTCTTCTCTTCCCTACCTGCATGCATTTATGTGTATTGAGGGGTAGGAGTTGATGCTACACCATTGTAGAATCATAGAGTCCGGGGTTGTGTGTTGGATACTTTTTGTACCTACCTGCACTTGAGATTAACTACCCTTAAATGCAAGTTGCAACCCTTCTCGTTTCCTTCTTGTTTGCCCCTACCCAGATGTTACATGCAATATCCATATTGTTTTCCGTTAATTAGAATGGAAATTCTTTTACATTTATGCAACGAACTTGGGGTTGGTAGTAGTAGTAAAACATTTATTTTGCAGATTTTTATTTATGTTTGTTCAACATGGGAACTTCCTCCCATAACCAGCGTCATGCGCCCTATTGACTCCCTCCTAGGATAACTTCTCTGTCTATTGAGAGATGGCAACTGTGTTCAAGAGAGAACAATTTCAATTCACAATGCGAAATCCATTTAGGAAATAAAATGTTTAACGGTTCTGTGCAATGGGTGATAGGTACAGCGGTGTGTTGTGTAGGTGCTTTGGTTTTTGCTCGACAGGGTAGCTAGTGTATGAGGGTTGCTGTTAATGGCTTATTTTTTTTTTGTTCGTTTTATTGGAAATCAATTGAATGGATTTGAATGGAACGAGAAGATGTAAATGTCTAAGGGTGTGAGTGGGTTGATTCCGAATCATTTCCGGGTTTTGTTATTGTTGTTTTTGTTGAAGTGGGTTGGGGAAAATCTCTCCATTTCCTGCTCTACACTGTGGATGATGTGATTTATTTTTTTCGGTAATCAACTGCATTACTGTTGTGTATGGCGTTGTTGGGATGTGTGGGAAATTGCAAACATGGCGCTTGTGAGGGGAGAATGGCGCCATTTTAAGTGTCGCAAAAGAATAGTTAATGAAAATGTTTAATTGCCTTCATGTTTGAAAAATTTGATTGAAAGTGGAAAATCTTTCGAAAACTTATGCGATGGGTACTATATGCTTTGGAAATATGTTCCAGTTAGCAAACGCATTTAATGCACAATTTGTTACATATGTTTACATATGTAGGAGCTTAACTACTAATCAGTCCGTTGTAAAAGCCACATACATACATATGTATGTATGTACATAAACCATTTAAGCAGATTTTCTAATAATGCAGATTTATCGTTTGCCCCCATATTCTTTAATTCTCCTTATATGTACGTATGTACATCATTGGGTTAATAAAGTTTAAATGACATATTTTTAGTGGCGAAACACAAATTAAATAGTGCGTATTAGTAGGCATTGTCCGCTTAAAGGGGCATTCATATGAGTGCGAATTGCAAACTGGTGATCAAACCATGTTTACTGTATTATATTTCGAATTCACGGACACAAATTAAAAATTGTATCGTAGGTACAAATTAATTAATTAATTAATATAATAATTGATTGGTAGATTATTTCGAACTGGCTGGAGACGCTTGTTGGTTAAGGCCTAGGTCAACTTCGGACTGTAGCGTCATCTAAAATAAGGTAGATTATTGCAATTTCATATATTTGGCATAGTAGAAATTGAAATGTTTATTTCGAAATTCAAAGGGTGTTCCTTAATTTTTGTCGTATAACTTAATTAACAAATTTCTTATTTGATGGTGAGGGGGTAGAAGAAGTTGCTACGTACGTTTTTATTTTTGTTGTTTTGTTTATAAGTAGGGGCAATTTTTGAAAAAAATTACTTAAAATAAAAAAAATATTATTAAAAACAACGGCAACACTTACAATGAAGTACTATACCGGTATCGAAAGCCAGAAACCTGTTCTTTAATCCTAAATTTAAATTAAATAATTTATGTCAATAGTTTTTGAAAAATTCGCATGCAAACTTAAAATTTTGATAAAAAAAAAAATTAAAAAAAAGAAAAGAAGTACTGTAGATGAAGAGTATTGTTGACAAAGGTGCCTGCCTGACGAAAAGCACCTACCCCGAACGGAGCAACGAACTTGCGTGACCGGCCCAAATATCAAATCGATATTTGGGCCAGTGGCAAAACAACCAATTGCATTCTGCATTCTGAATGAGGGGATTTCAGGACCTATGTTAACTTCATTATTTGTTCATTCGCCTTCAACGAGATGAGCAAGCATACTGAAATCTTATACAAAATTTCTTACGTAAATCGAGAAGGCTGTAGAAAGGGCGAAAATAGTTTTACGCAATATAAGAATAGCCCCTAATTTGACGTTTTATATTTGACAATATCGTCCAGTTCTCAAAATGTCTAATATTTTAGCAATGCATTGTTCACGGGATTTTGTTCGATTCCCACCACAGTCCAGGCTAGTTTTGTTGCAAGTGGATCACAACTTCGTTTGTATGACGCAGGTAATTAATTTACTCCACAAAGTTATCTTTTGATAGTTAATGGGAAAGTAATTGTCGTCTTAATACTATGAAGGGTTGATCCTTGCCTGGCTAATCCGTCAACTCGATATTTTTCCCTCTATGTCACTACGACTTTGGCAAAACAACTTTAAGCTGACCACTTATGGCTTTGACAGCGTCCTGACTATCAACGAATATAGTAAGTTTTCTATAGGGTATTGGATCCTACTTGAATGTCTCATAAACCCCGCGGAGTAGCAGTAGTTCCGCTTTTTAATTTATTAATGTTCTAAGCTTTATTCAGCGCGATCCACCAGACTAGAAACCTGTATGTAAGAATTGGACGTATTATACATATGTATGTATGTCCATACATACATACTACTGCTAGCCACTTTTTAAAATTGTTTCATTGCTGCTCTGCATGTTTTTTTTTTTTAATAATAATCTAGATTCACTTGGCTTTCTATGCACATTTATATTCTTATAACACACAAACCATTGAAGAAAATATTTGATCCAGGAGCAGGGAACGATCCTCCGATATATGTACATATAAGGTTTTATCCACCAACGCTCTACCAACTGAGCTATCCCTAAATGTTTTCTTCTCTAGTCAATTCTCCAATTCTTGCTGTACGGGTTGTAGCTGATTAAGATTAGTAATTCATGGGCAACTGAGTGACTTTTCCTACGCACGTGTGTCCAATGTCATCTTATTATGATTATTTAACTTTTTTTTGTTTTTTTAGCTTTTTATTAATTTCAATTCATTTCATACTTACTTGCTAGACAAAAACGCTTAAAACTAGCTTAACTAATTAACTATCTTACTCTAACTTACTGGCCTTATGCGGGCGCTCTAAGCTAATCTTAATTCTTATCTATGTCTTTCGACTTCATCTACTACTTATTAATATTTTATTTCCAGAACAAATTAAGACTAAGAAAAATTCGTATTTATTTTTTTTTTAAAAAACTTAGTAACAAACTTTTTTTTTTACATCTTATATATAAAACTTAAGTGCTACCTTAAAATAAATCTTAACCTAACTTAACTACATGCATAATTAAATATGCACTTTTTTGTGGTTTTTATTATTTTTTTTTTTTTTTTTTATTCAAGTGTTTTTTTTTCGTATAAATAAATAGACTTAAACTACCTAAACCTAGACACCTAAAAACTATGTAAGCCGGCCAAGGCAAAAATGTGGCGACCAACTTTGCCGTACTGGACCTACCCCGGATCAAAAGGGATCGACGAGGGAGCTCCCTACATTAACCACCAGAATTGCTGGTGTTGCTTCAACACATCTTTTATATCGCGCCCCGATACCGATCTACTGAATCGGAGACGCTCCTCAGTGCTCTGTGCGACGTCTCGGCTGTAGTTGAGCCGCCTGTCCACAGCAGTCCGGGCAACGTGAAAGATTAGCGGCACCGCTGATCTATCCTGGATCAGACCTATCTGATCCAAATATAGAAGATTGCTTCTGGGGGAACATAGCCGTTAAGGCGCACCTTCTCATGGTACCTATAGTTGGGGTAATAAGCCCCGAAGATCAGGTTATTCATCGAGGTCATTGCTCTTGCAATATGCCTTCGAGTCATCTTGACCAGGAAATTGTCCACTCTTATCAGATTCGCCCTGTTGTATAGGACCTCATTAGAGTAGAATGAGACTCTGGTGTTCTGTACAAGTGAAGGCAAGCCCGAAGGTAGCCCCTCTCAAACACCGGAATCTTTTCCATCCTACTTGCCCCTATGATGAACCACACGGGACATCCATATGTGAGCATGGGCCGAATGAGGGCCGTGTAGCAGATTACCTTTACCCTACCATTGAGCTGCTTGCTATAAAAAAGTCTCTTTGTAAGGGCGAAGGCAGCTCGAGCTCTGGCCAGAGCAGCATCTACATGTTTGTTAAAATATAGATATTGGTCAAGCCAAAGTCCAAGGTATCTGACCACATTTTGACACGCAAGTGGACGCCCATGCTGTCCAATTATAGAGAACTTTCGCCAATTCTTTCTGGTATCCCTAGAGAGAGGCCAGAGACAACTATACTAAATTATTTAACTTATTAAGTGCAACAAGTGCTAGAATGACTAGTATAGTTTTTGACCATGCCATGTACAACACCGGCGTAGCAAAGTTGGATGACTCTTCTGTTGACTATTGAATTTAACTAGTCAATTTGAAGTAATCTTAGTTTTATTTAGTATAACGAACAATATTCTGGAACCCCTTGGCTACGTGCCTGATTCAATTAAACTTTTTCAAAGTAGTCACCGTTTTTAGTAGTGCACTTCTTCGCAGGTAGTAGAAACCAATCATCAAACCAAAATTTCCATCACTGCTTCAGTATCAATCACACTCCTCAATAAATACCTTAATCAACTCCTTTTCGGTGGTAAAGTGACTGCCTTTCAGATGCATTTTAACATAGGGAAACAAACCAAAACTAGATCTTGGCTGTACGGAGGCCCATCTAAAAGACTTATTCCCGTGCTCCTCAAATATTATACCCCATCACTGTTTCGTGTACCGCTTGGCAATAATCGTCCGCTGATGTTTAAGCTTAGCTTCTTCATTCCTTTGTTAAGGGAACAAGATCTTCGGGATTGAGTCCATCCTCATCCTCATCTTCAAACATTTTGCTCTGGAGCTTTATTCTAAGGTAGTTACAATTGAAATTGCGTCCTTGGATTTTTCATTATTGAATTTCTTGGTTATGTTTCACACCCATTTCAGTCGTTTTGGTCAGGCATAAAGTCATGGGGTACACAGAGAGAGTATAAAGCTTCCTAATTTTGAGATGATCGGTCCACAATTCGATGTAGACTGGTGACATTAATGCACAAGGTCTCCTTCATCTGCCGATAGAACAGATGCCATCTCACCGAAACTATTTTCGGCACTAAAGTCACACCGAAAATTGTAAACAAATTATTGAACTGAATACCTCTTATTTAAATGACCATATATTTGAGTACTGCGTTTGCATACCGAACGAAATTATTTATATAAATTATTTGCGAATACAATACGTAAATGAACAATCCAAGAATCGTTTACATGCATAATTTACCGACTTATGAAGCTGGCAACTGGTGAACGCACTGTGGGGTATAGATATTAAGAAATTATCTGTCCCAAGTATTGCTTCTGACAGAAGTATTGCTTCTTTGTTTGAACTTAGAACGCACTCCAGAAGAACCGTAACAGGTTCAATGTGTGCTATTATTACCTATGTGAGTTATTCGCTCCGAGCGAAGGATGCACTATGAACTCTTTATTTCTGTTTTTGAAGACAGCTTTAAGGACATCCTATAGAAAAATATTTGGTAATAGGCTTCGTTGAATAATTATTCTCCACCACGATAATGCATGGATAAAAGTAGTGCATCAAGAAAACTAGGTTTAAAAATTAAATACTTCGACACAGCAAAAATAATGGTTATATACATAGGGGGTGTACAAATCAAATGTTAAAAATAATACGAAGGATTCAATTTGTCTGGGCAGCATTTGGAAAATTGAGCGATGTTTTTTAAATCCAATATACACCGAACTAAAGTAAAATATGATATATCCCAAAGCTTGCATAGGGAAAATACAAGCTTTAAAATGAAATAAAATACATAAAAATATTGGTAATGGCCATGCTATTGGCCACCTTTTCCAGCAGCTGAGCGGCCACCTTTTACGCAATAACGCGGCTAATGTTGGCTTCCACGTCATCCATCGTCACTGGTTTATCGGTGTAGACTAGCGACTTCACATATCCGCACAGAAAATAATCTAAAGGTCGATCTTGGTGGCTAATTTTACAGGTCCATTACGCGAAATGTTTCGCTCTTATCGAATGTTTCCTTCAATAAATTAATTCTGGCGCACCCTGTGTGACATTTTGCGCCGTCTTGTTGAAACCACAACTCTTCCACATTAATGCCATTTAATTGGGGAACGAAAAAGTCTGTAATCATGGATCTGTAGCGCTCTCTATTGACTGTAACGTTCCGGCCGGCATCACTTTTGAAGAAATATGAACCAATGATTCCACCAGCCCATAAAGCACCCCAAACAGTAACGTTTTGTTGATGTAACGGCGTCTCAATGATGGCTTGTGGATTTTATTCACTCCAAATGCGGCAATTTTGCTTGTAGACGTAGCCATTCAACCAAAAATGATCCTCATTGCTGAACAAATTTTTGTGGTGAAAATGAGGATCAAGAGCAATCTCGTTTTCGGCCCAATCGTTGAACGTACGATGCACACGATAATCAAGCGGCTTCAATTCTTGCACGAGCTGGATCTTGTAAGCTCTTAAACTAATATCTTTCCGCAAAATCTTCCATAAAATGGATGGACACAGCTCCAGTTGCTGTGCACGATGGCGAATTAACTCATTCGGGTCCTCCTCAATACTACACTCCACAGCAGCAACAGCTTCTTAGATGCGAATTGTACGACGTCTCTGCGGATGCGTATTTAAATTAGAGTAAGCGTGGTGCAAAAACGATCCATGGTTTTTGAATTACTTGCTCGGATGGACGATTATGTTGACCGTAAAATGAACGTCCTGCACGGTAAGTTTCGCGAACTAGAAGTAAGTCTCTTCATGGTGAAATGGCAAACCAAATTGAACACAAATCAGCTGCCAGCTGTCAAAATGGCTGTCGCTGGAAAAGAATTGCCAATTCGAAAAACAAACCTCTAAAATAAACACCTTTTATTATGTCTCAAATACAAATGGACCGGACAATTGATTTGAATAGTTAATGAAAGATGAAGGAAAAGGGTACTGTTTGGCGGCCTAGAATTGGACGAAAAGATCGAGGAAGACAAAGAACAAGATGTGAAGATGACACAACAATAGCAGCACGAAGTAACAGGATAAGGGAAACCGCATCAAGAACAGCATTACTGCCCAAACGCAATGGAGAAGCGCTGCAGCAGATGAAGTCGCTGTAGTACAAACTGTCAAATAAATCGCTCACTTAAGTAGCAATGCACGTACACAATGGTGAAGCGCAGCTCGATTGCTCAAGCTGTCAAAACGGAAAGCTAATCGCGCTGTGTTTCGTGAAAATGTTTTCTTCGTGGTGGATTTTATAATTATAATTTTTATAATAATGACTAAGGAAGAAGAAATTGCATGCTTTGAATTTCTCCGTAGAGAGCTCTGCCATTTTTGTTTTTAGCTGCAGCTTCGCATTGTGTTGCTATAGGGAGCACGTATATTTAACCTTTGACAGCGCTGCGTACTGCCGCTTCAGTTTCACCATTGTGTTCGGGCAGTTAGGGGAGGCCTATACACAACAGAGGATGTCAAGAAGCTGAAAACTATTAAGACGATGATGCTCCATGTCAAGTCCAAAACAAAAATGAGAGGATTTGCAAAACAAAAAATTCAGGTGTTGAACTTAATATTTTAATCACCAGTAGTTCTGTAACTAAAAGTGTGAAATAAATAAATCACTTTGAAGTAAATAGTGATTTATTTCTCACTTTGAGTTACAGAACTGGGCTACAAATTTCAATCTGATTTTAAACTGCAAGTTCAGTCTATTTTAAGGCTTTACAGATCGTAGAAGAACTCAGCCAAGTTTCTTCGGCAATTATGCCAATTGGACAGCTAATTCTGTTAAAGATAGAAATCGGAGTATCCTGACGAGCTTCAAATAATCAAGAGCTAATAGATTATTTGGAGCTCGTAAGGATAGAATACCGTATTAGAATGGCGTAAACAGAAAACTAAAAACACGGTGTCTGTGTCACCGTGTGTCTGTTACATGGTTGTAACTTTTGAACCTAGAGTGCTGAAATTTTGCACAAAAATAGTACGCGGTTGACCGAAAGTTCAAAATTTTGTTTTTGTGGGGATGCTTTTGAGGGTACCCAAGAAAACAAAATATTTTACACCCCATCATACAAACATATCAAACTAAAGCTGAAATTATAAGGAATTTAACAATTCCGTTTCATAAAAATGTTTTTAGTGGTTCTCGAGCGAAATGTGTGTGGCCAAATATACACTTAAAATATAGGTACGGGACACTAACCGCGTGTTCCCGACTCGTACTTAACGAATTTTTTTCACAGGTAAACACTTCACTTTTTTAAATTGACTTCATTAAAAATTACTTAGATATTCCATTCGTACTCGAGCAGATGAGCAACTTTCAACTGTGATTCTATATGACGAGTGGACTGCGTTATCTTAACACTTTCTGGTGTTTCCGTGTTCCTTCGAATCCTGATGATATTCCGATCTTTCTTCATTTCGGATTCATATTGAATGTCAAAGAAGAAGGTTCTGACTATCTCTCAAGTACTCATTTCATCATTAATAGGGAATAGTTTTGTTCCTCTTTTAACAATAGGTAGATGCTTACACTCTACGAACTGGAGTAAAACTTGTCCTCTGTTGTTACAGTTGGTGCTATACTGTATTGTTATCCAAACAATTATGTATTGATTGTTTTGTATTGTGCTTGCAGACTTTCAAAATAAGCTCTACCTCCTGTATAGGAGGAGGTTCTGGCGAGTAATACGAAAGGCAAGCAGAAAATGTCACAAAGATTCCGGCACCTGTCCCCACCAGCACTGCAACGTGGAAACAATTCTGGTATACTCAGATGGTGCAGTATAATTGCTTGCATTCTCTGACTCACCAGAATACAAGAGCAAATGGTAGTTTCACACATAACCGGCATCGAATATACGACGTACACGATTTTTGGTATTTTAGTGTTCCGTACTAGAATGGTATTAAACGAAACTCTAATGGATTTAACATGGTGTCTGTCTGTAAGCCGGTATGCCGGTCACACGCTTGTAACTTTTGAACCGTGAGACCTAATGGGCTGTAATTTTGCAGAAAATATGAACCGAAAATAACTAGAGAAATAAATTATTATTATTGGGGGCATAATAAACCCCAAAAGTACCAAGAAGTTCAAATGTAAATACATTTTATTCTGATTATTATTATTATTATTATTATTATTATTATTATTATTATTATTATTATTATTATTATTATTATTATTATTATTATTATTATTATTATTATTATTATTATTATTATTATTATTATTATTATTATTATTATTATTATTATTATTATTATTATTATTATTATTATTATTATTATTATTATTATTATTAATATACAAAAACTAACTTATAGTTAAAATTATAAGTTAGCTGGATATCCAGAGCATCGAAGGCCTTCGGTTATGTAGATACATAAATTTAGCAGCCCCGTATCCACAGTACGGCGTGGTACGGCTGCGCATGTCCAGGAAAAAATATTCTCGCATGTCCAGATGATAATTTTACATCTTAAAACTTATCCACACCAAAAGAATCATTACGGAAAATATTTCTTAAAAGTTTTTATAAAAATGTTTCTTTAGTGTAGACAAGCCTTAAGACATGAGCCTTTCAAATTTCAATACAAATCACACAGTGTCATGTGATCAGGCCTAAAACAATTTTTACTTTTCTCTATGCTTCGAGCCCATGTCCAGTATTTTCCAGCTGGGTACGGGGCTGAAATTTAAATTAGGTTGTATAAATTAGATATTTTGAGAAAATCTATTATAGTTTTAGTATTCCTTCGATTGGGGTAGAAAAGCAGTTCTTTAGTATTGTTTTGGGGGGATCAGTGTCTATGGTTGTGGAAGGCCGAACATTCGGAGAACTTATGGTGGATACTAATTTTTGATTGGTTACAGTAGGTGCTCTGAGATGATTTGTTTTTGTTTATGTAGTGTTTGTGGGTAAGTTTGCTGTGGCCAAGCCTAAGCCTAATTATTTTAGTTACTTTGATACGGGACATTCTAGAAGTATTATTTGCGTAATCTTTGACGGACAATTTGTTTTTCTTGATGGTGTCCTGTGCCATTCAGATGTTTTATCCCAGAGGTCTTGAGGGTTGAAGTTGGGGGAGAAAAAGGATCTGGGTCTAAGAGTGCCTTTGGCGGTTTTGTCGACGAATTCGTTGCCCGCGATCTGCAGGTGACCTAGGGCCCATATTAGTTTAATATTGGAGGTTCGGAGGTAGAGAAGATTACTGATTTGGGAAGGGTAATAGGTTTGATTATTGATGTTGAGAATTGTATCAATAGATGACAGTGTGTCAGTGTAGATGGCAAATTTGTTGTTGGAGTTTTTTGTGTATTGCAAGGCTTTTAAAATGGCACTTATTTCGGCAGTGAATATAGAGCTAAAAGGCAGTGAATATAGGGAGTAAAAAGGAGGAAATCGTCTCATTTTCAGAAGTGACTCTTTGGAGCCGTCAGTGTAAATCAAGGAGTAATCGTTTAAGTTATTTTTGAGCTCGAGGAAACGGGCTCGGAATATCTCCGGAGGGTATGATCTTTTTTTTGTGGGTTCTTAGAGATGAGATAACACAGGAAGGTTGGAAGAGGCAGGGTGGGGGGAAGGAGGGGTAGGGTTGGCTGGGTTTATAAGGAATGTTGATTTCATTACAGAGGGCTGTGGAACGCTCGATACAGGCAGGGTTTTTTTCTATTTTTGGGTTTATTAATATTTTATATAGAGGGGTATCTTTACAAAATAAAGTGGGTTTGTATAGCTTTAGAGTGGATTGGTAGCGTAGGCTTTCAATCGTTTGTTCCACCGTAAAAGAATAGACCGTATTCTATTTTGGTGACTATTATAGATTGGGCGATTGAAGTTAGGGTGACCATTTTTTTGTAGGAAAGGGATTTTTATTATATTTAGCTATATTCAATGTGCGCGTTCCATTTGTAATGAATACAGTGTCTAGGATTTTAAGTCTATAAACTTTTTCTAAAATGATATTGCTTGATAGAATATTGCAGGAGCATTTGTGTTTTCGGCAGATATGAAGGTAATTTGGCTCCGGAGTATTCCCACCAGTATAGTATGTCTTGGAAGGTGGAGTTCAGGTCAATGTTGGAATAGGTATTTATTTTGATTAATTTTTGGATGATTATAAAATCTTCAGCATATGCGCAGAATTTTATTTCTTTATGGTTGAAGGCTATAAGGAAGAGGAGAACGGATAAGGGGGAGCCTTGAGGGATACCGTTGTAGAAAGGTAAGGAAGACGATATGGTGTTTCCAATGCGAACAGAGATTTTTCTATTTGACATAAAATTATATATATATATAATATATTTGTCCTAATTTCAAAGTTTTAAGTTGATCGATAATTGTATGTGCGCCGATTTTTTCGAAGGCCTTTGTGAAGTCAAAGGAGATAAGAGAAAGGTGATTTTTTTTTTGATAGGGCGTCGATAATATGATGGTCTAGGAATAGTAGAGAATCGGTTATAGATTTGCCTTTTTTTGAATTCTATTTGATGACTGCTGAAAAAATTTTTGTGGGAAACAAACCACCAGAGTCTGTTAGCTATTATTTTGTCGAAGAATTTGGCGCAGCAAAGGTTAATAGAGATGGGTCTGTAGGATTTCGGAAGGGATTTGTCAGAATTAGGTTTAAGGATAGGGATGACCATACTGTTTTTGTATAGTTGTATTGATCGACCGATAACAACTCGTTGATAGGTGTTGACTGTACCGCGGTTAGTCCGCGGTTTTTTTTCTGATAAAGTTTGTTGGATAAAAAAAAACTCACAAACCAATGTAAAGGTAATGTCCCCCGGCCCCTTGTATCATCGAAACTATTACAATTAAAAATTGGGAGTATATACATACATAACTTCATGAGGAGGTAAAGGGAAGATTAGAACAAATCTTCTAGCATAAACAGTTTTAGAAACTCATATTTTACCCTTATTTCATTAGATTTCCATAATTTTCTCTAAGTCAACGTTTGTCAAATTCCTTTCAGACGTTCTTAAATTGGTCGGTTAATAATATATAATACAAATAAAGTAGAATAAATTCGGGGTCACCCTGTATAATGTATATGCACTTCATAAGCATTAATTCTATAGTTTATAGAAAATTCAAAAACAAAAATCCATTATTTTTTTCAGATGACAGCATTTAAAATAAAAGTTAAAAGTAAAATATATACGAGTAGGTATGTACAAAAATTTGAGTTTGTAGGACTGTAGCTGGATAACAGTTTTCCAAATCGCAAAAGTTCTTATAAACTATTATTTTTGATATGAAACTATCTTTTCAAAATGACAAAAAGAAAGTCTCCTAGCTGTAATGGTTATACAATTACTATTTAATAAGTGGTGTCACCTCCAAGTCACCATTTTAATTTGTACAATTGGTAGAAGGACCCTTGTTACTTTCTCCCATGACCTACAAAATGTATGCACTAAGTTTGTCGTAAATACATTTCTCTGGTCCAGAAATCACCATTCTCCTTTAGTCTACTATTACTTTGGAATAGTACCTACATATGCATGTGTATGTATTGTCAAATTTTATTACGCGTGTCTACCGTACTTTTGGTATATCTCTCCTCCAAATCAAGGTCAATTCCACAGAGGGTTTTTGTCTCAAAACCTTGTTATTTGAAATAAATGCAAAAATAAAGTGCAATGAATAATCTATTGAATGGAAATTTAAATAGGCGCGAGTAGATTATGTTTGGTCACCTTACACACTCCTGTAAGTGTATAGACATAAAACAACGCAATTGCTCCCCCTGTTGAATCCTGTTTTTCTTGCAAAAGGTTCATGTGATCACACACAACCTTGCAACAACAAAGAAAGGGGTGTAGAATGCGTACGTGATCGCTGAATAACAAGTTTTACTGTGATCACACATACTCGTGTATGAACACGAATCAAACAAACAAAACAGAAAAATAAAAAAAAAATAAAAAACTCACTCTAAAATCACTCTAAAAAAACCCCTCAGTAAACCCAATGCAAAATAAGCATAAAGACAAAACAGAAAAAAATATAACCAAAAGGATGCACAAGGAGATACACAACACACCCTGGAACTACCTACGCGGTGCCACCACATCCTCTACAAAATACACTACTCGTTCTCTGTTCAACCCAACAGAAACCGTGTCCAACGCACATGAAAAGGGTACAATTGAACCGTGGAAGAGAAAAAAAAAATACTCCCTCATTTCTCTTTACTCCCGGGAGAGGTAGGATTTCCTCCTCATTCATTCGCTTTTATTTTTGCTTTCACTAACACAAGTAAAATGACATACCCTTCTCACCCAACACAAACGATCAATTTTTTATTTATCTGTTTCTCTGAGATCACTTACTCGAGTGTACACCGTTTGCGCCCTATATCGGCTTCATGAGTGACAATGAGTGAAGATAATTGCTGCGAATGGTAGACGATGTTGCCATATGAAAAATTAAGAAATTTCATTTTAAAACAGTGAATTTATTTGTAGGGCAAGCTGAATCAGGGATCAATGCTTTATTGGTTTTCTATTGTACTTTATCACCTTTTTCTGATTTACCAAAAGTTGACGATAAATTGTGATCGCCGAGACGTTACTCAGAATATGTAGATTGCGTGGCTTATATTAAACCTTTTTATTATCGGGTAGAATTTCAACAGAACTGCGCTAAGATTATGCAGGTTATAAATTAGGATAAAACATCTACTAAAAAGGCAATTCAGCAGTAAGGCCCTATCGAGAAGTGACCACTATGTAGCAACCAACAGGCACTTGAGCATAAAAGAGGAACGAGTAAAATCAGAGTGCTCCGACCTCTAGAAAGGGCTAATGAGACGCTATTATGAAATCCTCATTATTTCAATTCATCTGTATGATGTAGTCATGAAATTTATCAAGGTCCTATTTGCGTTAACAGCATATTGAGCAGAAGACTGAACTACGAACTATACTTTACCACTTAAAATAGCTCGGTAATGTGCAGCGGCTCGGAGTCTTCAAATCCATCTTAGAGGGATTACGAAGAAGAGGCAGAGGTAGAATCTGCTTGATCGGATTCAGCGACCAACTTGTAGATTGAATGGTGATCTGCAAATTCTCAGTCGTATGAGAATTGGTCCATCGTCTACTCCTTTATTTGAACGATGAGAAACCATTAACACGTGGGGAGGTATTCGGATTTTTGTATAGATGAGGAATGGTGTATACTGGTATGGATGTGACTATGTTCACGTACTACCTTCTTCAGCCTGAGCACTTGAATAGATTTTCATAGAAAAACTATGGAACGATTCGCCTCAATCCTATGAGTGGACAGGGTGAATATGCATGTATTTGGAAAGGGGTTGAATGATTTTGTAGGTTTGTTTTTAGGTCGTAATATTTTTTTATCAAATAAGCCACGTTCTGTTAAGTACGATTAATTTAATTTTTTAAATCCGTTAAAGATAACAAAAATATATTTTTATAGTTTTTTAAAACTTGGTGTGTCATAACCGTACATATGTCACATATTAATTATGTATTAATTTTGAACAAAATTAGCTCAGTAAAAACCGAGAAATAGGCAACTTTTAAAAATCGATCAATTAACAAGCTACCGTTATACAGATTTCTTTTGCCAAAAACCTGATGCGCCATCTGAAAGCGTTTATGCTTTTTCGTGAAAACATTATTAAACTATTGTTAATTTTGGGATTAGAATGAAAATCTCAGATATGAGTTTGAAAATCCACACACCCTCATGTTTTAAAGTCTGGTGTCGAGTGCACAGCGAAATTTTCAAGACAATGTATTAATCACTCAAACTTTTAATATAGAAAGATCCTGTAGATACTTTTTTCCTATATGGCATGGTGTGATTTCTATATCAGTACCTACTGGTGTTTTGTTTACAAAGTGTCGATCTTGCGGTGTTCAAAATAATAGCATGAATGTCTAAATACATATTTGTTTTTGCAAGAAAAATCTTCGAATTAAGTTTTTCCTTAAAATAAAAATGTACCCTGGATAGAACTATACAAAAAAAACAGGTAACCGCTCCTCTCACAAATTTGGCGAGGGATTCCCTCTTTCATTCTGCCTAATATTTCTAGATGGTCAGTTCAAAATATTTTTCTTATTTTTTAAATAATAATATATAATATGTACGTAAATAATTGATTTTCACAAATCGCTGAAATGCCTCTGATGTAACATAACCTCCAAAGCTTCTTTAGCATTATGACTTACTTTTTCTTCCTCATAAGTTAAGTTCAATTTAGTGACATATAAGATGCACTTGGTCTTTAGTGCAAAGCGTAAAGCCGAAATTACGCTTTTAAGTAAAACTTAAATAGCTTATGACTCGTATCAGCAAACGAGCAGTTAAGCAATTAGAGTGATGTTATACACCATTTTTAAAGCTTAGCCAAGGAATGTTAAAGATCTTTGGCGGGTGGTTTAGAACTGCATGCTGCATTCCTCTTGAAGAAGTCAAAAATTGTTTGATTCAATGCCACGACTTTCTTTGACTTGAGAAAATTAAAAACAATAATAACAGAATAGTGATCAATATATAGTGTCTATCTGACAGACGGCTTAGCCATTGTCTTTTAATTGTACTTAATAAATGAACCTTATCTATGTATCTATCTATCTTTTTATCTATCAATGCCACGACTTTGTGCAGGATCTATTGTTAATAAAGGTTCTACTACCAAATATTAGTTGAAAGCCATTTCTAAAGAATTTTGTTTTATTTTAAAACGAGAAGTACTGCTAGTTTCTGAACGACAAAAAGTTAGTATTTTATTTGTTTGCTAACCAATGAGCTGTCAAACAAATAATAAAAGAAAAAATGGATTATGGACAGTTTGTATTTTTTTTTTCATTTGAAACCACTTTCAATACTAATATTTTTTGCACACAGGTGTACATAGATATACAAGTATTCTTACATTGGTGATATACTACTAGTTACTTTGCTCACAAAATAAAAAAAAAATATAAAACAAATAATTTTTCAATTTGGCAATGTCTACCTCACACCCTTCTGTCTATGAGTGCGGCTAGCGCGTCTCTATTGCCTCTCTGTTTGCCCACAGCAGCAGTACATATTCGTTTGAAGAGCGTTGATTTCTCTGCTTTCATTTGTCTCTACAGCGTGGGTGGAAGAATTTCCGCCGCTCATAGTCATTTAACACATTGTCAACGACACACCGCGAGCGCTAATTAACAAATTTTTAGTGTCGCGGATTGGTAGGTACCTATGAACAAAACATTCGTTTAGCTGATCACGCATAAGCAATACATATATATAAAAACTTCCCCTACTGATTAACAAACCTGGAATCCCCAATAAAACCCACAAATACAACCAACCCACCCACTATCAGAGAAACCGCTTTTCATTTGACTCTGTGACAGCTGCCAATTTCTAAGAAAAATTAAAAAAATAACAAACTGGCGCGATCGCTCCCAAGAAGTGAGTAGGGTTATGTGATAGTCACCATACTTCACCTCCACCACCCCCTAGCAGACGCACACAGTTTTTTTTGCATATAGTTTTGCCAAAATTCGAGGTCACACTCTCCCCCATACGGGCAGATGGGAGGCTGAGAGAGAGAAAGAGAGCCAGAATTTTAAACGTAAAACAAAAACCAAAATCATTAATGCCCTGCCCGATGGAACCCACCGACAACGATGGGAGGGAGAGTCAGCAAAAACAAAAAAAAGCGTGTGTACGTCGCGTACCGCACCGTGTCGATCTGTCATTCAGTGTGAGGGACGATGAAAAGAGACAGAGGAGCACACAATCAAAAGAGGTGGTTGGATGGATCGAGTGGTGGTGGTGCGTGATATTTTCGCCCTCCATGCGTTGTTGTTCTCCTCTCCCACTCTTTTGACCCTCGCTGTACTATCCTACACAGAAAAAGAAGACTACCGCACTGCTAGCCATCACCACCACCACACAACCACCTCCTGTTTCTTGTGTTCTTGCTTTTCTCCCTCTTTTGTTTTTTTTTTTTTTTTGAGTGTCAGTTGCTTTTGCTGGTGTACTACTATGTTGTTATTGTCGGCCCTCTTTCGAATGTGACCTGCTTGCCTACCGGGGCCGCTATACAGCCACCACCACCGCCTGCTTGCCTGCTTGCCTGCCTGGCTGCTGCTGTTGTGGGTTGCTCTTTGGCGTCGGAACTACAACAACAACAATTACGGCACAGAGGCAGCAGCAGGCAATGTTGACGATGAGGCGCAACGACAATGGTGCGACACGATCATCAGCGGGTGGGTAGTTGTATTTTTTTTTTTTCTGTTTTTGGGTTGTGGTGGAATTGAGAGTTGGGTTGATTGCCTGACGCCGAAATTCGCTCGGGCAGTCTAAAGGAATTTTTCATCGCGTTCGGAGGTGGTTTAATGTAGTTTTGAGTTAGAGTGAGAGCAAAAAAGTGATCGTTTTTCTATGAAAAGCAACAAAAATCTATGCAAATTAATTATAACATTTCTAAACAAAAATTCAAAACAATCAGTATAAATAAGTGCGTGAATTAATCGTAATCTCTGTGACGTGAACTTTGACAGTATTGTACCCTGTTATTTGACAATAGTACAGACACAACTTAGATGCTTTGCCACTTTTGAAGGTAAGTTGAAACATAAATGGGGGCGGATGGTTGTGGTGAATTTTTGAGAATAACTGATATTATCACTTTGAATTATGTTACGTAGTATAGTGGGTGGCAAAAAATGTCTCTGTTCTTTCATTGTTCTCCTTTTTTTCCTTTTTTTTTTTTTAAAAAAAAAAACCCCCCGGGTAGGATGGACATCCTTTTTCCCCAACTTGCACATGGCGTTGTTCGCGCTCACACACTTGCAATAAAGAGACTCATTATCATCATCACATCCTCCACATGGTAGGTAATACAGCCGGCCGCCAAAGATTGTTTTGTTCGGTTTCCTTAGCCCCATTTTTTTTTTTTTTTTTTGTGGAATGTTATGTTTTTTTGGATTACTTGTGTGTGGATGTGTGGAATAGGGTGGCACCGAACATAATTTATGTGTTAAAGTGGGTCAGAAGGCAGGTGATCCCAGTTTTTTGTTTAAAGAAAATTTACACTGCAAAAGTTTTAATATTTAATGAAACGAGCTATAGCCGAAATCTTTATTGCGGATTAAAGTACATTCAATAGCATTATGTTTTAAAAATAACATTCAAATGGGCTCCACGGCTTCGTTAGCAAGAGGCGATCCGAGAGACCCAATTTCGGAAGTCTCTTCCACATATGTATGTATATCGAACAGTATTTTAGCAATAGCTTGAATGACATTGGTCTCCAAGTCGTTGCTGGTTTATAGAAACTTACCGGATCTCCAAAGAAAAAAAAATTAAAGGTCGTTAAATCGCACAATTGTGGCGGCCAGTTAAATTAACATTGCCTTTTCTCAAAATAACAATACTTAGAAACTGTAAAATCTTGACACTTGTAACCATGAGAGACAGACATTGTCTCATGGTATTAACAGGTCATTGCTCTAGGAATTCCGGCAAGAAATCACTTCTGGACTTTTTATGTAACTTCCCTATATTATCCTCAGTAAGAAAGCTAATTTTGGGAGAATACTTCTTCGAGGAATTCTTAGATACTCGTATAATATTACCCAATCGGATAAAAATCATATGTGCAACAGCAAACAGTAACCACGATTTATGTAGGTTATACTCCTTTAGGAGAATTCACTTCAATGAAGTAATGTACATATGTATATACGAGTCTCTGATGAATGGCGTGATCATTCGGTGACCATTTTTGGACAAATTCAAACATTGACATATTTGTTAATCGTTTTTGTCAAACAATCTAGCTATCCGTCTTAAAGTCAATCTGCCTTTCTAAAATCGTACAAAACAACGACTGCAACCTTTAAGGTAGAAATAAAGATAATCCTTCATCATAAATTTTCAAGTTGGTAAGAGGAGTTTTGCAGCATAAAATATATACATATAGTGTAGACTATTCTCCCAGATCAGTGTAGAGCTTTTCAGGTGGAGATAATAAAGTAATATCTACTAAAAATAAGCATTTCGGAGTCGAACTCTCCAGGATAGGCTAGGTTGGGAGGTTTGTGTGATGGATACGCACTTCACGTCCACTAGGAGAAATTAAAGTCCATTGTGATTCTCCCTAGTGATTTGGGAAATCGTAATATGGTTACGAAGCTTAAAAATAAGAAACATGGCCAAATTTGAGGCAACCGTATTGTCAGAACCAAAATCAAATACAACAACTTTTCCTGCTTGTGCACCGCATCGATATGGACTTCTTAGGATTTTCTGTGCCTCCTCCTGTTTGTTATACCAATTTGTAGCAGGTCATACTTAGCGCAGTCCTGTTACCTGCCATTCAAACTCCCTTCCTGGTATTCAATATTTTGCGTTTTCGGTTGGCCTCATATGATGTATTTATGTATGTATGTATTATTTTCAGCTCTTGATTTCCCACTTCACTTCGTTCTTTTCGAAACGTGTCAGCAATATACACTTTTCGCAGTGTAACATTGCTCTCGTTTCACCGCTGCGCTGAATGTTAACAAAATGTTGCTACATATGAAAACAAATTTGTCACCATACTCGTATATCTAGCTTTTTAACTGATATTAAGGATAGTATCAACTCTTTTCTGAATGTTCTGTCCTTTTAGTGTAAAGTTCAGGTTAAGCTTGGAGCTCATAGAGTTAAAGCTGCCCATCCTTGTTTAGTTTGTATGATTGACATACATTTTTTGACACTTTGGGGAAGAGTTATGTTCATCTCTGAGGTTACATACTTTTTAAAACTTCGCCGCTGAGAACATTTAAAGAAAATGCATTCTTCCCACCTGCTGGTATTATCATTTAATATAGAGGAATAGATCTAATGTCTCTTAACAAATAGAGAAATTTAATAGCGTTGTAGGTAATTTTTTAACCACCCTATATGGACGAATTCGCCACATACCAAGGCAAAACATCCGCTCTTGTTTTTTTTTTTTCCGTGTGTAGTTCATTTCCCACCCCACCACAGTTTTTATTTTTAAAGCAACAACAGCGAAACGCTTGGTTCTTCTGTCTCGTCAGCTCCTTCTTCTTGTTCTGCACACACATGTTGAATGTACCCACTACCTCGTATTTTTTTTTTTTTTTGTCGCACCGGCATGGATGTAAGAACGATTGTTGGTTGCCCTTCTCGATGGGGTGGAAAATACGCCCTAGCTCACCACATGTTCTATACTTATGCACATATAGCATAAGTTCGTCACACATCCCTTTCAGTGGGTGTTTTCTACATGTGTAGTGGTGTGACACGATCATCGGGGACTGCCTGGTAAATGTGGGGTATATTTTTAGGTACGAACCGCCATGCATTACTCACTCCATAGGGGTGAAGAATGAATTTAATATTCTTTTTCCGTTTCATGTGAATCTAATCCCTCTGCGCCCACTTTTCTCCTCATAAGGTATTCTTCTCCTTCCCATTTTCGGTTAGCCTCGTCCCTTTTCTCAGAAATTGCCTTCTGTCCGTATGGCGGCGACAGAGTCCCAAATTAATGGCAGTTTAAAAACGTGTTTCTCCTGTGTACATATATGCGTGTGTAATATTTACTCGCCGACTGTTGCTCAGCACATTGAATGGGGTTGATGTGTAGCCCGTTGTGTGATCTTTTTTCATCGCCCTGAATTTCTGCGCAGGTAGGAAAGGTTGGGCGCAGGCAGGTAAATTGTGAGATAGTTGCTGTTCATTTAGTTATTAACATGAACTTTGTTGGGAGAAAATGAAATCATTTGATCAGGTTGGGAATGAGGACTATATACGAGTACCTGTTAATAGTTTTCCTGGTTTTTGTTGCAAAGATTTTATTCTACAGTAATCGGTGTGAATATCACGCTATCTTTCAAAACGGTTAAGGAGTCATAAAAAGTTGCTTAATCGATATGTAATGATTATATGTCACTACCTAGATTCTGTGACCATTAGAGATATGAAGTATGGCAAGATTTTGCAAATTGTGGGTGACAATTTAAAAGTATTTAGGTAGATATTCTCGTCTTTTTGATGTTCTTCGTCCTTAAGAGTGTTTGCAATTTGTAACCAAAATTTACGTACATATATTGATAATTTATGAAAATAAGACTTATCCATAGGGCTTTTTTTTTGGTAAGAAATCACCCACAAAAAGTGGGCATGTGGCTCTATACAATATTTGGGCGAATTATAGAGATTATCAACATTTACATAGGTTAGGTTGAAGTGGCTGTCAGCAAAAGAAGCCGACACACTTAGACCAATAATATGTTTCCGATATGGCCGATATCACGTTTTCCTTTAGCCAAGACAAGACTTCCCATATTGCCATTATCTCCGCCTGGAACACGCTATAATGTTTTGGGAGACGAAAAGAGAGGTTTAAATTAAGCCTAACAGAGAAGATACCACCACCCACCCCGTCGTTAGTTTTTGAACCGTCGGTATAAAAATGTACCGACTTATCTTCCGTAAAAATTGTCAAAATTTAACTTGGCGATGGTGTGAATTTGTTTAGACCACTGAGAAGTAGCTTTAAGGCGAATAGCTGAGTTAGATGCCATTTGCCTGCCATAAATATCAAGGGGTGTTAAATGAAAAAGGAATGTCCATAGCTACGCAAGGTGTCGTCCGCAGTGCTCAACTAATGCACAGACAAGCTGAACGTTGGACTTTGCTTAATAACTTCTGGTTTATTGCCTTATCCAAGGCAGTCCACCAGACAACTACCCCGTACATGAGGATCGGTCTAATGACTGAGATATAGAGCCAGTGAGTTACGAGTAGTCTAAGTTGTAAGCCTTTCTTTTTTGCAAGAGAAGAGTGCAACAGTGTCTTTCTTAACTCTTTCCTGTATATCAGGTTTCCAGCTTATTTTCCTATCCAAAATAAGACCCAGGTATTTTGCTTCGTTGGAAAAAATTAAGCTTGTTCCATTAAGGGATGGAGGGTCAATGGGTGGGATTTTGTATTTCCTTGAGAAGAGGACAAGTTCGGTTTTGTGGGGGTTCACTCCTAGACCTCACCAAGTTGCCCATCTAGATAGCTTATTCAAAGCATTTTGTAGGAGCTCTTTTTAGGCAGTGAGGTGATTACCGGAGACTGCTATAGCAACATCGTCCGCATAAGCGATAACTTCGCAACCCTCAGCTTCTAGGATTAACAGTAGTTCATTGACCACCAGATTCCAAAGAAGTGGGGATAGGACGCCCCCTCGAGGAGTACCCCTGCTAACATATCTTCTGACAAATGACCCACCCAGCTTTGAGTTGATAATCTGACCATTAAGCAGTAAATTAATCAGCTCGCCAAGTGAACTATCTATCTTCAAATTTGACAGTGCTTTAATTATCACAGATGAGTAGACGTTGTTAAAAGCGCCTTCAATATCTAGAAAAGCTACCATAGTGTACTCCTTATGATACATCGAGTATTCGATTTTATTGACTAACGTATGCAATGCTGTTTCGACTGATTTGCCCTTACAGTATGCATGTTGAGCCGTGGACAGTAGTCGTGTGTCAGTACTATCACGTAAGTGTATATTAATCAGTCGTTCTAATGTTTTTAGAAGGAAAGATGATAGACTAATAGGTCTGAGGTCTGAGGTCTTTTGGACTGGCATGTGAATATTTACCAGCCTTGAGTATGAATACCACATTGACTTCTCTCCATATATGCGGAATATGGACCAGATTCAGACAGTTCTGGAAAATATTTTTTAGAACTGGCAGGATAATGTCAGGTGACATTTGTAGTTCAGCAGGTGTTATGCCGTCTGGTCCAGCGGATTTATATGGTTTGAAGCTATGTAGCGCCCAAAGGAGATTGTCCTGCGCAATCAGATTTAAAAGGTTGGTTTTTTGAGCATTTGACTTGATAGAGTCAATATTGTTGGCAGTCACGGAATTATTTGGGAAGTCTGTATCAATAAGTAAATTTAATGTGTCTACACTAGAAGCTGTCCAGGACCCATCTGTTTTTAGTAAACAACTGGGCACTGAAGGATTTGTCGAGAGGATTTTTCATTTACATATTTCATATTAATTTTTTTCTCAATTTCTAGTAAAAAATATGAACATATTGAGAAACGCAGATTTCTTTTTTACTCGTAGTAGTAGTAGCGTATTACGAAATTGTAATCTAGAGACGTTATAAACGAAATTTTTATTTTTACCTGTAAGACAAACTCACTACTTACCTATAAGAGAAAATTAATAAAGTGGGTCTCTCAATTCTGGGCATCCTAGGACTCATCGTGGGTCTCATTGAATTCAATTGTCATCTGAAGACCATGACTCAAATATATGTACGACTGATATCCGTCATTGCGGGTGAGCGCCGTATCTTAGTAGTAGTGCGTTGGATAACTGAGCGGGGTTAAAGATTTGAATTCCAGAAAAGTAAAGTGCACGACTGGATCGCACGTACTTGCACCTACATATACAAGGTGTGTTCCAAAGTAAACAGGGCTTTTTTAAAAATAGGTATTTCTAGTGAGGCCATCTATTGGCAATTATGCGTCGGAAAGGGAGGTCCTTCACTGATGGACTGTCAAAATTTCAAGACATTTGGTCGAATAGAAGCGGAGTTATTGCGTCTGAAGTGACAATATGTTTGTGTCATCGGTACAAAAACGAGCATCGAACAAAGAGCTAATATGTACTAAATTTTGTTTTAAACTTGGTAAAACTTTTACCGCAACGTTTTAATTGATAAACCAAATTTATGGTGATGTGTTTATCTCGTGGCAGAGTTCATGATTAGCAACATGTTGGCCAACCGAAATCCGTGATTACCGCAGATTCCATCAAAACTGTGCGTGAATTCATCAAAGATCAGCCAAAATCTTCATTGAAATTCATGGAATTGCAATTGAGCATCTCGAAAACATTAATTTATCGCATTTTGACCGAACATTTGGGCTACCGAAAAGTGTGTGCACGGTTCGTTCCACACAAGTGAACTGATGACCGGACATCATCAAGGAGGCCAAAAAGAACAAAAACTTCCCTTACGACATTGTGACTGGTGATGATGTGGTGTTTTCAATATGATCCAGAAACAAAGCGCCAAAGTGTAGAGTGGAAGGCGGCAGACGAGCTAAAATCCAAAAAAACTCGTTTGGAGAAGTCAAAAGTGAAGACAATGTTGATTTGCTTTTACGATTCCCGCAAAGAGTTCGTTCCACCGGGCCAAACCGTTAATGTACAATTCTATCTTGGTGTTTTGAAGCGTTTGGTGCATTGTATTCGTCGTATTCAGCCAAAATATTGCGCAGAATGAAGTTGGCGTTTGTTGCATGATAATGCACCATCTCATTGATCGAGACTTGTGATTGATTTTTTGACTAAAAATCGCATTTTAACTGTCAACAACTCCCCGTATTCGCCTTATTTGGCACCATGCGACTTTTACCTTTTCGGAAAAATGGATTTGCCGATGAAAGGACAGCGTTTTGTGGACGTAGAGGCAAAAAAAATATTTTTTTAAATCCTTTAAAATTCAAAAGTAAACACCTGAACGGATTTTCTTCAAACTTCATGTCTGGAATCAGTAGGGTCACAATTCGAGGAAAAATCGGAATTTTCATTCTAACCCCAAAATTAACAAATGGCGATTTGAAATAACGATTTTGATCAGATTCGATATTTAAGTTATGGTGGACATACGAGTATGAGGGGCGGCTGATAAGTTCGCGGCTTGAGATACTCATTCCTTCCATCATTCATTCATTTATTTTATTCCACTCAGGCACTAACATAATTTGTAGTTCTAATAAATTACACTATTATAATACCTTAAAGTAACTGACCTAAGGGGTGCACAGTACTTATAATATGATTTTTAGAAAACTTAATTCTAGTGTTTTGTTTGTACTTTTTTTGTATTATTTCATTTTTAGGAAAAACGTGGGGAAACCTTTTGGAACACATTATTTTTTTTTCATAAAAACTAATCTAGGTGATAAAAACTAAAACTACCTTATCCTAATTTTCTGGTCGGACCCTGATATGTGATTTCTGACCCGCCACTGAAAAGACCAATCAAATGAGAGTTAGACCATTCAATCGGCCATTCAGCGGTATGGTAAAAATCACATATCAGGGTCCGGCCCTGCTTAACCTAAGTGTTAGCCTCAACCCAGTTGAGCTACCAATATCTCTCCCTATTCAACCTGTCGTCGTTTACTGAATCCCGCTCAGGTATGCTTACGCAGTATCTCAAGTCAGCGTTTCCTTCTCCTGAGTCAAGGATACGTTTATCTGTAGCTCTTCTAGCAAGATGGTAAGTAATAGGAACGTTCAGTGAATCTGACAAATAACTATGCGCATCCAGATACAAGAATGCTCAAGGGGGATGTAACCACTCACTTTGGAAATACCCAGGGTTAGGATGAAATAAGCCTGACACAAGTTCGTTTTTCGAAACGCTAGCTGACAGCGCGAAATGGTTCCTCACAAAACCTAGAATGACATTGTCAATTCTGGATACGCCGGACACATCCAATAGTCTATTATTAGAAACGTAATGGCGAAAATCGGAATGTGGGCCTATACATACGCATGCAGGCTCGAAGACATTTTCTTTCAAATAGTCTAAGTTTTTGCATATAAGGGCTTGTGTTCCATACTGGACTCGTATAAGTCAGAATTGGACGAATGAAAGCTTGGTAGCATACGACCTTCACATCAGATCCAAGATAGTTGGAGTAGAAAAGGCGTTTGAGAGACATAAATGCCGCTCTTGCCTTTTGCAACTGTATATTTATGTACTCATTGTAGTTCAAAAACTTGTCCAGATGAACACCTAAACTTCACAACAGTCTTTGACTCGATGTGAAAACCATTAGAATTCGTAATTTGTAGGTTTTTCCAGTTTCGTCTCAAATCTGAATTTGCGCATCTTACTAGGGGGCGGAACAGTATAGTGTTATTATCTGTGGTAGGATAAACATCACCATGTCAGCCGAAATAGAAAATTCTCGCTATTTTGAGCATTTTTGAGCAGTTAGCCGGGGACAATCTCGATGAAATTTACAACTGAATCGTAACTGTAGATGAAACTTGGGTGCGCCAATCAGGCACGGAGTGTTGTTTTTGCAGGACAACGTGCCTGACCACACGGCGCGGGTTTCGAGACAGGCATTAAAAGACACAGATTTTTCAACGATAGACCACCCCCACCCTGCAGCCCAGATTTGGCCCCGAGTGACTTTTTTCCTTTTTTTCCAATTTGAAAAAAGGAATTACGAGACCGGAGATTTGCAGATGAGAACGAGATCAAGGCGGCAAAGAAAAACAACATTTTTTCGGTGGTATTAAGACATGCCCGATGTGCGAAATGCATTTCACACGAGGGAGATTATATTGAGAAATACATTTTCACTTTTACTTAATGCCTTAGGCTGCGAACTTATCAGCCTCCCCTCGTATATATGCTATCAGATGGCGTACCAGATTTTCGCCAAAAAGTACGTACAAGGGTACTTTAACTATTAACTGGTTCTTAAAAAATTGTCTATTTCTCGATTTTGTTTGAAATTAATATTTAAACAATATTTGATATATTGCACATACATATGTATGTATGCAAGGTCATGGCAAACCAAGCTTTGGAAAATTGTCAAACAACAATTTTGAATTTTAAAGGATTTAAAAAAATAAATAAGCATCATATACATACATATGTATGTATGTATGCCCTTGCATATTTACATTTGTCATACAACAATTTACCGTACATATGTCTAATAGTATAGCCGACATGTCAAATTGAACGACAGGCGAATAGCTTCCTCGGGACCTGTGAAATACATTTCTTGAGTGTTCAGCTTCCCGATGTCGGACAATCAATCAATCTTTCAATCCTTTGCAGAAAAATGTTCAATAAATAAAAGAAAACTACATTGAAATCGGCTGATTACGAGTATATGGTACAAAAGTAAATTTAAAGTTAAAGCACTAAAAACATGCATAGTGCTTATTGTTAGCTATCTAGTGATTTTAGGTATATGCTATCACTGACTTTTTTGTAAATCATTTTAAACTCTAAAAATCTATCATATGCTGTTTTCACGACCCCTTTCAAGTATACTCACTGGGCACAGTGCGAATCATCTCGTTACAATTGCAGGAAAGAAAAACTTGATAATAGTCATCATCAGCTGATAATGTCCTACTCTTTCTAACAAAAATGGTCACAATTCGATGAGTAATTGGTACTTGAATTCTAACCCCGAAATTAACGGTACTTTACTAATAGCCTTTTTTAAAAAAAATCGATTTTCTCGAAAACGGCTGCAACGATTTTGATCAAATTCGATATTTGAGTTGTGGTGGACATATGGTATCAGATGTCGTGCCAGATTGTCGCCAAAAATACGTAAAATTGTACTTTTCTTCAGAATTAATATCTAACATGTAAACATTTTTTACTTTTAACGGATTGTCAAAAAAATGGATTTAAGAAAAAAAATTATTTCAAATCTGAGTTTTCGCAGAAAAACAACATATGTATGTCGGTACAAGTTCGTGAGACTCAGTCGTGCACCTAATCCCGTAAAACTAATGGTTCTACTACGCATAGCTTAAAAGAAATGTCTTCCGATTAATCAAAATTTTGTTTATATCCTTGTGAAGTATCGCCGCAGTCCCTTACTGAGTTTTATTTTCTTCATGTAGTGCCTTAGTACATTATGTCCGGTAATCAATCCAACGAGAATGAAGAAAGAGCTGATATTTCTCTGTAGAAGTATTTCAGTTCTGGTTCTATCTTGATGAAGTTTGCAACGCAGGACTCTTATCGTATTCGTGTGAGTTGGTTCTAGTGCAGAGCCTTGCCAGTTAATCAGCCTTCTCATTACCTGATATACCCCTATGAACAGGTCCAAGCAGTTTTTCTTCGCGACAGCACTTTATTTTAGCTTCAATTTTATTTCCATGGCAGAAATTGCTTTTATTGCTGCATGATTGTCAATGAAAAAGGGGATTTTGTTACCAGGACCTCTGTCTGAAAAATTCTACTAAGGTCTGGAAGTCTGATCGATTTGGTTAGTTCCACCATCTCAAAGAAGGTGCCTGCACCCACTTGCGTGTCCGTTTTGAAGAAATTTGTGTAGATGGACCTGAATTGGGTGTTTAGTACCTGACCATTCCTCTCTACTCGGAAAAAGCCATCATACTTGCAAAACAATCATGCGATTGCTTGACTCACATAAGTATCATAATTGTGGTGGATTTTCACGGCAATATAGAATGACAACAAATGTATACGTATGTAACTGTTACATACAAAAGTATAGGGCAACACAGTACCATTACCAGCCGCAAAAAAATGGGTTCAAATATTTCTTTCCATTTCGACACTCATGATCAGATTTTTCTCCCTATTGCCACGCATCTTACCACAAAGAGACCTTACAAATCTGAATAATCGACACACCGAAAAAAGCAAGTTCACCCAACCCAGCCTCAGCCTATAAATCTTGAAAATTCACATCACCAGCAACAACAACAACAGCTATGCGGGTTGTGTGTGATTAAAACTGCCACTGCGAAATTTCGGAAAACCTGAACTCTTCCTCTGCGTCGCAAGTTTTGGCACCCGCCAGCCCCCACGCCAATCAACCGATCTCTGGCGTCCCACATACCATTTGTGATATGTGCGCCTACCGCCACCCACCCACGAAACTGGTCAACGCGAGTACGACAACGACCACGACGACGTCGACAACAACGACTACGGCGATGAGGAACCTTTCACTCGTGCGCGCGTGTTTCCTAATCACCCTGTGTGTGTCACCATCCCAGCTAGCGCGCTGAGCTGATGATATGAAGATGAAGAAGAGATTTGCGTTAATCAGCAAATCAGGGAAACAACAACAACACAAAAACAAAAACAGCGACCCATCAAATAAAAAAAAAAATAAAAAATCTAAAATCATCGTTCCGCTGTCGTTGATCGTCATGTGTCGTTGTCACTCCTAGGGACCAGTTAAAGTGGGAGGGCGGACAAAATCTGCTGAGGCTGACCATCCGCCTGCCTGACGGTCAGACTGGTTATTAATTTTTTTTCTTTTTTTTAATTTGTTTTTGCGGCCGCTCAGCGGGTCGGTGATACTATGGAGACTGGGGAGCCCATTTGCAACCCACTCCGTATAATTAGCATCGGCGTTGGGCGTGTGAGAGCGCGCATGTGTGTTGGGGATTTACTTTTTTTTATGATTTTCCCTGAAGAGTTTTTTCCTCAATTTGTTGTGCTTTGATTTTGTTGTATGCTTGACTTGACGCTGGTGCTGATGCTTCATCTTCTTTTGTTTTCATATTTAGTTTTTTTTTTTTTTTTTCTTTGAGTGATCGAGAGTGGAGCCATAGCGCCAAGAAACACCCAGCAAAAGCACACAGTCTGAACAAAGATTCGCGCACAAGACGACGGCACAAGTTGATTGCCACCACACATCAGGCTGTGCGATCAATGTCAGCAACAGCGACAGCTCCCCCGCTCGATGAAGTGGGGGAGGTGATTAAGGGTTACCATGTTTTTAGATAAATAAACAAATCTTATAAAAGTTATGAAGTAAGTGGATACTATAAGGTTTATTGAGGAGTGTCGTTGACAGATCATGTTTTGTTTTTTTCTTAAATTTAGTATGTGATGAATAGCAAAGTTTATTGTTTTTAGATATTGCATCAGGAGAAGACTTTGTAAATATTATGAAGTAGTGATGGTTACGGGAAATTTCAGAGCGATCGTACAGACAGTTTCATTTCTAACCAAATAAACGTTGCGTGATTTCCCTCAATTACCAACAAGTTCAGAACATGATATTGTCTATCTAAAATTTCTTTGGGACAAATTTAGAGTGTCATCGTTTAGTTTTCGCTCATTGTTTACCTTTTTATCTCGGTCTCACTGCTTATTGACGATTGACTTCATGTTCGGCGATTTCTTTAGTTAACATTGTCAAATGTTTTTTTCTGGGAATCGCTAGAACTGCTTACTGTCATGGGTTCCCGGTTTCAATTTCCGTAGATACAGTATATTTTCTTACTTGTAGTTTTTGGAGGCGAAATGCTACTTTCCTTCCCAGTTGTTACTAAATTTAACTCATATTGCGAAATAAATATTGACTTGGATTTCCTATGGTTTATATTAGAGTCAGAACCTTTTACATTAGTCTGCATATATAGTGAATTGTGCTTTGCATATTTTCGCAGCGGGTTTTGATAAATAAAAACATACAAAAAAGTTACATTCCGTTTGAAGCGGATCGTATGATGCCCTATTGATCATCTTTCTACCCATCCCTGATAAAGTGTGCGTGGCATTGTGAACTTTTAAAATGCAATGTAATGACATGACTCAGGGGATATTTCCTCGATTTTTAAGAGATTTTATCAGAGAAACTGTTTTTCTTGCAAGTGGGTGTGGCACTTTGTAACCACGGAATCTGATTAAACATCAATAATAAGACTCAACCATCATGGTTACCTATTAGGAAGCTAAGTATGATTTTTTGAAGAGAAAGCCCCAAAAAATTGGGCGTGACCATGTATAATATATGGGCGTGTTGTAGAGAATATGGACGTCTATATATTTTTTAAGAGAATATTGTTCAGTTTCTAATAAAAATATAGAAATGGTTTGAAAAGTGCGTGTGTTTAAGGGCGGATTTTAAAAATTTGTACACATTCGATGCTGACGACAAATAATTACACTCTTGGGTATCTATCGTTATTATTTCTCTACGTTAGAAACTATGTGCCAAAATTAATAATAAAATTGTCCAAGGCATGGACTTCGTCAAGGACTTACAATTTTTTTTTTTTTTTTTTGCAGTCTTCTCTAAAACGGCCCATGATTTATAATCCAAATGTTGTTCACAACGTACTCTTCTAGTGAAGAATGCTTCAGCCGTGTGAGCCGGTGCTGAATCTTGCTGGAAAATCCAGTGAAGTCCTTTGTGGAGAGTATTAGTCAACAGTTTAACGGCAGGCTCTAGGACGATCTACTAATATACTTTTATACCCGTCTTGACACTTTTCTTGCAAAAATAAAGTGTACCATCACATAAAATGTATTCTGACCTCTTGTATATATTGCCATTTTTGCTGTTGCAGAATTTCTCAACTGTGAAAATGTTCTCATCTAGTATAATACTTCGATGAGAATATTTCTGTCTTCTTTTATAAAAATATTTCTTTTAGAACAAGTTTATTGAACAAAAAAGCTCAAAAGCCGTGGCAAACATAATCCTTTGCCAGCTGTCTTCAATTACTTACGCCAAGTTCTCTTCCACTTGCGTAGATAATCAAAGAGGAAGTCTGCCTCTTCTGTGTAATCAAGGCTCATCGGGACGGAGTATTGCTGTTCATCCACCGTACAAAGCGCTGGACTTGTTTTTTTTTTTTTTTTTTGTTTAACCAGATGATTGTCGTTATTCCTTACATTTGTGGTTGAATCTTCTATTTCATGTACCGTTAACTCAAATCTTTTCAAGATTTTTTTCTCTCGAAGACGCCAAAGCAGTTTCATCCCACTTTGAAAAAGTCCACGCTTCTGCACCATATAGTAGGACTGGGATGAGGAGTGTTTAATGAAAAGTCTGCTTAGTTATTCTTGATAGAAATCTGTTACTCACTTCCCTTTTTAGCCCAAAGAAAAAGCAGGTGGCAAGAGTGATTTTCCATTTAATCTCAGCGCTGTTGTTGTTGGCGGAATTTGAGGTCTATTCACAGCTCAGCGACTGGCGAATGGGTGAACTGCGAACAAACCATTTTTAGTACATTTAAAGGCGCACAATTTGCAACTTTACTATTCCAAAAGAACAGAGCTTAATTTATTTATCGATTAATAGGAAAAAAGTTAAATTTTAATTAGTTTCTGCGAAGAAATTAACAATTCGCTGGTTTTTCCGCGAATAGGCGAATACTTCTTGCGAACTGTCAAATTTTATTCACATTCCACTGATGTGGAGCGCAATCCACATTGGCGCGACCAAAACATTCGCGAGAGTTTAACCTCACAATTCTTCTGTTTTGTTAGAAACACAACGAATGACAATTGAAATTCGCAGATTGCGAACTGAGCTGTTAAGTGACTGAGCTGTGAATGGACCTTTACTGCGAATTCTAAGTAAACAAATCTCTTGACTATCTGAAAGTTATAGCTATCCATTGCGATGTTTTGGTCAATGAGACGGTGGTGAGTACCGTCATTTGTTAACAATATATTGCAGCATTTTTTAGCAGGCTAATACCTCTGCAGTTGGTGAGGTTGAGGCGATCACCTTTCTTGTGGATCGGACAAAAAGTGCTAAGGCTCCATTCATTGGAAATACTTTTATCCGACCATATATTGCAGATGAGCTAATGCACATTTGCTACCAGATCATCTCTCACAGCCTAAAATAGTTCAGCTCTTAGACTATCTAAGCCGTCGACTTTATCGGATTTAAGCCTGACTATCACTACATCAATTTCGTTCTGGTCAGTTGGATGGAGTAATTGGTCATACTGCTGATAAAGACTATCAGATTGCCTGACAGCGAGGTTTTGGCTTTCATCGCCGTTTAGTAGTCCGCAAAGGTAGTCCTATAATAAAAGTTCTGGGTCTCCTTTCTACTGCAGCATCTTGGTGGTGGAGTGAAACTCAGCACCTCACCGGCATTTATTATGGTTTACTGGCAGTTCAGCCACTGGTTTTCCGGGCTTTCTGTTGCTGTTTGAAGGTTGCTTAAGAGGTTCAGGGACAGGGATACCTGCTCAGTAAAGACTCTTGCAGTTACTTTCGATTACAACTTTTGAATATTGAAACTCCTCACACGCCCCTGTGAATTATATCGTTGTATATTCGCATCATCGAACGGAAGATATTAGTCAAGTGTATTGGACGTCCGTATTACGTACATACGGACGTCCAATACACTTGAATAATGTCTTTCGTCGGTCGCAATACGACCAGTCTGGTTGGTGCCATGTTGCCTTCTGGATATCGAGATATGTGAACTTCGTGCTACATACATACATACTACCATATTCTGGCAAAGTAAATGAACCTAAATCCGTTTCCGAAGGTGGTAGAAATGAATGCTAAAAGATGCTACGTTAGGTTGTTGTGATGAAATTTTGTAGGAAATTACTGAGTCCAAACAGATTTTCACTCTTCGGAATTTATTCAGATATTCTAGCTTCAAGAACTGAATTTTAGAATGGCAACCCTACTTTGCTATCACCATTCAACTGATTCAAGTAGTGGACATACATATGTATCTTCGCAGCTGTTGTCAGTTTTACGAAACATCGTAAAAAAACACGCGAACCGCACAAAAATCTCTCAAAATATAAACCAACACATTCACAGTAATACAAAAAAAAAAAAAAAAAACAAAAAAAAACGTAAAAACCCATCGCAGGCATTATTATCATCTGGGGCACAGCACAAAAAAGTGGGTGGATTATGAAAATGAGAAGAACAGAAAAAAAAAAAAAAAATACCACGACGGCAACGACTTGTTTCCCAAAAAAAGACGATGTGAAGGGTGGTTGCAGAATCCCAATAACAACCACAATAGCAGACCTGTGAAAATAAATTTTTGGGTGCCAGGCACCACACGATCACCCATCCGTCGTCGCCAGAGGGTAGGGATTTCGTCTGTTTTTTTTTTTTTCCTTCGGCTCTGGGTGTTTTTGTTTCTCCGTAGAGTATTCCTTTCCACATTGTCGTTCGATTCACTTCACATCCTTTGGCGTGTCCTCTTTTCGAAAACAGATTTTTTTGTTAGTTCTCTTATAAAAATAGCTTTGGTTGTAGTGGTGTAGAGTGGGTTCGGCAGGTGGTCGCAAAGTACCATTGGTAACAGCAGCAGGTAGGTAGGTAGAGAGTTGCTTGCTTGATTGGGTTACCTTCAACCCAAAGACACTTTATGATCTCATGGCTTTGGCCTTCGGAGAGTTTCACCATCGTCATCACCACCATCGCACGTCCGTACCGTCGTTGTCTGTGTTGTTTTGCTCATCTCTTTTTTTTCTGAAAGTAATCTGACGAGGAGGAGGAGGCGCAGAAAGAAGAGTGGAAAATCCCATCACTCCCCTGACAAACGGGCTACGCGGCGGAGACGGCGACGACGATGACTGTAACGACTACATCGGCGGATGTACTCTTCAATGATGCTGTGGTGCTGCCGCCTGCCTGCTATGCCATTCGGACCTGTTGAATGGAAGTTACAAATGAGGGCGGTTGGCGATGAATGTATGCGTGTTGGCGAGTGTGGGTGAGGGTTAGGAGAAGAATTTTCAAGCATGTTATCTATATATCACGTCGATGTCGCCGTACGGACGGCGGCGACGGTGGTGGGTGAGCATGATGACGCTCGCGTTTATGAGTTCAATTCCAGGAATATCAGGCAGTTACCCACACCCCATAGGGATTGAATTTTTTGTAACTAGCCCTTCGTATATTGCATTCGTTGCATTTTGTCTCAGTGTTTGGTTTCTTCTCTCTCATTGCAGAATTTACCGGCCAGCAGTGGGACTAAGCTACATGAGACATGGCAACACTAATACCATCCGCAAATGTGGAGGCTGCTTATGAAGATATGTTCAAGGAAATCACACGCAAGCTGTATGGGGAAGAAACCGGAAATGGGTTGCATACATTGGGCACACCGGTTGCGCAGGTGGCCACTAGTGGACCAACAGCACCAGAAGGCGAGCGTTCATTTACGAATTTGGTAAGATTGCCTGTAAGCCCTTATTAATACACATTTTACATTACATGTGATTTATAATTTATTTATCCTTAGATTGATCGTTCGGTTGCACCAACAATTGAGTACGAACACAATGGTGGCGCTGGAGGTACTGGTGGCAGTGGAGGGGGTGCCGGACCACCAGACGCATCTGCTGCAGCAGCTAGTGCTGGGAATTTTAAGCCCGAAGATCAACTAAGCACTGCGTTTGGGTTGGCTGCCCTAATGCAGAATGGTTTTACCTCGGGTGGAGCAATTCTCGGTGCACAGACAATACAGAAAGCTGTTAACCCATCCACATCGAACACTAATGTTGGAGGTAATCCCAGTGCGGAAGCAAGATGGAGTGGCGCAATTCCTGTCACAGTGCCTGGTAGTGGCGAGGAGATCGTACAATGGCCGACAAGTGGAAAACTCGGCAGCTACAATGGAACACATAAAGCGGCAAAGTAAGTTGAGACATTATTGTTTCATGTTTAAGGGTCATAATACATGTATTACGAAGAAACAACTTTTCACATCGCACTTTGCGATTCATTTCCAAATGCAGAATTACACAAACATTTTAAATCAGTAAATTCAGTCTAAAATGTGAAAAGTTTTTACTATTAAGTGAAAATAATTTATAAAAGTGTTGTAAAGTGCTACGTGAAAAGTTGATTCGTGCAACAGAGAGATTTTTCATTCGAATTGGATTCTATGTGAAATTTTTTAAGTAATAGGCCAAAGGTTTAAGATTTGAAAAAATATCCGCATATACCATGTAATTTTTATCAAAGCTATTCAAATGTCAATTGGACTGGTACATGCGGGGTAACATTACACAGATTGTGGAACGTATTAGTAGTAATTAAATGAGTAAAACGCAAAGTAACAAATTATAAAATTACCAATTCGCATAACGCAATTTTAATACGAGTTGGAACTGATGTGGAGCATATTAATAAATGGATGGCAAACAAATCATGTGTCCCAACCGAGTTAGTTTTTTCAATAACTCGAAATTTTTCTTGCAAAAAATGTGGAACTAAAATACCGCAGAAGTTATTGTTTTAACAAAGAGAAGAGATTTCGGAGACATTCCTAATCTTTTCGTCAAGATGTAAATTATTGTACTTTAACTTCCAATCGCTCAGTTCTGTGATGGTAGTCCTGCTCGCAATTCATACGCCCAGCTAGCTTTTTGCTGGCTGCAGAATGTTTCAACAATGGCATCTGATTTGATATCAAAACTCCCTGAATGCCAAGAAAGACGACCTTCACTTATTTCTTACACTCGAGTGATTTTTCAGAGGTGAGTACAAGCTAATGCAGAACCAATCTTACTGACTTAGGGTTGAAATATGCATAGAACCTTAATTGCATGTTTTGGTAGAGACTAAAAACCGATATATGAAAACTTAGCCTTTGATAGTTTAAGGGATTCTTCACTAGAGGATCTCCATACCTCATCTGATTCCTTCAAGTAGCATATGATAGTCAAACATGCAAAGCTTTAAATTCCGCACACTATCACAGTGTCTGCCTAAGGGGCATGAGATTGAAATAACATCTTTATGTTTTCAACAATATGGCCTATATCTTGAGTTCTTCTTTAAGGATCTAGAGGTCTATACCTTATTGATTGTCTCTATATCTGAACCTAGCATTGCATCCAAGATTAAGTACAGTTTTTGTTTGCCTTGCTACATCAGCCACGAAGTAAAGATTGCTCTTTGTAAGGATATACGGTTTGTGGATTTCCAAGGTTTCGGAAAAAGACTACATATGTATATCACCTCGATTTTGGTTCATGGGAGCCAGAGGTTAGCAGCTGCAATCTTAAAGTACTTCAAGACGAGGCTGAGAACAAGCGGGTCCGAATGGTTTTGAGTTGTATTGAACCACATACGTCCATATATTCGCTGAGAGTAATCTGTGTGGTGAAACAGTTCACGCAACTGCCGTAGACTGAATGGATTCAGTAATGTGTTCTAAATCTGATAGTAATCAGGCACAACTACACGAAGGCACACCTCGCGCAGTTTTACGATTGCCACATTTTCAATTATTTGCACACAGCCATGATTCCATTCACCGCTACGACAAGAAACAAAAGGAGTTGTCAGTTAACCTCCCAGTTCATCCACTTATCAGGAGTTGTTGCCAATCATAATGTTGTTTTTATTGATGATCGGCAGAACAAGACAGACCTTGAGGTCTTTTATGAAAAGGCCTAAGTGCAACATGGTATTGTGCACTTAATCTGAGACTTTTAGTCTGTCCCTTTTCGATGAATCCGGACCTAGAAAGCGGAAGAATCTTTCCGGGTTTTACTTCTCTTCTCTCCGAAACTTTTCAAAGGTCTAGGTCTTTTTAGAAAGTTTGGCAAGCTAGCAATTCTACATATCCGAACTGAATTGAAGCTTATTTCCTTCCTGTTTTTGAAGAAGTTCAGATTCAGAAACACTTGAATCTCTTATATTCAGAGAATTCTTAACTTAGTCGGACGAAGGTAAGGTGTTCGAATACTCCGTTCGTGACTGAGATTTTTTAAAAAGCTCTTAGGCAAGAACAGAATTGTGAGAAGGTACGGTTTATTATCGCTTTATTTTAGTCTTCATCTGAAAGAGAATATCCCAAACATCTGTGGCCTTCCCCACACCGCCCCAAAGTGAATAAACTCACCCAAGATTGTGACTACAAAGAGTGTGTTCACCGCATTAAAATGTTGGTGTAATCTCATTATAAAAAATAGTGTGAGTTGGTTATATCGTTATCCTAGGTGTGAGCGATTGGTCTACGTGTCCTGGGCTCTTTTCCACCAAACAACTGTACAACATTTTACACAGCACTTTGCAATTCATTTTCAAATGACACTTTCCCCCAACATTTTAAAACAGCAATTTAACTCTAAAATATGCAACGTTTTGTAAGAAAAGTGAAAATAATTTGCAAAAGTGTTGTACGTGAAAAGTTGCAAATCTGTTTGGTGGAATAGGACCCTGGTACTCGTACGTTTCATTTAAAAATTATTGGATATGCGAATGTCGACTGACAAAACCTATGTAATAAATGAAACAAATTAAAATTAAAGTCGGGGATAAAGATTAATTTATCCCAAGCACTCAGACATGAAAGCGGTCTATTGTACTTAAAACGCCTGAAAAAAAAGCACTTAGTCAAATTTCTTTGTAATCTTAGTGAAACGCAGAATATTGACCAGGTGCGCAACCTCTTTATCACAAACTCATGACACTGACAAAGCAAATGCTCCATTGTATTGTATCGATTACGAGACAAGATTCACAAAGAAGTTGGCTATGTGATGGCATGTGTTGTGACCTGTGATTAGCCCAATCATGGTTCGCAGTCCTTCCTATCCAAATTGAGAAGGAATTTCGAATTTTTTTTATCAGACACTTTCACAAAACACTTAAACTATACCATCTCTCTTTATGCATAGAAGCTATATGAAAGTCGATCCAGTACAGAATGTTTGCTAAACTGACACCAATTATTGGTTCCGGACTTAGGCTAGGCGCGCACATGCGATTTTTTGTCGCGGCGACTAAAAAATCGTAGGCTCTGTAGGAAATAGCCATACGCGCACAAGCGACAATAAATGCCGCAATTTTTTAATCGAAAAAAAAAAATTGAGCTCATAGCTTCTAACATGAGTGCGCGCATTTGCAACTAAACAATCGCCGCGATTGAATTAAGCTCTAATTTTTTAGTCGTAAAAATTAAATTTAAAATTGGGCGTAACATCGTTTACTAAGTTATTTGTGTGTTTATTTTGGCAAAAAAAAGTGAACATAGATATGTCTGACAACGAATCAATTTCGTCAAATGACCATCTAACCAATAACTGCCTACTGGATACGGATGCACTGATAATAAAATAATTTAATAGTCTTTCACTAACAAAAAGATGTATCCAATATTTTTTTCTACGTTTTTTATTTGCTTTTAGATGGAGCATCAAAGCCACAACACAACGCGTTTCAATCCATTTTCAAACTGTTCAAATTGCGATTAAGTAAGCATTAGTGCTCGATTATACATGCCAACTATATGTTTCATTAAACTTGCGACGGAAAAATCGCAAATAAATATTTTCCATTCCATTTTTCTAATTTTTGCGATTATTTAGTCGCAAATGCGCGCATTCCTATTACAAGCCATGTGTTCCATTTCTTGCGGCTAAATAGTAGCGCGATAGAAAATCGCCAGTGCGCGCACTATTTTATATTATTGCGACTACGATTTTTAAATCGTGGCGATTAAAATCGCCAGTGCGTGCCTACTCTTTTAAATTCATATGATTCATATGATTCATTTATTTTGGCGACTATCGCGTTGCTAAAAAAATGGAACAAATCACGGCATAATCGATTTTTAGATGTTCTATGCGCGCATTCATATTGATAAGCGTGTGTTTCATGTATTGCGACTAAGTAGTCGCGCGATTGAAATCGCATGTGCGCCCCCTAGCCTTATAGAAGTAGCCTCTTAGCATCCGAGTTTTCATTGCCTGCAATTCCTCTTCTTTCTTCTTACGGCGAAGTTATGATCCGGAGTAGAAGGATCACAACCTTCCCACTTTACTGCATTCCTACTGGTCCGCTTGTGGGGTTTGCCGAGGTTTAAGCGTTTTTTTTGGTTTTGACACGTGCATGCTCCTGATTTTTTGATTTATGTTTGATCTTACTTTTACAACACCGGTGATCTCCAGTCGTGTCAACCCACGGATTCGCATGCACACTTGCGGGACAGTTTTAAGATGATATATGTGTCGCTAGGCTCACCTGGATATTTTAAAAATTGCCTAGATGTGATTTTCCCCTTATTCGCCTTCGACGACAAGCGCTATGTATTTGAGGGGGGGCGCTGCAGTGATATTCTTAACCCGTTCCTGCACGGATAATTCCTCTATGACCCCGTAATCAAATAGGACAAACCCCTTCCATTTAAAAAGTTTGTTTAGTCAATTTTTATATTTTAGAACAATATTTGAGAGATTTGTAGCAGTTTCAAGTGTCTTTAGTGCAGCCTGGCTTTCGCTACAAATGTTCCAGTTTGGTACTCCTAGTACATCCGTCTGAAAGACAGTCGCCATTTTATCCAGCGCGATAGAAATTTGGTCCAATTATCAACCAGCTCCAGTTCTGCTACAGGTTCTAGAGCCATCTCTCTAAAAGGTATTAATCAAATCCTGAAGAAGATCATTTAGATTTTCCCATCTGACCCTCTCGGAGAAATACACTTTATGCCATTTATTTTCCACGAATGGCTTTCTTGTTACTTGCTGTATTAAAAGTGAGACGACAGTGAAATAGTTGTTGGTCCCATATGCAGGAATACCCTGAATTTTAATGAGCAAATCTGTTCAACCAAAGAAATTTTGGAAGGAAGAAATACCTTGCTTACAGGTTGGAATGGAGCTAACATTGTTATTCGTGAATAGCAATATGATATACTTATACACGGATTTCTTCATTTATCTTCAGAGTGGAGACTTCTACAACCATCTCGACAAACCAGCTGTGTTTTTAAAAATTGGACAAACAAAGAAAGAGGTATAGACACTGTGGTGATGACTGCGAATCAGATTAATTGTTCTATTTTTTAATTGATTTTTTTATAGCTAATTTTAAATGACGCATTAAATAAAAACTTTCATTTAGTCGATCAGCAGTAAAGGGTTTTTTGAGGAACAAAATAAAATTATTTGATCAGCAATTACATAATTTGTTGATCATCAGAAAATAATCAGTAAATTAAAAACAAAATCAACAGATAAAATAAATGATTAGAAAGAAAAATGAAATATGAGCTGAAAATATTGTTTTCTAGACAAAAATTCATTATTTGACCAACAGAACATATTGACTAGCAGAAAAGTAATGTTAAGGTTTTTTTTCTTAAAGCATATTTCTTTTTTTTTAGGCTCATCTTTGATTTTTCTTGCTAATCATTTACATTTCCTACCGATTTTGTTTTTTTTATATTCTGTAGATTAAACAAATATTTTCTGCTGCTCAAAGAATTAATTTGTGGTGATTGGAACAAGATTTTCTTTCGAATAATTTTTTATTTTGAGTTTTCTAGCATATTTTGCTGATCCCTAATAATATTCGCGAAATAAATATTTTTTTTTTCTATTTACTCCACTTACACAGGAAAACCCTATATTTTGCTAAAAAATTTTTCATCAAATAAATACTATGCATTTCTAATATTTTGTTTGTAAGTATTTATTTAAATAATCTCTTCACTTCTTTCGCAAAAATTTCTTTCTAGCTGCAAAAGCTTGCGTTATGCCAGCTACTGATATTGCATCGACTCGCGCAATTTCCTTCTTGCATTTCGATACCACATCGATCACAAGTCCTCCACTCTTAATGTATTCCACAACTTTATCTCGAGATTTCCACTTCTTAATCAGTTCCTTGTTGTACTCAAATCTTTTATCTTTTAGGGCGAAATACGATTCGTAATGTTCCGCGACCTTTTTCACCGCGTCCAGCTTCGGAATCTCCAAGTATGGTTGCTTTACAAGCTGATATGGATCATATATTTCCGTATGTCCTCTTTTTCGTACTTTATCCCAATCTATCATTAACATCGTATTATACAAAATTTGTTGGTTACCCAAAATACCGTGCTTTACATCAATCAGACACAAATCTCCATCGGGAATAATGAACTCCAGCTCAAGCTGTTGAACTCGTAGATCGTTACCGCGATATTTTTTCTCTCCAATCCATAGAATAGGTAAATTCGATCGTCGAACATTTGCAATCTCCTGGATGAGGGGAGAGTTCTGACGTCGACAATTTACACGTTTGTTATTTCGTCCAAGTAGTAATTCCTGCTCGACATGACTGAATTCAATTGCATCTCTGCGATTTAACTTGAAATGATCGGATCGGAAGAGTCGATTCATTTCACTATCGATGATATCGTAAGCTCGCCGATGATGTGCTATCCATACAACTTGTGTAGCAAACGCTAACAAAGCCTCATGATGTATTCTATCTTTGTTAGTCTTTGAGATATTCACAAGGAGATTCAAGTGATAGTAGGGGGCCATTTCACCATTTCCCATAATGATCACACTATACTCTCGTGCCAGAATGATGCGGTATTGTGAGAGGTACTCGGAGTAAATTCGCTTGATTTTCGTACTATCCGGGCTCTCAACCTGGGCTGAGTTTCCAGAGACTTCATCCCGTCGAATAATGATGAATTCTACAAGTCGAAGAAAATACTCAAAATAGATGATTAAAGCATTCAAAAAACGGTCCACCGGCACTGTATGGATAAAATTTATAAATTTATTCGTAAGCAACTCTACTGGTGCCAGGAACAACACCAAATTCTTAATATCTTCAATTCTGATTACATCGTCATCATAGCCTAGAACGGGCCTAGTGAATTCCTGACGGAATATGACTTCCTCAATTTGATTCATTGTCGCCTTAAATTTGAATCCACTAGAAGATTCTACAAATAGTTCACGTTCCAAAACATCGCTTTTCCATGACGAAAAACACAGCTCTTCCTTCGGTACGTTCCACAACCATTTACCTATCGGATATTTCGGTACTACACTATCTTCATGAATTCGAATCATTTTTCTTTAAAAAAAAAAAATAAAGTGTATAAATATTTTTTTTTTTTTTTAATTCTCTTTCAGATCGTCAAAAGCTCGTGATCAAACGCCTAGTGAGATCTACACTAGTCCAACAAGTGTCGCAAACAATAGCACACCGAATGGCGGCAATACCAACACTCCAAGTGTAGTCCAGCACTCACAGCAGCACACCAGCACACCAACCACATCATCGTCCAGCAGTCGCAAGAAGAACGCCGCTGCGGCAGCTGCAGCTGCTGCAGCTAATCAACAGAGTGCCCAATTACAAATACCAAAACGCTACGCTTGCACCCACTGTCCGTACTCCACCGATCGTCGAGACCTCTACACTCGTCACGAAAACATCCACAAGGATGAGAAACCATTCCAGTGTTATGCTTGTCTGAAGCAATTCAATCGTGCCGATCATGTAAAGAAGCATTTTTTGCGAATGCATCGCGAAATGGTCTATGACATTAATAAGACGCGTCGTAATGTACCGAGCACTGCTGCAGCGCAACAACAAGCCCACCAGATCGATCAAAAGCCGAATATATTTTTGCAGCAGCAACAGCAGGTTGGAGCTCCCGGTGGAGTGCATGCGGAGAACTTCATGACCGGTCAACGACAAGAGACTTCATCTAGTCTAAGTATAGCACAGACAATTGAGTCGGTTGCAACTGCATCTCACGCAGACACCATGCCAACAATGAAACAGGAGAAAAATGCTGGCGATGATGGTGGTGGCACAGGTGGTACTAAAGTGAAGCGAGAGAAACGCTTCACATGTTGCTATTGTCCATGGTCGGGAGCAGACAAATGGGGACTGAAGCGGCACTTGAATACGCATACAAAACCGTTTGTTTGCATGTTATGCGATTATAAAGCGGCACGTTCTGAGCGTCTGGCCACGCATGTGCTAAAAGTTCACAACAAGAAGGCTTGCAACAAGTGTTCTTTCCTAGCCGATAATCAAGATGAATACCAGGCGCATATGAACGATGTGCAGTGAGTAGTATTGCTTTGTATTTGTTTTGCTTATGAATCTAACAACTTTGATGTATAATTGACTTTGTTTTTGTTAACTGTCAATTTGGATAGAATGTGGTTATGCTCACTATCAGCATGAATGGGTTTAAGTTCTCTGCTAAGTTGGTTACGAAATCTCAGAATTTAACGCTTTAACAGTCAAACTATACTTAGTAGTAAGTAAGGCATTCCCGGCAAAGTCAATGTAGTGTTTATGCCCACAGTTGGAAGATGATCTCGTTAAGATCTAAAATCCTTCAAACCTGTTCTTCTTCTGTCATACCTTCTTTCTGAAGGAAACGGTGAAAAGTATGAACACTAAATAAAAACCAAATCGCTCCCATACTTCCCTGATAAAAATCCTATTCGAGTAGTTTCGATTAAAATCCATAGAGGGGAGCACATAGTCGGTATCTTCTTCGACGTAAGACACTGTGGAATAATGATAAGTAATTCAAAATTGGAAGGCAAAATTTGTGGAGCAAGTTATGGCCCCAAATTTAAACTATATGGAGGACCCTATCTCTTGTTCAACATCCATCTTCTAAGCAAGACGTATCCGCCAAGGATCTCAACTTAGCATTTCCCGACAGCTAAGCAGTTTCTACCGTTTTGAATTTAAACTTGTCCGGGAAACATGTCATCGAAAGAAATGGTATTACTTTTAAACTTACTTTACTTTAGATAGCGCTACTAGCCGCATCCAGTTCTGTACACGAAGTTGGTTGAAGTCCAGGACTGTGATAACCAGGGTCTTATATAAAGTCACCTTATTTGTCCGTGAGTGGGCTTTGCTACTCAATTGCCTTCTTAGTCCAAAGAAACAGCGGTTGGCAAGAGTGATTCTTCGCTTAATATCTGCGCTGGTGTCATTTTTTGAATTTACAGCGTAGTCTAGGTACACAGAGTCCTTCACTACCTCAAAAATGTGGCTGTCTATTGTGTCGTTCTGTCCAAGTCGTCGATGTTGGCTGTCCTTTTTTAAGGACAGCATATATATTTTTTTGCACTTGTTAACCATTAAACCCATTTCTATATGTCAATGTCATCGGCATACGCGAATAGTTGTACAGACTTTTGAAAGATCGTATCCTTGATGTTAGCTTGAGAGTTTTATACAATCCTTTAAAATATGATGTTAAAGAAATCACATGACAGCGTAACACCTTATCGTAGTCCTTTTCTGACATCAAAAGCCTCGGTGATGTTAACGACCTTGATGAAGCAGGGTGCATTCTTCATCAAAAGGTGGTGAGTATCGTCTTAGAGTTCTTGGGTTTTTTCCAAGATCTGCCGCAATGTGAATATCTGATCTATGGTGGACTTTTCTGGCCCAAAACCACACTGATAAGCATTAATCAGACTGTTGACAAAAGGTTTAAGGCGTTCACATAATATGGTAGATAGGATCTTATAAGCGATGTTGACCTCTGCAGTTGGCGCAATACAGAGAGTCTCCTTTCTTGAGGATAGAGCAAACGATGCAGGGGTTCCATTCGTTGGGTATATTTTTATCCGACCATATTTTTCAGATGTATGCTCCATACCAAATCATCCCGAGCTACTTTAAATAGCTCGGCAGTTAGACCGTCATCATCAGCCTTGTTGGATTTAAGCTTAGATATTACTATCCTAATTTTACTTTGGTCGGGCGGTCGTCACAGTTCGTACCAAACATAACATCTTAATCAAGTTCAGACTTAACATCTAGAATTACAGAAGTTCACGCAGTGTTATATCATTTTCGAAAGACCTCAAAAACCCTCGACTCTAATAATAATAATGGAATGAATATACTGAATCTCCGTTTCTAGATCAATCAAAAAATACATAATACACTATTAAGAAAGCTTTTTTATATGAATATGACTGAACATATGTATGTACATATGTCTGCAAAGATTTATAAACATCAACCATCAAGGTAGGTTGCCTAAGGATTATAGGTATCATCGAATTGTTTAGCTTGTTATTTACCGGGACCCTAGAAACAAACAAATTGGGAGTTGAAAGGACCCCTCTTCTATTTCTTATTCAGTCATTCAGTATCATAACTCGACCTTTATATAAGAGTAACGCGTATAATTTTGAGATTTCGCTCCGACCTACTATACCTTCAACCTTAACAAAAAAAAAAAAAAAAAAAACTAATATTTTAATGTCTTAAGCAATACAAATTCTTTCCTCTCTCTTTTTCGCATGCAGCCCTCATGATAATAGGCCACCAAGAAATAATAGCACTAACAATAACAATCATAATAACAATTTAAATGTCCTAAGAACAATTGGCAACACTTTAGTATCAAATAATCAATTAAATAACTTCCAGAATCCTAGCACTTCGTTTGGGTAAATATATGTTTAAAAACGATTAACTCACTATTATCGAGAATATTATAATACTTTTTTTTAAATCAAAAGTTTAATTTTTGTCCTAAGTATATATGCGGCGGGTCAACTGAGTTGCCATGTTGCATGTTATTTAATACGAAATTATTCACTTGATTGCTAATTTAAAAAAAAATATATATAGAAATTGTTATTTTATTCAAAGATATAACTTAAACAAATAATTGGCAAACATTTTCAAATGAATTAAGGTGCATTCTGGCGCAATTTGTGGTTCGATTTAAAAAAAAAAATAATAATTAAAATTTAAGACATCAATCATGGCTTCCGTTAATCCTCCTCTTAAAAAAAAGAAATATTATTTATACTTTTCTTTTAATTTTATATTCCGAACGTGTTAACAAGAAAAAAAATATTTCTTTTTCCAATTTGCTTTTTGCTCAAATGTACCCCAGGCGGACATAAATAGTAACAAAGACATTCTGATACAGCACATACAGCGCAACTAACCCCATTTCTACAAGTGAAATAATTTTTTTTTATATATAAATTAATGCAACGCATGCACATCATCCACAAAAGCCCAGAATTCACCTTTATCCCCCCCCCAAAGAGTCATAGAATAAAAGCGACAAAAGAGAGAGATTGTGTGTGTGAGAAAGACAGAAAAATATTTTTTTCAAAACTTTCAAGCGGCTTTTTTTGGATTCGTCACTGTTCTCTATACATCTTATTAAAAAAAAAAATATTAACACACTGACAACTTCAATCTTTTCCGTACTTAACAATAAAATCGAAAAACAAAATCCTTCACATTTACCCCCTCCTCAAAATCATAGTGCCCAATCAACAGCAAATAGCAGCAATAATAGTGGAGTGAACGCATACACAACTAACGATTTAAATGGTACAAATAACGCCATGAACAACGGTAACAATGGGCCTTTACAGGAGATCATGGTAAATCCAACTTCTATGGTCGGATGGCGTTTAAGCGCCAATGGTTCACTAATACCGCCTCATGATCTAATAACCGGTGGATTGGCGGTAAATGCAAATCAAAAACGTGGCGCCGAAAGACTCTTCCAGTATCTTGAGGCGGATGGGAGCGATCCAGAAGACTATGCGCGGTATAAGACAATTAATTATTAGTTTTCTTTTTATTGTTTTCATTCATGTTTGTTTTTTTTTTTTTTTTTTGTCTCCACGTTTTGGTTGTTTTTTTCGTTAACACCCTTATTCTCATAGTCATATCACTGGAAACATTTTTAAATGGTCTAAATTTCTATTCTGACAGTTCATTTAAGTGATACCTTAGGTGACTATAGGAATACATATAAAAGTAAAGCTAAAAAATCTTTAGTTCTCGCATTAAAAGATTGATAATTTTGGCCGAATTTTCACGGGAACAGGCCTAAAATAAAGTGAAGTGGCAATCGTCACTTCGACTAAGAAAATAAGGGCGAATCATTTTAAATTGAATTCCTTATCGAATATTCAATTGACCTGTGATCCATAAACATTCAATATTTTTGTTAGTAAATAATTTGAAATATACAACCTAAGCAAGAGTCTTGCAAGCGACAATTTTGTTGACAAAAAGTACTCATTATAAAATTGATCAATAAGTTTTGTGATTTTGTCAGTTCGAAAATGACAAATATTCTATGATATAAATTGTGACAAATTTGTAAATCTTTGACATTCAGATAGTTGTCACAAACATTTAAAAAAAAAAATTGTGAAATATAGTCACATTTTGATCATTTTCGCACACCTTTAAAAAACCGATCGTATGAATTCAAATGCTTGGTAGAACTCGAAAACCATTCGCGTGCTTGTCAAGTTGTCAAAAAAGAATTGTAACAAATACATCTGAAAGCACACACATTGTACCCCCAGTTGCTATTCTTTGAGAGGTTTCTCTCTCTGTCTCAGTTTATATGTTTTTACTTGACCTTTTGTCAAAAATTTTAATGGCTAGTGCAAATAAAAAATAAATTGAATACGTAGGTAATAGTTAAATTCTGGGACAGAAGTTGCTATTATGTAGTAGATTTGCTTGTATGTGTTAGTAACAATTTAAGAACTTTTCTAAAGAATTGTACCTATCTTTCGAGCGTCCTCTAATATACTCTAGTTTTTTTTTAAATACAGAGAGAATAGACTATTAAAACATTAAAAAGTTGTTCAGTGAGTAAATTGGAATATTTCTTCAGTAGTGAAGTGAGTTCTAAAAAATATTCAAGAATTAATATTTACTGGAAGGCACTCAAATTGTTATTGTCAATATGTTAACAAAAAGTATTTATGACAAGATAGGTGGTGAGCCCCGACAATTACAAATTTGATAAAGAAATACGCTTTTTATGGCACAGTCGTTAAAGCTTGTTGAATTATTATCAGCCTTTGCTTATAGAAGAGGAACAAACAAAACAATGTGTCAAGAAAGAAGTATACCTATACATAGTTGCAGGCAAGACATTCTTCGTAAGGTTTTAAAAATCATGCCCTATACATCAAAATAGTATAGAGTCGGGCAAAGAATTAGGTATGTTTTCAAAAATCATAAGATTGTATTTTCGTTGTATATTCGATGCAAACTACTAGAAAAGTGGGTACCAAATGGGTTTTAATGGGTTTTAAAACCGCAGCAAAGTAGCAGCGATGTACTGTGTAGTTGCGGTTAAGTTTTCCACTAGATGACAATCGATTGAGGGCCATCTACGAGGGGCATCTTTACTTACAAAAAAAAAAAAAAAAAAACGATCGATATGGGTCTGCTAAGAAAATACTAAATACTAAAAGTGTTTGTATTTGCTAAACAAAACAAAAAGTCTGCTAAAAATGAAACGGTTTCAATGAGTAAAGTAACGTATGATTTTCTAGTGTCCTTCAAGGGTTTCCCCTTTCTCGAATTCGACTAGGTAATGAATGAATAAAATAAATTTAATTTTAAATTAAAAAAAAAAAAAACAAGTTTAACCATCACTATTCAACATCTACTCGCATGTTCTTTCCCAGGCAAAATGGAACACGGATGTAGACCAAATTCAAAACATAAGCTCGACATTCATAAATCATTGTGTAAACTTCCTTCTTCATTTTTCATTTACTAATCCTTACTAACTTCTTCCTTTGCTTTATTTGTTGTTATTTGTTGTTTTTTATTGTTTTTTTTATTTTTTTTATTATTATTTTATTTCTTCGCCATTTTAACTTATTTATGCAATATTTTGTTTTCTTACAGTCTACTTAAAATGGATGCAATGAGTCGTAATACAGCATCTGTCGCTCAGGATTTTCATAAGGCGGGAGGCGTTGACTTGAAAAATCAACACCAATTTTTCAACAACACCATAACCTCAAAACAAGCTGCTCTGCTACATCATCAACATCAACATCAACATCAACAACAACAGCATGATAAACATCAACTACAACAAAAGCAACCATACGACCACAATCTTAAGCTTCGTTCGAAGCAAAAAAGCTTCTCCAGCTGTGGGACATCCTCCGATGAAACCGAAGAGGATTACGAAAATATGGAAAATGTTGAAAATTTCAATTCATTAAGCGACCAGAGAAAGGCGATGTCCGCATTCTTAAGTCGAAATTTCGGTTTGCAAGAGAAAGTGCAAACGAACAGCGACGATAACAACGTCAAGGCAAAAGAAACACAACAAAATCAAAATAAGGAAGAAATTTACCAATCACCACCAAGGAAACAAATAGAAATCATCAAGCAGCAGCCAATGAAATCGCCTCCCGCGCAACCAATTAACTTAACAAACAATAATAACAACAACAACAAAAATCAACTTAAAGCAAATGTGAAATTAAACAATAATAATAGCAATAACGGTCGTAAAACATCAAAAACAACAACGAATAACAACAATTCGGCCTATAAAGGACATCGCCTTGATCTGATACGCGATAAAGAGAATTCCAATTCGATATTCTCTACCATGGAGTATCAAAATCTTTCCAAATTCGGTACACAGTTCCAGAATTACGTTAAAGACATAATAAGTAAGTACTATGCCGAAACGCCATTACTATTTCCGATAGTACCTCCGCAACACTTGCATCATAATTTACAACAGCATCAGCAACAGCAACAAACGCAGCAGTCTCAACTATCACCGCCAGCTAAACGTCACAAGCTAAGTGAAACAGAGGAATACATCGAGTATTTGAAAAATAAAGAGGACATAACACTTACAATAACACCAAAGATCAACAACAATAACAACAACAGTACCAAAATGAATAATAATAACAACAACAGTGCGAAAATTAATTGTAACAACAACTATAACCAAACGCGTCCAGCTGTCATTGTAAGGCAATCCCGCACTCCGCCAAGAATCATCGAAGAAGAACCCAAAGTGCAAGTGATACCGGTTATTAACTATGCCAATGGTAACAAACAATCGTTAGTCAATGGCAACCCGCACCACACAACACCGCTAATAACAGCCAATACACTGCTGTCAAATTATATACCGGCCCCACTAGACATGTCTGCAAACTCATCATCATCAATCTGTGACTCTAGGCGTAGCCACCGCAAGCAGGCTCAGCCAAAAAAAATTAAAACTCCTCCCGAAGTAGTAATGGCGCAATTACGTGACAAGTATCTAAAAAAAATGGTAGACCGAAAGAAAAGCTGTGTCATCTGTACGAACAACTCCCGGAAATCAATGCTTGTTTTCCCCTATCATACGCCCGCTTCGCTCCTCTTCCATCGCATGTGGAAGCACACAGAACGACCGCAAAAGTGTTACCACTGTAGCCGGAAATTTAGTAGAATGTACAGCTTAAAGGTCCACTATCGGCTCATGCACCGCAAATGATCTCCGAACAGCGCTGGCATACATACATATGTCAAAATTATAAAATATAGTTCAGTGAACGTCATACCTTGTAGTGTTTAAGTTTTTATTAGAACTTGCCGTTTTTAAAAAAAAACATAATAGAAGAAGGACCTAGCTAAATGCTGTTTAACTTCCTATTGAAGGAGAAATGCATATTTCTTCCTTATTATTTAAAATATTAAAAAAAAAAATATTTATGTATTTAAGTTTTCTATTTTAGTTATGGAGTACCTGAAGTATGATTTAAAATTTTATTTTATCTGAGTATTTAAAAAAAATGCATTTATTGCCATTACAAGAAGAAAAAAAAGATTTCTGTAAGCTTTATTTGACGAAGACAACTTCGCCATTGTTTTTTAAAAGAAAGAAGAGTAAAAAGTAAAGAAAGATAATACGATGCCATTTTTGTTTACCATATATTTTTATTGTTTGTTTATAAGTAATTTAAAAAGTTATATTGCCATTAATTGCTTTAAGTCTATTACATATTTGTAGTTATAGTTTGTAGGATAAGTTATGAAGTTTTCATTATGAATATATATTTCTTAATTACCGCTATTTCAAAGAAAAATAATAAATAAATAAAAACAAGTATAGTAAACTAATTTTAACATGTACTCGAATATAAAGAAAAGAAAAAAAAATAATCGACTGAAACATATAATAAACACTATACATAAATTAGCGTAATGCAGAAAACATGTGAACAAAATAAGAAAGAAAACCTTTCTAATGTTTAGTTTAAATTTCCAAATAAAATTGAATTTGGTTAACAAAAATTGGAAATATAACTTGTTTTCATTTGACTTTTGACTATAGTACAGTCGGATTAGATTTGCTCTATACTGACCCCAATCCGCGGTTCTTTTATTATGGGCTTACCACGAGTCCGGCCGGTCAAAACTTTTAATATGTTGCTAAGGAAAGGAATTAAAGTAATTATTAGTTACGATTATGTCGACGTAAACGCTATATTTTTTTCTTAGGCAAGATAAAGATGCCAAGAAACACCATACAGTTGCCTTGTGGGAAATTTATTACGTAGGATCAAGGGATTAAGAATAAAGAGTATTAAACCTAAGGCAAACTCGTGGTTTGACCAGAGTTGTAAAGAGGCTATTAGGTTGAAATAAGTAAGTTTTCTGTCTTATAAAGCCAACAAATCTGAGGAAAACCGAAAGAAGTTTAAACAAGCTAGAAAAGACTGCAATGCCCATATTCGACGTGTAAAATTCTTACATGACCAAAAATTGAGGCAAAAAATCCTACAATGTCCCAAAGGTAGTAAAAATTGTCGGTCTTTCGTCAAAAATATTAAAAATTCTCCCTCGTCTGCCATCCCAACGCTCATTTATAATGATATTCCAGCTGTCAGCTCCTTAGACAAAGCCAATCTGCTCCTGCTCACTTTGCAACAAACTCCACACTGCCAGATAATGCGTTGTCTCCACCTGTATTTGAGAGCGTCAAACTTTCCATGGGACAGGTCCACTTTCGCACTCGTACAGTTGCAGGAGTACTCAAAGGTCTTAACATACACAAATCCGATGGTCAAGATGGTATCCCCCATAGTTTTGAAGAAGTGTTCTGGCAAAACCTCTGCGTAAGCTTTTCTGTCTACCCTACTTTTCAGGGCTCTTTCCGAGTAGATGGAAAACTGGGATCGAATTACCGCATCAGTCACCGAGCAACACGTGGCTGATAAATGTTGATTTGGCATGACCGTTTAAGAGATAGAGTATCGAGTATCGAAATTTGGAATTCTGTCATCAGTGATCGTGTATTTATTTATTCGATATGGTTTCTTCTGACGAGCTGAGGTGCATTTGGGAGAAAATATGTAGGAATATGTTTGTTTATTGTTATTTTTGGTTTTTTTTTAAAATTGTTTAACATTTCTTTCAGGTGGAATCCAAATAAAATTAACCCTCTGCAAAAGACTATTTTGGCAAATTTTATGAGCTGGGTACAGGTGGATCCTCTAAAATTTATCTTTTCCATTATAAATACGAGTGTACTCTTACTTACCCTGAAATCTTGATAAAACTGCAATCAAAAGTATATGTTGTGAAAGATATTTTCAGGCAATTATAGTTTTGTATACGTACGCAGAGTCTTGTACAGAGAACGCATCGCTTTTATCTCTTAAACGTATTCGTTCAATACACTCATAATGATCATCCTCTGGATCATAAGATGAAAAATAAAGTAAATATTCAATTATTAAATAAAAACGATAAATACAAAACATTTCCTCACACAAAAATATATTCTTTCGACATTTGTCAGCCATCTCAATTCATTGTAGTAGAATTGTACTAGTAATATTTTCCAAGTATACTCGATACGTGACCATTCTTATATGATCATCCCAATGTAGCTACTCGATCACTCGATAGCGTATGGATTTCACTCACTCGTTAACTGATGTCATAATTCGACCCCAGCATTTGTCCAGCACATCCCTAAAAAAGGCGAATCTCCTCCCTGTCCAATTACCGACCTATTGCACTTACGTCCAAGGTCATGGAAACGCTGATAAATCGTCAGCTTATGAAATATCTCGATTCACGAAAACTCCTTAATGACCGGCAGTATGGTTTTCGTAGCACCAGGTCCACTGGTGATTTGATGGCATATCTCACCGAGAAGTGGAACCAATCTCTCCATCACTTCAGCGAAACTAAGATGGTTGCGCTAGATACTCGTATTTCAAAGGCATTTGACAGAGTTTGGCATCAGGCTCTTTTGTCGAAAATTCGTGCATATGGCATCGATGAGTCTCTTCTTCAATGGATTAGAAATTACCTTTCGGGGCGTTCAATACAAGTTGTCTTGGACGGCTTCAAGTCTGCAATTCACCAAATAAATGCTGCTATGCCCCAAGGCTCTGTTTTATCTCCGGCTCTCTTTCTTATTTCTATAAATGATCTCTTGTCTGCAACTTCTAATTCAATCCATTCTTTCGCTGATGACAGTACCCTCAGTTTTTCATATTCGTTCCCTAACTCGCGTCCTTGCTCTTCGGCCGTAGAAGGGAAGGTCAACGTATGTTAAACACATTAAATTCCGACCTGGACAGCATAATTAAATGGGGTTCAACCAACAGAGTGGAATTTAATGCTTCCAAAACACAATGTTGTCTTCTGTCTCTCAAGCGAAACCAAAACCCTCAACCATTATCCATGGTACTTGCATCATTGAAACCGAAAGACTTGCCATTCTCGGTATTAACCATCTTCGATGGAAAGATCACGTATTCGAGGTCGCCAAATATGCTGCAAAATGTCTACGATTCCTTAAACGGTGCAAGAAATATTTTACCCCGTCTGATTTGGCCTCAATTTATAAGGCATTCATCCGCCCTAAGCTGGAATATAACGCCCATATCTGGTCTGGTGCACCCAAAACCGTTCTGCACATTCTTGATAGGGTACAAAATCGCGCGTTAAAACTTTTTTTTTATAATTTGCACGTGTTAAAGGGGATATGAATAGCCTTATACTAATTTTTAGGACACGGGCGTTTTTTGTGGAAAGGGGAAGAGACAGAGAGAAAGACAGATTGGTGAAGTTGGTTTGAAACTCAGTTAGTAGTTAAGTTTAAGTGAACTCCAAGGGTGGCTGTCCAGATAACTGGGGAGTTTTGTTTTCGCTATTATTGTCGTTGCTTATGATTCTCAGTATTTTTTTCCGTCCGCCTGATGTCACCATCACGATCAAGTTGCATTTTAGCCATATGACCACCCTACTGCCAGTGTTATGCCTTCGCAGTAGAGTTGACTTAGCTTTCACAAGTGATCGACTTTTTTTATTTATTTCATATGAAATAAATAGATGATTCTTGACATCAGGATTCGAACCGTGAACCAATAGCGTGACAAGCGATGATGTTACCACTACACCACGGCCACCCACTTATATGAAAAAATGCTCCAGCGAAATAGCCAGTTGCATTCCTCCCCTTCAAAATTTCACCCGCAATAAGCGACATGCTTCGAATGCACAGACTTCTCCTCTGTTCCTCTTCTCCTTTTTCCTAAAAGCCCGTGCCCTGTAACAGTATAAAGGTGCGAATTATAAAAAAAAAAATAATTATGAAAAACTAGAGATACGAGTGAGTATTCGTACTCCCTCATTCACAATTTTTCCAAGAGGGAGTTCTAAAAGACTACGTTCAATGAAATATAGCTTTATACCAGAGATGAACTATGATGAGATATTAGGCAATAGTTCATACGTAAAAATCAATTATACAATTTATACAATGCAATAAAATTGTATTTAAATTAATATTAATCAGCACTAGCGGCAGAAACTTGCGGCTCTAATATTAGGTTAGTGGATAAGTTAAACAAATAAGGTATTGTAATATGCGAGCTACGGCTCGAGTAGATAAAACAATATTCTGTGAAATTATTTCTTTATTTTCTAGTCTATAGAAAAATTCAGGTTCACACTATACTATTCTTCGCAATTCTTTTCTTACAAGGTCTCTGTCCTCTCAAATCACTTTATCTCCTTTCAATTACTTAATTCACAAATCCAAACTAATTACTTCTTCTTGTTAAATCTCAACTTTCAATTTATCACAAAATTACAACTTCGCCCATTATCACTTTTCCAATCTCTTCGCCACAGTTTAGAAACTACTGAAACTTCTAGCAAATTCTTTGACCACTGGAACAAGAGAAATTCCAAGATGACAATCATTCTTGCAGTTGTAATTCCCTCTCATCCGTGATATTATCCGTCTCTTTCGTAGACATGAACTGTGGAAACCGCAGACACGAACCTCGAATGAAAGGACACTTCGAACCAAAATTCTGCCAGAATAAAAAGACACTTCGGAATTTGTTGCATCATACTTTTAGGGAGCATAGTTATTATTATGCTACAGTATTATAAAAATAAAGTTGGGTTATATTTTGCTTATTAGGATGTTTTAAAATATCTGGTGGATGCACAAAGTCTACAATGACCTAGGCCGAAAATGTGATTTATGTCGACTGTGTATTGGAAGTAGTCCAGATAGAAAGAGTAGGTATTGATAGCTGGTAGCAGTATGACCCAGGCGAAGCCTTATGAAATTCATGTTGTCGCTCTTCGAGGTAGTCGTAGGTTAAACAGGATGCGAACAGGGTTGACTCTTGTATTATGATGTTGATATAACTTCCAGAGGTCATGTTCCTTTTGTAGATGAGTTGAGGTTATGATTTTAACTAAATCTTTTTTTAGTAAAAGAGTCAAACATATGCAGGGGCATATTGTGAGCGTTGTTAGCTGCTTTCGGCATACTCGTTTCCTTGTATCTCTGCGTGGCTGGGTACCCACATTAGTTTAAGTTTGTGTTTAGAAAGAATAAGAATATCTCTTATTTTGTTGATTATTGTACGTATCGTTTTCTATTAATAACTGATATGCTGTCGACAATTATAATATGTTTTCCGCTGAATTTTTGCATCGTTTTGACCGCTTCGAGAATGGCATTAGCTTCTGCAGTGAAGATTGAGACCTCTTTTTGTAATATGCCTGCATGTAGTAGTGCATCGTCTCGAAAAACAACCGCAAACGAGACTTTGTTTTTCGTTTTTGATCCATCAGTACAAACTTTCATCCAGTTGATTCAAAGTTAGCGGTTATATCTTGGCAAAGAGTTCGAAAAATCTTGTTGTCGGTATTGTCTTCTAGTTAGATTCATTATGAAAGAGCACGAGTTTATAAGCCAAGGTGGGTGGGTGGTCCAAAAATTCTCCAAAATGTGTTTGTGTTTGTAGATTTGTTCGGGCAGCAGTTTCAGTTATGTGAGAGACTGCAGATGGGACCTTTTTTAAGGTTCGAAAGAATATTGTAGATTTAAAATATTTTTCTACTATGTATATATTTTTTGAAAAAGCAAACTTCGCCAACAACAATGTTCAAAAAATGTTTTTATTGGAGTTGTTGGAAAAGCATTAATGCTCCTCCGGACTGTTCGGTGGTAGACCGGTTTGATAAACTGTAGTGTTGTCTTACGACAATTCCCAAAGATACATAGAGCGCAATCGATTTCACTTAGAATAAGCGAGCGTTGCGTCGCTTGTATGGCATGTAGCGCCGTCTTCTTGGTTCCACACCACAGCTCGGATATATCGATGTTGTCGAGCTCTGGCTACAGAAAGTCGGTTAACATGGCTCTATACCGAGGACCGTTGACGGTAACGGTAACAGTGTATCCTTCCTCATTCCGAAAGAAATAAGGTCCATCATCAGACCAACCGCACCAAACAGTGAGTCTTTGTGGATGCATTGATGCTTGGTCGAACACTTGTGGATTGTGATCGCTCTAATAACGGCAATTTTGTTTGTTGACATAGCCGCTGAGCCAAAAATGGGCCTCGTCCGAGAAGATGATTTTTGGCCCAAATCCGGATCTCCGGCCAACATTTTCAGCGCCCAATTAGCGAACTCACGGCGTTGTCTATGGTCGTCCGGCTTCAATTACTAATCTTATACGGATGTAGGCCCAAATTCAACCAACTGTGTGCAAAACTATTGTAAAATGTTATAGTCTACTATCTGTACCTGCCTTTTTATATCATGAACTTGGTATTCGCTACCTTCAATATTAATGTAGATAGAAGTTCTTCACAACCCATCCAGTACGTGATTTTCGTAGTATTAATGTAGAAAGTCTTTTTTCTGATTGTTCTAGTATTGAGTGGTATAATATCTATCTGTCGTCGGATGTCAATAAACAAGTAAAGTTGCTAAATGCAAGCCTCGAGCATCTGTTTAGTAGACATGTTCGATGTGATGAAACCTGCGTCTTAAAAACTTAACCCTGCCCTTGGCTTTCAACCGTAATATTTGATGCTATGAAGAGAAGAGACATGTTGTATCGTCGTTAGAAAAAGTTTCGTTGTGCAGAAATGCACGCAGAATATAAAGCCAGTAGAAATCATGTCACTTGCATGATTAAAACTGCGAAATTCAGATATTACTATTGCTAAATTTAATTCCGACCGATCCTCTAAATTTCTTTAGAACAGAATTCGTGAAATTGGTCTATACAAAAAAAATGTTGTGGTTAATAACGAGGACATTGACCTAGACGAATTAAATAACCATTTTATTACTTCCGTTCCCTCTAGTTCCTTCAACTCTATATCTATATTGCCTTTCAATAATAGCATAGTGGATGGCTTTGTAGATTTATGTACTGTTGGAATGGCAATATTATCCCTGAAATGCAAATCAGCTTGGATAATATCCACCTAGACTTCATAAAAATATTTCTTCCTTTCTTTCTGCCCCTTATTACCCATATATATTACACAATTCTTATGACACCCACTTACCCAACCTCCTGGAAAAAAGCTAAAATTATACCTATTCTGAAAAAAGCAAACGTTCCGGAATATAGACCTATAACCATCCTTCCATTTCTATCCAAAGTCTTTGAATCCATCTTATGTCGCCGAATTAAGGAATATATAGAAAGCAATAAGTTGTTAACTACTATGCAATCAGGTTTCCGATCACGACACAGTTGCATAACAGGAATACTAAAAGTATCTGACGACATTCGGCAGGCTATTGATGAGGATAAAACCACTCTTTTGGTCTTGCTTAATTTTTCTAAAGCATTTGATTGTGTAAATCCATCTAATTTACTCATATCTTACGAACCGTATCCAAGCTGTTTCTAACAACTCCAAAATGTCATCTTTCCGTGCTGTTAATAGTGATGTCCAGCAAGGATCTTTACTTGGCCCTTTACTGTTTTCTATGTTTATTAATGACCTTCCAACTGTGTTGTCTCATTGTAATTTCCATGTGTACGCAGACGATATCCAGCTTTACCTAAACTTTCCGATTGGTATGGTGGAAGATGCTGTAGCAAAAATTAATGATGATCTACGCTCTATTATGGATTGATCCACACAAAATGCTCTCATGCTTAATGCTGAAAAAAAAAACAAAATTTTCCCCATCTCTAAACATCAACCTTATTTTTCTAACTTTCCTCCTCTTGAGCTATACTCTACCCATGTGGAATATGTCACCCAAGTAAGGAATCTTGGTATAATTTTTAACAGTGAGCTAACATGGAACAACCATATATGTATGTACCATAGTATCCAAAATATATACTTCGGTCAGAAGTCTATTAGTCAGCAAAACAATACTACCCGCTGAAGTTAAACTAAAACTTGCAAAAGCACTTATTGTGCCTCTTACTTCCTTTGGCTGTGAACTCTTTGCTGACTGTGATTACACTAGGTACTCTTCTAAAGCTAAGAAGGGCATTTAATTCCACGGCTCGCTATGTTTTCAATCTTCGTAGATATGACCATGTTTCAGCAGAACGTCGCAAACTTCTTGGATGCGACATTGATACTTTCCTAAAATATCGGTCTTGTGTCTTGCTTTTCAAGATTATGCACAGACAGCAACCTGAGTATCTTTACAACAAACTCACCTTCTCTCGGTCTACCCGCTGTATTACAATAAGACCATCTATACATACCTGCTTGACATCCCGCAGACAGTTTTTTTATTCATGCTGTTCGTCTTTGGAACCATCTGCCTCACTAGGTGAGGTCTATAATCGAATATAGACAATTTTTGTCGACATTTTTTCTCATTTTGTATCCTAACTGAAATTATTCACACTCCTTTTTTTTGTTCTTTTAGTCTACTTGGTGTACATTAAATTACTTTTGTATCTCTCTTTTCTTCTTTTTAATTTTATATGAATTATAAGTTTTCCTGAAATCTTTGTTTTTCAATATGTTTACTTCCTACATACTAATCCTATTAATAAGTGTTTTGCTCTTACATGTACAGTGATTCTTTGTTAACCAATAAAATATTTATTTAACGCATTTTAATTCAAGGTGAATATGTTTGTTCATCGAATTCGATTGCAAGTTCCAATGCAAATATTATGTCAACAATAATTTTAGTTCTTTAAATAATTATTATATTTTATTTGATCATCTCTTTTTTCAAAAAGAGCTCAAATTTATCATTCGGTTTTGGGGAGAGCTTAAAGGCAGAAAACAAAGCTTTTAAAGAAAAATTCGAATGAGAAATGGCTATCTTAACACTGATTATCGAACAGACAACGAAGTATTGGCTCGAGAAAACGACTAGATCCTAAAAAAACGACCAGGCAAAAAACGCAAAGTTTAGTCCTCGCCCGAAGTTATAACGCGGCGAGAAAGCAATCAAAATAGCCCGATTGAGAAAGAACAGTCAGACAAATCAAACGCTCGTACTAAAGATACGATGCGTAAAGTACGACCGCCGCACAATGAGTCAGAATGCACCAAAAGTTCAAATGTGACGTGAAGGTCCGTTGCTATTGTAATATGCGAGCTACGGCTCGAGTAGATAAAACAATATTCTGTGAAATTATTTCTTTATTTTCTAGTCTATAGAACAATTCAGGTTCACACTATACTATTCTTCGCAATTCTTTTCTTACAAGGTCTCTGTCCTCTCAAATCACTTTATCTCCTTTCAATTACTTAATTCACAAATCCAAACTAATTACTTCTTCTTGTTAAATCTCAACTTTCAATTTATCACAAAATTACAACTTCGCCCATTATCACTTTTCTAATCTTTTCGCCACAGTTTAGAAACTACTGCCCCCTTTTGATCGCCATCTGTCCTTATATAGCAAAAGTTTCTGATAGCCAGAAACTTCTAGCAAATTCTTCGACCACTGGAACAAGAGAAATTCCAAGATGACAATCATTCTTGCAGTTATAATTCCCTCTCATCCGTGATATTATCCGTCTCTTTCGTAGACATGAACTGTGGAAACCGCAGACACGAACCTCGAATGAAAGGACACTTCGAACCAAAATTCTGCCAGAATGAAAAGACACTTCGGAATTTGTTGCATCATACTTTTAGGGAGCGTAGTTATCATTATGCTACACTATTATTTGTGTATGCACAACTATCCACTCTAACATAAACCGAATGAATTAGCCCGTTATCTACAACACATTTCGCAAAATATGCATCAGTTGGAATCATTAACTCACCGTGATAACAGTTGTGTTCTTTTAACTTTGTTTTTTGTAGTTTTTTCCCAATTTCGTTCGCTGCTTTCTTACTTGCAATTAATTTTATTGGTATGGAACCTTCATGTTCAGGTATTAAGTAAACTTTAACCCTTTCGCCCCTACTGGGACAATACGTCCCAGCACAAAAAACCTTGTCTTATTTTCATTATTGGGACATATACGTCCCACCTTAAAATATTATTGGGATTATATGTCCCAGGATAACGAAAAGGACTACGTTATCTTAATACACACCAAACATTTTCTTTGCAATTATACTTCCAGAATTTCCACAAAAGTTGCTATAATTGTTTCTGGTTCTTAAATAAAAACTCAAGGGCGAAGGGGTTAAGTAAATATAATTTTTAAAATAGTGCTATATGTTGCAATTTTTTCTTACAATTCTCATGGCACTGTGAAATGGCATTTTTTTTCCCCCAAGTAATTTCAAAGATTGATCGAATTAATAAGGTTCCGGGTGAGTCCCGGCTCTACATTTTATTGCATTTTATAGAGTGACATTTAAGCACTTCAGAACTGTTAAAATTGTTTGCCCATACGTGCCCCTTTTCTTATACGATTAGTTTTAAATGTTTCTATGTGGTAAAAAAAATCCCCACGCATTTTTTCCCGTACTTGTTCTAACTTTTTTGACTTAGTAACGAGTTCTAACACACAATTTGCAACGAGACAAGAGCTTGTGGATATTTTGAGAAGTTCTGGATATTTTAAAATAACAGATCAGTTTAATTTGTTAGTTAAGAACTCGAACGAAACTTTTTGACAACCAAGACCTGCTTAAACGAATATCGCACTTTAAATCAGATTATAAATCGCGATGGTGCAAAGCCGGTAGGTCAAGTGAAAGATTTTTGATGGAAAATAAAACGTGACTAGAAACGTCTATTTCATTTTTAAGTACCTCTGAGAAGAAACGTGGTCGACCAGTTGCTTCTTTTGACTCATCTACTGAGCGAACAAAACGTCAAAAAACGCAGGAAATTCGAGAATCGGTACATGCTTCTGTGTTAAGTTTTGCCACCCAAATGAGCCTTCGACTCTCAGGACAATCTCAGGCCTCAAAGTTGTTACAGGAAATAACGTCTAAAAGTCCAGATCGTGGAGACAAATACATAAAGTCTTATGGGAGGTCAAACAAAAAAAAACACAAATTATATTAATGACGTGTGAAGATGCTCGCGCTGTTTTCGTAGAAGCAAAATTATCTAGAAATCAATACAATGTAATCAGGAAGAGCGCCCGGAGAAATTTCCATCGTATAGTTAGTCAAATGGCAAAAAAAGAATGCTGTCCCCCACTAGAACGTATCAATTTAAGTAGCACATCAGTTGAAGTAACTTTACAAGCTTTGCTTGATCACACTGTGCAGCGGTTACTTCAAACACAAAAAACTGTTATTGAAAATTTTTCTTTGTACACTTCAACCTAACCTGACCTAACTCCGTTTTGTTAAGCTTCACACGGAGTTCGTTGTTTTTCTCCTCAAAGCGTTTTTCTGAGTCTCACACATTGGCGCTACCGGCGGATTTCTTTTCCCGGATACATTAGATCTTAATGGTGGCGATCGAGATACCCTTGAACTCTTTGTATAAGGGTCAAAGGACTGTAATAAATAGCTCTCTCCAGAATCCGTAGAGCCGACCTCAGTAGAGGGTGGGTTTTCCAGTAATCCTGAACTGCCACCTGGAGTAGTATATCTTTTTGTTTTGTTCATTGCGTGTTTTGTATACGCTAGACTCGTTATATGGAAGATGGATTTTAGTCTCCTCTTACAACAGGCATGCCTACCTCGGGTATATTCTGACCCCAACCCGAAGTAAAAATGGACTTGAACAATTTTGCTTAAATTTACAATTTATCTTATAATCTTTCGGGGTGCCCCTGAGATGCCTGTTGATGCTTCTTTGTACTAGCTGGAGATTAAAGCTCCTGCGAATATGACTCTTAAAAATTAATTCCAAAGTTTACCAGTTCTGTAACCAAAGGAATTTTGAGAGTTGACTGTGACACCAACAAGAGGCATGGTTTACTTGGGTTGGATAATTTAGTTATCCATTTAATGCCCGATTCACAATGCAGCGTGATAGCGAGACGAGTCTAGCGCGAGTTGTCAAAAAAGGTTTCGATCTATGTAAATGTATGAAATAATACACAATGATGCAAGACTCGTCCTATCGCAACGCATTCTTTTCAGAAAATTGAAAAACTCTCCCGACGAGATAGCCTGTCAACAGGCTGATGCGACTTTGTTATGTAGCCAGAAAGAGAAAGGTGGTGTGTTGCCGCTGTTGCTTTTTCACTTTAACACATAGATAATACAGGCTCGCTGTCAAAAGTATCGCCTTCATTGTGAACTGGGAAACGATTTTATGACGACGACGATTTCTCGCCTCGCTCTAGTCTCGCTCTCACGCTGCATTGTGAATCGGACATAAAGCTGTGGTGCAGTAGGCGTGTTCTTTCTGTGAAAGGCGGTAAAATGGGTTTTCTTCGCATTGAAGTCAACCAAGTTTGCTTTTCCCCACTGCAAAATTTTCTGCGCGTCTTCTTTTAACAAATTGATTTGGTTTCATCTCCGACGATTTGATGTTCATACATATTTGCATGCGCAACCGTGTTGTTCGAGCAAAAAAAAAATTGATCTTCCCGTAGAAGTGGTTGGTTTCGCATACACAAAGATGTCACCATTAAATTTCAAACAAAACACAAGGAAGGTTAAAATCTCGAAACGGCTACAGCAATTTGGATTAAATATAATACTTGGGTAGAGTTAGAGATTATGCTACTAAATGCCGTAAGAAGTTTTTGGAAAAAAAATTGTATCTTTACATATTAACGGATTTTTGAAAATTGACATCTAAACATTATTTTACAAATGAAAGAGCGTGGGATGATGATGCTTTCTAACGCATTAAAAAAAAAAGAATACATTTTAACAATTTTGCTTAAATTTCGAATCTGAGTGATTTGTGAATTAACTGTATTTACAAGGTGCAAATAAATGCGATCCAGACGGGCGCTTTATTTCAATTGCCTATGTGCTTGCATAATTGGCGGCACTTCGAATGGATTGTTGGCAATATTTACTGATGCTCTTGCTGTTTAATTTTTCGTAGGATCTAGAAACATCAACCCAATAGCTAAATGTTTAGTGCCTGGCGATTGCAGCTCATTAGTTGGATTTCCTGATGCTAATGCATTTGCTGGATTTTGCACATATTACTTTGCTGGCATTTTGCACATTCCAAAACAAACATTAAGCATGCTGGCGAAGTGCTTTTTGTCGATCGCTATATCTTGCTACAAACTACCCTTTTCCATCCTGGAGCAATACCGACTTGTCTTTTTCTGAGATAGTGTGGCGTGGGTAGTGTTTCCTGATGACCTTTTCTAAGTAGTCTTTTTTGTTTTTAGGCGTTGAAGTATTCGCGCACAATTTTAAATTCATATTTCGGAGACATCGTCTTTCTTCTCTGACCTCCTTGAGAATAGAACGTACGCGCCTCAGCTAGTAGGCTACTTGTTTCAACGTTCGTAGTTAGATCACTGTAACTCAGCCACCCAGCAGGTTTTGCGTGTTTAACTTGTATATCCCAGATTTACATGTAACTAGATCGGACAATTATTTGGAAACAATTTTGCATTTCCGCAATTTGATTGAGTTAAAAGCAACAAAAACAACAACAGCAGGTACTTTCTCTAAACAAAATTTTAAGTTTCTCGCAGCAAGAACCCCAGCATAGCGCTTTGAATTTCAAGCACTAACTTAGCAAAGGCCGCTTTCACCCGAACTATCAAAGGGATAAAAACAAACGAAGCTTCATATGATAAAATTAGTATTATTTATTCACAAAATAAGGTTACAAACTAAGAATGATACCATCTTCGGCCGAAAATGTTAAAATAGTTTTTAACGAGCATCAAAGACAACCACTGAAACAAATCGAAACTATTAAAATGCTTGACTTCTCGAGTATTTTATTTGTACTTACAGCGCTTGGTACGTTTCTTGTACATAATTCTGTAACCACATTCACGGCAACGAATGGGATCTCTTGGGCGCATCTCATTTTCATGGTGACATTCTGAAATTATTAGAAAAAACGCAATTTGTGTTCGCAATTTCTGAAGGAAGCATACTTTAGGCTTCGAGGATAACTACTTACCACCGCAAATGTATGTCATGGCTGTTTTTAAAACAGTATCCTTGGGATTTGTTTCAGACATTTCGTAATTGTTTTATTATTTATTAATTCCCCACCTCTAAAATTCAATTATTTGTATCAAAAATAATCCGCGGCCAAAACTTGCATGCCGGAAAAACACACTTTCCTACTTTGACGCATTTGACACAAGCGCATATGTTCTAGTTCTGTTTGATTCAAATTTAATCGTGATTCCACTTAAGGCTAGGCTTATTGAACTGAACGGGTTCAGATTAGCGCTATGTCAGTCGTGATTGATTCGTTATTCATGACTCAATCACAATCAATCACAAATGTCAATATTTTGAACGAACAACTCTCAACTATTAAGCCGATTGATTCAGATGAAATAAGATAAAAGTACTGTTGAACAAAGTTATCGGAGATGGATTGAAACGAAGTCGCAAGAACAACAGGCAGAGACGAATAATCGTAAGATGTCATTTTCTCTTTCATACTATTTACTTAGTGTACTATATGTATTATGGAGCGTACCATACACTTTTTTGCGATTTGACGATTAAGTTGTTTCGTAATTACGATTGCTAGATGCGGCCATTTTGCACATTGTTTATTTTCATGAAATAACTAAAAGTGGTTAATTAGTTAATAAAGCTATTAAAACATATTAATTTTTTCGCATAATGTATAGATATGTATAGCGTAGTTTTTGCTTTGTGATCGTGTAAACATACAAGTACTTCGAACATAAAATGAAAGTGAAGTGTTGTCGTTGACTACCATGCCATTCCATGCCCCATTCATATGCAGTGATGGGTGGATTAAACTTGAAGTTTAGTGTTGGGCTCACATTATATTGAGCTACCTTATCAAAATCGATTGCTAGTAAGGACTCCGATGAAATTCGTACCCCTCTCCACTGGAAACCCACGTCGGTTTATGAAATCACGGAAATTCAAAATAAACAATTTCCACATGCACCGATTTTATTATAAGGTATACACATACATAAATAGGACATCCCATCTCTTTTTTATGCGGCCGCCAACAGCAACGACATAAGAAAATGGTTCAGCAAAGGCTTGCAGGTGGGAACGGTACTATTCCTTGTTCTTGTGGTTTCGAACTTTACACCATAAGGTTAATATTCTTTATAACACACCTGGGTACTTATCACGTAGGAGGACAATCGTCTGACAATATCGTTTAGACGATAGTTTTGTTTTATGTAAACATCTGGAGTTGCATGTAGCAAACTACAGATAATATCGTTCAATGGTACCGTCTAGACGATGACCGTCTGGAAAGTTACGTCATGAGTGCCCTGGGTTTCGGGATCCAAAACTGCTGCCGTTATTGATTGACAGAGCTCCTTCTGTGGCGATTCAAAATATTTCATGCGCATCCTGTACAATTAGTTGAGTTATGTAACTCTTAGAAGGATAACCGGTCTTTTTGCGTCATCGACAATAAATTTTGCAGCTCCTCCAAATTTGTTGCAGAATAATCTTCAGGTAAAACAGAAAATGCGCGATCAATCGAAAATCATAAATACATTTATGAATTCTCTCTTTTAATCTTCATGTTTTTATTTGTTTTTGGGAATCCAGGGTTTGAGTATCCTCTCAAACTGCATCTGCATCGGACTTCTATCCACGAATTTTAAAAACCATGCGCTTATGTGTGGCTATAATCTCCTCAGCTAATTTTGTAGCTTCATCTTTAGTGTTGACACTTTCCAGTAAATCATCGACGAAATGATTATCAGTTATAGATTTCATTGCTCGCGGATAATTGTCAATGAAATTTAAGGCATTTTCATTTTTCATGTATTGGGAGCAACTAGAAGAACAAGTCGCCCCAAGAACATGTGTTTTTCACATATGTCTGGTTTCCTTTCTTCCATGCAATTCCTCCACATGAGGAGCTTGTTTGACCTTTGAATTGGGAATATTGGAAAGTACTATTCTTTCTCCCGATATATCTGCAGCTCCTGATGGCTTAGCTCTCAAATGTAACCTTTCTCTTTTTACTGCAAGATTTGGTTTTCTATGTTTTCAGCCAATGTACGAGTATGATTGAAATTAAGGTGCTTCTCCAAACAAATACGCCATGCAGTGGAATCCGCTTACATAGGCAGGCAGAACAGCGGGACGCCCTAGGCAATCGTGGAGCAGGACAATCGAGGAGGAATCAAGCACTTTGGGAGTGGGTTTGAGGCAGCACAAACGCGTTGCAGAACTCCGAACAAAATGATGCCCTCGAGGGGTTCAAGGATTTAAGTTTTGTATTATTGTAAAAGTGTATCATTTTCTTACAATATAACAACAAAATACATTGATTGTCATTTTGTTACACTTTTACACTCTAGCAATGCTCCAACCTATTGTTATGGAGAGTGTAAAAGTGTAACATTTAATTGAACATATGTTTTTGACAGCTGGTTGCTGTCGTTTGGTTTTCTCAATTAATAACAGAGTGATGGGAATTATTATATGAAAAACCAACTAATTCGCGGCAAAATACAATTTTTCATCTGGCAAATTTTCTCACTCGAAATTTTAAAGATGGTGGGAATCTGCTTCCTACACTTTGCTTGAAGCTCAAAGTGTACAAAAAAATTACTTTAAATTACATTATATTTAGTCGATATCTCATGTAAATTATATGCAAAAATACTTAAGGAACAACTTGAGTGTATTTATTTAATGAGAACTTACTTATTTCAAATTAATTCTAATTTTCTGCGGGGAGATTTTTACACTTGAAACTGGTTGAATTCGAAAAGAATTAACGTCACTTATGCACTCGATGGTGTCTACTTGAGTTGTGACGTCAAAGTAAATTTTTAATTTAATGGAAAATAAATTAATTGTTTTTTTTTAATATTTCGCATTAAAAATAAATTTGAACACCATAATTAAAATAATGTATCCCTTTATTAATTGAAAATCATAATCGAGCAATAAAATCAAGCTCATGTGTAAGGGGAAATTGTGCCAAGAGCCATATTCCTAAATTCCGAATAATACAGAACAAAGTACTTTAAATGATATTAAATCTACCATTGAATTTTTCAATTGATGAATTACATGAACTCTCTAATATTGAAAAATACCCGTAAGACTAGCAAGATTTTATGAATGCTATTGTTGATCTTGCAACTCATCGAATAACCCATTGACATCAGGTCTGTTAATTGTTATAAATTAACTATTTTATTTATTTATTTATTTACTTATTTACTTATTTATTTATTTATTCATATATTTATTTATTTAATTAATTATTAATTTATTTATTAATTTATTTATTTATCCATTTATTTATTTATTTATTTATTTATTTATTTAATCATTTATTTATATATTTATTTATCTATTTATTTAGTTATTTATTTATTTATTTACTTATTGTTTTATTTATTTACCTGTTAGTTTTACCTTAATATAGTTATTATATTAGTGTTATTTGTTTATATTGTGGCCTGTAATCAAGATTCCATCACGTTCTTGTCACGCCACACTTACTCTCCTTCCAGGATGAAAATATTTGTGATATCTGTTTATTTACACTTTGTTTTATTTTTATAAAATTAGCTGATTGGACCGTAGAATAAATTTGTATAAGTCTCTTATGCACTATTTACTATATTTGTACTGTTAAAGATTTGTTATCTATTTTCTTTCTTTTCTTTCTCAAATTATAGGTTTTCTCGTCCTCTCTATAAAATTGTTATAAATGACTTTGTTTTCTAAAAATGTAATGTTTCAGTAGAAATATATTATTATATCATATTTCTGTATTGTAAAATGAGTGGTGAAAATTGTAGTAAGAAATAAATAAATCTTTATTTCGCATTAAAATTTCTACTTGAAGGGGCGAATATTGATTTCAAAATTAGTCAGTTAGTGTATTGGATTATTGAGCTAGACGTTCAAGTTCGGATCCTGGTAAATTGAAAAAAAAAAAATTCAGAAATTTTGCCATTTGAATCTCACAATAAAACTTTAGATCCATTCTATTCGTACTGATTAACATGATTAGCTACGAAAAGCTAGAACATGAACCCGTTATGAGCTATTTACACCAACTATAATTTTTTTTTTTTTTTTTGCACTTGAAGTAGAATAGAAACATCTAGACCATTATAATACCCCCAGGGATTACTGCGGCCAGTACTAGATAAAAAAATCTACAATGACTACTACAAGAGCTGCAGAGATAAGGATGAAGAAGAAACAGTAACTCAACACAGTTTGGCGCATGCCCCGCACTCACCAACATTCGAAAGTCTACTCTCGGTGAATAACATATGATGAATTATTGCATAAGTATACGAAGGAAGCACAAGTATTGCTTTTGACCTACCCAACAATGGTCGAGTTGGCTAATAGGCTGCGCCAACAACCCGAACTCATCTTTTGGTCGGCTGATTTGTGATCAATTTCCGTCGAGAGAAAGTAATATTTTGTCCATTTTGTTATTAACTTTTTCAATTAACAATCATTTTATTCAGAAATTTGCAGTACAAGCTCTTTCAATTGATTTTTTTCTCGTATAATAGAAAAAAATATTTGTTGAAGAATTGCACAAAGAAGAAAACATCTTTGATATATGCGTCAAGTGGAAAAGGGAAAATGGCACAGCAAAAATTGTGGAGTAATAAAGAAAAAAAATAATAAACCCATCTGCAACTTGTTCTGGGCACGTTCATTTCATTTGTTAGCAGCACTTATTTGACTTTATTCTCATAATCTCAACGTCGGAGTAGAGCTACTCTCTACTATTGTAGCGCGTTTTGTCAGCTCACAGTTGTTTTGGATTGACATTATTTTTTGACTTATTCGATTTTAGAAACAAGGTAAGTCATTGTGTCGTGTACATATGTACTCCGAATTGTTAGCATTTAATACGTAAACATTTGTAATTGCTAATTGATGTTTTTGAACACAAATGATAGTGGCAGCACTGAAAATAAGATTTGTTCTTAGTGTACTTGATTCGTTCTTTGACATTAGACGTTTTGTTCAAACCATTTACGAGTGCGATTTAAATGGTTAAACTATGTCGCGAAACAATCGAATGCACCCAAGAAATGTATTCATTGCTCCCCCAGATTACACTGAATTAGCCATAAAATATTCCAACTTTCGCAAGATTTGCAAATTGGTAAGTATTTACTGTCGGTATCTCTATTTTGCGTTGATTACCAACTACCTTAACTAGGCACTGAATGGCAAAGTAATCATCAATCTCAAAAGTGAAGAAACCCTACGCACATTGACAGCCACCCTTCTCCTGCACTACTTCGATTTACAAGTGGAATTCGCCCCAAATAGCTTGATTCCTACTTTGCCCTTGCGCCTGAATTATATTCTTTGGATTGAAGACATTGTCAATGTTTTGGATTTAAAGGACATACATGGAATAGATATTGGTGAGTATTGTAATATATTCAGTCAAATTTGTTATCTTGTCTCTATCCGTTAGGCTGTGGTTCATCATGTATCTACGCGCTTCTTGCGGCAAAGAAGAACGAATGGAAGATGAGTGCTCTAGAAGCGAACGCACTAAACATTCAATTCGCTAACGAAAATATCAAAAGAAACCACTTGGAGAACTCTGTGTATATCTTTTCGCAAACCGATAAGAATATAATTTTGAGTGATTTTCTAAAATCCACCCCAGACATAATCTTTGATTTTTGTTTATGCAATCCACCGTTCTACGATGTCAATGAAAGCCATACGAAGGTTGATAGAAATCCAGAAAAGCGTAAAGGACCGAAAAATTGCCAAACTGGAAACGCTGACGAGCTGTTCTGCGAAGGTGGCGAGGTAGCCTTTGTGGAGGGAATAGTTGCAGAAAGTCAAGTATTCTCGAATCGCGTACGAGTATTCACCACAATGTTGGGCCACAAAAGTAGTGCAACAAGAATTGCCGAATTCCTGAGTGCTAAGAACATCCAAAACTTCATTACGACTGAGTTTTGTCAGGGAAATACAACGCGGTGGGGTATTGCGTGGACTTTTGAGGCTGATGCAGATCTTTTTAAAATCGGCGGAGCCAGTTGAAAAAGTTAGTTCATATCTAGTCATAGTTTCCTGTTTTCTATTAAAGTAAACATGCCTTTTTGTTCTGGGTTTGAATTTCACTCAACTCGCAATTGTTCATCTTGCGTAGATCTTGTTACGTTAGAGTGGCTGTGTGCATAATGAGTACAGATTGTGATATGCCGGGGGCATAAGCAAACCATTGCTGTACATACTTCATAACATGCTTACCAGTAGACAGTTCATTGTCAAAAATGGCAATGATGGAACATTTCTAATTAAAAACGGTCTGCAACAAGGTGCGGTTAATTTACCGATCCTTTCCAACATTTACACAAGCGATCTCATAGGTTCACTTCAACATGCCATAGCGTACGCAGACGACTTGATCGCGTACAGATCAGGGCCAAAAATCGAGGTCATTGCAATTCTCTTGCAATGTGACTTCGGTAAGATTCAGCGATATTGCGATGACTGGAAGTTGAAGACCAACTTCCACAAATCGGAAACCATTCTTTTTAGGACGCCGTTGTCTGGGGCCTCTAGGGATATCAGGAAGAATTGGCGAAACTTCTCAATCGATGGACCGCACGGACAGCCACTTGCGAGTCGAAGTGTAGTCAGATAACTAGGGCTTTGATTAGACCAATATCTATATTTTAACAAACATATAGATGCTGCTCTGGCCAGAGCCAAAGGTGCTTTTGCCCTTACAAAGAGACTTTTTTATAGCAAGCAACTCGATGCAAGGGTAAAGGTAATCTGCTACATGGCCTTAACCGGCCCATACTCGTATATGAATGCCCCGTTGCACACGGCAGTGTGGAGCGTCTCCGGTTTAGTAGGGCGGTATCGGGTCGCGATATTTATGACGTACAACGTCAGTACGGTCATTTCTCGTGGCTAGCCGAAAGAGAGGAAACTCCTTCGTCGTTTCCCCCTAATCCAGGGTAGCCTGCCTGAGGTTTAAAGTTGGCTGTTCTTGCCCATGGCCGACTTACATAGTTTAGGTTTAGGTAGGTGTAGGAAATAATTGAAAAAAAAAAAAAAAATATCCACAGCACTTGGATGAAAAAAATAAAAAAACACAAAAAAAAACAGCATGATAAAAAAAAAAAAAAGGAATTACGTATAAAAATACGTAAGGTAATATTAGGATTAGCTTAGAGCGCCCGAATAGGGCCTGTAAGTTAGAATAAGAATAGTTAAGTTAGTTAAGCTAGTTTTAAGCGTTTTTTGTCTAGCAATTAAGTTACAATGAATTTAAAAATAAAATTGCATTTATATGTATCCGAATCTGCCTTTTTTGTTACGGATATTTTGAGAATAATCAAAATTTTGCCGAACAATAAAAACAAAAATCTAACATAAAATACCCAATTCTAGAACATTTTGAAAACATACGGCTTGCAGTTTTCTTGCAAATTAAAGATAAACAGAGTTTTGCATTTCAGAGTTGGAAAGATAATTAAAAGGACTGCAAACCACGGTTATGCTGTAAAATACTTTGTACTTTAAAAGAAGCAAAACAAAACTGAGATATGCAAGTCCTAGGCAAAATATTCAAAGTGATTTCCCAAACTAAGTAAACACAGTAACAAATTGCTCTGAGTCTTGTGGTATTTCACTTCTACTTGTTATGTATCTTGCAAAGTGTCAAGTTCTCCAGCAACTTATGCACTACCACCTTATTTACACGAAATAACTTAGAGTACTGACCATCAAAACCTATAGAGTACTTCCCGTGAACTTGGAATCTTGACAGCAGGTAGCATTTGAAGTGCAAACAAAGGAACAAATGAGAAAGTTGGAATTTTCAACATGGCTTCCAAAAAATGGACTGAGCAAGGGTGTAACAATGTAATAGATGGTATCAAAACCTATAGTGTTAAGGGCTTACACAAAAGAGAAATTTGACACATGGCAAAAGCGTAAATAGAGAGCTTGGTCTTCTTTTTTTATGCAATATTTTTGATTAGATAAGCTTTACTTAGAAAACACTAGGACTTCTCAAAAAATGATGTTAAATTGAAAAATAAAAAAACAAAGAAATATGAAAAGTCAAGTTTAGCTCTAAACTGTAGGCCAAATGTTTTTAAAGTATTCTAGAACTTTGTGCACAAGACATTTTGTATTCGATTATGGTAGAATTGTTGAAGTCGGTACAAATTTGATAAATGTAGAGACAAGTTAAAAAGATGGCGAAGCAAATATCAAAGCTGGTAAATTCCATGATTCGGACCTATGTTTACTACATATTTTATAGAAATTATTTTTATTTATAAGGCCCCTCGTAGGAGCAACATAATTTGCCAGATCACCGTGGTTATCATACAGAAATGTTCTCAAATGAATCTTTCGTTCATTGAGAGGGCTGGACATGTACAAAGGACAGGTAGAGTTGTGCCCTACTGCTTTCTTTCAACACCTGCAAGTCTTTTAAGAAAAGGCTAGGTCTGTAAGCGGGCTTGCCTATGAGAAAATGTCCAGTAATAGCATCTACCGTTGTACGATTGTGCCATCTTTTCGAGCATTTCCAACCTTACACTGAAATTACATATACTGCCGGTTTGCCCATATGTGGATGGTTTCATTTAACTTAATTAACATTTTATATGCAGCGAGATGCATGCCTAGATTCCCCTTTAAAGTTTGGCGATGTCATCAACTATACAGTTCTTTTGAATATCCACATGAACCAGTATCCAACATTGCTGAACATTGGATTTCTCGCTCATCTCGGACTAGAGACGACTGATCTTTGATGCGGTAGGGCCCTTCTTCAGGGACACTCGCAGCCTGGTTGTCAGGAAAGATAAGGCTTCCTCAACTATCCGCATCTCCGCCTGGAATACGTTACTGTGATCTGAAAGGCGAAAATAGATGCTAATATTTAGACTATTGCAGTTGCTTTTGGAACCGACCATTATAGGTTAGATTAGTGTTCCGCTCAGACAGGAACACAATTACACCAAGGATAGGTCCATTGTGATACCACAAGAAGAACCAGATTTCCGGCAATTTATTCCTAAAAGAAGATAAGAATGGGTAACAGCTGCGGTCTTAACCCTTTCTGCATCTACATATGTGCAGAACCATCTAGATTCATAGATATAACTCTCTATTTTGTTAAAACCAAGCTTGTATAAGTCATTAAGATCTTCATAGAAGTATCCTGATAAGGCAGGACAGGTGCAAAAAAGGTGAGTAATAGTTTCCTCCTCCTCTTCGTCTCTACAGCTTCTACAGAAATCATTGGAGGGGATACCCATTATCATATATATCTACCTATCAAGCAGTTTCCCGTGAGGGCTCCTAATATTATACTAGTTCCCATTTATATTATAGAAGTATACAGATTCATAATCTTCTCTGGAAAATATAGTGAGTTGGTCTTTCTTATGAAGGAGCAATTGAGTAATGTGTTGTTATTAAACGAATTCTAGGTCTTTCAGAACTATCACTGTCCACTCTTCTGAAAGATCTAGAATTTGTTTCAGAACACACCCACACTATGGCCAATTATTATGATTGTATAATAATGGGTTACTTGCCCCACTTCTTTCGAATGGCTTTTTTGTGGGCTTATTATTTATAACGGATTTCAAACACTCAACACCGTCAACGTCGTGTCTTTTTTCTATTCACCTCTAATTTTTCCTGCTCCCACTCTTCCACTTTGGAGAAGACGCGGTTCAATGCTCTGATGAAGAGAGTGCAGGTACCACTTAATACCAGCCCCTCTAAGGCTTTTTCTACTTAGCTCACCATAACTTTCCAGTTGCCCTTAAGTCGATAGTTACGAGAGGTGACTTTTCTTTCAAAGCTACTGGCTTCAACGATATCTACCTACCATCCCGACCTGCTAACTAAAATGGCTTAAATGTACGTATTGCAAGAAGAAGAAACTTACTCTTGCGATCAGACTGCTTGAGTTGCTGAATTTTGTATTTTGTATTAGACTCGTCACAGCCTTGGGGCAATAAGAGAAGTGAGTATCAATTAATAGATCAAGGGATCCCTCGCTCGAAGAATCACATGACTCATCCGTTGAGGATGGTATATTGGGACTATTAGAGTGGAATTTTCGAAGTCTTGATGCTCCAAACTTTGCGCTGGTATTTCCTTAGTTATATTCGGTACATTTTAAGTTTACCACTATATCTACCTGCTAGTCAGCTAGTCAGGAGATCGACATAGCATACATATATCTGGTTAGTCGGACATTTTTTTTTCTCTCTTTGACGTTCTGAGATATTCATTCGTACATTTTTAGAAAATTTTTCTATTTTTTCGCGGTTATGGTCAGCATAAGGACATGATTCGAATTTACAAAGATAAGATCGTACCAACATATTCCACTGGTTCCTGGATTTGGGATGAACACAACAATAAGATACGCTTCATCCACTGGGATAGTGAAGTCTTTACACCAGAATTCGAGGTAAAATCTTCAAGTGGTTTCAACTTTAAATCGACAATCAACCAGATCGAGGAAGTGATATTTCGTCAGGAATTCACAAGACCAGACACTACATTCAACTCGGATGTAATCGTAATTCAAGATATTAAAAATCTAGTGTTATTTCTCACGCCATCGGAAATATTGACTAATAAATTAATAAGCTTTCTCCACACCATATCTGTGGATTGGTTTCTGAATGCGTTGATCATCTATTTCGAGTATTTCATTCGTCTTGTTGAATACAATCTTATTCGTCGAGATGAAGTTTCGGGAAAAGCGGCCCAACTCGAGAGTACCGAATGCACCAAAGTAAAGCGTATCTATTCGGAATATCTTTCACAATATCGTCTAATCCTTGCAAGAGAGTACAGTGCAATTCTGATGGGAAACGGTGAAATGAAGCCCTTCTACCATTTAACGCCAGTGACGAATATTTCCAAGTCTTTCAAAGACCAAAAATTTCATGAGGGTTTCCTAGCTATTTGTACTCAAATCGTATGGATTGCTCATCATCGTAAGGCTTACGATGTCATCGATGACGAAATGAATCGACTTTTTCGCTCTCACCACTTTAAATTAAACCGCGAAAATAAAATTGAATTTGGAATGGTCGAGGGGGAAATTTTGTTTGGACAAAATTACAAGCGTGTAAATTGTCGGCACCAAAATTCTCCTCTCATACAGGAGCTTGCAAGCATTCAACCTCGAAATTTACCAATTTTATGGATCGGTCATAAGAAATATCGTGGAACAGATCTTCGAATGCAACAACTTGAAATCGAAATCATTATACCTGATGGACAGTTGACTCTCGTTGGTATTAGTCATGGTATTTTAGGTCATCCCAAGAAATTTTATAACACGCTGTTGACATTGAATTCTGAAAAACTGCGAGAGGCGAAATACTCGGAAAGCTATGATCCATATCACCTGGTAACGCAGCCTAGAATGGAGATACCAAATCCGGATACATTGAAGCAGAAGCACGAAAAATTTGAGTCATATTTTGCGCTTAAGGATTACCGATATGAATATAGTCCGGAACTGATAAAAAAATGGAAGCAACGTGATAAAGTTATCGAGTATTTGAAGAAAGATGAAGAGCTGGTAGATATAGTTTCAAAGTGTCGACTAGAAATTAAAAAAATCGGGAAGCAGAGGAGGTCATCATCAATGCAGACGACAGCTCTGTTTATTGAACACAAAAAGAAATTTCTGAAAAATAAATAAAATAAAAATGCACAAACTGCAGTTTTTATTTTAAATTTCAGTCTCCGACTATCACTCGAGCCGACAACATCACCTTTCGGATAGTGTTCGTGTCATTTTCTTGTTGGTGCATTCCCGCTTATAAATAGCATTCTGTTCTTTTCTTATTCAGAATATTAGTGAGTGAAGGAACAGCCAAATAAGTGACACACTATGTAACACCAGTTTTTGATATGGCCTCTAAACTACGTGCAGTTAGGGGTAATCGGTTTAGCGGCAAACCCAAAAGGAAATGATCCATGCCTGATCAATGTTCGTGAAACAGAAATAATCCAAAAAATGTAGCCACAAGGAGTAATAGAGGTGTATAAATTTAAGAAATCGGTCGATGGTAGTCAATGTGCCACCGGCCTTGATTTGTTTATTTTCAACCGTTTCAGCCTACCACCTGCAGTTAATGTAGGTTGGTATAATATTGCCCTAATTCTATGCACTGTCGAAGTTGCCAACTACTCGGACATACTGCAAACCAATACAAAAGCAATGTTTCCTGCGAGAACTGCAATCTATCCCCCCATTCACCTTATAAATGATCTCGTGTATCACGTGCTAATTGCTTTGAGAATCATCCATCTTCTTCTAAAAACTGCAAAAGGTTTATCCAAGCTAAGGAAGTTTTAAAAATAAAAACCATCCGAAAATGTAGCATGGCCGAAGCCAAGAAAATCTTTAGGCAACAAAACCCCACCTCTGTGTCTACGTCAACCTTTTCCGCAATTGCTAAAAGAGCAACACAATCTGAGCTCACATTAATAGACGAGGGAAACTCCCCACCTTTCATCAACTTCAATTTCAATCTTTCATAACAATCTTTCTCAAGTTTACAGCAGATCACAAAAGAAAAACAAAAAAAAAAACACTCACATTCCAGGCGATCACAACACACATACTCTCACAGTAAAACCTTCCGATAAAATCAAATTTCAACTAAACAAATCTACACTAGTCACTCAAGCTCCCTTTATCATTTCAAACGTGACCGACTCTCAATCACTCACAATAACCTCAAACCCACGCCATCAAAAGCATACGCCAATACACCAAACTCCAGGAACCATTGCTAGAAATGCTCAACAAACTAAAATCATTCAATCTCCATCTTCAATAACAAACTCACTTTTATCTACAATCACCCAATCACTTGTCAGAAACAAAAATTATTTTCTTTAAGAACCTGAAACTCTAGACGATGATGACACATGAAATCAAAACTGTTCCCACCAAACTCGCGACTTCGGATTGTAACTCGCACTCCCAAAATTCTCCCACCTCAGACTTCTCACAATATGCGCAAAATTATATTGTCTGAACTTCAAAGTGCAGCTTTTCTTAAGGTTCTACAGTGAAACCTAAAAGCCTATATAAATAATTACCACGAGCTGCAATTTCTAATAAACATTAAACCATCTATTATTTCCTTACAGGAAATTCGTGTCGAATACAATTCCAAAACTTTGCCCCGTAAGCAATTCAGTCTAAACAAAGCACCTGCCTCCTTCTCCATAAAACTATACACGATATAAATTTATCAGTATCAATTCTAACATATAAGCAATAGCAGTGGAAATAGATCTAAAAATAAAACATGCGGTAATCTCAGTATATATTCATCCCGACCAACATTTCACATGCAACGACCTCGATTGCATTTTGAACGGCATAAGAATCCCAATTCTCCTAACAGGCGATTTTAACTCGTGGAGCACTTTCTGGGGCTCGAATACTTGCAATAAACGCGGTAAGCTAGTCGAATACTTTATTGCAAACTCAGGCCTGGCATCCCGAACTTCACATAGACGGTGTCCGACTACCTTCATGGCAGTCTTCTTCCGCATAATTACTTCAGTTTCACTTAGCAACCTCGTTAACCACACCAAACACCAACTTAGATTCCTACTAGAAAAGACAAACTGGGACATATTTCAAACTGTAGCCTTCAATGAACTTTCGCGAAGACAAATCTCCTCTACATAAACAAAGAAGCTGCCATTATATAAAAAATCTATTAGAGTTGCAGCGAATGAAGCTATCCCCCAGTCCAAAAGCAAAACTCCTAGAAAAACTATTCCCTCTTGGACTAAAGAGAAACAAAAGGCCTGGAGACCGTTTAAAAAGTCATCTACCGATTGCAATCTTATTTTATAACGCAAAACAAACGCTAACTTCCGAAAAGCTGTACAAGATTTAAATTATTACAGGTTTTGAGAAATTTACCTCAAATATCAACCCCAATTCCACATCAAAAAAAAAAAAACTGTGGGCTGATTTCACAGGCAATTACATACCTCACTTAATAACACTTCTCAATGCTGGAAAAAATTATAATTATAGCTCCCACTAGAAATCGACGAACACTTTGCAGAGACATGGGAAAATTCCGCAAATAATTCCAATTTTCATAACGAACAAAATACTGTATTTACCAGCGAAACTCCATCTTACCTCTGCGGCCCTAATCGAATGTTCTATTAAGATTATTGACCTTGAAAGCTACCTAAGTTCAATTAAAGGCAAAACGTCTGGATTTGACCGTAAGATATACACGCCATGTTAAAAAATTGTCCTTTTACCTTAAAAACAAGATTATTGGCCGATTCCCCGATGCATGGAAAGTGGCGAGCATCGTCTCAATACCAAAACCAAACAACACCTCTCCGGATGTCGACCTATACTGTTTCTTCCTTGGACGGCAAAAATAATAAAGAAGATAATATCCAAACGGATATTTTGGTTTCTTGAAAAAAAACTGCATTATTGATAATAGCCAAGTTGCTTTTAAGAAAGGGAGATCATAGATGATCTTCTTCATTTAGACGATTACATCGCATCTTCCTTATCACAAAAATCTTTGTATCAATTCTTATGATTGACTTTGAAAAAGCTTTCGACCGAATAGGCTTACATATTATCTTGAGATACCCTTCGGGTAGGGGTTAGAATATACCCGAGGTAGGCATGCCTGTCGTAAGAGGCGACTAAAATCCACCCTCCGTATACCGAGTATGGCGTATACAAAAACATGCAATGAACAAAACGAAAGATATTAATACCCCAGGTGGCAGTCCAGGTACACTGGAAAATCCACCCTCTTCGGAGGTCGGCTCTACGGATTCTGGGGAGAGCCATTTATTGCGTTCATCTGACCCTTTTAAAAAAGGTACTAGGGTAGTTAGATCTCCAACATCAAGATCTACCATGAAAACGTGCGGAACTAGAAGTCCGGCGACATCGATAGTGTCGGCGCACGAACAACGGACTTCAGCGAAAATTCAAAGCCTAACGGACGAAAATATGGAACTCCGGACCAGGCTAAGTAAAATGGAACTTCTCTGCGAAGAACTAAGTAAGGAATTAAATGTACTTAAAGCAGAAAATAAAGCATTTAATGATACATCGAAACCTCGTAATGAGTCTGCTGCGAGTTCAATCGTCCCCGATAACACGGATTATAAAACGGATGATGAAGAACTAAGTCGGGAAACCAATTGGATTCTAAAAAAACGGCCAGTCAAAAAACGAAAAGCTGGCTCTTCGCCCGAAATGTTAACGAGGCAAGAAAACACGCAAAATAAACGAGAAGGTAAAGAACAGCCTGACAAAATAAACACGCGTGCCGAAGAAAATCCACGAAATAAGGTACGACCACCGCCACCAATATACGTGATCGGAATTGCAGACTATAATAAACTGCATTCTTTTCTCAAACCTTTGTTGCTATCCGATTTTGAAGTAACATCGCTCAACAACAACAAATGGAAAGTAAACGTAAAGGACTCAGACAGTTACCGCTCAGTATCTAATAAACTGAATACTGAAAAAATCCAGTGGTATACGTATGAAAATAAATCTGAAAGACCGATACGAGTCGTAGCTAGAGGACTTCATGCCTCATGCCGAAAGGAAGACGTTGTTCACGATTTGAAGAACAAAAACTTTAAAATCGTCGATGCGGTAAACTTAATTAAACGGGAAAAGCAAAAATTGGAAGGCGAGGAAACGATGGTTAAGCGCGAGCTTCCTCTTTTTATGCTAACCTTTGATAAGGCTGAGAGTTTAGAAAAGATATACGAAATAAGAACAATTCTGAATGTCGTAGTCAAAATCGAACCCATGCGCAAGAATACAAGGTTGATACCTCAGTGCAAACGATGCCAAGGATTCAACCATACGCAAACATATTGCCGAAAAGAACCGCGATGTGTCAAATGCGCCGGTAAGCATCTTAGTCAAGAGTGTGGTGTAAACAAAAAAACCCCTGCAGCGTGTATTAACTGCAATGGTAAGCATCCGGCTAATTACAGAGGCTGTGAAGTAGCCAAAGAATTACAAAAAAGAAGAGATCGACTTATGAAGCCGGAAAACCAACCCTCAAAACCGGTAAATAAGGAAAAGTCGAAAACTGCTGCAAGAAAGGTGACTAGAGACAACCGAGCCGACCCTGGCGCGCTTACGTACGCTCAAGCTGCGACATCAAACACCGATCAAATTCCACACCGGGTTAAGGTAAAAGCGCCTAAAGAAAAGCCATCAGATTCTGACATGCAGACGAGTGCATCAACATCAACAAAAACGAACACTGATAATTCGGAAAACCCCGTATCTCACGTCTTTTCCATTATCCTTGCGAGGCTTGAGGAGCAAACAAAAACAAACATGCTAATTGTCGAAAGGTTGGAGAAGCTTGAATATAAGCTTAACAATAGGAGCATTTCAAAACGAACATGACGAAACTTCTTAAAATTGTTGCATGGAACGCCAACGGTCTCATACAAAGACTAGAAGAGCTAGAAATATTTCTACGGGAAAAGGACATTGACATATGTTTGATCTGTGAAACTCACCTGACGAAACTATCGCGTGTAAACATTACTGGATACAGTACCTATCACGCTTATCACCCGTCGGAAAGAGCCAGAGGCGGATCGTCTTTAATCATAAAAGATTGCATCGAACACTCTGAAGAGATTATGATAGAGCTTGAAACAATGCAAGTGAGCACTGTACGCGTGAAAAATGGGCATTACTCTTTCAATGTCTCGTCTATTTATTGTCCACTGCGTTGCAGGCTTGAAAAAAATGATTTTACAAATATTTTCAACTCTCTTGGACCGAATTTTATTATTGGCGGTGATTTTAATGCAAAACACACCTTCTGGGGTTCAAGATGTGTCTCACAAAAAGGCAGAGCACTTTACAACGCCTGCATGCAACACAGATGCGACTTTCACTCGACTGGTAAACCAACATATTGGCCGACTGATAACAACAAAATACCCGATCTGATCGATTTCTTTGTTGTAAAAGGAATACCAGACAAATGTATTAAAATTGATGAAAGTTTTGATCTCTCTTCCGATCTATCATTCTAACGATGAGCGAACGCCTTATTAAAAAAGATGTACCTGCTAGACTAACTAGCAGAAAAACTGATTGGGAAGGCTTTAAAAAAGACGTTGAAGAACATATCGAACTGAGAGTATCACTTAGGACGTCTTCTGAACTCGAAATCGAAATTGATCGTTTTGTTGAAGTTCTGCAGCGCGCCGCGTGGAAAAATACTCCCTATCAAAGGAAAACGCCAATCAATCATTCCCAAAAATATCCACCGGAAATAAAAGAAATGGTAAGGGAGAAGAGAAAAGCGCGTAAAAAATGGCAACAAACTCGTGCTCCGCAACATAAATCGCATTTGAATCGCTTGTGTAACTTGCTAAAAAAGGCCATTATTGATTTTAAAAACCGGACAATACAAACCAGCATTGAAAGCTTAACAGCGGACAAAGATTCCAATTATTCGCTCTGGAAAGCTATAAAAGGCATTAAAAAACCGAAAATACAAGCGGCCCCAATCAAGAAAAATGACAACGAATGGGCCAAGAATGATAAAGACAAAGCAGAGGTCTTTGCCGCCCATTTAGAAGAAACATTTAAACCATTTGATGGGCAAGCGCTTGCTGAAAATGATAATGCGTCGGATATAGCATTTCACAATTACACAGTAAGAAATGCAAGGCTGACCGAACTTCAACAAGAAATAAAGAAACTGAAACCGAATAAAGCTCCTGGATACGACCTAATCACAGCAGAGCTTCTTAAATCGTTACCTAGAAAAGCGTTAGTTAAGTTCCTTTACATTATAAACGCAGCGATAAGATTAGAATATGTTCCGAGTCAATGGAAAGTCGCGGAAGTAATAATGATTCTGAAGCCTGGAAAACCACCGAATGATAAAAAATCGTATAGACCTATTTCGCTGCTGCCGATTATGTCTAAAGTTTTCGAAAGAATAGTACTTAAGCGATTACAGCCGGTTATAGAAGAAGGATCTCTTATTCCCAATCACCAGTTTGGGTTTAGAACCAAGCACTCAACAATAGACCAAGTGCATAGAATAACTGATTTAATTGAAAAAGCTTACGAAGAAAAAAAGATTTGCTCGAGCATATTCCTTGATGTTTCTCAAGCTTTTGACAAGGTCTGGCATGAAGGCTTGAAATATAAATTACGACAAGTTCTGCCGGAACACTTATATAATATTCTAGAAAAATACTTGACGAATCGACTTTTCCGAGTCAAACACGGAAACGAATATTCGGAATTTAAAGAAATAAGGGCTGGGGTGCCGCAGGGAAGTGTCCTTGGACCGCTTTTGTACCTATTATATACTCGCGATATACCGCAAAAAGAAGGCACCGTATTAGCTACATTTGCCGACGACACTGCCATCCTGGCAACGGGTAAAACGATCGAAGAATCGACTGAAAAATTGCAAGAAGCATTGAATAAAGTAAATGAATGGACAAAGATTTGGCGACTAGCTTTAAACGAAAACAAATCTGTTCATGTTAATTTTACTTATAAGAAAATAAATAATTTGCCCATCTTTTCAAACTCGGTTCAAATTCCGTTTGCAAACGAGGCTAAGTATCTTGGAATGACACTTGATGCTAAGCTGAAGTGGAAATCGCACGTGAAGAAAAAACGTAAAGAACTCGAAACCAAATACAGAGAAATGTACTGGTTACTTGGAAAACATTCCAAGCTTAATGTAGAGAACAAACTGCTTTTATACAAGCAAGTGCTAAAGCCGATATGGACATATGGAATACAACTTTGGGGTTGTACCAAAATAAGTAATGTCAATATTTTACAAACTTTTGAAAATAAAGTGCTAAGATCAATAGTTAATGCACCGTGGTTTATTAGAAATAGCGATATCCATAGAGATTTAGGAATTGCGACAGTCGAATATGAAATCAAAAACTTCGCGCGTAAGCATAAAGACAGATTACAAGGACACGTTAACAATGAAGTCCTTCGAATTCTAGATGAGAGGAATCTACTGCGTCGTCTACAAAGGACTAAACCTTTCGACTTAACGCGATAGCAAGAAACCGCGCCTAATTTGCGGAACAAGCAGGAACTTTCAATGGAAAGGGACCTGCCAAACGATCTCAATACGTGAAAGAAAAACTGCTGGATAAGTCAAAACTTAGTTGTAGTATGTAATCAAAGAAATTTATCACGAAGGGAGGTTTTTTTAGTGAGTAAAAATCTCACACTACTATGAGCACGCGCTATCGATCCTCATAGTGTCTTCATGAAGATTTTTACCTACCCTCGGGAAAAAAAAAAAAAAAAAAAAAAAAAAAAAAAAAATATTATCTTGAGACAACTTATCAAATGGAAGATTGGGCCAAAAATCTTCAATTACGTAAAATCCTTCCTAACCAATAGGCGTTTTCGTATTAGCGCAAACGGTACGTTCTCTTCAATACATATCTTTCAAAATGGTATCCCACAAGGATCGCCACTTTAATTCAACGAAATCAATCAATTGATTGACAGTTACAAAAAAAAAATAGATCATATACTCGTACGAGTATTGTACGCAGATGACCTGATATTATTTTCAAAATGCAATGATTTAACTTTATTAGCAAACACATTTGCTAACATTCTCGCAAGTTTATCAAAATGGGGGGAATATTCTGGCAAGTACTCCACATATGGAAAAAATATAGTTGTCAAAAGAACATTATTGTACATTTAAATAACATACTCGTATAAATCACTGTATGTACGTAAAAAAAGTCTTACTGCCCAGGGTTAACTTAATTAGATATCTCATTTCGAAAAGCAGTTATAGACACCATAATACTTGTCATCAATGTCTTAAAATCAATTATATTATCTAAATTTGACTATGGCCTAGCAATATACGGCAAATGCCATCCAACCCATCATAATACCATACCATGCAAGCATCCGAGCCAGTTTGAGTGCTTTCCGAACAACTCCGAACACAAATCTACTGACCGACTCTGGATTGCCGCATCTCAGCGAAAGGATCAATTACCTAACTTCATTAATCGTACAAACAATCAATTCGCCAAGGATGACGCTCATTTCGATTTCAACAAAATATTAAAACGCAAAAAACGACTCAAATATCTATCGACAATCACAACCATATTAAATTTCGCGAGGGCTCTTAATATACCAATCACTATCCAAAATAACAGAACATACCCCCTGGATTCTACATAAAAACATGATATGTACCGAGTTTCACAATCACCTCAAAATATCAACCAGCAACGGGGTTTATAAAAAAATGTTCTCAGATGATGCGGAAAATTTCAGGAAACTAGGATAGCTTTTGCTCTTTACCGATACCTCAAAAACAGAAGATGAAACTTCATTTATTGTTATCGACGACAACTCCTCAGTTATTTCTAAGGGTCTCCTTCCACACTTCTCATCTATTTTCACAATAGAAGCTTTCGCCATACTCAACGCAATTTGAAAAGACAAACAACCGTAAAACTATAGTATTCACAGACAATCAGTGATATCAAAAATACCAAAAACTGCACCGCTATCATCGAATCCACTCGCAATAAACTCAAAATCTTATGTGTGCCAGGACACAGTGGTATAAAAGGGAACGAGGATGCAGAAACTGCAGCTAAGTCAGCAGTAAAAGACCCTCTGATTACTTTTTACCTCTACTAAAAAAATGACAACAAATTATCTGGTCTCTACTTGAAAATACAAGAGAAAAGCCAATCCAAACGCTGAGAAAGTCTTGTACTCTAAAGACATGTCACAGAAGAAAACGAAAATATATATTAGACTAAAGCTTTGCCATACCAACATAACACACAAACACTTAATCACCAAAGAGCAACAGTCAATTTGCCAGCTTTGTAAAGACCATTCGACGCTTACTATTAATCATCTTTTACATGTAAAGAAACAAATAAGATTTATAAAAACATCTCTAACAAAGGTCTTATCGAACTTCTAAGCATTATAACAGAAACAAATTTACCCGATATACAGGGTCTTCCAATAGGGACTTCCGAACTTTGACAGTTGATAGCGGCCATATTGTTGAAGCTACATCTGTCAAATTGGCTGTCATTTATTCAGTCTGTTTTGCCAAATCACTATGGACGGATAACAACACCTGCAAATAATAAAATTGTTTTATCAAAATGGGTGTTCTGTTCGGGCAACGTTCCGCGAGCTTCGTCCCTTCGTTGGAAACTGACCCTAATTTTTATCGAAAAATCATCTTCAGCGATGAAGCCCATTTCTGGATGAATGGGTACGATCCAAGAGCGTCTAATGCATCCCGAAAAAGTCACTGTTTGTTGTGGATTTTGGGCTGGCGGCGTCATCGGTCCATATTTCTTTGAAAACGACGTTGGCCAGGCCATCACCTTCAACGACGAGCGCTATAGGTCGATGATTACCAACTTTTTTTGGCCTGAATAGGATCATATGAACACCAACGTATGTACATCAGGGGGACGGAAAGAAATACAGTGAATCATAAGCAACTAAAATAATAGCGAAAAAAAAAACAAAATACTCCCCAGTTATCTGGACAACCACCCTTGGAGTTTACAGAAACTTAATACCACCTGAGTTTCAAACCACACCACTCTGTCTTTCTCTCTGTCTCTTCCTTTCCACAAAAACGCCACGTGTTCTAAAAATTAGTATAAGGGTATTCATATGCCCTTTAAAACGTGCAAATTATAAAAAAAAAACCTCATGTGGTTTCAACAGGACGGCGCTACGTGCCACACAGCTCACGCCACATTGGAAATTCTGCACGAGCGATTCGAGGACATAGTCATCTCACGTGGAGGTGATGTGAACTGGCCACCGAGATCGTGCGATTTGACCCAGTTAGACTTTTTCTTGTGGTGTTTTCTGAAGTCGCAGGTCTATGCGAGTAAGCCACAAACCACAGCGGCCCTCAAAGCCAACATAACCCATGCCATCGGTCAAATTCAGCCTTATTTATGCGCCGAAAGTCCTGACAGCTAGTGCTACCTATCTCTTGTATTAATTATGTAATTTACTTACGTATGAATAAACTTATTATAATAATAACTTATTATAATAATAATAATAATATTATAATGTATACTTAAACAAACTTGATGGCTGACTAAAATCCACTTCCAAACCCTCCCAGTTGTCTCGTGCGATATCAAGATGGTGATTAGCTAAGGTAAGGCCGAATTGATAAGGTATTCCTTTACTACTCAATAGTTCAAAACCCATTATTTGCGTCGTTATCACAGGATAGAGGTACTTAATTTCAGTGTATTATAATGTAAGGAATAGGTTGGATCTACGTCTTCCACTTCTAAGAACTCGAAAAGCTCAGAATATTTTAGTTTATAATGGATTAAAACTATTTAATGAGCTACCTAGTGAACTCAAAGTAGAGAATAATTTAATTAGTTTTAAGCAAAATATTGTTAGTTACATAAAGATCAAGTATATATAATATGCTTTGTAAATTATTGTTATTAATAGCGAAATACTGCTAAATAAATAAATGAATTGAAATGAAATGGTGGTGTGAGCGCACATAGTGTAAAATCGGTGCCCAAGAATGAAAGACTAGGGGTCAAGCTTGCCACTAACGAGCTCCTTCAGACACCCAGGCAAGTTCTGTCGAAACCCTTTAGCCTTATTCCGGTATATCGGCGTTGCTGGACTGCCCATATACTTCCAATTTACTCGTGGGACCAACATCTTTAACAAAATGAACAAATAAATAGAAAATCAAAAAGAAAAGAACAAAAGCGACAACAAACAAGACCAGACTTAATACGACAATCACAACTACTTACATCTACCGACGACGACCAAAAAACCAACAGTAATAGCGATTCGGACTCACTTACGACAACTCTCCCTCACTGCTTTTCCGGTATGCTCCATGTCGATAGCGCGGAAGAAGAATCCCTTCCTCCACCCATTACCATCGACGTAGGCCCTGGGACCGAGAACTAATTGCTCAAAGGATCAGAAACCGATGAGACACAGAAACCAGCTGCAACCCCAAAATCAGATAGGATCCGAGGCTACATCACGTCCTCTTAAAGGTTCCTGAATAAAATGAAAGAGAAGGATCAGGCCTCCCTCACTAAAATAGACAAGGCACTGATCAAGAAGCACAAGAAATCGATCCAATCCTATGAATAAGGTTAAACTATAGATACCACCTCCTGCTCAGCATGAAAACGAATCCATCCTTAAGCTTCTGGCGGTACAGAATAGAGACCTACCCATTAAAGACTGGACCGCGATCCACTCAAGGCTTAAAAGGAATAACGAAGATAAGGAAGGCAAAGAGCTTTTGTTGGCAGTGGACAAAAGTTCAGTGGAAATGTTAAAAAGTAGATCTGGCGTGGTCAAATTCGGTCTGGGAGAGATCCGGATCAAGATCTTGAGTGAAGACTGCAAGAATGAGTTAGAAACTGTATCTGCATCATTCCAAAGCAGACACTGACGACCTCTTGCTCTTTATCAATAAAGAAAGCGTGGACGTGGCTTTAATCCAAGAGCCGTATATTTTAAAAAATCAGGTACAAGGCTTAAAGTCCAAACATTACCATCTGTATCACTCCACAAATGAAGGTAGAATTAGATCATGCATCTTAGCTAAAAAACCAATCAATATGTTTCTTTTACCTAGATTCAGCTACGAAGATACAACAGTAGTGAACGTAGGAAACAGGGAGAAAAGTTTTCTTCTAATTTCAGCGTACGAAGAAGAAAATCCACCACCGAGAACGGTTTTTGAACTGGTAGCTCAATCAAGGAACAAATCTCTGGTGATGGGATCATATACAATGGGGCGTTAAAAGCATTTATAAAAGGGATGAGTCTATTTTCGAATTTATCCTCTCGACCAATCTTGTACTATGTAATAAGGGTAATTACCCTACTTTTCATAACAGAATTAGGGAAGAGATTCTGGACTTCACCCTGAAGAGTAATAATAAACAGGTTATGATAGAAAACTGGAGAGTATCTTCTAAAAACTCCTTCTCAGAACATTTTAGAATTTTCTCCACAATAGACATCTTGGTGGACAAACGAATTTAGAAAACGTAGAACAGAGGTCAGAAGATTACGTAATGAAGCAAGAACAAGTAAATCAGAAGTAGACTGGGCCACATACAGGTCCGCACTTAATCTTTACACACGTGTTATTAGAAGAGCAAAAACAGAGTCCTGGTACAACTATTGTGAATCCATTGAAAACACTAACGACGCTTCCAGGCTACGCAAAGTCTTATTCAAATACCCGTCAGTCGCAGGATATCTCAAGTGCAGTGATAACTCCTGGATGGAGTCAAGCCAAGAATCGTTAGAACTGTTAGTGGAAACGTACTTCCCAGGGTGCGTTCCAAACGCTACTACCCCTCAATTCGTTCCAAACTCAGTAACAAATGATGATGATGACAATGATATCATTACAGAGCAAAGGATAGCATGGGCGGTTAAATCATTTAAACCTTATAAATCTGCAGGACCGAACAACATCACTCCAGCCATGCTTCAACATGGTCTAGCAAGAATCACACCCTGGCTTAAAGTAATTTACCGCAGCTGTATAAAGCTAGGTCGAACTAAAATCGAACTATTGGAGAGGGGTAAAAGTGGTCTTCATCTCTAAGGCGGGTAGACCAACCCCTCACCTCGTTTCTCTTCAAAACAATGGAGAGATTAATTGATCCACACCATGATACTTAAAAATCCAAAGTTTTGATCAGCGCGGTTTATTGGTAATAACCCATGGGTCCGGGAGATGGACTGTCAGTGAATAACATTTCATAAGGGTGAAAGTAGATCAGAAAGCTAAGGGAAGGCTCTGTGCGTTCCAACGCTACATTTTTGTGTTCGAATTCCTATTGCTTAGCGCATAGGTTAGTGGTTGGTGATCGGTGAATATTTTCACCTTTTTCGATCCGTATAGGAAATTCCTTAATGAAGTGAGTGCCCTTATTATGGCGAGCATCTCCTTTTCATTTGTGGCGTATGCTTCTTCTGTTTTATTGAGGAATCTGGACAAGAATGTAATTGGCCTGTCATCCTGTGCGACCACAGCACCAATAGCGTAATTCGACGCATCGGTGGTCAGGTGAAATTCTTTGGAAAAGTCAGGATAAGCAAGCATGATTTAATTGGAAATCAAGGTGTTTTTGATTTTTTCGAACGTTTTAATAGCTTCTTCATCCAAATTTACTGCTTTTGTTTTTGACTGGGTTTTGGAGATGCGACCCTCCTCCCCTCTTAAAAGGGATGTCAGGGGCTTGGCAATTTTGGCGTAGTCTCTTATAAATCTGCGATAATACCCTGACATACCTAGGAATGACCTTAGATCTCTTAAGGTCTTTGGTGCAGGAAATTTGACTATCGCCTTTACTTTTTCGGGACTTGTTTTAATGCCATCTTTGGAGAACTTAATTTTTCCAGTTGAACTTTCATATTTGCAGCTTCTAAGGTTCTGAAGACAATCTCTAGATCTTTGTAATGATCTTCTTCGTTTTTGGTGAAGATGTCATCGATGTAAACGTAACATCTGACACCAATGTGTTCTCGCAGTATGTCATCAAGCGCGCGCTGAAAGATAAACGGTGCATTCTTGAGGCCGAGAATGGGAGACGTGTGAACTCAAATTTGCCATTGTTCACTGAAAATGCCGTCTTTTCTATATCTGATTCCTTGAGAGGGATTTGATTGAATCCGCTCTTTAAGTCTATAGTGGTGAACCACTGATTATTGCCTAAATTCGACAATACCTCATTAATATCCGGAATGGGATATCCATCGGGAATGGTTATAATATTAAGCTTACAATAATTCTATATTTTTTGTTCCCTGTTGCGTCTGGTTTCTTTGACACTATCCAGGCAGGGGAATTGTATGGAGATCTGGACGATCTAATAATTCCATCTTTTAAAAGCTGCTTGATTTGCGCGTCTACCTCTTCTTTTAAGGCCATGGGGTATGGGTAGGTCTTTGAATAGACCGACTCACTGGATGTTGTTCGTATCTCCCATTTGACTCTAGTAGTGTACGTCAGTTTCTCATCAGGGTCTGCAAACAAGGCGGGGCAAGAGGTCGTTTTCTATTATACGGAGGAGGCTATTAGTCTGATTTGTACTAAGATGAGACGAATTTATATCGATTGAATTTACTGATTGTGAATTTTGCTGTTTTAATGGTATTCTGAGATTATTATTGATTAGGAAATTATTGCCTTTTGTAAAGATAAATGCGTTAAGCTCCTTTAAGCTATCATTACCTAGTATGCCGTCGAATGTTTTCAGGCCTGGTAAGATGAAAAATTTTATATCGGGGATGTTTGGTCCGAACAGGTGTAAATTTACATGATGACTGACTTTTGTATTACCGCTGATGGGATTTGCGTAAACTACTGTTTCGTTTGTGATGGGGTTCCTAACATAGCGGGACTGGATATAATTTTTATTGGATCCAGTATCCACTAAAAATTTTTAAATTTTTCCGCTCTTCGCCGTGTATTCAAAAAAGGACAGCGAAGAGCTTTTTAATCTAAAAAATGAATATCCTCTGGTTCAGAAAGATATTCAATTTCTTCGTCATACTGAAGGTCTGCGTATTCATTCATGGACTCAGCGTCGTCCTGTGGCGGATCATTGCCGTGTTGATACCATTCTGTTTCAATCGGGGTTTCATTAGTGGGAGAATCCTTCGCAGCATTTACATGGTAAAGGCGTTGGGCTTTTGTAGGATATTGAGGGGAATGAATCTGCTGCGAATTCTGTCGTTTCTGGGCATAGGACTGATGTTTCGGCCGATTTTGATAATTTACTTTGCGAGAGTAAATGGTTTCTGCATCCATGGGCTCAGGCCTTGGCTGTGGTTTGGGTGACAGATTCCTAGAATTGCCAAACTGATTTATTCGGTTCTGATTGTGTTGGTATCCCTGTCTTGGAGGATAAGAATAATTTTGTCTTGGAGGGTAAGAATAATTTTGTTTTGGAGGCAGTGGTGGTAGCTTGACCAATCTAATTGGTTGTGGAATGTGGGCCAATTCCGGGAAGAATAGATTTCTAGGAGCGGGTACCGGTGCGGCTTATCTGCGCGGAGATACTGGTGGAGCCAATGTATCGGCTCGCCTAACTGCTCCTTGGCTGTTCATGGCGTGTTGGGTTCTGTAGTTTACGTTGTCAAGCATAAGACACAGATGGAGAGCCTGAGGAAGGTCTGCTGGTTCTCGTATGCTCAGCAGCCGGGGTCGATCACCTTTTAGCCCTCTAATAAAGGTGTCTAGTGCTTTTAGACGGTAAGACTCCGTCATGACGGTTAGCGAGTCAGCACCTAAATCTGTTGATTACAATTTATTAAGAATAAGAGACAAGTGTTGGTACATCTCTTGATAGAATTCGGGTATGGAGGAATTGTTTTGTACCAATGTGGTTAATTTATACTCGAGGGTGCCCAAATCCCTCTTGTCTGCATAGTGTAGCATAAGACAGAGAGAAATCTTTGTCCAATTGAGGGGGGTGTAATACAATTCGAGTGCTATATCTGCGTACCCTGTGATTTTATTTCGGATTACGCTCAGAATTCCGTAATATTTGGGTGAACCGCGAATGATTTCGTATATTTTTAGAATCCTATCTACGCTTTTTTTCCAAGATCCGAATTCACCAGACTGACCGGAGAATTCGCGTAAACTTTTAACGATGTCTGGGATTTTCTCCAGGTCGTTAAGATTTCCAGCTTGACTTGCGTCAATGGTTTTATCATAATGGTCGGAATTCTCTGAGGATGTCGTGAGACGGGCAAGGGCATTAGCAACTATCTCATTTATTAAGGTTGTTAGCTCAGTTTGAGTGATAACGTTGGAGTTTGGATTAGGATTTGGACTGGGTGCAGGATTTGAAGTTTGGGCAACGCCATCAAGGGCACTTGGCCTTAGCACGTTGTTGGCTGGCATGATTTATGATAGTAGTTATGATTTAATTTTCTTAATCTATATAATTTCTTTTATGTTATGAGTTACAATATTTCTTTTTATCAATAGACAAGTAATTAACTTGATTATTTTCACTTTTTTCATTCATCATAGTTTCATTGTTGGGTTACAGTGGTGAACTCCTCCAACCCTTGAGGGGGCTGTATCCTTTTTGTCCGTCTGCGAGTTTTCAGCTGCTGGCGGTGACTCGGGTACCCTTTCTCCAACTTCGATGGAAAATTCTCTAGGAAGTCAATGCGCGGCACTGTGCTTATTACGGCACTTCACTTTGCTTTGCTACGGCACGTCTATGCTTTTGTCACTGTTTAATCATCCGCGACACTGCGCTTTTTACGGCACTTTAACCTTTTGCTTTTTCCAGCAATTTTTATCCGCGACACTGTGCTTATTACGGCACTTTAATTTTGTTTTTTTACAGCAAGTATGGTTATTCGCGGTACTGCGGTGTTTCACTTTTTCGCGACACTATGGAATTTGCTTTTTATAGCTAATTAATTCGTTATTTTCCACGACACACATTAACTTTATAACCACTGTCCCTGCCCGGGCGCCAATTAATTTTATTTACCGGGTTTTATTTAAAAAAAACTTTCTTCATCGAATTCAAACTTAGAACTAACTACAAAATCTTTTCTTAATTCTACCTAAACTCTACTCTACCCGAAATGCCATGGGAACCAATGCGAAGTGTGTTTCCCGTTCTGCAATTGAATCCGGTGTCATATTCCTGTATGGGTGCTATATTATATTATTTCTAGGTTGCGCGTGCATTCATGACGAATTTACTGCTGACGTTGCTGTGCGTGGATTTGCAAAGAATTTAATGTTGACGTTGTTAACTTATATGTAAAGGGATTGTCAATAGGGACATACTCGTAACAATTTTGCATTTTAATACAAACGAACCCTTAAACTTTTTTATAATCTGTCAATGTCAAAACGTCAGCAAAGGTTTACGTTTTTATCATGGTGAAATTCACGAACGAGCAACGTTTGGAGATTATTAAAAATTACTACCGAAATTTTTAGTCGGTGGTATATATATTCACTATTGAATGTTCCTGTGTCAGTGAGTCAACGTACCTGTCGAAGTACCGAAAATATCGCAGCCGTAAGTGCTTTAGTTCAAAATAAGCCAAATCGGTCGATTCCATGCTGTTACAGGAATTGGGAATCTCTCAGTCCACATTGTGACGAATTTTGCGTAAAGATCTTGGCCTACACTCTTACAAGATCAAATTAACTCAAGAACTGAAGCCTCTTGATCATTTGAAGCGCCGAAACTTCTCCAATTGGGCTCTGCAAAAGTTTGAACAAAATCCTGAATTTCATCGAAAAATCATCTTCAGCGATGAAGCTCATTTTTGTCTTAATGGCTTTGTCAATAAGCAAAATATGCAACAAACCTACATGTGCTTCAAGAGACTCCATTGAATCCACACACAAAAAGTGACCGTATCGTGTGGATTTCATGCCGGAGGTGTGATTGAACCTTATTTTTTCGTCGATGAAAATGATCGCCATGGGTCATTGGAGTTCGCTATCGCGCCTTGTTGGAAGACTATTTTAGGCCAGAATTGGATGGACTTAACATCAGTGATATGTGGTTCCAACAAGATGGTGCCACATCGTGTATCTGGAGAAATGGGCCGGTCGAATGGCCAGCTTGCACATGAGGTTTAACGCCGATGAATTTCTTTTTATGGGGTTGCGTTAAGTTGTTGGTTTATACCAACAAGCCAACAACGTTAGAGGACCTCAGGAAAAGTATCGAACGCGAAATTGCCAACGTTCCGGCCGATATGCGATCGCTGCAAACGTGCTCGCGGTGGTCATATGAACGAGATCGAATTCCATACTTAAATTTAACATGTGTACTACACCTGGAATAAATTTCAGCCCGATATCTCAATTATTCTGTGTTTTATTTAAATACAAATATGTTGTGTATTTATTAAAAAACCCTTTACATACATGCATACGTATGTTGTAGGTACGAGTACAACTACCTAAGAAAATTTGTTAACTAAAAGAAATACCAAGTTACTCGTATTATTTTTTTAATTTGTTTTATTTCTTACTATCTTTAACATAAGTACCATTTCCGACACATAATTTGCCATTTATATAACAAAAATCGTCTAGGGTTCACATTGCTACAGATTTTGTTTTTTTGTTTTTAATCTCGCGGATAGGTTATGTGATCTTTTGTGTGTTTATTTTGTTTTATCTTTGGATCTCTCTGCTGGTGTATGTACTCAGTGTTATCAACAGTTACATATTATTATTTTATTTTAATTAAATTCTTTAACAATCTTAGGTATCTCTGTCAGTTTTCAAGTGTTTGTGTTAAGTGTGTGTGTAGGTTACAATAAATAATTTCCAAGCTTTTTTTCTTTTGCTTATGCATGAGAGTTTAGTTTTTTTTGTATAATTATATATGTATGTAGGTATATAAGTTCCTTTTTGTTTGCATTCATTAATCGGTGATTGATACTTACTAACCAGTTACAGTAGATAATATAGATTATCAATAAAAATTAAAAAAATAAATAAAAATAGAATAATAACAGTATTATTTGGCAAACAATTTCGGTAAAAATTCTTTATAATTTACGATTTGTATAGATCGACATTTCGCTTAAAATTTCATCTAGCGCAAGTGCAAAACTGTAAAATGTTACAACACATTCTGAGTGTTATCTCCATTTTTTTTTTATTTTTTTTTTAAAAAAAGGCATGATTTTTGACAGGTGAAAAACAGGTATAGATGTTCATAGGTTCATCTCACAGTGATAAGGATTAAGTTATCCTGATTCAGCTCGATGTAACATTAATTCACATTAAACGGCATGTTTTATAAAATTTTTACATTTAGGAGTAAAATTGGTGTTTTATTATTGTTTGTTTGCCTTATTTAATAGGCGCATGAAGTTTACAACATTTATGAAAATGAAAAGACAATGATTTTTGAAGCAGGTTTTAATGTTGTCATCTATCAAGTGTCAAAATTCCCTATTTTTGGGTTTTGTAAAAACTTGTACAACTTGTTCCTTTGTGATTTTTGATTGTTTTTTTTTTTATCAATTTAATAATAAAGAAACAAACTTAACAAAAACATAGAGTTATATACGTTCTAAAATATCTTGTTTAAGCTCAATTGCTGGGTGGTAGATCATATTATTTTGTTAAATATTGTTTTTTTTTTTTATACATATGTATATGTATCTGTTTGATTTTGCAAAATGCTTGCCTTGCCCTACTATAAAAGCCAATAATGTGATTTTTTTTCTTACAATTTATAATTTATATTATGGTTTACACCTTTAGGAAATATTTCGTACATGATTCACATATTTGTTTTATTTATTTTTTTTTTTTTTTTTAATTTAGGCAGAGAATGGACTTTTTTTTAATTTTCAAAGAAATACTTTACTATAATTCTAGTTTTAATTTTTTTATGTATTAATTTTGTTGGTTTGTTTTCTTGATAAAGATGCAAATTTTAATTAGCTGGTAGGTCCTTGCGACTTTTATGACCTCGGAATGAAGCTTGAATTTTTGTAGCTGCCTTATTAAGCTCTGGATCAGTTAGATCGATATCCAGTTCTTCGGCGACTTTTTTAGTTATCTCTTGAATATCAACATCCTCGGGTTCTTTGTTGCCAGCTAGCTTTCGTGATAGATGACCACGGAATGTTGCTTGAATTTTCAAAGCGGCATCGCACAGCTCTGCAATAAGAAAAAGTAAAGTCCATAAGTATATTTTTATTAAGAATTTAGAACGTGTAAGCATATCTGAAAAATTTTATTTTTCAACAGAGAAGTTAGTGTCGAGTTCGATTAATATGAGCTTCACAAAAACTGTATCCAATACCGCAGCACGATGTACACGATGTAGTGCGTTTGCTTTTCTTTGACAGCCACGGACCGGAGCGACTCAAAAGCAGGCATACAACCCTGGCCTCGACCAAAGATTGTATATTTCATCATTCTTCATCAAAACACCCAAGGACTTCACCACCAGCATCGAGACGCAAGTATTATGCGCAGCAAAAACAGTCTTTCTCCTTCTTTTTTCCGCAGAAGAGCAGGAAATGTCGATCAGACAGGTCAGAATGGTGCCACTTACGCAATTGCTCAGGCCTGAACAACCACAGAGAGTGGAATGCACATTTCAAGATCAGATGCTACTAGATCGGATAACAACTTCATAGCAACAACCTAACATCATAAACACATCAATATAACCTACCAGGTTTAAAATACTGCAGTTAAATTTCAACGCACTTTCAGGGAAAATAAACGAAATTATAAACTTCATGGATAGAAACAAAATGGGACTTCATGGGACCATTCAAAAAACAAAACTTTCTACAAGATCCAAACTCTCAAACTCAGGAAACTTCAAGCCTCTTGAGACAAGAGAGAGTAAGCAATAATGACGGTGGGTTGGCGTTCATCCTACACAACACTGTCAAATACAGACCTACTTCACTCCCGAGCCCTATAGTTCCCGATAAATTTATCGAACAACAAGGCCTTGCAATGAGATCTGGCATCACCGAGATTAAAGTAATAAATATCTATATTCTCAGGAACAGTATCCAAAACTACCAACAAGACATCGACCAAAAAAGTCGATCCCGACTTCAACTTCTACAACAACAACAATCTCAATAGGTTAAGACCCAATCCCGAGAGTAAGAGTTGGTAGAGTGAACTGGGATTGGAAAATACTATAGACGCTTGTGTCTTCTTAAATGCACTTATCTACCCCATAACTGGGAAATAAGTCCTATATGGCCCTTCTAACTTTAAGAAAGACTAAGCGAAAGGTTTTAATGGAAAGGTTTTTGCAAACTAAGGAGAAGCGTTAGAATCTAAATACGATAGCGTTTAATAAAGATTAGCTTGTATATACATATGTACATACATATATAGACATCTTTCAATCAACTACGGGCTCTATGGCTTTGATGTGCCCTTTTTCCCTTCTGGTAAAATTTTCGAATATCATTCCTACAATTACATCTCTCCATTGATGTGTCTCTTTTCACTAATTTTCTATTCTTGAGCTGTAAGATTGAGGAGGACTGATGGGAAAAGGCTCCTGTGACGAACGCATGTAAATAGGATTTCGACAAATGGCAAATTTTGTTTTCAAAAGCATTGATACATGTTGATCTTGTTACACTTATAAATTGCACTTTTCCTTGTGGCTAAACAGTTACAGGATTTTTATACTAGAGAACATGTTAAATTTTTTACTTTAATATTTTTGGTGTGATATCAATACTTTTTGCAAAGATTGCGCATGGATAAATAGCTACTTTCATATCATCGTTTCCTAGTTTGTTGGAAATTCAAAAGTATTGTGATTGCGATTGCACACATTTGTACATATGGTACAAATTTATATATTCGAGGTCGGTGAATTCAAATCCGAAGTAAGAATTGTAAATATCAAAATTGTGCATTTTTTTGAGTACTTTTTGAACGCCATTTTGAATCTCAAAATGTTTCATTTCTATTTTGGCAGTTTTTTTTTTTTTTTGATTTTTCTTGAAATCTTTAATTCTTTAATTTGAAACCGATATTTTTTAGTTTAAGTTTTACTTTTACTCTAAGGGTAGAAACGTACATTCGATTTCTATCGCGTGATTATTAAATGGCAAAAATAGAACACACCGTTTGTTATATGAATGCGTGCATATCACACTTACTGATTTCAATCGTGGCGACAAAAATTGTATGTGCGCTTCTGCTCTAACTTCCAAACCTTTTTGTTTCACTCTTGTCAACTCTGGTCCAAATTTCAACCTTCTACGTCTAACGGTTCAAGACAGTCAGGCAACTGACTCTCATTATAAGGGTTCCACGCTTATTTTTTGTTATCATGTAAGTATCGGAACCCTGAAAACGATCTTCTGAATTTCACTGGCATTAAACTACTATACATACATATGTACATATGTGCACCTTCAGCACAAGTTGCTGCACAGACACCAAGCCGGGCGGGCTGGTGATGCTAAGCTCAGGCGACTGTGGGGGTCACAGGTGGCGGATAGTGAACGGCCTGCAGAAATGGAGGCTAACTGCGAATACCCAATAAGCAGTCCCCGACCAAGAGCGGCAGAGAAGGAGGGCTTGGCTGAAAAGGTTAAAGGAACCCCTATGAACTCTCTGCGACAAGACGAGTAAGCACCGTCTTCCATATATGTGCTTTCCACCTCAAGGTGGCTACGAGGGATACAGAAAGGAGAAAATGGCGAGATCCGGACAAACCCGCCACATCGTAAAATGCGCAGCTTCTTTGCCCGAAAGGGATGCTGCATATATACATACATATATATATGTATATACATAGGTATATATATATATATATAAATAACCATAACCACTACCCTAAAACATTAAGACTGAGCCCAGTAAGGTCTTAATTATGGCATACTGGGAAACGAATTGGAATGACAGCTATGAGGGCTGACGTTTGTAGTATTCTGTTACCTGAGTAAGCAAGAGTGAAATCTTGCAGAAATGGCTTTCAGGCTAATGCTACAAGCGCCTCCATCCCGTTAAAACCTTGGCAGGCCTAAAAGTACGTTCAATGTTTCGTCACCATTAAGTTGGTGGTGTAGGTTCAGATGTAACATTCCTGGTTAGCACCGATCCGGCTCTGGCACAAAACCCCATAAGGGCTTGTGTCAACCCTCGCATGGCCTCACTGCTTGCAAAGACAACCATGGGATCCTTAGGTGACTACACATTCGAACATTGATAGCGGCTTTGAGTGGGGATCCACTAGAAATGATTACAACAAAAACAAACAAAAACACCGGAGAAATTGAAGTAGAGGAGAATGAGGAGAACCCCTTCCAGAGGGGATCAAGGATGCTGAGGTCACCAATTGACCAAGTAGCAGCATCACAAAGAAGTGCGGAACGACGCGAGTCACCCGCAATACGAAAGGTGACGGTCGAACCACCAACCCATAAAACTGACTTCCACAAGTTAGGTGAGCAAATTAGAGGTCTGGTAGAAATGCTGGAAGATGGCAAAAGGCGTTCAATCCACCAAGCGATGCGAGATGCTATCGAAAGCATCAGAGCTCTCTATGAGCTCTCGGCGATTCAGCTACACGATGAGGAAGCAAAGCAAGTGATTCGCCGGAACAACTCGTCGCAAACTTCGCCATGGCTAAAAACAACATCTGAACCCAAGAGAAGGCAAGTTGCAGACGACGAACCCCCGGAGCCAAAACGAAAACAGCAACAGCCACCGAGTGGCGCGGCAGACAACGAACCACCGAAGCCAAAACAGACGCAGAAAAATACATCAAACGATGTTGCAGGCAAAAAGCGCTCGGAGCCAAAGCGTAAACAAAAACAAACTGCATTGATAAACACCAAGGAGAAGGATGAGACCACCGGCGTAGAGACCCCAGTGGTCAGACCTAAGAAAAAAGTTACAGCCACAAACAAGAAGCAAGCGGCAGGAGAAGAAGAATGGGTAAATACCACCAAAAAGAAGATCGCCAAAAAGAAGCAACAAGAGGTCAAAAGACCTAGACCTGACGCTATCGTCATTAAAGCGACGGGGTCCCTCTCATACGCGGAGATACTACGCAAGGTGAAGGCAGACCCCAAACTGGAAACAGTGGGAAAGGCGGTAACTAAAATCAGGAGGACACAGAAGGGAGACCTCCTTATACAATTCAAGGAGACGGGAAATAAGACAAACGAATTTAAAGGCGTCATTAGTGAAGCTCTAGCAGAGCAAGCGAATGTAAGTTCGATTACGCATCGCACTACCCTTGAGATCAAAGACATCGATGAGGTCACGACTATAGACGACGTAATCAATGCAATCGAAGCCCAGTTTGGAGTGAAAGTTTCACCGGCAGATATTTTGTCCCTGCGGAGGGCGTACGGAGGAACACAAACAGCAACGATCAGCTTTCCCGCAGTAGACGTAAGAAAGCTGTTAGAAGCAGGAAGGATTAAAATCGGCTGGGTTAACTGTCGCATGCGCGAACGAACCCTCCTTAAAAAGTGCTTCAAATGTTTAGAGTTTGGTCATCTTGCCTGGCAATGCAAAAGCGAGGAAGACCGCTCCAAGCTATGTAGGAGATGTGGAGGAGAAGGCCACATAGCGAAGAATTGCAACAAGGATCCATCCTGCATGTTCTGCAAGAAAGACCACCCGGACGCCGCGCAGCATGTAGCCGGCAGTAGCAAATGCCCAGTATTTCGGAGAGCTATTACAAGCAAAATACCATGAAGATTCTACAGATAAATCTTAATCACTGTAGAATAGCACAGGACATCCTAGCACAAACGGCCAAGGACGAAAGCGCTGACGTTATTATGATCAGTGAACCATATAAATGTCCCGAAGAGAACAACAATTGGATCTGCGATAAGGCAAAACAGGCGGCGATATGGATGTGTGGACGCTATGCCTTTCAAGAAACAAACGACCAAACAGTCGGCTTCGTGCGGGCGAAAATAAATGGGATCCATTTTTATAGCTGCTATGCCCGACCCAGTTTGACGGCCAGCGAGTACCAACTAATGCTGGATAATCTAACCACGGATGCGCTCCAGAGAGCCCCAGTGGTTATAGGAGGAGACTTCAACGCGTGGGCAACAGAATGGGGCAGCAGGCTCACCAACACCAGAGGACAGGTCTTATTGGAGACATTCGCTCCCCTAGCGATAGGCATTGCTAATAAGGGCCGGACAAATACTTACCGGAAGGCTGGAGTAGGGTCCATTATTGACATCACCTTTGCGAGCAACTCCATCCTGAAAACCATAAAGTGGAGGGTCAGTGAGGAATATTCACACAGCGACCATCAGGTGATAATACTGGAAATAAAAGGGAAAAAACCAGTCCAGCTCCCAAAACTTACTGGCCCAAAATGGAATGACAGATCTTTCGATAAGGATGCATTCGAAGAGATGTTGAACGGTGATCAAGCTCCAAGCGGAACAGCGGAGACCCTCGCTCACCACCTCACAGGCACCATCACCACAGCGTGCGACGCATCAATGCCTAGGAGAGCAAACACCAGGAACACATCACCGTGTTACTGGTGGAACGAGGAAATATTCGAACTCCGGGCAAAATGTCTGCAAGCCCGGCGTAAAGTCCAACGATCAAGAAGGAGGGCGGATTTCCAACAATGCCTGGACACCCTTAGACTGGCGAGACGTAGCTTAAATAGAGCCATTAAGGAAAGCAAAACTGCATGCTTTAAACGTCTCTGTCAAGAAGCCGACATCAACCCATGGGGCTCGGCATACAGAATGGTGATGACAAAATTAAAGGGCTATAGGACTCCTCAAATAACATGTCCGATAATGCTGAGATCCATAGTAGAGTACCTCTTCCCTCAAAGGCCTGCTGCTATGTGCAATATTATACGAGAAGTCAATCCAGAAGATATTCCTTTAATTACTCACGAGGAACTGCTAAGGGCATGCAGCAAGATAGGTGACAACAAGGCTCCGGGACCCGACGGCATCCCGAACAAGGCAGTAAAGGCAGCTGTAACAAAAAGACCAGACCTCTTCATAACAACAATGAAGCAGTGCCTTGAAGAAGGAACCTTTCCCGAAAAATGGAAAACGCAGCATTTGGTCCTACTGCCAAAAGGAAAGAAGCCCCCAGGAGAACCATCATCCTATCGCCCAATATGCCTATTAGACACCATGGGAAAGATCCTCGAGAAGATAATCTATAATAGATTACTCGCAGTAGTAGAAGAGAAAGGAGCCCTCTCAGATCACCAATTTGGCTTCAGAAGAGCACGATCTACTGTTGATGCCATAAGAGCGGTAGTCGATATCGCCAAAGGTGCCATCGAAGGAGAAAGATGGCTCTACGGCACAAAGGAGTATTGTGCAGTAGTAACGCTGGACATTAAAAACGCATTTAACTCTGCGAACTGGTCGTTTATTAGAAGGTCACTTGCCAGGATGGATACGCCATATTACCTGCTACGGATAGTGACGAACTACTTCAACAACAGAAAGCTGAGGTACAATACCGATGAAGGCGTAAAATACTACAACGTAACTGCGGGAGTTCCACAGGGATCGGTTTTAGGGCCACTATTGTGGAACATCATGTACGACGGAGTACTACGATTAGCGTTACCTGGGGGAGTAACGATAATTGGATTCGCCGATGACATTGCAGTCGTGACAGTAGCTAAACAGATCCGTGCAGTAGAATCAGCTACAAATGAAGCAATTGCCCGGATAAAAGATTGGCTAGTATCCGCCGGACTAGAACTAGCTGACCATAAAACAGAAGCTGTTCTTATAACCAGCCGGAAAACTGTCGAATTTGCCAACTTTCAGGTTGGTAACCAAACCATCAGGTCGAAAGAGGCAATTAAATACCTTGGAGTAATGCTGGACAACAGGCTACGGTTTAAAACGCATGTTGATTTTGTTACCAAAAAAGCATCGCAAATGCAGGGAGCTCTCTCGCGTATCATGCCTAACATCGGTGGACCTGGATATGCTAGAAGGATTCTACTCTCTAGAGTTATCACCTCAGTTCTGTTATATGCCGCCCCAGTCTGGGCGGAGGCACTGAGGACGAAGGAGACCAAAAGGAAACTATCGTCATCATACAGACTCTGTGCGCTACGGACAATCAGCGGCTTTCGAACCATCTCTGACGAAGCTGCATTTGTCATAGCTGGAATGGTCCCCATCGATATTCTCGCAGATGAAATGCTGAGGATATATAACAGAAGAGCATTGAGTCATCACGACGCCACTGGTATCAAGGTGATAAAAATTGAAGAAAGGGCAGCGTCAGCAGCTATGTGGCAAGCTCGTTGGGCTAATACAACAAAAGGCAGATGGACATACAAACTTATACCGACAATCCAAGATTGGATAAGTCGAAAGCATGGAGACTGCAACTACCATCTAACGCAGTTCCTGTCTGGCCACGGTGGCTACCGCAAATATCTACACCGATTCGGACACGACAACTCACCATCCTGCCCGGAATGCCCAGGTGAAGATGAGGATACGGAGCACGCAGTGTTTTACTGCACACGTTTCACGGCATGGAGAATTACTCTGCCAAGTCCGTCATTACTCCTCGACCATATGTTACGGTTGGAAGAAAATTGGATGGCAATATGTTCTTTCGTAACAACTCTACAAAAAGAGCTGCGGAGAATAGAAAAGCTAAGAAGAGCAGCAGAAGCAACAGAAGCATCAGAAGCAGCAATACAAGAAGCATAGCATGAATTGCTAACCAGCCCCGCGAAGTAATACCTAACGGCAGTCCCGCGGGGAGAGTGGTTGAAGTGTGTAGGGTGTGTGTTTAGTACGTAGGCGTATTCCTGGCATCGAGTACTCAGGTTTGCGAATCGTGCATGCTAGTAGCACTCGGGCTACTAGTATCTATGAAGATTACACATCCCTGGCGCAATCCAAAAAAAAAAAAAAAAAAAAAGCACAAGTTGCTGGAGAATTTTGTGGAGTACTACCGTGCCGTTTGATTTTAAGGCCTATATGGACCTCTAAGGGAACTGTGGCTTAATGCTACTGAAGCCCGAAACTCTATTTTCTGTGTTGTGACAATTCCTCCCCATTATATGCAATATTTTTAAAATTCATGCATAGCATCCTTTTTTCCAGTAAAAGTTTCCGGGTACAAAATTTCCAACAGGTATAAAGAGTGAAAATCGAATGCAAAATGTATGGCCTCATCCTAGTGATCGCCAGTGTACAATTAAAAACTTTTCGAATAATAAAAAAATGAAAATAAAGGTGAATGCATGGAGGACGTTTTAGGGCGGAAAACATATTTCTGGGGCACTAGATCCAACGTTTAACTGTTCGTGCTTTGCGGTTTCTTAGGAATGGCGTAGATGCATTCTTTTTTACTTGCACCTTTATGGACAAGTATTGGTTTCGTGAAAAAATTCGACTTCAAGATTTTGATAAATCTTGGTATTACTATAATGGAGAATCTCAAAAAAGTGGGTCTCGCAATTCTTTCTGTCTGTCTGTCTGTATGTAGGGTTGAATTCGAGGCGAAATCGGAATATTCATTTTAACGACAGAATTAACGGTCGATTTAGTAAAAAAAATCGATATTCTCGAAAACTGCTGTAACGATTTTGTTCAAATTTAATATTTGAGTTATAGTGGACATGTGGCAACAGATGGCGTACCAGGTTTTTACTACAAAATGCGTATAACGGTACTTTACAATTTAGTTGGCTTTTGAAAATTGGCTATTTCTCGCCTAAAAAAAAAATAAATTTTTAAATTTTCCAAAACTTGGTATGCCATGATTGCTTAAATAACGATTTTAAATGAAATCGCTCGAGTCATATTTGAAAACGAGCCGTTTTTCAAAAACCGGCCAATAAATATATAACTGTTATACGTAACGTGGTGCCCCATCTGATAGCATATATTTACCTTAAATCAAATATTTTGGGATTATGATGAAAACTCAAATTTAACCTCAAATTGTGAACCCACTGACCCCAGATATGAAGTTTGAAGAAAGTTCATGCAGCTGTTCAGGCTGCAGTCGTCCATACATATAGACAGAATTGAGAGACCCACTTTTTTCAGTTTCTCGAGATCGAAAATTTTATAGGTGGAAGTAAAAATCCTTGTTAACGGTTTTATTAAAATTTGAAATCTGAGTGATATGAAGATAACCAACATACATGTAGGTGCAAGTACGTGCGACCCAGTCGTGCACTTTATTTTATAATGTTTCTTGTTTCTAAAAATGTTTTATAGTCGTGAAATGTCTAGATAAAGTTTTTAAAACGAAGTAAAGAATGTATGATAGTTTGCAGATCACGTGCCTATGTAAAGAAGACAATGCAAAAAGCTCTTTAACAGACCACCTTTTACTTTCAAAAATTAAGGCTGACAGTTTATAATGACTGACTTATCAACTCATTTGAACCTGTGCAAGAAAATAAATTGATTTTTATGGAAAGTTTACTTTGCAATTAAATTGGCAGCTGCAACAGCAAATTTTCAACAAGTACACACTTTCTACATTCGCTTCGATAAACGTTAGTTGTTGAATGGGTAGATTGAGTAAATTTAATCCTTTGTGAAATTTAATAAATTGCTGCCAAGTATTTGCAATGAGTTATTGACGTTTTCCATTAAAGCAGTCTGTTAAGCAATTATAGCCTCTTTTCTTGTCTATCAGCGTGAAATGACAGCAGCATTATCGTTGCAACATGTGTCGCTTTTCCGACAGTTGATAAGGTTGCCAATTTGTCGTTTGGCAAGAAAGCGATACTTGATATACTCCCTTTTTATGTCTTCTTCATAACATTTTGAAAAATGATTTTGATAAACAAAGAAAAAATTAAAAACCGACGGCAACTTGATAAATTTGTAATTGTAAAATTTGCATTGTAAAATTTCACAAAATGTATCAGGGTTCTTAAGCAGATGACATGTAATAAGTACGTTCGGGTACTCATATGCAAAGGTAATATTACGTCTGAAATCATTAGCCGCCTCTGCCCGCGTACTTAGATAGAAATTGAAAGATATATGAGTTTTCTTTGTTAATTTGTCTGTAATTTTCTTCCAGGAGAATTTTGCCGCACGAAAAAATTAAAATGATAAATTAGTTATAACTCATAGGTTTGACATCAAAAAAGAACTTAGAACCAAAAAAAAAAACAAGTTTGCGGAATAAATTTTGAATTAAAAAAGGCCTAACAAAGTTGATTGGATATGATTTGTGGAATCGCGATTTACTTGTTTGGAGAGACTACATACCTTCATTTGAAGTTTCTCAAGACTTCATAGGAAAAGCGTGCACGTACTTTTCTTGAATTTGAGAAAATTCGCTCTCGAAAGACCTAGTAATAACCCAATGACGAAATATTCTAAGTGAACGCAGCTAGCTACTGCCCTAAAATTAAGTACTGCAAAATTAAAACATTCGCCACTAGCGAGCAAGCTACGCGCTCCAACTTACTCACACAAAAAAAAAAAATTACACAAAAATGGTTGAGGTTTTCCATTTGGGTGTGCTACCTTAGGTGTTATGAGGGGTCTAGAAGCAAAACCTGCAATGTCTACTTGACACAATTTGTAAATAAATCTCCTCTGAATTTTAATTAAAATAAAGTGCACGATTGGGTCACACGTACACGTGTAAGATATATATCTGCAAAAACTCAGTTTCACAGTTCGAATCCTGATGTCAATAATCATCTATTTATTTCGCATGAAATAAACAAAAAAAAGTCGACAACTCTACTGCGATGGCATAACACTGGCAGTAGGGTTGGCATACAGCTCAAAATGCAACTTGATCGTAATGATGACATCAGAAGAACGGAAAAAAATACTGTGAAGCATAGGCAATGACAATAACAGCAAAACAAAAATGCTCCCCAGTTATCTGCACGCCACCCTTGAAAGAAATTTAATTCCACCTAAATTTCAAACCTTTACACCAATATTTCATTCTCTTTCTCTCTCTCTGTCTATCTGCAAAACGCCCGTGCTCTGCAATAATACTCGTATTCATATCCCCTTTGGTGCGGGGAAAATTATAAAAAAAACCACTAAACCTGCACATGTCAAATATTGCTTAAATATCGATTTTAAATAAGTAAAGTACCGTTATACGTATCTTCTGGCAAAAACCTAGTACGCCATCTGAGAGGATATATCTACCTTAACTCAAATATGAAATTTCTCTAAATCGATTAAATCGACTTTTTACAACATTTTTTTTACAAAACTCCGATTTCGCCTCGAATTGTGGACCTATTGATCCCAGATATGAAGTTTGAAGAAAATCCAGCTGATCACTAATCCATAGTTTCACAGGATCATTGTTTAGGATCATTGTCATGCATGCACGTTCACTTTAATGGCAAATTTTCATCAGCAAAAGGTTCCATATTGTTTTCCAATATAGACTTATATTGGTGCTGTCCATCTTTGCTTCAATTCTGACAATTAGACCTATACCATGCCATGAAAACGCAGCGCAAACCATTATGCATCCACCACCATGTTTCACTGTTTTAACAGTATAGCGCGGGTTAAGCTTCTGCTTTGGGGACTCCAAAAATATTGCTTCCCATTAGAATCAAATTGGTTAAATTTCGACATTTTTCCAGAATGACAAAATATTGTTTTCATAGGTTTTAGCAAACTGACATTTTAGCCTGACTGCGATATTATTTTGTTGGCACCAATGGCTTATGCTGACCTATGCACCCCATCAAATTGCTTTCGTTTAGTCTTCCACGAACAGTTCTACTGCTAATGGCTATTCCATGGGTTAGATTTACCTCATTTTGAATTTCCAAATGGATTTCTCTGCGCACAGTTGTCTTCCTTGGAAGTGGTATCCTCTTAATTGCTTCGGTAGTATCGTGCTTTTCAAAGTACTTAATTGCAATTAGTATGACGTTGGGCGTCAAGAAAATTATTCTTGAACGCCCAACGTCATTTGTGATGTCCGTTATAGTTTTCCCGTTCTTTCTCATGCTAAAAATTATTTTCCTGAGCTCAGGTGTACACGACGGCTGTCGGCCCCTCTAATAATATCTGTGTATTTCTTTTTAATAGTAAACAATATTTGGAAGAACTTACTTTGTAATTAAATTGATTTTCGATAAATTAGTCAACAAAAAAAATGTATTGTAACAAATACACAATTTGATTTCCACATGAGCTAATTTTGTGGCCACGTTACTTTGACTGATCGAATAATTTGTCTCAATAATAAAATGTAACTGCATGTTTTTAACGGCACTTTTCCAATTACAAAAAACCAACCCATAATCGCACAAACGACGCCTAAGAGGGTGTGGTACAGTAAAGCTCGGATAGGAGCTCCTCTGCTAAATGTCTGTTTCTGTTATTTACACTAAACATGTTGGCCCTATTAATTTTCAGATGAAAAACCTACAATTTTGATCGCTTAATTGTCCCATTTATAAGAACCTTGTAGCGCTGTCGTTAATTAAGAAGACGATAAATATATATAAACAACAAATATATTTAACTTTATTCAAAACTCTCTATTGCTACTGGTAAAGAAGAGACGATATTTCACAATGTGATGAAATTCACCCAAGTCATTTTAAAATGGCGGAATTTTTAATCCCTCGAAGTCATTGCAGCGACATCTCTGCTTGAGATGCTGTATACTACTCGCAATGCTGCCACATTACTCTCTCCTCAGTGACGAAGGCACGAACTGGCAAACGTTACTTGTTTTCTTTTGTTGATGTATGTTTTTAATTCCGATTGAAGGAAAACTTCATCAATCTCCAGATCTGTATCGAAGTGTGCCGGCTTTAGCCTCTCCACGGAAATGTTTTGCGTTCGTCCATCTGTGCGAATTTTGAACAACCTATCGATAATCCACTCGATGACCGGATATGGTCCAGAGTACGGCTGCTCGACTGGTTTCTTGACAGCGTTGCAACGAAGGAAAACGTGTGTAGACTTCTGAAGGTCTGGGAGGACGAAAATTCTCTTCTTGGAGTGGTGTGCTGTTGGTGTTGGTCGGAATTGTCGAATAGTTTCTCGATGTTCCTTGGGTCAACTGGAAGATCTTCATTAATAAAAAAACTCACCAGGAATACGAAAGCTGGCAGCATATAGCATTTCGGTTGCCGATGCTTTAATGTCTTCTTTGTAGGAAGTTCTCAGTCCCAGCAAAACGGTTGGAAGTGCATCAATCCATTTGTTTGGTTGGTGGCACATGAGGGCAGCTTTAAGTTGCCTATGCCAGCGCTCTACGATTCCGTTGGATGCGGGGTGGTACGGTGAGGTTCTTATTCTGTTAGTTCCACACATGTTGGTGAGAGACCTAAACAATGCTGACTCGAATTAAGTCCCTTGGTCAGTAGTGACGATTCTAGGGGAACCAAAGCGTGCGATCCAGTTGGTGTAAAATGGTGATGCTACCGTGTCTGCATACATGTCTTTGAGGGTAATGGCTTCCGGCCACCTGGTGTATCGATCTATCATAGTGAGGTAGTACCTGTATCCTTCGCATATGGGAAGCACTATGATGTCGATATGGACGTGTTGAAATCGTTCATCCGGTACATGTATTTTATTAGACTGAAGACGATTGTGTTGGTGGATCTTTGAGCGTTGACATGGTACGCACATGCGAGATCACTGCAATGCATCTTTCCTAATGCTGTGCCGGATATATTTTTGACGAATCTGCTGACTTGTTGATTGTCCACCAGGATGAGATAACCCATGGACGGAGTCGAAGGCTTTACGGCGTAGAGGTTGTGGTATGTAAGGTCTGATCATGGTCTGATCATATTCGGAATCGGCTTCGGGATCTATATGGTTCAGCATGGTTGCCGTACTGATGCTCGCTTTTCACATCGCGAATGCTTCCTCAGTATCCGATGTCCATGGAATTTGTCGGTTGTAATTTTTTTGTTTTGCAGTTTGATAGCCGAGGTAATACTGATATTGCAGAACCAGAATCGATAAGAAATTTTTGATGAGTGTCTTTGTCGAAAACGTGTAGGCGGTATTCCTGGTTGTTTTGGTCGCTGTTGTTTACCGCCTGAGAGGACAACAGCGATTTCAGTTTAACTTTTTATAGCCACACGGTTTCGTACATTTCCTCGCGTCTTCGCCGAATTTCATGTGGAAAAAGCATGGCTTAGGGTCCGTTGCTGATGTTGACGATTTAGCAGGGGAGCTTGTTCTTGATCTGGACCTGTATTTATTTGACCTATTGTGACCAATCGTCAGCTCCTGAACCAGCTTGGTAAGGTGTGGCAGAGTGGTTTCGATCATGCATAGGCGTCGATGTACGTCGTCCGAGGAGTCTTCTTCCTGTGAAGCCGAGGAACAAACGACTGGGGTGGACGTGTTGTCGATGACCCGGTCTGCGATTTCAGCTAAAGCGTTGAGATTAATCCCAAGATTCGCTGACAAAATTCCTCGAACATGGCTAGGCATGCGATTCATCCAGATGGTTGTAAGCATTTGGTCTGCCACGTTCTCGCCTGCTAGATTACGCATTTCCCTGAGAAGGCTGGTTGGTCGCCTGTCCCCCAGTCGAGACCAGTCATAAGCTTGTTGATTTGTCGCTCTTTCGATTCGGAGAACCTAGCAATTAGTTGGAGTTTGAAAGTGAAATACTTATCTTTTTCTGGTGGTGATTGAACTAGGTCGGAGACTTCGTTGAGAATCTCTGGACCCAGCGTGGCGATAATCAGGTTGAACCTGTTGTTATCTGAGATGATCCTGTGGTTATGGAATTGCGCTTCCACTTGGACAAACCATAGCGCTGGATTGACCTTCCAGAATGGTGGCATTCTGACGTTTTTTAATGCTGCGATCTCCTGTCTGTCGATGTCTCCACATAGCTGAGGTGTAGGAACACTTTGATTAGGTGTGTTTACGGATTCTGGCAATTGTTGGTCAATGGCAGAATCGTCCGTAGGTGTTCCCTCACCTTTTTTTGGTGGCATTTTTCAATACTGAATCTGTTTTTTCTTTTTTTTTTTGTTATTTATAAATCACGTCGGGGTCACCAGTGTAGCGCTGTCGCTAACGTTAATTAAGAAGACGACAAATATATATAAACAACAAATATATTTAATTTTATTCAAAACAAGGAATCTATTGCTACTGGTAAAGAAGAGACAATATTTCACAATGTGATGAAATTCACCCGTCATTTTAAAATGACGGAATTTTCAATCCCTCGAAGTCATTGCAGCGACATCTCTGCTTGAGATGCTGCATACTTCTCGTAATGCTGCCACAACCTCCCACGTTTAACTGCCATCTATCCGCGGTAGTAAAATCAAAAAAATCGCATAATTTATCACGGATAAGAACCTTCGTAAAAATCTATATTTTAAGACACCTTCTAACTTTGGGCACTCAAAATTAAATTAACCTGCAACTGAAACTCAAATATATAATTTGGTTTATTTTTCTTAGTTTTTGTTGTCATATTTCATTAATTTTTAGCAAAAAAGAGAGACAAAACGGTAAGAACGTGCACATCGGTGTCACTACAACAAAAATTATAAATGTTATGGAAGAAAGTTCGAGGGAAAGATGTAAAGGAATTAGCTACTGAATACAAATGTGACGTGTCACAATAAGAAGAATTATCCGGACTGGAAAATGTATTCAGGCGAATTCAAAGGCAATTCCAAATGCGATGTTCGCTCAAAGGGGTGAAGATGTTAGGGTAAGCAAGATGCAAAAATCGCGATTAACTTTACTTTTTCTCTGTAACGCAACTGGAAAATACAAAAGACTCATTGGTAATGGAAAAGCGAAAAATACACGCTGCTTTAAAAAAGTATTACTCAAGCAAATATTCATGGGTGATATCTCAAATATGTAAATCAATTCTGGTTGACTTCAATAAAGAAATGACCAAAAAGAATCGAAAGGTAATCTTGTTTATCGATAATGCTAGTTGCCACACATTTTTTTTTAACTGTGAAGTGTTAGAATTGAGTTTCTCCCACCAAATACCACGAGCTTAATCCAACCCCTTGACCAGGGTATAATACATTGATTTAAGTCTTATTACCACCAAACTATCGTTCGAAAACAGGTACGAAAGTTTTTTTTAAATCACTAGCATTATTAGATGCTATGTATTATATAAAACGATCATGGTGGCTGATCAATGAAGAATCCATTAAAAATTGTTTCGCAAAGGTATGTCAGCTAAGTAATGGTCTAGTTATTTATTACAGTTGATTGTTTTAATGCAGGCCGGATTCAGCTTCGATGATGTTGCGGAAGTGCAAAGGGATAATCCCCATCAAGTAGAAGAACTACCAATAGAAGTCTCATCTTTAAGCGCAAGTGATTTTTAGAATTTTGTGTCATGTGAATGACATGTCACTTGAATGTTATGGTATCCCTACAGATGATGTGATTATATCAGATGTTCTTAATCCTTGTTAAGAAGAAAATTCGGATATAGAGTTTAATGCAGAGTACAATTAAGTTTCAGATTAAAAGATGCAATATATGGTGGATACCATTAAGCAGTTCTGAAAAATCAAAAAAATGCTGATCTGCATCTTATTGAGAATATAGAAGAACTGATATATAAAATATCACAGATGAATTTGTTACAAAGAAAGATAACTGATTATCTTCCGTAAATACGAAAAATTACTTATCATTTACGTATTTATTATTTTGAAGTTTGGTTCTTGTATTCAAGTTTTATGTTTTGTTGCAAATAGAATTCTTAATTTATTTCTTAACAACACATTCGTAAAGGGTAGGTATATATGTACTATAAAAGGCCTAATTTAATATTTTTCAGATATCTACCTCCCAGGGGCACTTAAACGATTCCTGCCTGACACTGCCACGGATGAGAAACTTAAATTTAAGCAAATTTTACGAAGGCACTTATCCGAGTTTTAAGGAAAAAACATAATCATCAATCACGAACACTCAAAATCTTATCATCCAACACATAATAAGCTCAGCGTCGATTCGTTAAATGTTCGTTCACTTTTGCAAACATGGTCGAACATAAGAGAGAGCAGTCTTAGTCGCTCATTGTATATGTAAATCTGACAGTTGTCATGTTTGTTATGAACATTTTCAAAAAAAAAAAAAAGATGTCGGACTACGAATTTGTGCACATACTCGTATTAATAGAAAGTGTTCGCAAAAATAGGTGCCTTTTTGATAAAAGAGATGCCTTTTATTTTATTAAAATAAAAAAGGAAAGGGCGGCATAGGATATTTCAAAAGAAACGGGCAAATAATTTATAGATTGATTTGACAGGTATGCAAGCAAAAGTATTATGGTTATCGGTTGGTATTCACAGAATATAGAGAAGCATTTCGTTCAGTTAAGGCATTAGCTTATGTTTCGCAATGCTGATTATGGTTGAGCCTTTACTGTATAACACAAACCATTCTCATTGCCGTAACGATATGAGCGACCGAAATCGTAGCACATAATCGCAATTTTGCATTTCGCATATTTATTTAGGTAACAAAAATCGTCACACATTGTCCTCGCTATTTTTTACTGCGGCTTTCCTTAACACTGCTATGGTGTTTTGGGGCTCATATCTCAATAAAATATGCACAATGTTCATATATGTACATATTACCAAATGCACACTTTCTTAGGTGACCAGTTGTCCGTTCACGTATGAGTAGATTCGACTTCTGATAGAGGATTCTCAATGAGTAGCTGAGTAAAGTATAAATTCCGAGCTAGTTAGAGCTGATGGTTTCCGCAATGACGGTTTACCTATTTCTGAACAGAGACAACGTAACGCTTTTTAATGTCAAAAGCACTATGTAAATGTAACTGATTGCTTCTATCAATTTGCTTGTTTAATTTTAGGTAACTACACCCTGAAATCTTCAGTCAATATTTACAATTGTAAAACGACAATCAATTACATTGTGGCAAGTAGAAAGTGCTGCAATTCTTTCTTCCCCGTTCGAATAAGAGAACATGCAAAGTTAACATTAGTTGTTTAACTCAACAAGTGACAAAGAAACGTTGTGCCAATAAGAAAAATGAACAATTACCCACATTCAGTTGGGGAGGAGAATTTGAAAAGAAACCATGACACAATAAACTTACATGCTTCTAGGGGTTTCCAACTTTCAGACAAAACAAGTACGCTAAAGAAAGAAGTATACTATACCATTCCTCCAACTAGGAACTTATTTGGGAAAAAAACACTTCATGAGACCGAAAAATGAATGCAATTTTATTTCACTTTCCACACAAGTTTCTAACTCTGATAAAAACTAAATTTATTTTCGTTAGGTCTATTATTCTTGGCAAGTGTTATCGTTTTATCCTACGACTACCTTGTAATTTTGATAAAATTATAAAATTTCGTGACTGAATTTCGCATTCATGTGATGAATTGTTCAGGATATACTCAAACATAAAAGGGAGTAAGAAAACAAAGCCGACCAAATGGATTATTTATGGATCGGAAAGTTGTGCATGCACGTACAACTTGTGTGATTTGGTGCACATGGCAATAATAGTTTCCCATTTGGAATGCATCTCACGATTCTCGTTGGCATATGACAGTTCACATTTTGAATTGTTAGTTTAAGAAGGAGACTACATAGTTATGAAAGAAAAATAGAAAAAAAGTAAAAGAAAATTTAGTTTTGAGTCCATGTGCTTCAGTGTTATTCAATAAGTTTGCACTCTTTAAATACGAGTACGTGCAAAGTAAAAACTTATAGAAAATGTTGCAAGAAATAAGAAAGATCGTATAACTTTTGTTTCCAGATCAGATTAGAAATAGATGCTGTGACAGCTATATTTTCTAACTCTTCAATGACAGAGGGAAATTTGACAAGAATGAGCTTAATCTCGCAAATGGATGATCTTTCAACTATTATTATTATGAAATTATGACCGTTATATTCGGAGAACTATTGCACGTTTTTGCCAAAGCATTTTTTTTTTACCTTTATATAAGGTATGTATTGATTTCTTGAAAATTTTGAATCAGCCTAGGTATTACTATAATAGAGAGTCTCAAAAAAGTGAGTCTCTTAATTCTGTCGTATGTATGACCGACTGCAGTCTAAACGGCTGAACGGATTTTCTGCAAATTTCAAAGCTGGGGTCTGTGGAGTCACAATTCGAGACGAAATCGATATTTGTGTTCCAACTGACTTATACCGGCAACCGAGCTGGTGACGGCTTCTTTTTATCTAAAATGTGGCTATTTACACAATTTTCCTTTTCAATGAAATTTCACATGCATATAAATACATAAACGAGGAAAGATTTTTTTATTGCGTCTTTTGCTGGTACTTGCCCCAACTTCAATATAACGGTTTTCTTGAAAGTGGCACCAGCATTGTGTTTGGTTTATTGTAAAAACCCTGGAAGTAGTTTTATACTTTAGGAGCTAGAATGTAGTGACAGATGGACGCTTTAACGAGAGCAATAAGGTTCCGTGATCTATTCACTCTCTCACTTACCTCAGTGACCTCCCTTAAGTAACTCGTAATCCGATTCATTGCATTGTGGAAGACAGCACTCTTGACTTCACCAATTCTCTAATGACACCACATTAAGGTCCCAAAATCGTTTAGTCTCAGCGGCAGGGGATATCTACCAAACTCAACTCTGACATTGATGCAATCATCAATTGTGTTGTGAAAAACCGAATTGTGCCCAACGTGTCAAAAACCCAATGTTGTCCCTTGTCTATGAAGTAGGATACTAATGTACTCACACTCTGTATGTACACATCCGACCAAAATTAATTTAGTATCCCCCCAGCATCTTTTCATTACACTTTCGATTATCCCTTGCACATTTGCAATAATAGCCGAACATTAAACCACCAACCAAGACAGTATAGCATATTCATCAAATGTTGGGTGGGTGTGACATCTACCTACAGTTATTCTCGGTAAGGTCTCCCTAGGTACCATTGAACTATTTTCTATCTCAGCATCTCCTTTTCTTTCTACAACTCCAAAGCACCTCAAGTTGCACATTGTCGCTTGACGCTTCTGATGGCCGTGAGGATGATGGTGACGACTACAATCATGATGATGATGATGATGTCAAGTGGTGACAGCTAGAAAAAGAGTGGAGTGCATTTTCGCAATAATCGTGAGGTTCAGTCTTGTTCTTGACCCATTTCCATCGTGTACGTGTCAAGTTGGAAAATTCACATAAAATACGTTTTCTAAAGAAACGCCGGCCTAGGAGATATTGTTAAGTTGTTTTCTCTCTTTTTGCTTTCTTATTCGTTGAGCCCAGAGGAAACACTTTGAATAAAAACAAAAAGATGGATGAAAACGAGACACAAGGATTACAAACAATAATACTTGTTTCTCGCTACGATTCAAATACGTCTGCAGTATTTTTACTCCGTTATTATTTATTGTAGTATATCTTTTGTACATTTATACATACAGTTTAATGGAAACTTTTTAATTGTTGCATGAAAAAATAAATAAATTGAAAGAAAACATCATAAAAGGTTGTCGCTAGAGTTACAGAGAACTGACTTGGTATGCGTTGCTATTTTATTTCATCCTTTTTTTTATTACTGCCTGGTGAATCCTTTTTTCTTTTCATTTAGAACGGAAGCCAAATGGCTGCCGCCAGATAAGGCAAAGTAAATCTGACAGCAGCTGTTGGCGTAATATTTAAATCAATTTCCTATGGCGATGTTGGACAGTGAGGTACGGTCTACTATCTCTGAGTTTGTATATCCACTATCCAAATACCTTTTGACGTTTCTGTTATGATATATCTGTCATTTTTGTAGGAATGATGATTGTTAAAAGAAAAAGAAAACATGATTCCATTTCCTTTTGTTATTAAAAGGGGATGAAATAAATTGAGTTGTTATCGACCCTCATCATTCAAGTTCCGATTCAATGGTATGACTTGACGTTGTAATGTGTGTATGTAATGTTATATGTAACAGATAAAGGGTATAGCTTGTAAACTGATACCAGCAGTTATTAATTAATAAATTGTTTGTAAAATAAATGCAACCTCTATTAGGATTGAAAATGTGGTAGGATATTGTTTCTGTTTGAATTATCTGATTTTCGATTGACAGATTTACTTTCGGACGAAAGATGTTTTTTTGACAGATTGATTGGTAGAGATGATTGGTTCACCCAGATCGACAAAACAATCAGACCGATTTATGATGAAATAACACTGATATGTGGGTTGGTTGTGACAAAACAATTAAGATAATTTTTATTATCTACCCTAGTTGTAATAGACTCAAATAAGAGCTTTCGTGGGTATTACATATATTTCTTTTTACTATACCTGATCGGAATGATATCTTGACCAACTAATCTCATTTTTTTGCCGATATATATATTTTTTTCCCCTGATTATTGGTCCACCACGTACTATTTTTGTTCAAAACCTCTAAGTCAAACGGTTTAAAAGTTACAAGATCGTGACAGACACTCGATCAGACGGACAGACTGACAGATGCCGTGTTGAATCTATTAGTGTTCCGTTTATACCATTCTGGTACGGAACACAAACTATTTCAAACATTTTTGACTAAATTTTTGCCCGAATTCAAGAAAACTTTTATCAACATACTACATGGCAAATGTTGACTGAATTTATGGAAATGTTTGCCAATATACGAGTACCTGTACAATGACTGGTACTTTTTTCGATTTCACCCAAGGATTTATACAAAAATGTTCGGTACACTATTTTCCCAAGAATCATTTTTTTATTAATTTTTATAGGCAATTTTTCTCAATTTTACCAAACGATAAAAGAATGTTGCTAGAGAAATGAACAGCGAAGAATTTTCAACAAAAATTGTGTACACATTTTCTCTATGGATAACATTTTTACCGAATAAGGAACATTTTTGTCAACTTAGGCATACTTCTGCTAATTTTGCCAATCTATGTTGAGTATCTGATGGATTCGTATAGAAAACCATACATTATTTCAATGTTAAATAATAATTTTTCAAAATCACTTAACATATTAATCTTATGATAATTGCACACTTCTTGTGTGATAGTACAAACACCAAACCACTTTCTACGCTACTGCCCTTTCATTCGTGTGTCGCACATTACAAATGGCTGGGACCCTATGGGATATTTGCATCGAATATAACATACATATATATATTTGTATGATATTGCCCTCCATTTTCCAACCAAATCTAGGTCGCCAATAACTAATACAAAGGACATAGATGCTTTTTTCGCCTATTTGTACTATGTGCAAACCTATGGAATAAAAGCTATCGACTTATTCGATAGTATTGAAATATTCACTCATTCTATAGTTATTGAAATTGATTTACGACTGGGTCGCACGTGCTTGCACCTTAAAGTTAAGAGAAAAAAACTTCGTATACCAAGTCCTTGAATATGTGAAATACTGCGTAGATTTCAAATATCAACAGAATAGTTTGAGCCATACCCCAGTAATAACCGATTATCAAAAATTCGCAAAAAATTGCAAAATTTTCCTAAAAATATTTTCGAGAAAATTTATTTTTTTTTCAATATCGGCCATTAGTATAGTACCGTTAATTTTGGTGTTCGAATAAAAATTCCGATTTTGCCCCAAATTTGTGTAATTCGTCTGCTTGGCGGACGTGTAGACACTTTGTATTTGTATTGCAAACTATGTGTAACCACCCACTGTGCAAACCATAAGATTTCCTTTGCTTTCTTCAGTTATTATCTTTTATTCATATAATATCTATTTTTATTCGCACACTTATCGATTTGAAAAATTGATTGTTGTATCTCTCTTACCACCACTTACACCGTCTTTCATAGTGCTAATCACTGAATGATAATTATGAGTTTTTTCTAGATCAAGGAAATTAATTACTCAATTAAAATCTTCATTTATAAGAACCCTGAGATACCAGTTTTTACTAAACGGCAAGTGATGTTTTGTTTTCTGCAAACCTTCGCTAATAAATTTTTTAAAAAAACATAAAGCATCAAAATCGGTTAACTGTTCGTTCATACGAGTATATCCCCAAAAACACCGAAATAGCCCACTTAAATTTATATCATTAGAGGAACTAACTCACTCAATTTCAGTAAAGATTTTTTAAACACATTATAAAACCCTCGCAGATATACAAATATCCATTAATTTAATTAAAAAATCCTCTCTGCCTTTTGGGGCAAAGAAATGTTATTAAAAAAGGGATAAATCCCTGAAAGCATATCCAAAATATAACAATTATTCTGTCTATATACATTAGAAAGACAAAAAAAACAAATGAAATTATCTAAACCCCCCGATTTTTGTTACGAAAAACAAAACTACTTTGTTTCTATTTACCAAAAGTCTTGACTGAGGGAAATTGTAAAACATCAAATGTTTTTTTTTTTTTTTGTTCCTCTTTTATCGAATGCAATTTTCTACTTTATCCCATAAAGGACTTTGCAAGTACACCTAATCGGATTATTGGATAGCGTGCGCTGCAACAACGATTTTTTCTTGTTTGCTTTTTAGAAATTAGATTTTATCGATAGACTTAACTGCCAGTTGCTAATTCATTTCTAATATTCCCATTTTAGATAGTTTAATCGATAAAGTATGTACTCGTATACAGTTTGAAAATCGGTAATTATAATTAATTTAATAAACTGAATATACGAGTATTTCTTCTTGTTTTCAATTAGAAGAAATTTTAAGTGACTAAGGCTGTGGAGTACATACTCGTCATTTCGAATTATGGTGCATCTGCTCATAAATGCATTAATTTCGAAAATACACTGGAAATTAAAAACTGTCACGATGATTGATGATACTTGATAATTTGTTTGTAGCAAGCAACTACAGAAAATAAATTAAATGTACTGCTGTAGAGGAAATGCTTATTTGCAATTGTTGAAATTTAATTGGGAAAAAATAATTCGAATAAGTTGCAATGATTGAAAAATGTTATTCATTTAAAATTTAAATCGAATTAATCGTCTGTGGAATAAATTGGGTAGCAAATATGATAGATACATTGAAAATGTTCTCAAGGTCAACGAAACAATATTCACCAGCAGTTCAGTTATTAATTAAAAGTTGAAAACATGATTGAAATTTTCAAATATGTTTGAAATCTGCGACAAGTGGAGGTATACTCGTAATATATAATACTTTGAACTGGAATTTAGTGAATATTCTGTCAAACATTCGCTAGTAATCTAGTAAGGACAATATTATATAATTTCACATTTTCAATAAAATGACCAAAAAATATTTAAAATTTCTTTCTTGAGCTCACCTAATTCCTCCAAAGACCATACTATGCGTCTGCTTTTTTGACAGTAATATCTTCAAGCTTCATTCTGAGCTACGACAATGCATTTCTAATAAAAGACTGTCGGATACTTTCGGAAAAAGGCAATGTGCTCTAACTTTTTGGAAAACGATCTCGTTCTTAAAAACTGCTTAATGGTCTACATAAGTAGGGGAAGTAACATAAGCATATCCCTTCTGCGGTGGCTGTGTAATTATTTTATAGTAACTAGACATTTCTTAGGCAGTAGAGGTAAAGGGTTTTTCAATAGGGAAATAACAATTTTGTATTTTAATACAAACGCACACTTAAACATATTTTATGATCTGTCAATGTCAAAACGTCAGTCAAGGTTTACGTTTTTATCATGGTGAAGTTCACGAACGAGCAACGTTTGGAAATTATTAAAAATAACTACCAACATTCTGAGTCGGTGGTCGCAATTTCAAATAATTGATTTATTGAAGGGAAAGTTAGGTAATCGTGTAATCTCGAGAAATGGCCCTGTCGAATAGCCAGCTCGCTCATGCGATTTAACGCCGATGGATTTCTTTTATAGGGCTACTTTAAGTCGTTGGTTTATGCCAACAAGCCAGGAACAATATCGAACGCGAAATTGCCAACGTTCCGGCCGATATGTGTGGAAGAGTGGTGGAAAATTGACTCCAAAGAATCGATCGCTGCAAACGTGCTCGCGGTAGTCATATGAACGAGATCGAATTCCACACTTAAATTTAACATGTGTACTACACCTGGAATAGATTCCAGCCCGATATTTCAATTATTCTGTGTTTTATTTAAATACAAAATTGTTATGTCCTTATTGCAAAAGTCACTGCAGGCCAAAAGTTTGAGTCCCACCTAGACAACTGACTTCATTCATGCATTCAAATTGAATTTTATGAATTACATTGGGTTTTTTTACCTAAATGTTATACCTGTACAATACACAACACATTCAGATAATAAAAGTCGGATTTTACACTCACGTTTTTGAACAGTGGGCGTTTTGTTTACAAATACGGGAAAACCCGCTTTTGTGGTTTATTGAGAAGTGTTTAGGTTTTTCATAATTATTCAATTTTATGACTTTTGGTTACTGATTCAGCACTTGTTTATGACGCCTTACATCAAAAGGGTTCACAAATCCTAAAATTTGTCGACATGGATTGCAAGGGTTTTACATTAAAGCTACAGTCTTGAGTAAACATCTCGTTAAAAACAAGAAAAGTCGTGGAAACCACAATCGAGAAACGATCTGCAATCATCAAACTTCTTAAAGAAGGTAAATCGCAGTGGGATGTTGCTCCGCAATTGAAGGTATCTAAGTCCTACGTTCAACGTACCATTGAACGACACCCTAAAACCGGAAGTCCTGAGGATAAACCACGGTCAGGACGGCCCAGAGATACAACTAAACACGAGGATCGGTAAACGAAGTAGACGAATAACAGCACCCGAAATACGCACTGAAATAAATGAAACACGGAATAAACCGCTGTCGTTGACAACGGTCAAGCGAAAATTAAGACATGCTGGACTACTTGGGCGAGTTGCTGTTCGAAAAGCTCTCCTGCGATCAAAAAACAAGCAGAAAATATTAGAATGGAAAAAAATTTCAGCACAGTTTTATGGAGCGATGAATCCAAGTTTGAGGTATTAGGCACAAAACTGAGTTTTTGTTCGACGAGCGCTGAACAAAAGATGCACCACACTATATGGTTCCTATCGTCAAGCATGGAGACGGTTCTGTTATGGTCTGGGAATGTTCCTCTTCAAGTGTAGTGCGAGATCTGGTTCGAGCGATTGGAAAAATGAATAAGGAGTCACCTCTGGACTAAGATTAATTGGCGAAGGGTTCGTATTTCAACAGGACAACGACCCTAAACACACATCAAGACTTTGTCAACTGCCTGTCAACTGCCAGAGGGAAGATGAAGAAATCTTACAAATCATTATATGGCTGCCGCAATCGCCAGATTTAAACCCTATAAAGCTGTTGTGGGAAGAACTGGATAGAAGGGTCCGGGATCAATGCACATCATCAGAATCTGCATTGTGGAGTATACTATTAGATTGTTGGAGCAATATACTACACGAAACAATTCAAAAACCGATAGCTACAATGCCAACAATTGTAAAAAAAGCAACAAAATGTCTTGGGCTCACACCCCACATAGAGGGGGCAATCAAGAATTGTTTTTATGAGCTCCTCGATGTTTATACAGGAAATTCGGAAGGGATTCTTTGGCAAACATAGGTATTCACCATCCTTAGAAACTCAGAGTGATCGACTTTGCTGCGGTGCGATGCATGTTAGTGTATTGCACAAGGTTCTCACATACCAATATACATAATGCAGCGTGGTGGTCATATGATCAACAAACAAATTGATCATTTTGTAATCGACGAAAGATGATCTCACAGAAAAACAAAACGAGCTTACTGCTTACAGCTTCGATTTTATACCAGTAAAAGTTTTGTGCAATGTGACTTACTATTTTTTAACAATCAGTGAAACTATTTATTGAAACTATAGGAAAAACAAAGCGATCTTACTACTTACAACTTCCATTTTCTAGTTTCCTTCCAAGCAGAGATATATGAAATTGATCTCTGCTTAAAAATCGCCAAGTACGATTTTTTGTACATTGGTCGTAAGTCCTATTGAGTAGCTCATAGAAGTAATATTTGGTAATTTCGCCCTTATCCTCTGAGGCAAGCACATATTAGGCAAATTTTGCTTTAATGCGGATTGTCATCAGACGTTCGCTCACATGCCTGAAGCTCTCGACTTTTTGCTTAAGTCTTCCCAATCCTCATAGTTATCTCAATCGTCACCTCAATATTGATTGAAACTTATGCATCTAAAAAAACAAAGTCTTACACATCTGTGTTTCTGGATATCAAGGTGTCAAAAGCAACGAAGTTACCGATAGACTTGTCAGGCGAGGTTCTGTAACCTTACCACTAGCATTTTAAAGCTATATCTCAACACCTGAAAATTTCAAAGAGGGTTCAACTCAACCACGTCAAGCTGATAGTTATTAATTTCTCAGACTAAAAAAGGAGCCAATAATTCTTCTTCTTCTTTTCCTTACGGCGAGGTTATGATCTGGAGTAGATGGATTACAACCCTCCCACTTTACTGCATCCCTACTGGTCCGCCAGTGGATCTTGCTATGATCTCAGTGACCACTGCTTATTCAACTAAATATTTGGCATAAAAAACCCAGTCTAGGGCCTGCTGCCTAGCTTATTGCAGCTGTTCGTGCTGTGCGACACGCGAATGGAAGATAATATATTACAGTTTCATACCACTTCCGAAAGGCTTAATTGAGAAGCTTCATATGACAATTTTACTCTCAGATGTTGGTTTAGCTGTTAGGTGTCTGGGACTTGAATCTTGAACTTCGACAAAATCATTTCAGCAGTACTAGGCTGAGAAGGCTGGTCTACATACCTCAGTTTGAAACTAGGCTAGAGTACTTAATTCTATTAGTAGTGTTCAGTTTGTGTATGTTGTGGCTTTGATTTCTTATAAAACATGAGATGTTTTTTTTTTTACGAATTTCTAAAGTTTATTAAGTATCAATTCTGTTCCTCCTTCTATTTTATTGTTAAACAAATTATGTGTTCGTTTAAGAAATCTAAATCCGCGCTACTCCTTATCAAACAAGTTAAATATCTGTACCGACTGGATTACATTAAAAACCCCATAAGCGAGTTTTCCCAAAGTCCACCTTTCACTACTGCTACCTTCTTTCAGGTACTATGCGAAAACAATTAAATTGTTTTTCTTTTACTACCATAATTTGAATAATTTTGTTGCCAAAAGAAGATTCCCCCAATTACATCATGTATATTTATGGCACCTCTAATAGCCCTACTCAAAAACCTTTCAACTCTACCACTTTTCACCTTAAACAACCTTGTAAAAACCATTGTTAAACACTCTACTCTTAATACTCTTAATCGACATGCGAATCTTTACAAAAAAGGAGAAGAATAAAAAGAAAGTATGACAAACAAAAGAAAATTCTTTTACTGCACCCAGTAGGTACAATGTTCGCAACCTTAATGTACGTCAACATCACGTTCTTTTTATTTATTCGGACAGGACTTTTCAACAGAAATTCCTATTATCTCTCTTCTACATACACACTTCAACGTTTTTTGCAAAAATGTAAATAAAACATTTGCTCAGCTATTCACTCACTGTTCTCTCCACTTGTACCTACTCCTACTCTACATGGACAAACTCTTGAGGTGGTAATCGTAATCTTCTTCACCTTTGTGTGTCACGTGACAAAATAAAAGATAAATAATTCCATGTGTTGGGGGTATAAGAGAAAATGGAAATGTCATAACACGCGCAACGGTGAAGAATTTTACAATTTGGTATTTAACTTTATAAAAATTGTATGGTTGTCATTGTATAGCTTTGACAGGCTCTTTATTGTGTCTCGGGAAAAAATTTACCAGTAATCAGGACCAAATGAATCTCAATATATTTGCTGTTTTCTTACCGCTTGACGATATATCCTTTTCATGTCATTTATTTGTGTGACACTCTTCAAATGAGTGTTGTTCCGTTTGCTATGCGATATGGTAAGATTGATGGTCTAAAGTAACAGTACCAGGAAAATCCTGCCGTCAAATGAAGCGTGTTCACATTCGGATACACACACACAAAACAAAAATAGAATTTAGGTGACATAAAATATGTATGTGCATTAACATAACGTAACTTCCGTTCCATGTCAATGGTTCACGCAGAAGGTTTAGGGTGGTCGACTCTTATAAAAGCTATTCGTACCTTTGTCGTTGGGATCAAATTCCGCCTCCAGTTCCTCTTTGGTCGGGTCGACATTTTCCGCCGCCGCTGCGGCTGCTGCTATTGCTGCTCCTGCCTTCGACTTGCCATCCGTTGCGGCTGGTAGATTCTTATTGGTGGAGGCGGCAGCTGCTGATGTGTCGTCGGATTTCTTCATGGTTGCTCGTACCTTGTGACCTCGGAATGCGGCTTGGATTTTCGTTGCGGCCTTAGCTAAAATAAATAAGCAAAAATATATATGTTGGTATAATTTATGGTTAGATAACGGTTAAAAAATAAAGGAGTGGGAGAGGTCAGCGGTGTAATAGATATACACACACATACAACAGTGTAAGAACAAAAATACTTTTTCGTTCCTTTTTGAAGCTAATGATGTGGTTTGCAAACTATCGATCTGCGAACGGCAAGACTGACCCCATTAACTTGTTTGGTGGTTGGGGAGAAGAAGGAATGGAATATCCTACGTAAAGAGGATCTACTGAAGTGAAGTAGTTCATTATTATTATTATTATTTTTTTTTTTTTAAGTTTATAGGTTTTTCCCCATTCGATGCGTTAGGTATATCATTTAAACTGAATGCCAATGGTATTCTTTTTTTCTGAATGGTAGATGTTTTGGAAATGTCATGAATAAGTTGAGTTTAATCTTAAATTTTAATCAGAAGCACTTTGGTTTTGTGGTTGAAGGTCCTCCTGATGGGACTGGTGAATATGCGAAGAAGATTGTGTAGGTGAAGATAAAATGTTAATTTGTACTTTACTGAAACAGCATTTTCTCCCTCAATAGAATAGCTTTGGGTGCCTTTGGGTATACTTGTGTAAATATATTTTTCGGTTTAAAAATAGGACAAACTAAGGCGTGCGTGGTGATGATGATTTTTAAAAGCTATTTAACGTTAATTTTTATTTGAATTCAATTTACATATTTTTCAATATAATGTTAGAGATTTTTGTTGGCTGATAACTAATAAGGTAATTTAGTGATTTATATACTCATACAACGATTTCCAAATTATCACGGCTAGCACTCTATAAAATTAAGTGTAAGTGTAGGTATCGTGACCATTTTACGTGTTAGTTGACCTGCAATTAATTTGTTTTTTGCTTCTTTATGTATTTGTATGCTTAATTCCTAAGTAGGTCATTCACTTTCCACCTTGAGGTAAGTGTTTAACCTATTTTCGCTTCGCAATAATGTGGGCTTAATTTCTGAAGAAAATTACGTAAATTTCGTAGGTGGAGATCACATTTACACGACAACCCTAAATCCTGTAGTAAACGTGTTTACTAAAACGAGGTCTAAATTTTAACAAGCAAATTCAAAGTTATAGTTTCGCTTAAGTGATGCCAGACAAAGCGGATGGTACATACTTGTCGTATTTCGTTGAAAAATTGTGTCCCAATTTCACGAAAAAACGATATCGAAAGTTACATAAACTTTATACCCATTTAATTGTTGTTCTACTGAACTGAGCATAATTGCTTACTCAAGTAACATTTTTAAATGTCAAGAAACGAAGAATTGTGCGAAGAGGAGAGACATATTCAACCGATAACGACGAAAGAAATTGCCAAAGAAATACAAGAAGGCACCAATACTAAGAAAGCCCCAGGATTTGACTTGATATCAGGGGAAATCCTAAAGCAACTCCCAAAAAAAGGCTTAAAAAAAACAAGCACAGATTATAAATGCTGCATTCAGGATAAGGTATCTACCTAGCATGTGGAAAGTTCCGGAGGTAATTATGATACCAAAACCAGGGAAACCACCTAGTGATTCCACTACCGCCCCATATCGATTCTGCCCATGTTGTCCAAACTATTTGAAAAGATGTTGATTAAACGTCTGCATAAAATAATTGAAGAAAAATCGCTAATCCCAATCAATTTGGTTTTAGAAATAAGCACTTCACGATTGATCAGGTGCATAGATTAACTGATAAAATCGAAAAAGCATTTGAAGAAAAAAAGATATGTTCTACTAAATTTCTTGACATAGCTCAAGCTTTCGATAAAGTATGGCACAAAGGACTGATACATAAATTGCAAAAGCATCTACCAAAGGAATACTCGGAAATCCTAGAGTCTTATGTATTACAACGATTTTTTGAATCAAACAAGGAGTTGACTACTCTACATTGAGAAAAATAGAAGCTGGTGTACCACAAGGCAGGGTGTTAGTCCCTGTATTATATCGCACGTGTTCTAAAAATTAGTATAAGAGTATTCATATCCCCTTTAACACGTGCAAATTATAAAAAAAAAAAATTTATTATTTACCAGTGACTTGGTATTTAGTGATGAAACAACTCTGGCGACATTTGCAGATGATACTGCTATCCTTGCTGTGGGAGAACCATTCACCTACAGAAGGCAGTGAATAATATATCAAAATGGACCAAAAAATGGCAGATTAAATTAAATGACCTAAAACTGCACTGGAAAGAGCATGTAAAGAAAAAAAGAAGAATTGAACATGCGCTACGGTAAAATGTATTGTCTTATAGGGAAATTCTCTTATTTGTCCAATTACAATAAACTACTGCTTTATAAGCAAATTCTAAAACCAGTATGGACCTACGGGCTCCAGCTACGGGCATGCACATGCAAAACCAATTTACAGAAAATACAAACATTTCAAAATAAAGTACTACGGAATATAGTAAATGCACCATGGTACATAAGAAACTGTATGCCTATACAGTGATTCTAGAATCATATCTCGGGAATAGACTCTTCCGTGTTAGACATGGAAATGAATACTCGGAAATGAATACCGCAAGGAAGCGTTCTTGGGCCACTTCTCTATCTGTTATATAGTCGAGATATACCGAAAGAAGATGGTACTATCCTGGCTACGGTTGCCGATGACACCGCTATCCTAGCCGTAGGTAAAACAATCGAAGAAACGACTGCAAAACTGCAAAACGCACTGAATAAAGTAAATGCATGGACGAGGGACTGGCGGATCGCCCTCAACGAATCTAAATCTGTTCACGTGAATTTCACTTATAAGAAAACTAATGTCTTGCCAATTTTCCTAAACTTGGCCCGAATACCTTTTGCAAACGAGGCCAAATACCTTGGAATGACACTCGACGCAAAACTGAAATGGAATTCACACGTGAAAATGAAACGTAAAGAACTCGAAATCAAATATAGAGAAATGAAACTGGTTGCTCGGAAAACACTCCCAGCTCAGTATTGAGAACAAACTGCTTTTATACAAGCAAGTGCTAAAGCCGGTGTGGACTTATGGTATACAACTTTGGGGCTGTACCAAGAAAACAAACGCCAATATTTTACAAACTTTTCAAAATAAAGTGCTAAGAGAAATTGTCCATACACCGTGGTATACTAGAAACGATGATATCCACAGCGATATCGGAATTTCGACAATCGAAGCTGAAATTAGAAACTTCGCGAGAAAGCATAGAAACCGACTAATCGGCCATGTCAACAATACAATTCTACAAATTCTGAATGAAATCAATTTCTTGCGCCGACTACAAAGGACGAAACCTTTCGACTTGGCGAGATAGGAATCAACCGCGCCTAGATTGCGAAACATGCAGGAGCTTTCAGTGGAAAGTAACCTGCCAAACGAGTTTTTTCATGATAGAAAAATTGCTTGATAAGGTCCTTCTTAGTTGCAATATATAACAAATTAAATCGCAGGGTGGTGTTTTTTTAGTCAGTAAGAATCTGACACTACTATGAGCACGCGCTTGCTATCCTCATAGTGTCTATGGAAGATTTTTCACCAACCCTCGGGGAAAAAAAAAAATAAATAAAAAAATGCGCACGTAGACCGCATTCCTACGTTCTTCGACAGTAATGTCGGATACTTCGTTATGGTTAGGAGCGGCTCTTGGAAAGTATACCCGGGAAAACTGTTCGTTCAGAAGTCCTACATATCTTCTGCTCTGCACTCCTCATCGATGATGGTAAAGAGGTAATTTGTCATGCTCGTAATGAAAACTTCGCCTTTTCCTTTACCCAGCTTGTACCAATTGATTTTCTCAGACACCTTTGTTTGCTTATTTGTTTTCTTTCCCGTCTCCATAAAAATTTCTGCCAGGAGGAGACGGTGTTGTTGGGCGATCGCCTCTCCTAGGATCATTTTGCAATCATGAAACTGGCTACCAAATGGTATTCAATCTGGGTTTCATTTCCGCCACTGCTGTAAGTGACCAGGTGCCGGCTTTGTTTGACGAACATGGTATTTAGCACGATGCTTAGTTTGTCTTCACCTGGAGAATTCTTGGTGCTGCACCCCAGTCCTCCATGGTAGTCGTCATAGTCTTCAAGCTCTTCCTTTGGGATATTTTTCATGAGATTGTGAAAATCCAGCCAGAATGCATCTTTTCTCTCTGTTCGCATCCGACTTGGGTTTTAAGCCTTTAGTTTTCTGTATTTAGCGTTCAGTACCAGAACGGTATAAAACGGAATACTAATGGATTCAACATGATGTCTGGCTTTCTGTCTATCTGTATGTCTGTCTGTCTATTTCAATGTTTGTCCGCCAGTATATTACACGCTTATCGTGTTATGAACAAAAGAGTTATACTGAAGTGAAAAATTCGATGGATATTCACTTCATCTTCGAAATGATCTGTGTTATTACTAACCTTTCATTTTTTTCATTCTAACCCCAAAATTAAAGGTACTTTACTAATGACATATCAAAAAAAAAAAATTGGTTTGCTCGAAAACGACTAACAATTTTGTTCAAATTTGAGTTATGGTGGATCTATATGATAGTATGCTATCAGATGGCGTGTCAGGTTTTTAAAGGTACTTTGCTTATTAAACGGTTTCTGGGAATTCGCTCGATTTTGTTCGAACTCAATATTCGGACCATACTTGACATATACAAAATTATGGCACACCAAGTTGTGGAAAATATAATATGTATTTATCAGCGGCGTGGCGTCCATACTAGCCGATTCCTTCCGGCTTCCCTTTTCAAATATCAACAATTTTTATTTTGCCACTTGCCAACCATCACATTCAATTATTTGTTCATCAAACCATTTTTCATAACTTTATACACGCTCGAAGATGAAATGCTGCGACCACTTCGGTTGATTATTCATTTTTACTCATACACAAACTCGCACACATAAGCGAGCCAAGTTAGAACTCCTCTAGCGAGAGAGCGTACAATGAATTTTTTTGAGAAGCCGTTCATTTTCCGGCTTATGCATTCATTTCTTGACAGTACGAACTTTCAACTTTATTCCTTTCTGGCATATAGTTCGAAGGAGTTTTTTTTTTTTTTTATTGTAGGCAACAAAATAAGCCGACGAAAATCGGGTTATTGGGTGATGTAGTGGTTCGAACGGCGTTTGAGGTTGGGTATTTTTTTTTTTGCAAATTTGAAATGACAGTTGCAAATCGATTGTGTAATTGTGCGTGATTTATTGAAAATTTGGATGCAAATTTTTGTGATTTTTGTGACTGTTAATTATTAGAAAATTTAAAAAATTTAGCAATTACATATTGGTAGTTAATTTAGTGTTTTAAATTATTAAATTATTATAAAATAGTGAATAGTTATTAGCTATACATATATCAAGTAAGTAATTATAAATCTACTAAGAGGTGCCCCATTGAACATTCTTATTATTCTTAGACAAGATGTCTCTAGTTAATTTTGAGTGTTGTTTAACTGATTTTCTTCTAAAAGAAACCCACGAGTTCAGTAAGCTCTCTTTTTTGTAAAAAAAAAAAAAAAAAGAACTAGGACGCTCGACACCATCAATGAAAATTGATTTATACGCGAAAGGATGGGTATCAGAAACATTTTCATGAGTCTTTTTAAAAAAAGAATCCATGGCTGACTGGCAGTTGCAAATTAAATAGAATGTTTTGTTTTCCTTGTCTTCTTTTTTCTAATTCTCCTATTGTTTGGAGTCACACAGGTTTCTTTGATATAAACAATTTTATTAATTCTTCCAAAAAAACATATTCAAACGGAAAAACATATACGCAGCTGCTTGCATTTGCATGAATTTGGCGAATATCGCATAGAGACTTCTTTAGGGAATTCTTACGAGGCTCATAATAGAAAAGTTGATCGCAATCGCGATTTAATGAAACGTTTCATAGACACTGTAGTTCTTCTGTGAAAACAAGAGCTGGCATTCCGGGGTATCAGAGACTCGATGGCAATATCATTCGCGTATAGTGAACGTCTTATTCAATTGCAGAGAATACATAGAGCTTGCGAAGCAAGAGATCGAGGGTTTTGAGTCATGGATTCATTCTGAATTTTTAAACCCATTTGACTCAATCTATGAGAGCGTAAATAACTGCTCAGAACCTCCACGCAAACGCCGACTACTTAATATTGATTCAAATACAAATTATAGCCGAATTTTTGTAGCAATTATAGATAATGTTACAAGTCAGATTAAGAATAGGTATAGTTCATTCAGTTCATATATTTTCTATGATTTATTAAACAAATCAAAATATGAATATTTTTCTAATTCCATGCCGGATTACAAAATATCTTCTTTAATTACCCTATTTCATGGAATTTTTAATTTTACTACTTCAAAAAAAGGAACTCAAAGTTTTATACACTATCCCTTCACTTAAAAAGCTTGAGGTTTTTCAACTTTATAAGCATTTTAATACGGAAATGCTTAGAGATACTTTTTCTCAAGCTCTAACATTGTGTGAAATCTTTTTAATCCTGCCTTTGACTGTGGCCTCTGTCGAAAGATCTTTTTCGACTTTAAAAATAGTCCACACTTAAGAAATTCTCACAAAGAAGAAAGACTCTCAGACCTGGCACTTTTATCTATCGAAAAGCACCTTCTTTTAGAAATTAAAAATAACTAAAATTTTTATGAAAGAGTTTTAGCACAATTGGTAAAAAAGAATCATAGGATAGCTTTAGAGTACAAATAGGTAGTACATAATTGTAATTGCTAAATTTTTTATATTTAACAACGCTCCGAGTTATCAATAACCAGAACGGCTTCTTTCGAAGCCAATTCTTTTATGCGATGAGCTCATTGTCTACGTAAATTCCAATAACTTGAAGTATTGCAAAGGTGGCTTAGATTGCATAACTTAAGTCTGTGTTTCGAATAAGCACCAAAATGGTAAGTTTTGAATAAAACATTTTACTTAAAATTTTTTCGGCTTCCCTCTCTTGAAATTTCAACCCTGGTATGTATTTAAAGAAAAAAAATATTTTAAACGGATTTAAAATAAAAAAAAAAAAAACATTAACTGAGTGATTTGCAATTAAACAACATTTATGTATACGAGTATATATGTGGGTGTAAGTACGTGTGACCTAGCCGTGCATTCTATTTTGTTTGTTTAAGATGATATGGAATAATTGTTTGCACTTTTCAGGACACGATTTCATTCTATCTCGCACTTTAATACTGCTTCATCACCAAATGACCTCTATCGAAGTTTATCGTGCTTAACTTTTGTCGAAAATAACTTATTGTAACACATCCATTATAACCTAACCCATTTTATATATGCATACAAAGTTTATGTTTCTCCAGTTTTTATAAATTGGTTGATATAAGCTGTTCAAACAATAATCAAAGCGCATAGGGGGAATTGGAGAGTAATCAAAAACTGCTAAAAAATAGTACATCTATGTATGTATTTCATGTTGCTTGCGGAAGTACCTAGATTGGTCATGTGTTTTTTATTAGCTATCCTGAGTTCCGAATTGAATTTATTTCTCTTTTCTAATGTTAAACTATTAAAATCTATGCATAGTACTTCGCGTGTTCAGTAATAGTTTTGCTTTTTATGATTTGATTGATTGTTCGTTTTCTATTGTTCGTGATTCACCCAGTATAATCGGACAATACTAGTTCAATCAATCAAATCATAAAAAATACAGCTGATGTACATATTTTTGAAAAATAAACTGATATTGTTTAACTGTATGTCGAACAAGTCAAAACGGAAGAAAATAATATGTAATTACTTAGATGCAATTAAAACTTCGGGCTGTTTCACATTTAGCAAATTTTTCTATTCAAATGGATATAACCACCAAACTAAGTTTTCTTTTTTTTTAACCAAAGGTCATAATAAATTACTTATAATAGCTTTTTGTATAATCTAATTGACAAAAAACTTTGAATTCCTCTTTTCATTTTGGTTGCATTTGAATCTCTTTATCTGAGATAACATTCTGCATAGTTCTCCCCCATCTACTAATTATACAACTCAATCCAAAAGTTGCTGCAGAACAGGAGTCGGTAGAGTAAAAAAAAGAAAATCAAAAATTCTCCCCCATATTCAGCGGAAGTACCCGTAAAATTAAATTATAAATCTTGGCAAAGTTTTGCCGCTACTTCCTTCCTCCGGCTTTTTTACATTCCAGTGCAACTTAATTAAGTCGCGTGTGAAATTATAAAATAAATCCTAGAATACATTGTCACCATCGTATGGGACGTCAACGGAAATTGGTGCATACTTGAAAATCTGCATTTCCCTTGCAGTGCCAATTTAAAACTTTGTTATACAAGTAGGTGGGTGAGAACGCCGCGTGTGTGAATATTCTCCCTTTTAACCGAAAATGTTGGTACCATTACTATGTCTCAAAAAAAAGAATGCATGAGTGAAATCAAATGTAGGCATAGTTCATTTTCAAGTAACCTGCTAAGCGGTGATTGAAAGTATATACATGTGTACATAAGTGCTACCGTCTTACCAGTTATTCTGGCTTGCAAATCTCAAGGATTGCACGAAGAAGGAGGAAAAAAAAAAACAAACACCACCACTTGACGAAAAATGTTGAGGCTTTCCGCATCCTTTCACAAGATGAAAGCGAGCAGGAAAGACTGGGAAATTGCAAAAGTTTTCCATGTTCATAAGTGAAGTGCCTGTATACTCGTACAGTAACAATTGAAAGTATGAGAGCATTTACAAATTTTCATTTAAGAATGCTTTATTGATTTTCGAATGATTAAGGACCCCCCTTTCTTACTAAAGTCATTCGTTTTTTCCTCCCTCTTTTCATCGTCGTAATTCTTTGCGTGTTACGACTTTATGATCTTAAAGGATTTAATTCTCTGAGAAGGTTTATGGCATTTAATTACTATTTTAAGTTTCTACTGGCAAATAGGTAATAAAAATTAAGTCATTTGTTCTCTGTTGGTTATTAAACAAACCGCAACAATATGTTTTAATTTTGTCTGGAGAACAGTAGAGGGTAGTTTGTAATTTGACTCTGGTATGGTGGAATGCTCCGCGGGGTACAAATTGTGTGTTCCCTATAATGTTGAAACCATGCATGAGCGTTTATTTTAACGGGATTTGTCAAATGCTATCTTTGGAGATGCACAAAATTTTGCCAAGATTTTGGCTTCTATACTTCGACTGGTGATTTCGTTTCAAAGCCCTTGTTGAGATTTGGGTGGCACCTCAATAGAAAGGAACAATGTTACTTAGATGAAGACCTTCCCTGATGAGTGGAGGACTAAAAGTTGCCAGCTAAAGTCAATTATAGACCATATCAGATATTGACGTTGGTTGAAATCGTCTGGGACGTAATTCAATACATTTTTCAGCTTCAATGTTGCTTAAAAGTACTTCGACTTTTTACTATCAAAAAGGTAAAAAACAGCTTGTTTAGTTTTATTAACGGTGTAAAATTGTTTTCTTCTGAGTTTTGATTTTAATTTTGAAAATAAAAAGTTAACTACAGGGGATGATGATGCCTTAGAAATCGCATCTGTATGAGTTGAGTTTTCCTCTTCGCTTGCTAACGATTAAATAGTTGCCGCACCAAATTTGAAAAGGGTAATTACGGTGTAGTGGATAGTACGTTTGCCTGTGAGCTGTGCAGGTTCGAGCCCGAGCGGAGAATTACAACCAGCAGCCACCGAGAATAGAAGAGAAACAAACAATATGTAAGTTTCCCCAACCACTACACCAAAAAGGGTTTCTTCCTGGTAGTGCAGTGGACGGAAAATCGAGTCTGAGTGCTCCAGAATTTAGAAATTTAGTTTACAAAAAAAAAAAAAAAAAATTTAATAATAGAACACTTTAACGACTGCATTTCGTTCTTTGAAGTCTACTCAGAAGCAATTGGTGGCTTTTGGAGCTGATTCTCCCTTCCGGTGGCTACTCTATTGCATCGCTGTTGGACGTTGGATCATAGTAAATGTTCATAGTTTCGTCGCATATAACAATCGATTCAATAACTTCCTTCCGGTCTTCACTACAAAGTTCCAAAAACTGCTTACCATTAACAAGTCTGGGCATCCATCTAATACTAAACGAACTAGCGAGGCAAGTCAATCCCGCAAACGATCCAGTCATCTCGACATTTATATTGAGGCAAAAAATTCTATTGTAAAGTCTATTTTGTAATTTTCTTCAGATGTCATAATCAACGTCCACTTGGGTGTGAACGACAATTTCTTTTAAGTAGTTTTAAGCGTGAAAAAGACAAAAGGCGTGAAAAAAAGTGCAATAATAAAATTAAATTAGCTATAGCCAATCTTAAATCAAACAAAGCTGCTGGGGCATGACGTCTAATAGTGAAACTGTTTAAAGCTGCAGGAGACGTTTTAGTAGGTAGCATACTCAAATTTATCTTTAAAATATGGTCGGATGAAACTTAATCAAAATTGTCCCATCCATAAAAAGGTAGACCATTTTTTCTCCGCCAAGGTGTAAATCTCTTGAATAAGCTTCCTAAATATTTGCCGACGAGCTATCAGTGCGGTCTTAGCCCTGAAAAATTGACAATTGATCAAATATACATATTATTCCAGAGGCCTTATTACGTGTTACAAAACGAGAGGTATGGCAAACGATTTTCAAATACCTACGACTTGTAATGATTACATGTGACGAGAGTGTCTGAGAATCGTTTAACATAATATTGCCTCAGATTCTAGGCAAGTCCAAACAAACCCAAATTGACACCCACCACCTACTTATAGATTTCAATGCCGCGCATGACAGCGTGCATAGGAACGAGCTACATGTATCGGGCATTATCTAGTTTTGACATACTGAATAAACTCATTATTCTATGCAGGATGACGACGGAAAACGCACACATCTCTGTAAACGTCGAAAAATACACCACTGCGAAGGCAACTCGTTATCTTGCCGTTCTTTTATTATTTTTTTTGGAAAGGATAGTGCTATACTCCGACATTATCGGTAGAAAGTATCGAGCAATTACTGGCGTGCTCGCTAGTATCGAACTAGAAGCGGGTAAGATTGATCTGGTTATGACTAATAAGGTAATCGGGTAATAAAGCCCTATCGAGACTAAAGAAACATTGTACCCTCATCATTCAAGTCTTGCTGTATGCTGCAGAAGCTTAGACTTTATCAAAGTCGGATGGCTATGTCACTCTCAAGTCCTCGAGATAAAAATACTTTGTATTATTTACGTGTTTGGCTGCGTTGATTGTATATACCTACATATACATAGAGTAGAAAATAAAACCACGAATTGTACGTTCTGTACAGAGATATTGATCTGGTGAAGATAGGTAAGCCTTTTGGAACAGATGAGCATTAACATTACTGCCCGGAGAATCAATCTATCCCGAAAATAATAAATACGCAGAAGACGCAGACCTCATCATCGCTGCCGTGCACAAGTGGGAGTAATCTACACCAACTTGGCCTACGTAATCTGAAGCAGATGATAAGGGATCGTGTTCAGTCTTTATAGTTTGTTAAGCTTTGCTTGTGCAAACTCTTATTCTATGTAGGACCATTGTAAAAATGCTGTATACGTATACGTAAAAGTTGGCCTAACTACTGCGTATTGTACCAATTTTTTCAAATGACATTTGTTGGCCCGTAGTACGGTACCGGCTCTATGCTTTTGTGAGACATGAATTTAATGAGATTTTTTTTTAACCTATGCTTTCGAAAAGTTTAGGATTTCTTATTTCTCTTTTCTTAAAGGCTGTTGTTGTGTTTTTCTTGGGACTGACATTTTTTACTTTTACAAAATTCTCTCAGGAAAGGCAAACCTATTATGTACTGTAGTACTGGCCCATCTGCCAAGCTCAGAAACGTAATCAAAACTAATTCACTGATCCAATAGCAAGATGTGGTCGTATCTCACCGGGCGACAAGCGAGTGGGTCCCTTTCTACCAAATGTGTGTGTAGCAGCCGCCCTCTGGGGTCAGACTCTGACCAGTGTACCGCATATTGTGAAAGACGCACCTGAATTTTATTTTCAGTTTCGCCTTTGAACTATGATCTTACTGCCTAGAGAGGTCTAGTCAGGGACCGTTAAAGTTACTTCCTCTATTCTTGACATTGCGGTAGTTAAAACATAAACATCTTCGATGTTATGTTCCGAAGGACATAGGTTGATAGACATATTGGTTTTTGTGTTGAGGATTTTTGTATCTATCAATACACTACATACTACTGAGAAGGTCGATATGAGCGTTGTACTTTAAATTCTTTTCAGCTTAGCAAAATGTGTATATTTTATTAGTTTATTTTAGTTTCTTGTTATTTTAGGGTAGATTAGGTTATGCTGCAGCATCATTAAACAATATCCACGATGTTAAAGAACCTTCTTCAAGTACAAACATACAATTTCTCAAAGCATTTGATCTCCGTGAAATACAGAGAATGAGTGAAAGTTTTAAATAAAATTTATCTATTTTCACTACTTAAAATGGGGGCTATGTTAAAGTAAAATCCTTCGAAGTTTAAGTCTTACGATTTACGACTTAAACAAATAGTTGCATAAAATTACTCTGAGCGTTTCTAAAATAACAGCCATGTGTCCAGACTAGAACCCTGTACATGAGTTCGTATAAAATTATAAAATAAAATATAAATTTAAACTCTAGCTTGTTAACAACTCAGTGCACTAAAACTTTTGATCACGACTATAAATACTCCCCTAGTATACCATCCAAACAAAATGTAGAAAGAAATGACCTCACATATGCAAACGCTCGAGTGAATTAGGATGATGGGGATGAGTGTGTTATGGAAATCAATAAAGTGGATGTTTTCTTCTTTTTATATTTTCATCCTGAATATCCTCTTATATGCTTTGTGGCCCGACCAAAGAGTGGTGATGTCAGTGGTATATTTATGCACATGCATACACTATAGCCTACCACCGCTGAGATAATTCTCACCCGTAAAAGGTTAATCTATTTTAAAAATTGAAGCGAAAAAAATAAAGAAACCTACAGGATCATCCAACGGTACGTCCTGATGATGTTATTGGGTGTTTCGTAGACAGATGATAAATTACACCCTGGGGCTATGGCAAAGGAGATGCACATAAAACTTGCAAATTGCCAAAAAAGAAAGCGAACAATGTTCGGTTGAAATTTGTATAACAGACGTTCTGTTTGGTTTCGAACTTGGAACGCACTGAAAACTCAAATTTATGATTTTTTATTTTTTATTTTTTCTTTTTTTTTGTGAAAGGTCATCAGTGATTTAGAAAGCTACATTATATATTTCTATCATGTCTTACATTTTAGAACAGAGTAATTTTTGAACAATTTTAGTTAGTTAAGACTTTTATTTCATAAATCTATCTATTCAAACTATGTATGATAATATAACAACCTTATCATACATAGTTTCAAGTCTATTTAGGTTTGGTCGTTATTGACCGTCTACCAGATTGACATTTAGGCTCCCTACATTATGAATTTACTTACATAGTACATTATAAGCTTTAAAAACTCGCATAAACAATTTAACTATTTCATAACGAAAACTATCTGTATTAACATTGCTATTTTATAAACTTTCCTCCATAACACATTTTCTATACATTAGTGCCTTCGAAGTGTAATTATATAACACGTTCCACCCAAAGTTTCCATTTAAAATGCTCAGCGATATTCTTTTAAGATAGGACATATCGCTATAAAGTGGAAAACGTCCTCTCTCGCACTGTTGTTACACAGCTCTGGACGATGCGGAATAAAATTAAGTGCGATCAGCTCACCTCTTACTTTCAATAATAGGCTCATTTTGTCGGTTGAGTTGCGTAGACGTAGAGCGTCTAGGAAAAGAGGAGGTACCCCAGTCTTCAAATACAACATATAATTAAGAGTATTGTTACGTAGGCGAAAAATTCGTTTTAAGAAAAGGGTAGAAACCCCACACCTGGGCTTCGTATAAAAGAATCGATTTTGCTGTTGCACAAAACATTTTCTGTTTTGATCTGTGAGTTATGCTTTTATTGACAATAGAACGACTCCAAACTGAAGATATTGCGCGTTTTGCTTCCGATAGTTTCGCATTAAACTGTTTTTTCATATTGAGATTTGCAGTTATCAGAACTCCTAGGTATTTGTATTCTCTAACCATTTCAATACGTTCACCTTGAAGGCTTCACTTTTCTTTGCGCGAATACCTACCGCTTCCACCTCTGAATATCATCATCTTCTTTTCAAGATTAACACTCAGGTTCCATAGCTGTTTATCATCAACTGCATCCCGTTGATTGTATCACAGAAGAATACGATGTCGTCTGCATACATATGCGCCGCGATCTTAACTTGGTTCAGTTCAATTCGTCCCCTCACAAAATTGGTAATGTCATTTCCGAATAGGATAAATAGAAGCGCGCTCAGTATGCAACCTTGCTTCACCCCAAATGCCCCCATTGATGTTCCAAACTCGTCAGAAATAAATTCACCATCCCACACGTATGCTAACTAGCTCTCAAACATTGCTCTTAAAATATTGATGACTTTGTTAGAGATTCCTATTAAGTGGAGTTTGTAAAATAGTGCCTAGCGTGGTATTGAGTCGAAGGCTGCACGGAAATCGATAAAGAAGGCATACAGCTTCTTGTGTTGGCTTTTGTAAATTTCAGGTATATTAATAAGCGAAAAAATTTCATCAATGGTTGAGTATTTCTTTCTAAAATCCGATTGGAATTCTCGAAGAATTTTGTTATCAGAGATCCACTGAATGAGTCTTTTAAACAAAATAGTTTTGAACAGCTTAGCCGATGTATTTAAGAAAGATATGCCCCTGTAATTCTTGGGATCATCATAGTCACCTTTTTTGTGCTATGAGAAAATAATTGCCCTTTTGAAGCTACCAGGAACATCCGCTGTTTCGAAGATTTTGTTGAATTCCGCAGTAAGTGCTAAAACGAATTCATTTGTGCAGTTTTTGTAGAATTCGAATGGGATGCGGTCGTCTCCCGGAGCTTTTCGAACTTTTGAATCCGTGGTGCCTTCAATTTAAACTCAATTGTGTTGTGTTTTCGCAGAAGTCCAAGAGCTGCAAAAGACCCCTCTCTTGCTTTCAGAAATTCAAAATCAAACCACTTTTGTTTACTTAGAACGTTCCTCCTTGTTGACTCATTCGGTGTAGCTTGCTTGATTATTTCTGTGAGGCTTGGGTAGTATTTAATTTGTAGTGTATCAGTGATCCGATGTTTTTATTACTTACATATATTTATATTCAGGGACTCTAAATATTGTAAAAGTTGAAAAAACTGTTTCTTGGTAATTTTCTAAGCACTTGCGAGTATCGACATATGAAAGATTATGACATACCAAGATACTCGGGAAATACGTAGGGTAAAGCTAAGTGGTTATCTCTGAAAGCTATATGTTTGTTAGTCTTCGGTTTTAGAATATTCATTTCATCTTTCCATCTCAGTTCAAAACTAACGGTTTTTGTTCTGTATCTGTCTGTCATACGCCTTACTCCAGAATATTCAAACGGATTTCGATGAAATTTCTTTTCTAAATCCTGACTAGTATGCATATGATCTCTTCCAAAAGCCATTAAAAAGAGGCTGAGTGGGTTAAGCTAAAGGGATTTGATCAACATTTGATGGTCAACTAAATTCATAACACAAGCAAGATGTAAAAATCATCAAAATTTATTAAAGTGGTGATAAGTTATGGGAGATGGAGTGCCAGAAATTAACTAATTCAAGAACCCCTGAACAAATTTTGGTGGAAGGTGGTATGATATTCATCTTAAGCATGGCTAGCTTAAGAACCGTTGCATGGTTTGTTTGTGTTTCCCTTGAAAAAAACTCAATCATTTATAGAAAAATAGTAGATTAGGTTTTTTGAAAAACTGTACAATAGTTTAACTTTTGTATTTCGATTTGTTTAAGAGTTAATTTCTATAAAGTGAAGGAAATCTTTACAACAATAGCTAATACTCGTTATTTCGTAATGAAAATATATAAGATTCCATGTTAAACGCGTTGTTTTTTTATAGTTCTTTAGATAAACAATTCGAGGTGCAAGGAGGGCACGTTTCTGTCATTCCACAAGCATCATTTGTACATGTGAGTAAATGTTTCCAAATGAATGTCAGACGTAAGATCAGTATTTCTTTTTCTTTTTAAATGGCAGTTGAATACAAAAGTGTTTCTAATGCCATTCGCATACGGAGTTAGCTACACACAAGTGATGATAGTCGTAAATCATTGATATCATGAACTAGCCAGTGGTGTGTATGTGCTCATGTTTGATGCGCTTAATTAGAGTTTGTTTTTGCACTAGTTTCGCCCACATAACTTTCGCCATCGCTTTAAGTATACACAAATAAGAATTTTGTAGAATGTAATCATAAAGAACATTTCACTAAGGAGCTGCTGTGGCTGTGTGGTTAAAAGAATGAACTGAAACATCCAGGCGACCAGCATGCTCAGTCCTTTGTTATAAATCTTATAAAAACTTAAATAACAATCCCCTATCCATTTCACAAAACTCGAGTAATCAAAACATATACGAATAAATATACACATTTTTTCAGTGGTGGTCAGATATAAGGACCGTTATTTCAAAAACCTTTAGTAATTCCAGAAACACTGAATGGATACTAACAAAATTTGATGCCTACATGTGTGTGGCTTGTCAATGACTTCACTTAAAAGCCATCAGAGTTAGAAGCAAATAAGATTTCGAGATGGGATTCAAAGAACATTCAACAGTCAACATTTGGCAGGTTTAGTTTTTCTTTATTTACTCTGGTAGAGTCTGACCATGGTTATGGTTTTGGAATTGAACCAGTAACTATCAACTCAATAGGAGAACACATGCGTTACTGCAATAAAGCCACAGACCCATCAACATGTATAAGTAGGAAGGTTAAAGATATAGATGGAGAGAGAGAGAGAGAGAGAGAGAGAGAGAGAGAGAGGGGAGAGAGAGAGAGAGAGAGAGGAGAGAGAGAGATAAATATATATAGAGAGAGAGAGAGAAATATATATAGAGAGAGAGAGATATCAGAGAGAGGTCTCTTCTGGTCGTTTTATAGGAATGTCGCGGATGGTTTCCTGCACTTCATTCTGCGTACCTTGGACTTCTTGAAGGATAAGGGAACACCCAATAGTCAAAGTCTCTGACAGTCTCCTGAGATGACAGCCAATGAAATTAAAACTTTTCACAGTCGTTCTCTTTTTTAAAACTTTCCACAGTCGTTCTTTTTTGACTGTTATTCATAGTTGTCCAATGCATGAACGGTACATAGTTAGTTTCAAATGTAAAGAATGATTAGGGCAGGGAGCAATCTTGAGGTGGATATGGTTTTAGTCACCAACGCTCTACCAATTGAGCTATCCCTGGATGCTTTCCGCTTCGGTCAATTCTTCAACATCACAATTTGCTTTCATACTATATACTGATTTATTGAAATGGCTAATTGGTTGATATAAAATGTTTACTTATAAATTAATAAAAAAATAATTATCAAGAACTAATTCATGTGCCGGAAATTTAACTCACGACCTCAAGGGTAAGAATAATCGGTACAGCGTCTTAGCCACCTCGCCTTGGGCGATGTTGGTCTCACGATGTCAAAAGTAATACTTGTCCATTCTGCAAACATGCAATAACAAAGTCTTCATAGCTAGATTTCCTTCACGAATGTTTGGTAGTCTTCTGTGTCTCGCAGTAATTGTTGGAAGCGCCTTCAATGCGACAATGGTGTATACATTGTCTTACAAAATTTCGTTTAATAGTGCTAACAATTCGATTTGAACAAATTTTAATAAAGCCAAACTGACAAGATCGTATTAGTTCTTTCTTTATGATTACTCTTTAAGTAGTTTTGTCATTAGTTCCGCCATGATAGCCATTATTATTTATTTTATTCATGTGCTATATACTTCTTAAAATAATAATATTTAGTCTTTACGACAGTCCGTTATTCTAATCTCTTAAATCACCTACGAGTCAATATTTCATATAAATGAAACATCTATTCTTCGTTAACAATATTCTATACTAGAAATTTAACATTATCTAAATATACTAAATATATAAAATTTAGTTCTATATCAACAAACTTCATAGTGTGTCGCTTCTTTCATATATACCCTCGATGTTTTCTCCCGAAACTAATTTTGGTTTCCTTTTTCTTTTTTTCTTTTTCTTGTTTATTATTTCAGATTCAGCATCCTGCAACGTAATCAATTTTACTATTGCACTGAAGAACCGCAAGACCAGCGATTTTTCATTACATAAAGTTTATTGTAGTCGGATCACCATTTCAGATGTGGATTAATTAAGGTAGGTTACCTCAATCATTACACATTGATTAAAACACAGTCCCACATTACTCTGACATTAAGGCATTTGTGCTTTTTTTTTGACAGGGGAGGGAGAATAACAATAAAATTCGATTCAGAGAATAGCATGTAGTTGTAGTAGAACCTTCAATGCATGCGTAGTAAAATACTTCTGTGGCAATTCTTTTGGATTCACTAGTTAGGTTAGGGATAGTAGGCCCTATTCCTTTCGTAACACTTAAAACACGCCAGTTTAACCCGCAGTTTACGATGAGGTCACCATAAAAAGTGTCTCCAAAAATTCGAAACATATTGCCGGAACACCCAGATTTGGTCTATTCCAAAGAGGTAGGAACAAAACTTGCCATAAAAAAGCCAAAGTTTTATAGCGGTCACGCACTGCTTTACACTACGTTTTATGTGATTCAATGTCAATCATTAGACATAAAGCTATATAGTCATACAAATTTGGAAGCCCACTTAATGTTCATGTTATCTACGATAGTTCTCTACTTGATTTATGACAATTTTTATTACGTACATATCTCTTTGGTTGTTCTGCAACCCTTCGGACTCAATTATAGAAATCAATTACTATGAAATTGCAGCTTCACTGGTTCGATGGATCAATTTACTTCCACGTTTATCCAATTGAGGAGCATTCATGTATTTTCGTAGGGGAGCCATCGAGTTCTAATGTTCTTTTGTGTGGAGTTTGAGGACCAGGGATTTTAGGAAACATACTATTTGTTTTTTTTTTTTTTCAAAAATAATCGTAGTAATACTACTTTCTGATTGTTTAATGCTTTCGCTTCCGAGTACTCAAACTTTTTATTACCTCAATAAAGGGCAAGTGGATAACTAGATTTTGAGTTTCTTTTCGTCGCTATATGCACACATAGTCTAAACTGCTGGACGTACTTTATTTGGGTACTTACTCATTTTCAGATATTTGTATAATGTTGATAATATATTGGAAAACTGCTCTAACGATTTTGTTTGAATATTTGAGTTGATTTAAATTATACCTAATAATACAAAATTAAGTGATATGTTGCTAAGTTTTACGCGTTGTAGCCCTGTAACTCAAGAATGACTGAACCGATTTCGATGCCGTTTGCTTTCCTGATTAAGTACCTCCCCAGGAAAGGTTAACAGATGAAATATATTTGTTGTGCATAAGTTGCGCAATATTATGAACCCATATCCCACTGAAAAATTGATTAGGTTATTCATTACCGAAGATTTTCAGCTACTCGTATCAATATTGTACATTATCAATTTCAAGCTAAATAAATTGATGTTTAAAAAATTTAAATTAATAAAATTCAATTATGTATTCGGGCGAAGCTGAGGATTGTTTTTTTTTTTATACATTGACTTTAAGTTCAAACGCAAAACTACATTAAAGCCGTAGAAAAAGAAGAAGTACTCACTCAACTTATGTGCATATGCTCTGTTCTTTCAACGTTAAGAAGGAAAACCTTGGTGACTAAGTGACTTAAAATGTATTGAATCAAGAGATTCGTTTTCGGGTCCATATATGTATAAGCAAGGAAGAATCCAGCAGCATTAACTCTTGTGGTTAACCAACTTTTTCTCCGAAGGAAATAAATCATCATTTAAGGTTACAATTGTTGGAAAATTAGCTTAGTCCGCTAAATGTAGTTTCACAATAGACCTTCTCTTTGGGATTGTTCGTATTTCTGTTTGAGTAAGGGTTGCTATTGTGACAATTTCTATCTTTAATACATGTATACATATATATGGGAATTATTTTCGAATTTGAACCCGTGTCGACTGGTCTATTTCCCCATTATTGAGATTGATTGCTACTTTTTCCCTTTTTGGTTAAAAAATTTTGAAATGCGAAAGATCTTGAAAAATATTTTAATCTGCCAATGCTAGTTTGACTTCTTTGAAAACGAAATGTAATTGTCCTCATGCAATAAAATGTATGTGATATATGCGATTGGTGGTATCAAAGACTGAGGTTAGAGATTCAGCTCAGTATGGAGGCTCCAGTCAGTGTATTTTGTTGTCATTTTGCTAGTTACTTTGCAGCGCAGAACCTCAAGGCCCTGTTGCCCTCTGTGTGATAAAACAAAGTTTTTTTTGGCAGATTTCTTACTGTCCAATTTTTCAAGTTTCATACCCTTTCTTAGTCAGTAATTGTCAAGGTTAGAACGTTGATGTAAATGGTTTCATCTGAAAAGTATCAAAATCAAATGGAGTCGGGATAAGATTGACGGTTAGGTGTGTATAAATTACTAGAAATCATGTATACGACAAATCTTAAGGAATTGTAATATGTAAAAATATTTATTTGGGACAAAATTCGTTGAACAAAAAAGCTCACAAACTATGGCAAAAGCGGCTCTGTCAAGTTGGCCCTCACTTAGGAGATTAGAAAATAAAAAAAAAATAATGTAATCGTTTGATAGGGTTTGATAGTTTATTTTTAGCGTTTGATAGTACACGGTTTGTCTATAATTATCATAATAAAATTAAGAAATCTATTTTCAGTGCAAGTTTTTTCGTTAAGGAGAACTTATATTGATATAGAACTTCTGACACGGGAATATGCAGCTAAATACCAGTGGATCTACGAGTATATCACGATTACTTACGACGATAACATGGCAAATAACGAATGATGCACATTATCCAGCGCATTGGAAAACAGCAGTGATACAGTCCATCCCCAAAAGCGGTAAGGACACCTCCAATCTGGCAAATCTCAGGTCAATAAGTCTCCTCTTGAACATCAGCAAGGTATTCGAAAAGGTGATCAATAGAGCCCTAGTTAAGTATACTGAGGATAAAAAAATAATTCCGGATTCCTAATTCTATCTCAGTGAGGTCCTGCACAATAGGGCGAACTTGATCAGGGCGGTCAAGATGATTCGAAGGCACGTTGCAGGGGCTATGAACACGACCGAGACGTCGCACAAAGCACTGCGAAGCATCTCCGATTTAGTAGAGCGGTATCGGAATGCGATGTAAAAGATGTAGAACGGCAGCATCAGAAATACTGGTGGCTCTCAGACCTTCCTTCGTCGTTTCTTTTTTTATATGTATAATATGAACGACTTAGGTAGTTGTAAGGTGGAATAAGTAACACAGTATTTTAACGAGCAGAAAAAAAGAAAAAAGGAATATTGAATTCAATAATAAAAATGCATGTAAAAAGAAATGAAAAAAAAAACTTGCTTAATTAGTCTTAGGGTATCGGGTTCGAGCCCTGGGCGAACTTTTTTAAGTTCAAACTTAATATAAGGCTATATTAGTTAGGATACATAGATATAGAGTTAGGAACATCAGATTTGGTATATAAGCTTTCCAGAATCCGAAGCTGTACAAGACATTCCCATCAAGGTTTTTTTCATCCGCCTTTGATAATGCCCATGCTTCTGCGCCGTATAGTAGGACTGAGATGATGAGGGTCTTATATAAAGTCATCTTAGCTGTCCGTGAGTGGGATTTGCTACCCCGTTGCCTTCTTATCCTAAAAGAATCAATGGTGGCAAGAGTGATTCTTCGCTTGATCTCGGCGCTGGTGTAATTTTTTTGAATTTACAGCGGATTCTACAAGTAGGTAGACAAATTCATTCAATACCTTAAAATTGTAGCTGTCTATTGTGATCTTCTGTTCAAGTCGCTGATGTTGACTGTTCGTTTTTGATGACAGCATATATTTTGTTTTGCCCTCGTTGATCGCTAAACTCATTTTCGCAGCTTCTGTTTTAATACTCCCGAAACACCACTGACATCCCACTGCGTTCTTTCAATTATGACAACGTCGTCGGCGTACGCGAGTAGTCGTACAGATTTTTGAAAGATCGTACTCCTGATGTTAGTTTGAGAATTTTGTACAATCCATTCAAGTACTATATTAAAAAAATAAATCACATGGCAATGCGTCACCTTGTCGTACTCTCTTTCTGACATTAAATGCCTCGGTGTTGTTACCGACCTTGATGGAGCAGCATGCATTCTCCATCGTCATCATTCATCCATCTTTTGGATACCAAAACTAGACATGGCTCTGTATAGCTCGTCTCTATATACGCTATCATAGGCGACAAAATCGATGAAAAGGTGGTGAGTATCGCTTTGGAGTTCCCGTATTTTTTTCAAGATATGTCGCAATCTAAAAATCTGACCTTTGGTGGACTTTTAAAAGTAAAACCACACTGATATGGACTAATCAGATTGCTGACAAAAGGTTTAAGGCGTACACATAATATGGTAGATAGGATTTTGTAAGCAATGTTGGAGACTAATACCTTTGTAGTTGGCGCAATTCAGAGGCTCTCTTTTCTTGAGGATCGGTCAAACGATGCTGAGGTTCCATTCGTTGGGCATACTTTCATCAGACCATATCTTACAGATGAGTTAAGTTGAGCTCCGTACCAAATCATCCCGAATTACTTCAAATAGATCAGCAGTTAGACCGTCGGTCGGCTCCAGCAGCCTCGGTTGATTTAAGCTTAGATATTGCTATCTTCACTTTACTTTGGTCGGGTGGACGGCATTTTTGGTCGTCATCGACCGGCTTGAATGGAGCAAATGCTAGCTAGAAACTTGTCTAGATAAGGTAGGTAGACGTTGACTTACTCTACATTTTCTCCATACATTATACATGCCTCACCGCATGTATTTAAACTCTCTAGGTATTCCGGATCGTCCTGGCGGAAGTGAAAAGGCACACATACACATTGGGGCATTTTATTAAAGTGGCGCCAAGTGTATTTTTTAACAGTTTTTATTTCGAACGTCGAAAATCCGGCTCCGTTATATACGATAAGTTTTTTTTTTTTTAATTGAAACACCTTATATGTATCTCGGAAACGGTTAGAAATATACATATAGTATATAAGAAAAATACTGAAAAACAAAATTATAGAAAATAACAGGGGACTTTGTTTGGTGACCTAGAATATACTTGATTTTAAGGTACTTTCAAGATAGCCAGTCGAAAGAAGATAGAACAAAAATGATTGATTTTCACTGTCAATATTTTTCTGCAGATTTAACCTTAAGGAGATATCCAAGAAAGAAAATTTGAGTTTTTGAAAACTTCACCCCATTTATCACGGTAACGGCTAAACATAGGAGAAAAACGCTTATGAGAGTAATTGTAGGAAGTGTAAGGCCAAGCTTATTGGTGACTTTGAATGTCCTTTGATATGAATATGCGTCAAATTTACATTTGTATGCATGGAAAGGGACACTCTTGAAACTGCCGTTATGTAGAGAAAATTAAAAAAATATTTGTTGTACAATAGATTTAAGAAATTTATTGCTGAAATTTCATTTTTGTCAAAAAAAAAACTTACGGTGATGGTTAAGTCTTATTGTGAATATTTCACCAGAATCCGTGACCTTCGGTTGGAAATGGCGAGAGCCACGCCCACTTTTTCCATGGAAAAGTGGTAGCACTAAGAAATATGTCATTGCATTCAAATCAAAAAGTTCACAACGCCACGTCCGTTTATTATGGATGGGTTAGAAGATGAGGGATAGGATATTAAACAATCCATTCCAATGGGATCGCAACTTTCCTGTATACTCGTATTTTTTTTGCGGATATGTTCGAAATTAAGCCCTTAAACCAGTCACAGACCAAAATTGTTAATCCCGCTTACTTAACTCATTGATCGGGATCAGAAAAACGGTCTGTCACTTATGACCTAGCTCGAAACGAAATGAGCACAATTTTTGTGCTACATCGCTTACAATTTTAGTTTATGTTGTCATAATGATCTTTAACCGCAAATTTTGGTGGAAAAATATTTGAAGAGATTTTATGTTTAAACAAAACATAATGAATAATTTACTCACCATTATCAAACCAAATAAGAGTCTATGCGGTGGATTGAAAAAGTGGAGAGGCCTCCGAAGAAATTCAAGGTGGAAAAGTCGGCTTCGATGCTTATGGCGACTGTTTTTTGAGTCAGCGAAAGTGTTTTGCTGATTGATTACCTGCCAATGGTCAATATTACGCAAATTTATTGACTCAGACACTGAGTGTTGTTTTTGCAGGATAACGCGCCTGTTCACACGCCGCGGGTTTCGAGACAGGCATTAAAAGATACAGGTTTTTCAACGATAAACCACCCACCCTACAGCCCAGACTTATTACCGAGCGACTTCTTCCTTTTTTCCACGAGGCCGGAGAGCTGCAGATGAGAACGAGATCAAGGGGGCGTATTTTGAAGGCAAAGAAAAAGAATATTTTGTCGGTGACATTAAGGCACTGTATGCCAATACAATTTTTTAATCGGCTCTCTTCTGTCACTTAATGCCTTAGGCCGCGAACTTATCAGCCGCCCTCGCATTTTGGCACATTACAATCGGATGTGGGAATAAATATAATTTTTCTACAGGAATAATTTAATTTGGCAAGCGCTTGCAGTGAAAATTTAATGAAAATTAGCAATCTGAGAAAAAATTAAATAAATAAATAAATATTTTGACGTGGCTCAGTGATTTAACCACTTCGATCACTGAACGAGAGGTCGAGAAAAAGCAAAAATAAAAGAATAAGTTTTCTCACGGTCCCACATCTCGCGAACGTCCGACAGTCCCTGCATTGGGCTGTTAGCGCTAAAAAATATTAATAACATGGCTCAAGCATTGCACGCATCAAAATAATATACCTCCTGTTAGAACAAAAATAAAATGGAGCCTAGGATTGTGATATCGAAGAAACTATTTTTTTAGCTTCTGATGATGCTGAACGAGCTGAAATTATCTGGTTCATCCATTCTATGTTTACTCAAAACAAACCAAGGTTCTTAAAGGAAATCAGAACATCATCATCCCTTTTTCGTCCATATTTTTGATTGCAATTTACGAGTATTATTGAAAAGTTTTCAGTTTGCTTTGCATTGAATAATGAATAATGGTGGATTTACATGGTCACGCTATGCAGAATACTAGAGAAGGAAACTTGTTGCTGACCATGCGAATTCTAGAGCTAGAGTGAGATCACTATTCTCTCTCATCCAAAATTGTGCTTCCTACTTAAAGAATGCTGTACAAATTCGTTGGAACTTGTAATGCTGTTTCTTACTGGCGGCAGACTTTTTACTGTTTTATTCCGCTTTAAACGCCGATCTCATTTACATGGCCATGTAAATCAACCATCTGCAATTTTATTGAATACAAAAAGAAAATCCTTAGTTTTATTCTTTCATTTCCATTTTTCATGTAGAATTATATAGGTATATACATATATTTAGCAAAATTGGAATATTTAATTACCTATTAATGGACGCGTTGAATGTGGATGAAATTTAAAGCGTATATTTCTTCAAAGTAATTCTAAAAAAACAATAGATTTCATTTAATAAGGAGTGAATCTACTCCTATCACAGTGAAAGTGGTAACATTGGTATGAGTGCCTTTCAGACTCATCCTATTCAGGTTAAATTGCTGAGAACTATTAAAGTTGATTGGGATCGGGAGTTAATCGCAATCAATTTTGGTCTGTCACGGGTTTTAGAGTGCGAAAGTGTTAAGTGACAATTTTAAAGTCTTGAGTTATGACTGTTTAATCCATCTTACACAATTTGGACAACATTTTGCATGCGACATATCTAGAGCAATACAGATTACGCTAAAACCAAAATTTCCATAAATTGCATTTTTCTCAGCTTCCGTTTTATTATTCATAAATTACAGGAATTTTACACAACTGCCGTTTTATCTTTTTTCCATTGCACGGTTTGAGTTTTTGACGTTCTTAGATTTTCAAATAATTAACGTTCAATCGAGTGCCAATGATTCTGTGTTAAATCACCTTTTCGACGACAATTCTTAGTAACTAAATTATAGAAATTTGAGACTTTTGACGTAAATAATTTAACGCATACATGGAATTCGTGAATTGGCGTAGGAGTAGTGTGAATTGGCTTGGAAAATGAGGGAGCTGAACAAAATTGAACGAACTAAAAAATTGATCTTGTCATTTAGCTCAAAAAGTGAGCTAAACTGAAATTTGCATCCCTGGGTTAGATTACGCAACTATAAGAGAAGTTTTAGTGTATACAAAATAAAAAACTCACAGTGAGTTAAATTTGTATTCTCATTTATCAAGCAAATCTTCAGCTTTCTGTGTACACTTGGACGGTGAATGGATGAAAAGTGGCAGCAAATGACAAAGGTAAATCTCAAAACCCGTTCTAAAATTAAAAAAATGCAGCATTTTTCGACAATTCAAAATTGTATTCAAAAGAAAAAAAAATGTCCGTGAAATTTTTTTCCCCTCATCATGAGTTTTGATTGTCGAATGAAACTCATTTTAATGGTTATAGAATCTTAAAGAAACTATTCTGTGCACACCAAAATTCGTGTACATTGCAAAACTCACAGTTGCTTTTTAACAAGCAAATTTATTTGTTTGCCTTCTTTAATCTTGAAAATGTGTGATATCTCTCCTTTATCGGTTTTGCTTTGACTTTACGTCTAAACGATTTAAAAATGAAAAGCAATTACATACGACCCAATCATGCACCGTCATGTTTCAAAATGTATTCAAGTAAAATGTTTAATTCTTGTTAAGCCTTACGAGTGCGTGTAAGTCTCCCTATCTTAAAAATTCCTCATGCACATCTTCAAAGTGCTAACGATATTACAACGCAAATGGGGAGAACACAAATATACTCGTAGCACAGTCAAGCAAAGAATGCCACCCTTGTTTTACCTCATATATTGTAAATACTCTGCAATGACTTGCCATTAGTCACATGTGTAAGTATTTGAAAATGTCACGGGACACAGGTGAAATATTTGCATCATTTTTTTTTTTTTTTTAATTCTTACTTCAAGTTCAACAGAAAAGAATTAAAATAAAAATACAGCATACTCAGGAAAAAAGAAAAATTGTGATTTATAAGAGATATGACATATTCTATCCACATGGGGTTGTGTAAGATTTTATTGTTCATATTTAGACATGCTATCGCTCATAATCATGACGAATGTATAAACCCCGTGGCTTAGTGACAAGAAAATTAATCGACTTCAATTTGAAGGAATTCACTGATGGATGTGTCAAATATTTTCTTTATGAATAAATCATAATTTTATATCTTTAAGTCCGAAACTTCACAGAAAGATTAAGTTGAAGTTTTAGTAAGCTTTCTCCTAAAGCCCAACAAATGTTTTCTGACAGCAGTGATAATCCTTATTTTTGTTCATTTCATTTTATTGCTACTCCTTAAATAAGCGCTTAAAAAGTTACTCAACGGCCCTCGACACAGTATACCACCCCAAAGTTTCTGTAAGCGTATTTTTTGTAATCCAGCTGATAACAAATTGTTGAAGACTTTGTTTGTCTAATTTGAAATACAAAAAATTACACCAGGAAATAACCCAACAACCTCCCAAATTATACTCATAAACATAAATATTTATTTTTATTTGTTTTGTCTGCTTTGGTCCTGCGATTAAACATCCCTTTAATATAGAGATGAAAATAATTTAAACCCACCCCTTGAGTTAAAAAAGAAAATAAAGAAAACACATCAACTCAGCAATAAGCATACATATATTCATTTTTATAGATTAGTGTGTTCATGTGTGTATGGTATATGTATGCTATGTTAATTTTTGCTTTTCACTATCATTCCATCCACTCTTTGTCGCTGGATCCGGAAATTATATTGATACGATTCAATTTGCATAATGTATGGAATGAAATGGATAACACAACGGAGACATATACATTATCCATCGATCCTTTGTGCACCATGTTGGGTATGTGTAAACAATTTTTAACCCTCCCACTGAATTTATGGTGTGAACACGATAGGATCCAATTTCAGAGTAGCAAAGTCACCACCATAAAAGGGGTTGAAGTGGGAGACAGAGGTTTTACGTCAAAGACAGGCAGAATTAATGGGAGGAAGAAGAATGTCATTAATTGTTAATTAATGGAATACCACAGGCAGCAAATTAGCAATTTTATTCCAAAGCACAAAAGGTGTGAAAATGCGAACAGTGGACAGATAAGTAAGCAAAATAAAAGCTTTTCCACAGGGTATAAATTTGCTCGTATATGAGATTTGTCGTTCTCTTAAAAACACATTATCCGAAATAGCCCCTTCTCAGAATGTCTCATATCTAAGTAATAATAACGACTAACCACTTTCCCGTTCACGGTAAGTACACTTATATTTCTTCTTTTGTTGAGGGAATTATCTGGGCTTATATCCGCCTTTACTGGTGCGATACATTTCTATTCATTCTACAGGATGCGAGGAAAGTCACGCAGTTATTCGTTTGTAATGGAAGTTTTACGATTCGAAGATTAGCTGTTTCCAAAGACCCACTGTTTTTATAAATGGTCTCAGAAACGGGAAATTGAACAAACCCAAATTCGAAATACGATTTTATATATAGACCGTTCCAAAACGGATAATGCTATGGATGCCGGTTTATATAGAGGTAAATGTGTAAATGTTAGCCGGGATTGTCGCAGCACCGTACTCAATTTAAATCTGTTTAATAGAGATTCTAAAAAATGTCTTTACTGCAAAAGAGCATTCATAATTCTTTTTAATAGTAAAACACTTATAACTTCCATTAAATTAAATTAAATCATATTCAGCGATGCACCAACACTGTGGAATTGAGGTCAATGAAATTCATGCCATTATGTATTGCTAAAGAGAGAGTGTCAGCTTGGAAAAGAATAAGCACGGAAAGATACTGTCCGGAGAAGATTAGAGTTAACAGCTTATTCAGATGGGTCGTAACACGGCTAATATCTTAGATAGACTAAGGTCTGTTCACAATAGCCGTAATAGTTGTACATAAACCAAAATATTTGAATTTTGAAGAGAAATTAACTAATTGCTAACCCTCAAAAGTAAAAAAGTTATGTCAATCTAGCCATGTCTATCTATCCGCCTGTCTATCTATCTGTATGTAACCAGTTTTTGGGCCTTAATTTCTGAGCTAGGGAAATAAATTTTTGAATATAAGCTTTCTGGAATCCGAAAAAATTAAAAAAAATTAAATTTGAAATTGAAAGACATCGTATGTAGACCTCCATGTTATTTTAAAATCACGTTTTATTTACGGTGATGGATAGGTCTTATTTTGGAAAATCTCATCAGAATACGTGAATTTTGGTTACAAATATTCGGAACCACGCCCACTTTCTCCTAAGAAAATGTTAAGTTTTAGTTACTGGCTGATGAATCCTTCTTCTACATATAAAATTTTTGAATTTTTCCTTTGAGACTTCATCATAACATTTTCATAAATTATTTGAAAGTTCGCTTTGCCTTCTGCAGCTTTTTTTTATTGAACTCCAATATATTTTTCATTAAAGCCCAATTGAGTCCGCTACGAACTTTTGATCTTATAAGACTAAAATAGTGTTTAATCCTAGAGAGAATACTGAATAAATCATTATTTCGAAAGAGACATAATCTAGGAGACATAATTCTCCGAAAACATCGTCGCGAGGTTCAAATTATTGGAGTCCACTTCAATATTTAGCAGACGAAGACAGTAGCGATGGTGTACCTAATATGTAAATCCAAGAAAAATAAAATAACATCCAATTCTGCCGATCAAAGAGTTACACAAAAATGGTGAATACGTGCACACATTATTTAAATCACTGAATGTCACCAATTATTCTAAAAACAAAATATCAATCGGTATCAAAGTACTTTGTGAACCGATGGACTCATAAAATTCTGTTATCAGTGCATTAAAATCAAATAAATGACAATATCATATTATACAGCCCGAGAAACAATTCAATTACTGCAGCAGTCATTTTCTGGTAGTGTAATTTTCCATTCTGGTGATCAGAATTGGCCGCCCAGATAATGCAATTTAATGCCGTTGGACTTTTTTCTTTGAGTTTTTTTGAAGTGTAAAGTTTATGCCAACAAGCCCACGACCACGCACTGTATCAACGAAATTTAGCCACATTTATGCAAAATAGTCATGGAAAATTTCGAGTAAAGAGGGCGTATGTGCCAGCAAACTCTTGGAGGCCCTATACTGTATACTTTAAGAATCAATAAAATACAATTTTTAACTAAAAACCTGTGTTTTCTATCAAAATTACTTCTTGCGTGAATTTTTGGACACCCTTTATAAAAATAAAATAACTCAGTGTCGCACTGACAAATGTTTGGTCACAGAGAAAGGCACTGCAATGTCAAAACGTATTGTGCTAATTTCTACATGTTCTGCAGGCATTTCCAAATGCGCCGACCCCAAGGGCAACCATCAATGGACGAATAAGTCTTGTATCAGTCGCTCTCAATATTTAGAAATGAAAGAGAGCACCACTAAAACTTCCAAACGTCAATCACCTGTTCAACGAAAGCTGACAATAGCACACAAGTAAATTAATATCTTCAGTGTTGACATATTTCCGTCTCTTGCGCAACCACCGTTGGAGACGCCAGCCTCAGCACCTACTGCAACAGCAATCACAACAACAATGGGCATCGCATGAGAATTGTTAAATAGTGCAGCGAAAGAAAACTCTTTTCTCAAGCTGCAATGCAAGTCTAAAGGCTCAACGATAATCAACATTGGGAAACCTAAGCTAATGTCATTACTAAACGAAATACTTCTCTATGTTCTGTCAATTCCAACCGATGACCATAATAATTTTGCCTACATACCTGTCAAATCAATCTATAAATTATTTGCCCGTTTCTTTTGAAACATCATCCCAAGTCCTTTCCTTTTTCATTATATTAAAATAAAAGGCATCTCTTTTATCGAAAAGGCACCTATTTTCTGAACTCTTTCTATTAATATGTACACAAATTCATAGTCCGACATTTATCTGAAAAGTTTTCATTTCGTACAACTGTACGATTTACATATGCAATGAGCGACCGAGACCGCTCTCTCTTATGTTCGCTCATGTTTGCAAAAGTGAACGAACATTTAACGAATCGATACTGGGCTTATTATGTGTTGGATGACAGAAGGCTGAACTATAATAGTCGGAAGCAATCGGAAGCTAATGTCATAATTCTACGTTACGTTTCCTTCAGTACTGTCAATTGCTCAAGTAGCCCATAATAGGCGTATGTGTTCGGAAGCAAAACTTCTCGTCCGATCACCGAAATCAAGCACCATCAGGCGCTGTTAGTACTTAGATGGTGGGCCGCTTGTCAAGTTTTCATACGTACACTTAAGTGAGCAAAAGTGAACGAAAATTAACGAATCGAAGCAAAAAGCTATTATGGTCACACAATACAAATCCTGTGTATTCGATCTGTTTCGGAAGTGGTCGTACGAAAGCATTCTACTATTATAGTTCAGCCTAGAGTTGTAGTAAAAGAATTAAATCTTTTTGGGACGATAATTCTATTGAATTCATCCAGAATGATTTGAAGCCTTTTTGCTAAAAAAAAGACAGTGATTTAAAAAAAATCTAAGTCACCATTCTTTTGAAGACAGTGATTAATGCATTCATTTTTTAACAATCATTGAATTAAGTCAAATGATTGCATTATTTTGAATTGCATTATTGAATTCAATTGTTGTTAGCTGAAGCCCGCAGTGAATTCACATAAAATCAGGCGAAGTCAGTGAATTCAACAGAAATAATTTGAATTCATTTGACTTCAGTGGTTGAATCAGGTTACGTAATTATTTTTTGGTGCGCTAATAAAGCTGGTGAAATATTTATTTTCACTGCTTTTTGTAATGTGCAAATTTGCAATGAACTGCTCTCATAATGATGTTTACAAAAAAGTAAGTTATGAGCACAAATAATTTTCGAACAGGAAATGGACTACTTAAATGATTTGATCGAATTGCTAAAGATATATGCATATACCACTCGAAGAATATAATAGTGTACATTATGTTATGTATTCCAGATCAATTATTAGAAAACTCTAATAATCTTGATACCACAAAAACCAAGAGTTGTATGCATATTTGGCCGATCCTGCAACTGCCAACATTAAAAAACCCTGCCCTTAAATATAACACTCCCTGCCATCTTCAGCCGTCGTGGAAAGATTATTTTCTTTTGCAATAAGGCATTAACACTCCCCGGTGACGAAATATTTCCCATCTTCTTGCAAAAAGGGATAGAATTAGACACCCTAAAGAAAACCCTGGTCAATATCTTCAGGGGATGTCTATATCATGAATACACACCAACACAATGTCAAGAGGTGAGAGTGGTGTTTCTACCGAAACCCTGGAAAGATTCGACAGCAAAGGGCTATAGACCTATTAGCCTAACGTCCTTCTTACTAAAATCAATGGAGAGAATCTGTGATAACTACATCAGAACACAGATTACAAATCCGCGGCTGTGTCCTAATCAACACGCATATCTCAAAGGAAAATCAATTGAGACGGCACTACACCAGGTTGTATCCACAATAGAAGATGCTTTTGAAACCAAGGAATCAGTCGCAGGCGTTTTTCTAGGTATCGAAGGAGCATTTAACAATGTGAAAACTCAAAAAATGTGGAGGCACTCTCGATATATTGTAATAACCAAATAATAAACAATTAGCTAGAACACATGCTTACAAACCGCATTATCACAGCTTCACTGGGAGACGACACAAGAAGGGGAACAGTCCGTACGGGAACACCACAGGGGGGGATAATATCTCCTTTTCTGTGGGTGCTCACAATGGACAACCTTTTAAAAGCACTGGATGGAACCTGAGCGAAATGTGTAGCGTACGCAAATGACCTAGCCATTCTGATAAGAGGCAAGCACCTGAACATCATAGGAGAGCTTATGCAAAACACCCTTCGAATCATAAAAGAATGGGCGGAGGAGAGTGGATTAGAAATAAATCCAAATAAAACGGAAATGGTTCTCTTTACAAAGAAAACCAAAACTAGTGACTTTCACATTCCACAACTCGGAGGAGTATCACTGCAACTCCGCGACAGCGTCAAGTATCTGGGCATTATATTGGACAGGAAACTGACCTGGAGAAAGAACCTGGAAGAAAGAGTCACCAAAGCCAAGAGAGCATATTGGATATGCAGGAGGGCCATCGGGAAGTCATGGGGCTTGAAACCGAAACAGGTCCACTGGATATGCGAATGCGTAATAAAACCCATCATCTTGTACGGTGTAGTTGTATGGTGGCCAGTGATGATCAAAAAGTATGCAAGAGACTTGCTAACTAAGGTGCAACGTATGGTCTGCCTGGGTATTACAGGAGCACAATCCTCAACACCAACCGCGGCCATGGAAGCGATACTTAACATTCTACCAGTGCACCTCAAAGCGAAGAAGATTGCCGGCATTTCAGCCTCACGGCTTAGAACTATCGGTCATTTCACCGGTGGTGCAAATACGGGACATCGAAAAATCACCGAAATGATAAGAGTAATGACACCACTCATCGATTTCCCCAGTGATATTGTTGGGAAATCGTACACGTTCTCCAACAACTTCGAAACAATTTTTCCCGCAAGAGAATATTGGACGTATGAAAGAACGACAAGAAACTCCAATGGGATATCGGTTTATACAGATGGCTCTAACATATCAGGGGAATCAAGGGCTGGCATCTTCAGTGCTAACCCACCGATTGAACTTGCTATTCACCTAGAACCATTTGTATCGGTGTTCCAAGCAGAAGTCTATGCAATTATGAAGGCAACCGAAATACTCGCAGAAGACACCAGCGAAGAAAGGCAAATTGACATCTGCTCGGACAGCAAAGCAGCAATTAGCGCGATCACAAACCCCATGTCGAAATCACGACTAGTAAGGGAGTGCAAAACTAAATTGAACTTACTTGCCAGACGCAATAGAGTCCATCTCACATGGGTACCGGGGCACGAAGGTGTACCGGGTAACGAAAAGGCAGACGAACTAGCAAGGAAAGGAGCAGGCAATACAGAACTGAACCCGGATAATACAATAGGGTTTTTAGTTGTTAACATTATATTTTATTTATTTAACCGAGTTGAGTTCTTGTTTAATTTATTCATTTGAATTTGTTTTTGTTCCACTTTTCGAAATAAAATGAAAATAGTAAATCTGCTTAAATTTACTTCATTTAAAAAATGTATGCTCAGACAAATAAACTAAAATCATATTAACGTACGATCTTTATTTTTTCCTAGTCTTACTGGTTGCAGAACCAAATAATGTTGAAGCGAATTCACTGACTTTGAATGAATTCAAACAATTTTAGTTGAATTCACAGACTTTAACTGATTTAAAGTAAATTCACCACTAACTTCAACGAAATGTATGTAATGTATTAAGTGAATTCAATTGACTTCCAAAAATGATTTCAATTCTCTGATTGCTAAAAATTGAATGCACCAATCATTGACTTCAAAAGAATGGTGATTTAAGTTTTTTCAAATCGCAGTCTTTCTTCAATTCGATTGCATCAATCAAAAATTTCAATTCTTTGTTTTAAATTCTGTGAATGTATTCCCTTCTTTTATAACTCTGTTGGATGATAAGATTGTGAGTATTCATGGGTTTACGATTACATATGTTTTTCACTTAATTCGAACAAGTCAATGCTATTTCACAGCTAGTATTTGTATTCTCGTAATGTTATGCAATCTCCATGTATATGCACAACTCTATGAAATTAATATGTGCAAATTAATCGGTGCAAATGTACAGAATTCTTTAATTTTCTTTGTAATTTGGATGCATATATATGTTGATTCGATGTAAATGTTCAATTTCCAAATAACATTTATGTATGCATGCCATAGATTAGATCGTTTGAATATAAGAGATGGTGGTGCAGCCAAGCCATAGTGATCAAAGAGAAAATTAAACATGTGGTACTTCCAATTATCAATATGAGTGTAGTTGATGCAATTGGGGTGTAAGTAATATTAGAAAATTCCGCCAAACTTAAATTATTTTCTGTTTTCTTTTCTGGGGCTAAATATAATGCAGAACAAATTTGTTGCTTTAGGAACAACATAAGAAAGTTAATAGGCAATGACCGGTTCTTAATAGATGGTGATTTGAACTGCACGCATCGTGATTGGGGTTACCTAAGTGCAAATTCGTCGAGTAATGTGCTATATTATCTCACTATGAGATATCCAATTTTTCTTACCTATCCGTACAGCGCAACATATAGGTACATTCCCGCATCACATAGATGTTCCCCTTCAACGATAGATCTGTTACTAACTACGCAACCAGCTACTGCAAATACTCGATTCATCTTCATACTGTGATATTTTACTTAAGAACGCTGACTGAAAGTGTATAGATCTCACTTTAGTGCAAACGTCCGTAATTGTCCAATTAATTTAGAAAATGTCCGTAGAACTAAACTAGATTAAAACGAGAAATATGTTCAGGAGAAAGTGGCTACCGAATGATTTCAAAGATATGAATTTTCTGAATCGATTAATAACCAAAGAAATACCAGAATTTAGAAATATTATTGGAACATAAAACTTAAACAAAATTCTAAGCCATTCTGGAATGTATGTAAAATAATTAGAAAGAAAAATTTCCAAGTTCCTCACCTCGTGTCTTCAGGAAATATATATATCAGCAATGGGACTAACGCTGAAGTATTAGCGAAGTCATTTGCACAAAATCATAATGTTTCGCAAAACATCTCTGCTTTTACAAACTCCATTGATAATGCGATTGATCATTTCAATGAAAATAGGACTGAGGTACATTCAAATGAAATGAGGGTACAGGGGACATTGATTACATTATATTTGAATTTCACAATCGGAAAGCTCAGCTTTCATAAGCTTAGCTTTCATAATTAATCCTGGTTTTAAATTGCAATATTTTCCAAAAAATTGGGAGATGGCGAAGGTAATTCCTATTCCAAAATCTGGAAAGCCTCGCCTAAACAAAGTCTTGGAAAAAGTTATACGTATCAACAAAAATGTTATTCCTTTGCAACAGTTCGGTTTTAGAAAGAGTCACTGTACTTCACACTATGTACGAGTACTAAGAATTTGTAGAATTATAGAATTTGCATGTCAAAGCAAATTTAGAAAAACAACGATCAACAGGACTAGTACTGCTCGACGTTGAAAATGTTTTTGACACTGTGTGGCATAAGGGTTTGATATACAAATTAATTAATTAAGAATGCCCTGGTTATCTTGTTAAGATTATACTAAGTTTTTTGGGCGATAGAAGCTTTGTGGCGTCGCTGAAAAATATATGTACTCTCTTCGTAAAAATTTGTCGCAGCTGGTGTTCCCCAGGGATCGATTTTAGCACCAACGCTGTACAACATATTTACTGCAGACTTTCCAAATCTGCACAGTTTGCGAAGTTGCGGTGTATGCTGACGATATTGCAGTACACTGCTCCAGTGAGTACGGATCCATTATTGAAAATAATCTTCAATCTGCAGTTAATATCATCAACAAGAACTGGTAAATTAAAATCAATGCTGAAAAAAGTCAAGCCCGGGATGTGTTGTATTGTCTGCCTTGGGTCACCGCAGCCACAAACGCTCGAAGAATTTTCGCCCCACTTGGGTTGGTGCGCACACGATTTGTTTTTTTTTTTTTTTTGAAAGGAGCGTGGGCACGCCCAAATGGTGTGTAGGCACTGCGACCAGAGAGATCTATTGTGCCAGGGACCACTATTTAGGGCAGCAGTACTTCAACTTTCCTTATGAAAGCTATAATTACGGCTGCGGAGGAGTTCCTTAGGTCTAATGGAGATACTATCTCCTTAAGAAAGAAGCTTCTCCAACTTCTACACAGAGCTACACACTCACATAGTATGTGTTCTGCAGTTTCGTCCTCTTCTAGGCAGAGGCGGCAGGTAATATCCTCTGAAATTCTTTTTTTTGGCCTGGAAAACACTAGCACTCTTTCCAACTGATTTCGTAATCTTGTGATTGGGTCCATACACACCGGTGCCAACTCCTGATTCCGTTTTTGATCCATCGGTATACCAAACGATCCCTTTTGTGTCAAGCAACGGTCCGCCATTATTCCTTATATATCACAGTTTGGGATCTCAATCTCAAACCTTCTACCAGAGTAGAGTGATTTGGGCATAAAGTCAGAAACCATGCTGAGCATAACTAGTTCGGGGAAGTCGGTTAACAGGTCCATGAGGTCCACATGATCCCATGTACTGTTAACATCCGACTTTCGAAGATTAATTGCCACTTTTTTGATGAAAATATGTAACGGAGCAAGTCGTGGCGTAGTGGTTAGTGTGTCGGGTCAGTAAGCAAGAGGTTCCAAGTTCGAATCCCAGAAAGCACCAAAAAGTTTCTTCACGATCCCACCTCTTGCGAACGCTTGGCAAACATCCGAGAGTATTGTTGTCACGAGAAAGCTTCTCAAAACAAATTGCCGTTCGGATACGGCACTAAACTGTAGGTCCCTTCCATTCGTGTGAAAAATATAACGCACACAACACGAGTGGTTGCGAGAAGCTAGGCTCTGTCACTTAAAGAGCTGATGCGCCAAAATATTTATTTATATTTATATAAGTCCGATTATGGCTTCTATGGCTGTTGTAGGACAGGTGTACATAGTACCCGTAATTCCGAGGCAAGCTAATCTTTGAAGTTTGTTGAGTTTACTGATGGTTGTGACTTCCTTGGTTTTCGTGCACCAAACAACGGACGCGTATGTAAGGATGGGGTCTTACCACCGTGGTATATAACCAGAATATGACCTTTGGGGACAAACCCCAGGTTTTGCCATACATACGGCGACAGATCCAAATGGCAGTGGTTGCCTTGGCAATTTTATGCTTAATGTGGGAATTCCAGTTAAGTTTCTTATCCAGGACAATTCCTAGATATTTTACCTCGTCGGAAAAATGAATGGTTGTGCCATTTAGAGTCACTGAACCAATGTTCAGTGTTCTTCTTCTTGTAAACGGTACAACGACTGCTTTGCTGCGATTTATCGATAAACCGTCGCCAGAACACCAGTCCGAGACTACACGGAGTGCATTTTGCATGAGTTGACACACATTGTCTTCATGTTTGCCTTTGATGATGATCACAAGATCATCTGCATAGCCTATAGTTGTAAAACCTAAACTATTAAGTATATACAATAAGTCATCCACCACGAGCGACCATAAGAGAGGCGAGAGAACGCCTGGTAATAGGTTCGTCGATTCCCCTGCCGTCTCATGGGACTACTGATGGACTCATAACCAGTGTTATCAAAAGCACCTTCTATGTCAAGGAATGCGCAAAGGGCGATTTCTGTGCCACGATAGGCTGATTTGATCTCTGTAACGAGATAATGAAGGGCGCCTTCCGTGGATCGACCTTTCCCGTATGCATATTGACTAGAGTGCAGAGAAGTAGTCTTTTCTAGCAGTCTTTCCATGGTTTTCAAGAAAAACGATGTCAAACTGCGATAGCTCACTGGGTTTGTTACCTAGCTTAGGGATAAACACCACATTTAGCTCCCACCAAGTTAGTGGTCGATTTGGCTTAGTCTATAGATAGCGTGGCAGATTCTGACTCGGATCAGGAACAGTTAGTTCTTCAATTACAATTAATATGATTGTACAAAGCTTCTCCACTGTCTCTTCCAATAATATAAACATTAATAACTTTGACATTCCCTGGGTCGATTCTGTCAAGTGTTTTGGTGTTTAGTTACACAAAACATTGACCTTTGGTGAGCACACCAAAACGACAATAAACAAAATCAATATTGCAATTAAGTTGCAAGTTGCAACCCACATAAAAAAAACCCAGATATCCCAGAATATATTTTTAAAAATGATTTTATATCCAGTTGCAAGGAAAATTGAAGTTTTTAACGAGAAATTCGAATATAGTGATAACCCTTTAATTAATTAACTCATCGCGTAAAAATATATATGAATCAGTTTATTTGTGTCATTTATTATTATATATTATTTATTTCCTTATTTATTTATTCATTCGTTTATTTATTTATTTATTATTTTATTTATTGATTTATGTATTCATTAATTATTTGTACACTTATTTATTTATTTAATTTATTTCATTTAGTCAATACACTGATTACTAATACATTTATTTATATTTCATATATTTATATGTTATTATAATGAAATGTAATTATAATATATTAATTTAATTTTCATATTTTTTGTGCAAAATGTGTTTGTAGCAGGTATTCTTACATTATCTGTGATATGAATATTCTGAAGTATCTTTGTATATCTCTAATAGGTACATCAAATGTTTTTTGTTCATAGCTGTTCCTTCAAATATAGTCAATTCTTTTAAATCTAGGCTTATCAATATTTCAACATTAATTTTTTAGTAGTAAGATTAATTGTAACCTATCTTATCTCTGTGCAATATGTGCACATAAATCTATAAATTTTTAATCTCAACTCTTAATCTCGCTCAACTGAACGAAGCTCTTGGCAGTTTATTTTTCAGGAAATTCGGAGGTCTTATGGGCCAACAATTTATCGAACACTTTTCTAAGTAATTGCTTAAAGTCGTCTTTGCAATAGGTTCCATCATCTAAAACGATGCAGTCAAACTTAAACAAATCATCGTTCAATTTTCTTGTTCTGTTTTCATAATTTTTTTATTTTTTCTCCAGAGCGATCAGGGAATTTTTGGGCCTTTAAACTTTTGAATCCAGATAATTTCTCTATTTTTTGCACATATAACTTTGACTTTTGGACTTTTTTTTTGCAAGGAACGGATATGTAAGGGTTATTCTTATATATGACCTTCGCCCTTGGACTACTTTTTTTAACAACTGGAACACTTTTTCGACCGGATCAGGACTTCCCTTCAAAGTTAAGCGATCTAGAAAAACTAAGAAGCACCTATCCACAATTGATTTTGCAATTCCTAGACTGCTTGAGATAGATTGGGATTATCGTTGAATTTGGAAAAATTTCCTTACGCACTTCTGACTGATTTCGTGACGTCTTGATTGTATTAATGATTCAATGGAAGTGAAGCAAATATTTTCTTTCTAAAGAGCATAGCTAATATCGGAAACTAAATTAGAAAGCGACCTCTTTTTTGTGGATAGTTCTTAATAAGCACCCAATTCCAAAAGTTGTTTATTTGCGACAATATCACCTTCGATCACAGTGCAAAAATAGACCGAAACAAGGTGAGAAAACTGTATAAATAAATTTATATAATTTAAATTTAAATCACGGGGCCTGAGAGGATTATGTCCTATATTAATTTTTCTAGCGATACTAAAGTAAAAAGTAATTTAAATACTATCAAAAATTCTGCAACAGATATAACTAAAATTTAAGGTTAAACGTGTTAAAATTATAAAATTTCGAAAACCGTACGGGATGTAAGCCCTATATGCCGAATAATTTTTAAAAAATATTTGTACCTATAATCAGCCGTCGTTTCAAAATCAAGAAAACTAAGGAAATCGGTGAATCACTTCACCGAGGACCTCAACTCTATAGAAGCAGTTGACAATGCAGTCGATGCACTGACCGACTCTCTAATGCAAACTTTCGAGAAATCCTGCCCGATTAATGGGCATAGCGGTAAAAAGCGTCCACCATGGTGGACCGATAAAATAGCGGAACTCATTTGCATTTCAAGAGTAGGATAGAACCTCGAAAAAGAGGGGGTCGTTGAGTGGTCCACCTATAAAGAAAGCGTAAAGGTGCTCAAGAAAAAGATTAGGTTCGCAAATAAGAACTCCTGGAGGTCCTTTTGCGCATCTATAGAATCAACAAACAAAGTGTCCCACTTACGGAAGATTCTGGTCAAGACACCAACGCCGGCATCCAATATTAGGAAAGGTGATAGTACCTGGGCAGAGTCACAAGAGGGAACGCGGAAGATGTGAGGAATATGATAGATGATTACAAGATAGCCTGGGCAATTAAATCGTTTGCTCCATATAAGGCATCAGGAATGGATAACATTCGACCTGTGATGCTGCAGGAGTCAGTGGATATTGCTATTCCATGGCTCAAGCGCATTTTCACAGGATGCCTTAAGTTAGGAAATGTTCCTAAAGCATGGCTTGTCGTATTTATTCCCAAAGCGGGCAAAGCGAGCCACACAAACGTAAAAGACCTGAGACCTATCAATCTGTCGTCTTTTATGCTAAAAACACTGGAACGTTTAATAGATGTATGTAATAAACGTGATCGGCAATAATTACCTATCTAAATCACAATACGCATACATTAACGGCAGATCGGTAGATACTGTACTACACCCCAAGACGGAGTCTTATCTCCTTTCATATGGCTCCTCGTAGTGGATGCGATCTTGGTAATACTGAAGGAAAACGGCTACAACGCGACGGCCTATGCCGACGATGTGGTCATTCTGGTTTTGAGAAAATTCCCTACAGTTCTAAGCGAAAGACTCAATCTCGCACTACAATTAGTGAATAATTGGGTCAGCAGCAAAGGGCTGGGAGTGAACCCATCAAAGCCGGAGGTAGTTCTTTTCACTAAGAAGAGATCAATTCCTACCTTCAGACCCCCAAACATCGGTGGTATTGAACTAAGTATCTCAAGTTCAGCTCGATACCTGGGCGTAATTTTAGATTCCAAACTGAACTGGAAGGATAACACTACCGAACGCATCAACAAATTTATCGTAGCTTTCTATTCTTGCAAATTTGTGGGGCTTCAAACCAGATGTGATGTACTGGATATACACAGCGGGCGTAAGACCCATTCTCACATACTAGTATGGTTCACTAGTATGGTGGATGGTTCTTGAGAAGCAATATAAGCTTTCAAACCTCACCAAAATCCAGAGGGCAGCGTGTATCGGAGTCATGGGGTCAACAAGAACAACACCAACAGCGGCAATGGAAAACATGCTCAGTTTGATATATACTGTAGCAGTCTGGCGGCTAAAACCGCTGTAAGACTGAGAGAAGGACGATTGTGGTTATTTATCTAAATCACAACACGCATACATCTGCGGCAGATCAGTAGATACTGCGCTACACAGGGTCGTATCAAGAATAGAAAGATCCCTCCACTTTAAAGACTTCACTCTCGGGGCGTTCCTAGACATTGAAGGGGCTGTAAGATTGAGAGAAAGCCGCTTCTGGTCATAGAGCCTTTACGGCCATACCTCCATTTTATCCCGATAGGGAACTACCAGCAGATCGGCGGAAACTGATTTCATTACCCCTACGCTAGCATTTGAAAGGAGATTCAACATAACAGTTCCTGACAGAATGCACTGGAGCAACCTAAGAACCATGAAAAAAAAGGAACTGGCGTTCTATACTGATGGTTCTAAGATGGACGTTGGCACGGGAGCCGGAGTTTATTGTGAGGCCCTAGGAATAAATAACTCCTTTAGAATAAGCGACGACTATAGCGTCTTACAGGCCGAAATCAGAGCCATCATACAGGCTACGAAAATTATACGCGAGAGTAATATCGTTGGTAAAACGATAACTGCCTATATAGACAGCCAGGCAGCCATTAAGGCTCTGGACTATACTGTAATTAGATCAAGGCTTGTGAGGACCTGCAAATCAGTCTTAAATGGAATATCCAGAGCCAATGCGATGACCCTCTGCTGGGTTCCAGGGCATAGGAAATGAAAGGGCTGACGAGCTTGCTAGGAAAGGGTCTGCGCTGTGCTTACCGCGGGCCCTCCTTTTTGTAGTAACCCCAATCAGTTCCCTACGGAAGAAAATAGAAGATGAAACCACCGATCGAGCAAACAGACGATGGATTCATCCGGAAACATGCGCAACGGCCAGGGCGTTATGGCCGGCCTTTAGCAAGAAGAGATCAACTTCTCTGGTGAAACTTAGTCGTTATAATACACGGGTCGTTTCTGGAATAATTACTGGGCACTGTGCCATTGCAATTCATGCAGAGCGACTCGGTGTGCTACATAAAGACTATTGTTGCAGGGACGAAGGAGAAATTGAATCAGTTCGTCACCCGCTGTGTGATTGTCCTGCCGTATCCGTTACAAGAATGAGGACTCTCGGAAGTTACTTTTTCTCTGTTTTGGAGGACTTACGTAATATAGAGCTTACGGACCTCCAGAGATTTATATCACTATCTGGGTGGTTCTAACAGCAGACTTTTAACGTTTCCAGGGTTATCCCGAATTTGTTGGTCTAAGTGAGCAGTGACTCTATTTGTCACAAGGCACCCATCTACCTAACCGAACCTAAAATCACTATATTTTTCTAATATATGAGTATGAAACTTTTTGAAACGTATACATACTTATGTACATATGTATGTCGGCTAATCGAGGTACATTTTCGAAGTATTTTTTTTAATTTTTGCTCGCCATTTTGAATTTATGACTGGTTTGCTTCATTAAACTAAGAATAAATCGAATTGCTTATGAATTAAGGTTATAAATTAAATATCTCTTAACTGAGACGTTAGAAAATAAATTGTATTGTCATTGTATTGCAGCAACAAAGAAACAAGAAAAAATTCCGATTGGCGTTTAAGATAAAATCTAGTTGACTAGTGTATGCTTCTTATGGAAAGATAATGCTGCAATTAAGGCATTGAAGTCTTAGATGATGCGAATAGTTAAGCGTAGTACAGACCATCTATCTATATTTTCAAAATGATTAACCAACGTCATAACTGAGCACAGCAGGCTACAAACCGTCTTACTCTTCGGCACTGTCAGAAAGTCCTGAGAGCCCAAGTTATTTTCAGTTCAACGTGTGTATTCCAGTCGTATGAAGTAAATCAATTACCGAATCCAACGGAATTTATTTCAATAGGCCACCACAAATAAGGACAATGTTGAAAACCAGGACACTAGGAGAGCATTTTTGATTCGTTTTTCTCACTTCGGAAGTCCTTTTCCCTGTAATGTATATGGAATTCAAGAAAGTATAAAATATAAAATGGCTGAAAGCTGAAATTTCTAGGAATAAAATCCCTAATATTTATTTCTGATGCAAAAATTAAGTTCTTGAAGGAGCGGAGCGAAACCGCAAACGCAATGAAATTGTTTTGCGTTAGTATTTCAGAAGCAGTTCAATTATTTACATACTAGTATTAGGTAGTATTTACTTGTACATATACACATTCAAAGATTATGTGTTTTGGGATTTTCGTTTTTAGATGGAGACTTTAGTTTGAGAAATCTGTGTGAAATCTGACAGAACGTCTCCAACTCTGTCCATTAATTTGGGAAAATTAAATAAAACCAAATAAATTCGTAACTTTCTACCAATCCTGTGGTTTAAAACAGGAAGCGAATAGAATTTCCTTTAACTTCCGTTGGTCCATTATCACCATTGCTATGGGTACACTTTCATCTACTACTTGTTCTACGATACTTAATGAACTTTTATATATGATAGATACATTGAACATGCAAAAAGTTTTCCTATTCCACAATAAAGGAAAGAAAAGGAAATAAGCAAAATAACAATTTTTATTTCTATGTACTGGCATGGTGTTGTGTTGTACATGTATCGATTCAGATTTATTGTGTAATTCTTCAACTTTTTATGTTGTTGTTTGTGTATTGTGTTGGAACAAAACGTTGAGGGTGGATATCTATTTTATTCCCTTGTATGAAAATTACAAAGGAGAACAACAAAACAATTAAAACTAGTGCTCCACTGAACAGAGGAATAAGAGGGGCAGAATAGACAACACGACAACACAGAGTGTAATTAATGGAACGAAAATGTAAATATATATAGGTGTTGGAGCGCTGTACCTGTACCTGTCGTAAACTACAGTGGCAGTAAATTACATTTGAAGATTGTCATAATAATTTATTGCCATTAAGGTAATGGGTATCATCTGAGGAAAAAGGCAAATTAAGTCGTTATAGACCTATTGAACTTGGAAATCACGTAATCGATTACTTTTTTTTTATATTATGGCTCGCTGATGGAAATATTTATTGTCAGAATATTGAGGGCTTTGTTTGAGGGTGAGGATCAAGTATCCGACCTATGTCTCATTCTTGGAGGTCACTCTATCAAGAATATTAAATTCTGTTCAGATTGTTAATAATTTCATCTCACACTTATGTTATTTGCCGTTCTTTGCCTGGTATACATTGAGATGCCCCTGCTTCGCTGATCCAATTTAGAGCATGTCAAAACGTCAACCAACAATTTTCAGGTGAGGAACGAAACGAATAAAATCCTGGGGTGAATTAGCACTCAGTGTGGGAATTCCATAAGCAAGAAACTAAACATTCGAAGGAGGGGCGAAATAATAAATGTGAACAATTATAGAAACAAAGTGGGAAACGAGTCATGCCTGGAGAATTCGACGATTCTTAATAGTTTTGACACTGTAAACTTTTTAATTTTGTAAAAAAGGAAAACTAGATCCCGCAGCACTCAGACTAAATTTGGTCCATTGCACTTGTACTATTAGGCAGAAATCCCCTTTTGCGCTTTTAAATTGAACTGTAAAAAAAAAATACTGGAATAAAAAATGCTTGCTGATATGTTTAAGTGTTAAAGTACTTATGTATGTTCATAGGGATATTTGTCAGCATCACGTACCTGGGCATAATATTGGGCAGCAAACTCACCTGGAGAAACAACCTGGAAGAAAGAGTTACCAAAGCTAAAAGGACATATTGGATATGCAGGAAGACTATCTGGGGTCTGAAACTGAAACAGGTCCACTGGATATACGAATGCAAGAAGTTCTATGGTGGCCAGTGACAAATAAAAAGTACGCAAGAGACTTGTTAACTAAGGTGCAGCGTATGGCTTGCTCGGGCATCACAGGAGCACAATCCTCAACACCAACAGCGGCCATAGAAGCTATCTTAAACATACTACCAGTGCATCTCGAAGTGAAGAAGATTTCCGGTCTTTCAGCCTCAAGGCTTAGAAACATCGGCATCGGCTATCCGCTAACACGCGACATCGAAATACCACCAAAATGATAAGAGAAATGACACCATTTATCGACTGTCCCAGTGATGTTGTTGAAAAATCTTATACCTTCACCAACAACTTCGAAACAATTTTCCCCACAAGAGAATATTAGATGAATGAAATGACGACAAGAAACTCCAACGGGTTATCAGTATACACAGACGGCTCTAGCATATGAGGGGAATCAGGGGCTGTGCTAACCCACCAATTGGACTTTCTATTCATCTAGAACCATTTGTAAAGGTGTTCCGCGCAGAAGTCTTTGCAATTACGAAAGCAACCGAAAAACTCGCAGAAGACACCAGCGAAGAGAGGCAAATAGACATCTGCTCGGACAACAAAACAGCAATGAGCGCGATCACAAATCCTGTGTCAAAATCACGACTAATAAAGGAGTGAAACATTAATTTGAACTTACTTACCAGACGCAATAGAGTCCGCCCTACATGGGGACCGAGCCATGAAGGTGTACCGGCAGATGAACTAGCAAGGAAAGGAGCGAATGACACAAAACTGAATCCTGTAAAGACTATAGGGGTCCCTCTAACAACTATTAAAACGATAATCAATGAAAAGATAAGACAACTGGACGAATCTAGACAAGTGTAAAGTGGCCAGATCCGTGGTGACAGAACCGAGCAATAACACAGCAAAAATAACTTTCAACTCAAGCAGAACACAGTTAAGAGTGATAGTGGGACTTTTAACATGGCACATCAATCTCAATAAACACTCGTTCAGACTCGGGCTAACTGGTACAACAATCTGTGGAAGATATAGAACACTTCCTCTACCGCTGCCCTGCAACAGCGAGGTTAAGACTGAAGATACTGGGATCCCCAAGGATACCCGGATCTAACACACCTCAGTAAAAAAGGAATCGGTGATCTAGTGGAGTTCGCTAGACGAACAAGATGATTTCCCGATCAGCATATGACATAGTCTCCATTTTGATACTCCCCATGATCCCAATACCTACATCCTCTCTCATCAAGTGCTAAAGCCGGTGTGGACTTACGGTATACAACTTTGGGGCTGTACCAAGAAAACAAACGCCAATATTTTACAAACTTTTCAAAATAAAGTGCTAAGAGAAATTGTCCACGCACCGTGGTATACTAGAAACGATGATATCCACAGGGATCTCAGAATTCCGACAATCGAAGCTGAAATTAGAAGCTTCGCGAGAAAGCATAGAAACCGACTAATCGGACATGTCAACAATACAATCCAACAAATTCTGGATGAAAGCAATTTATTGCGCCGACTACAAAGGACGAAACCTTTTGACTTGGCGAGATAGGAATCAACCGCGCCTAGATTGCGGAACATGCAGGATCTTTCAGTGGAAGGTAACCTGCCAAACGTGTTATTTTTTCATAAGGTCGTTCTTAGTTGCAATATATAACAAATTAAATCGCAGGGTGGTTTTGTTTAGTCAGTAAGAATCTGACACTACTATGAGCACGCGCTTGCTATCCTCATAGTGTCTATGGAAGATTTTTTTACCAACCCTCGGGAAAAAAAAAAAAATTAATTTCCATATTACACTACTTTCCTACAGCTCGACAGACGAGGGGAACACTATGGGCGCAGTGGACGGGGCCTTGTACATAGATATGTTGAGAAAAAAATTGTATGAAAACAAACCGAAAACCAGTCGAGACCCCAACAAGGCAACTGAAAGCCGTGATTTATTGGGGAAGCCAAGCATGCATTTTACCCTCGTCATAGCTCAGTTAAGCTGCATTCTCGTTTTCATGTGTGGCTTAATAATGCATTTATCTTTTCTCGAATGCCATGTTGCTTGTAATTGCTTTCAAGAATACCTGAATATCTAAGCAAACGATTACGTCGACAAACGTGTTTGAGCAGTAACACGTAAAGATAGCATACCACTTTTAATATCTAATAATATTTTATGCTGTGGCTAGCTGTAGATGGTCTTGCGCGACACTTATCTTTCGAATTTTAGCGTATGATATCCATCTAATGCAATGACACCAGAACTCCAACTGCTTCCATTGATGTCGTACTCAGAACTTGATTTTGCCAGAATCTGAGCCAGGTGGGAATTGTTATCGAATTTACAGTGATAGCACCCCATGATCCCAATACCTACATCCTCTCTCATCAAGTGCTAAAGCCGGTGTGGACTTACGGTATACAACTTTGGGGCTGTACCAAGAAAACAAACGCCAATATTTTACAAACTTTTCAAAATAAAGTGCTAAGAGAAATTGTCCACGCACCGTGGTATACTAGAAACGATGATATCCACAGGGATCTCAGAATTCCGACAATCGAAGCTGAAATTAGAAGCTTCGCGAGAAAGCATAGAAACCGACTAATCGGACATGTCAACAATACAATCCAACAAATTCTGGATGAAAGCAATTTATTGCGCCGACTACAAAGGACGAAACCTTTTGACTTGGCGAGATAGGAATCAACCGCGCCTAGATTGCGGAACATGCAGGATCTTTCAGTGGAAGGTAACCTGCCAAACGTGTTATTTTTTCATAAGGTCGTTCTTAGTTGCAATATATAACAAATTAAATCGCAGGGTGGTTTTGTTTAGTCAGTAAGAATCTGACACTACTATGAGCACGCGCTTGCTATCCTCATAGTGTCTATGGAAGATTTTTTTACCAACCCTCGGGAAAAAAAAAAAAATTAATTTCCATATTACACTACTTTCCTACAGCTCGACAGACGAGGGGAACACTATGGGCGCAGTGGACGGGGCCTTGTACATAGATATGTTGAGAAAAAAATTGTATGAAAACAAACCGAAAACCAGTCGAGACCCCAACAAGGCAACTGAAAGCCGTGATTTATTGGGGAAGCCAAGCATGCATTTTACCCTCGTCATAGCTCAGTTAAGCTGCATTCTCGTTTTCATGTGTGGCTTAATAATGCATTTATCTTTTCTCGAATGCCATGTTGCTTGTAATTGCTTTCAAGAATACCTGAATATCTAAGCAAACGATTACGTCGACAAACGTGTTTGAGCAGTAACACGTAAAGATAGCATACCACTTTTAATATCTAATAATATTTTATGCTGTGGCTAGCTGTAGATGGTCTTGCGCGACACTTATCTTTCGAATTTTAGCGTATGATATCCATCTAATGCAATGACACCAGAACTCCAACTGCTTCCATTGATGTCGTACTCAGAACTTGATTTTGCCAGAATCTGAGCCAGGTGGGAATTGTTATCGAATTTACAGTGATAGCACCAAAACAAGTTGAGGGTCTGGTGCTGGTGCCTTAGTGGAGGATAACAACATTAGGCTTCACTGCTAATGCACTGCAAAGCAAACATGCGGAATCTTTATCATCCTTTATCATTTCCAAAATAGTTCGAGAACACAAGAGCGCTCTGAATTCGGTTGTAAGGTTGAACTCACTGAGTCTTGTTTAGGTCCCAGGTCACAGTGGGGTTACTGGAAATGAGATCTTCGATGAATTTGTTGGACAAGATTCCAGGATGTATACATAGCATTCTTCCTGCCCCTCAATAGAAAAGACTGAAGACAACTTACTGGCGTTCTTACTTACTTTTGCCAATCATCTTAATGTGCTAGGCTTAAGTTGCACCACCATCTGCGACGCCTGTGAAGAGGGCGACGATACCGCTGAACGCTTCCTCTGCGATTGTCCTTCCTATGTTCGTATCAAGTGGCGGATCTTCGGAGCCGATGTGGTGAGTACTGATACTACTACCTCATCACTAAAGCTCTTACTCGTTTTTCTAAGAAAGACGAATATACATATTTCTTTAATAATGGGTTGTTTTCTGGTAGTATAATGGATTGGTATCGAGTCTGAGTGCTACAGTGAAGTTTTTCTACCACGACACATAATATTACGATCGAAATCTTAAGTTTTAAAATTCTCTACAAGTTGGATGCCGTATTTTTAGAATTTTCGAAAATCGTAGTTACGCATTCTTCCAAAACTTCAGACTCATCTGCGAATTTAATGATTACAAATACGTTTCTGGAAAACGGTGATTCCTTACCAAAAAAAAACAAGATAGATCCCGAATTTTTCAAAATTTTCGATAATTGTACTAACTTTTTATTTATAATTTGCACGTGTGAAAGGGGAATACCCTTATACTAATTTTAGGACACGGGCGTTTTTGTTGAAAGGGAAAGAGACAGAGAGAAGACAGTGTGTGGTGTAGTTGTTTTGAAACTCAGGTATTTTTAAGTTTGGGTGAACTCCAAGGGTGGCGTTCAGATAACTGGGGAGTATTTTTGTATTGTCATTGCTTATGATTCACAGTATTTTTTTTGCGTCCTCCTGATGTGTGCCAGTGTTATGCCTTCGCAGTAGAGTTGACTAAGCTTTCGCAATTGATCGATTTTTTTATTTATTTCATGCGCAATAAATAGATGATTAGGATTCGAACCGTGAATCTGCAGCATGACAAGCGATGATGTTACCACTACACCATGGCCACCCATAACTATCGATGCATGTACACAATCTTCAGGAAATGGAAATCGTACTTGAGTTCGACTATCCCGAAAACTGATCTGCATAGGGATGTTTTCTTTATTTATTCCCCGATTTCTCAATTTGATAATTGAGAGCATTCAGTTACTAACTATCGAATTCACCACTACACCATGGCCACCCATAACTATCGATGCATGTACACAATCTTCAGAAAATGGAAATCGTACTTGAGTTCGACTATCCCGAAAACTGATCTGCATAGGGATGTTTTCTTTATTTATTCCCCGATTTCTGAATAAATGAACGAGATTATTCGATAATTGAGAGCATTCAGTTACTAACTATCGAATTCATTCAATGTTGCGCAAAATGATTTAAAGAGTTACAACCAAAAATTGTTTGGACGCAAATTGATATGAAGCGAGTTGAGCTCTCAATTAATGTCAACTTTATGTCACTTTTTTTTTAATTCTAATTGAATTAACGCTCAAAAGATTTTAAATACCCTCATAACGCAATTTGCATGTGGAAGTAGCAGATGTCCAGCACACGTTTATATTCTTGCACTCCATGGCTTCGCCCTTTTCAATTATCTACCTATCTGCTAACTTTCAAAACTACTCGTACATCCGAAAACTTTCCAACCACACTATAATACCCCCCATAGAGAGACATCAGCAATTTAGTGAAATTCCTCAACGTCGTATGTTAACTGCTCACATGAAAACAACCTTCCAACCTTCCAAATGTATGAGAAAACCATGTCCGGACTTTTAATGCATTGACGTACTATATAATCAGAGTACCGAAAAGCCAACAAGTCTGCCCCCTGGGCCATTCTCATTAATATGTAATGGAAAAATTCAATTTTCTCCCAATTTTGTGAGCCTATAAATATCGAAAACTTTATGTATGTATGAACTTTCTGTGCACACCGAAAAACTAATTAGCATTGAACTAATTTAGAGTGCTGGTATACCGCCATCGCCACCGATAAATTAAAATAATAATCAACCGAGTGGAAAATAAAGAAATAGAAAGAAAAGAAAAAAATACATCCTGCATTAAGGACGGAAAAGTCTTGATAAAAATCTGCATACTCGCCAAATATAGAAGGGCACTCAACGCTGTATACACTTTACGAAGACCTATTTTAGGACTTTTTTTTTTTTAATCTCAAGGGTTTTCGATTAGTTTAGCGTGTGTACTCACTTTGTGCATATATGCATTTCGAGACAAATTGGAGCCATAATGATGCGCAATATCTCTTTTTTTCATCGAAAGCAATTGGTATAGATACATACATACTGGAGAGTAGAAGGTATACTGCTCTTCTTTCGGTCTACTACAAGGCCGCTTGTGTTTGCAAATTAAGGCATCAACATCATGTACTTAGCACAAAGGATATAATAAAGAATGGGTGGGTGAAGGAGGAGGACAGTGTACGCAAAAGGAAGATTGGAATTGTATTTTGTGAGAAAGTATTCAAATTTAGTAAATTTAGAAGCGTTGGAATGTTCAATAATGAGGGTTATTTTTTTTTCTCTCTTCTTAAATGAAGCAATAAAGGTTTTCATTTGGAAAACATTTTTCAATCCGCAATTTGGGCGAGCGGAACAGGCAAACCATTTAAAATGGGGGAAAAAGAGAGTGCAGTTTGTTATATTGAAAAGGAATTCAAGGTTTTCTTATTCGAAATTAGCTTTACAATAGGAAGACAATGACCTGAGATTTAAAAACAGAAAAAACAACAAAAGATAAATCAAAAAGGTTAATTAGCTGAAACTGATTTGGGGAAGGAAAGTATTTCCTTTTTTTTTTTTTCATTTTCAGGGGTTTCGTGGTTTTCAAAAGGTTTTTGTAAGTCTATTCAGTACGTTTACTAAGTTAATAACTCACAACTCAAGGAGTTTTCTATGATCCGAACTGCGACTTAGAATTTTCAAGGAAAAAAATTAAGAATGGTGAAGAAAGAAAATTTAGAGAGATTGTAGACATAGTCTCATAACTTTTGAGCCATTTGAGATAATAATTTTAAATTTGCGCTAGATGTGAGCTTTGCTAACCCAAAATGAGTACATACACTAAAAATTCGTCAAGTACACTCTATTTAATGTGGAGAAAAGTGGTATCTTTATTCGTATTTGTAAGAGTCAGGACAAAATAAACACTTTTCGTTCCATGTTCACCTGTCTGTTTGTTCTGATGATTTCTTCATTTGATGATTTTTGATTTATATGTTTATCCTGTAAATATGTAAATATTTAGTTTCACTCAAAAATTGGTCAAAATCGGATCGGGTGTGGTAAGATGTGTGTGTCTTTTGTGGCCTCCAAGAATGTCTGAACAGATGAAATTTTGATCATAAGATAAGAATCGCACGTTAGTGGGGTAAAACATGGTCAAATATGTCGCCTTTACCTTGGTTTTTAAGTTTTTTTGTTCAACAAACTTTATCCGAAAAAATATTTTTTAGATATTTAAATTCAAAAAATATTTTGTTTTTCCTTGGGGTACACTATGCCTCAAAAGCTTCCCCCAACAAAATATATTTTACAATTTGTCTTATTATCATAATTATTTTCAGTTCACCAAATAGGATGTATTTTTGTGCAAAATTTTAGGGTTGAAACCATTAGTGTTCCGTTTTATATCATTCTGATATCATTCATACTTATTAAAACGGGGGTATGTTCAATATTCAACCATTTCGACTAGACGCTGTCCGTCATTTTAACATCTTTCTTTCTGAACAAAATCAGGCAAATATTTAACATACAATTTTTGTTATAAATACTTTAATTTTATTAGGCACAAAATGGCTTTAAATCGGAGTTTCAATTCACCCATTATACTCGCGAAGGGAGTATTTTGAAAGAAGAAAATCACTCCTTTCTTTTTTTCGGGTGTACTCGTTTCAGAAAATAAGGAGCGAGTAAAAGAAGAAAAAGAAAAGAGGAAATGTATATTTTGTTTTTGTACTTTTTTTTTTTTGTTTGTGGGTTTGTTTTGTGTAATAGTACACCCTGAGCCGTTACAACCATTTAGAGGCTACGAAAAAACTAGTACTCATATTAAATTTATAATTTAACAATCAAAACAATTCTGGCAACCGCATTGAAAAATCACATATCATGAACGTCTTTGTGATTTGGGAAAAAGTTAACAAGCTAGAGCGACTCGAATTTAAATGAGAGTATATTTTGTTCCCTTAATTTTTACTTAATTTGATTATCTCAAAAAGTTCACCGCTAATTAGTTTGTATCGATGATGGAATAATTCTCTACAAACGTCTTCTATAAAGTGTTTACCTACGAATAAGAAGTATGTGTACAGAGGCCATTATAATAAAATACACATAATATATATAATATTCAAAGAATCAGAATTAACAAAAATATTAACAATTTTCAAAAAATGTATACTCCTTAGTCTTTTATATGTGAAATATTGCTAATATATTGTTTTCGAACGAAATCAGTTGAGTCATAGCGCTCATATCGTTAGCCGTTTTCGAGAAAATTTTTCGAAGTCGGCCATTAGTAAAGTACCGTTAATTTTAGGGTTAGAATGAAAATTCCTAATTTGCTTCGAATGGTAACCCTACAGACCCCAGATATGAGAATTCAAAAAAAATCCGTCCAGCCGTTTAAGCTGCACTGCAGCTACATGTAGGTAGACAGAATTGAAAGACTCACTTTTTTGAGTTGTAATGTCAAGTTTGATCAAAATCTCTAGATCGGAAAATTTCAAGAAACCAATACTTACGCCTATAGGTGCAATGTAATAAAGCTTAATAACAAAAAAGAAAATGAAGAAAAAAATACAAAAAAAATGAGAACAAATAATTCATTTATGCAGATAATTTGCATATGACAATATAAAAAATAGAAAAATATATATAAATAAGTTTTTGGGGCTAACAGCCCATACAGAGCCTGGCCTAGTTTTTCGCATATAGTTCTATGCCGTTTTCCATGGGAATTTTTTTTTTTTCTATTAAGAGAAGTTTCTTACAACAATTTTACTCGCGGATGTTTGTCAGACTTTAGCGAAAGATAGGATCTTGAATCTTCCGCTCAATGATCGCCCACTGAGCCACGGCACCCATATTTATTTTTTAGAAGAGACATAATTAAATAAATCACGACTTATGGAAACGAGTGTGCTAAAACTGATAAAACTGAAGTTTCCAAGGTACATATTAGGCAGAGAATTGTAAAGTTAAGATTAGAAGGCCTAGATCTGGGTAATATAATATTTAACGTTCTAGCAGATCTAAAACACTGAACACAGAGCAGCGATACTTTATTATCTTAATCAAAAGAAGCAAGAACGCGAAAGTTTGATAGTATTGAATTCTAGTAAGTGGGCACGACATTAAATCTGCGAAGGCCATAAACATATCTTATAACGGAGTTAAAGGCTGCAGTGAGTTTTCTGTTGTCAAGTTTTCGATATACTTCACAACCATAGGTAATATAGGGTATAAGCAATGAACGAGCCATAAACATTCGTGTAGTAATGGGAGTTAAGTGAAGACCAAAGGCCTCCGTAAATACTGTGGGATTCAAGTGGGATGATCAAATTATTGAGTATAACTGAAAAGAAACCTTTGGCATTATGGCAATATTCTTTATAAATGGTGACCCAAGATTCACGGAAGAAGTAATTTTGATAGAAAACACATGTTTTTAATTAAAAATTGTAAATGTTTTATTGATTCATAAAGTTTTTAATATACAGACTATACTGTATAGGGTTATGTATGGAATAGCATATCGGGTAAATGGCCTCCACGAATTTGCTGGCACATACTTTTCCATGCTCAATTTGCTCCTTCAAGACGTGGGTGGTCGTGGGCTTGTTAGCATAAACCTTACACTTAAAAAATCCAACAAAAAAAGTCCAACGACCAGGAAATGACTCATGCAGTAATTGAATTGATTCTTCGGGCTGTATTGCATGTGGCACCGCCTTGTTGAAACTATGTACATGCCGTCCACACCCATACCTTGCAATGTAGGCACAAAGAACTGTATTATCATGTCGCGATAGCGAGCACCATTAACTGATATTGCCCGACTAGCCGTATTTTCAAAGAAGAGTGGTCCGATGATACCTCCAGCCCAAAATACGCACCAAACAGTTACACTTTGTGGATGCATTTGTTTCCCAACAATCACTCGCGGTTTTTCTGAACTTCGACAATTTTGACTATTAACAAGGCCATCAAGATGAAAATGAGCCTCATCGCTGAAGATTATTTTGTTTGGAAGATCAGCATCCACTGGTTGTTCCATAATCCATTCAACGAACTCTCTTCGCTGTGCGTGGTCAGCAGGCTTCAGTTTTTGAGAAAGATACTAATCTTTCGTGAGAATTCGCTATAGAAAATTTCTCGAAATATCCAATTCTTGACCAGGGTGCCGAATTGATGTTTCTGGACTCTCAACAACACTCTCATGAACTGCGTCGATGTTTTGTGTTGAACGACTTGTTGAAGGATGGTCAGAGTGTCTAAATTCACTAATTGATCCAGTCTCCCTGACTTTTTGAATTAATCTCTTCACAGTTGATGAAGTTAAATCACTATTCCGACCATATTTTGTACGAAAATTGTGAACTGTAACTACCAAACCTTCATTATTCTTAAAATATTGCTCAACAATGAAAACGCGTTGTTCTTTCGTGAAGTACTCCATTTTTAATAACCCTGAACTGTCAGCTGTCACGCTGTCTTTTTTTTTTCGTTTGCAACACTTTACCGTACAAATGGCGCAAAATTCAAATCTTGCGTTAATTTTGGGGCACCCCTTATAATTAGACAGGAAAATTGTTAAGAAATAAAAATAAGTTTATTAACGACATGTTGACGAAGTGAAACACGATTTTCACATGCTAATTTCAAAAATCAATGCCCTCGCGAAGCGTTTCAAATGAACTGATAAGTGTGAATTTGGGGTAAATCCTCTCAAAACTTCTCACCGAAAAATACAAGATTACCAATATTGACATCCATCTTTTCTTCGATGAGTTACATGATGTATGCATATCTTTCGGCTCCCCAACTTCTATAACGTTTTCCAGACGGAGATAATGGTGACTAGAGAAAACTTATTCGAGCTAAAGTCAATCAGTCTTATCAAAATGTTCATCTATTGTTCGAGCATTGCATAGAAATAAAGACTACTATTAATAGTGTAGTATACTGTCGGATAAAAATATGTAATCGCCACCCATACTATTATATTAAATGTTTAATGTTAAATTGGACTTAAGTAAGTACTCTCAAAAAAAACATCCTTTTCTTGATAACATGGAATCGGGAGGAGGTAAATACTCCCTTCCCCTAAATTCTGTCTTAAGACAAGCGAGTATAGCCCACAATTATTTGTTTCCTGCATTTCTGGCAAAATCATCCACCTCTCGCGGTTATATTTCGAAAACGATGCACTTTACTTTAAAATACGGTTAAAACTTTTTTGTACAAAATTTCATTCTGAACAATAAAGTTCTGGATTTATTTTTCGTAAAATTGACGTTTAGCGAAATATTGGCGAAATATCGAATTCCAGCGTCTTTTTATTGTTCCGTATACAAGAATGGTATAAACAGAATACTAATGGATGCAACACGGTATCTGGTTGTCCAACTGTCCGAGTACCTGTCATACGCTTGTAACTTTCATCATTTGAGCTAGAGAGCTGAACAAAAATAGTAGGTGAAGAACCAAAAATAATCAGTGCAAAAAACTGTAAATAATATTTTTCTTGGGAGCTTTTGTGGGCATAATATACCACAAGAGAAAAAAAATATTTTTATGGCCCATCATGCAACATACCAAATTAAAGCTGAACTTCCAAGTATTCCAAAAGATGACGCCGAATGCACATCCCTCAAGAGGAATGTGCTTATATATTACTTACGGACTTATAATAAATCGATTCATTTCCGAATTCAAATCCCTGACGCAAGACCGAAAAATTACTGCTCTTATATTAATAGTTGTCTAAGTATTTCTGCACCCTAATAAATTAGGGGTCTATTAGGAAAGTCTGAACACTCTAGGTCTTCTGCATCTGTACATCTTGCAAAAAAAATCTTTTTGTCTGTTGAAAGAAGCAGGGTACAGATATGCACTAAAACTGTTTCTGAAAACAAAGCAAAACACAAAAGCTGATTTATCGTTACTGCAAAATACTTATTTAGATCGTACAACTAAAATTAATTAAAATGTGTAATTATTTGGTTTTGGCATCACTGTCCACACCCCATTAAGTTTTTTTCACAGTTGTGTACCATAAACCAACTAAACCACTTCAAATTATTGCAGACATTTTATATACCAGAACGTCCAGTTGCGGTTATTGAATTGGTTATTCGATGTTGTAGAAGGTCACATATTTTTGGCCCACAATAGTCGGCTGTTAATTACTTTCCAAGTATGGGGACTGTCAGATAATATCATTGTTTGGTATATGCGGCCGTTAGCCCATTATTGATATTTTAAACGATTTTTGTGCCAAAAATGGGAAATGACATTAAACTTGTAAAGGGTGAGACATCTGTTTCTTTTTAAAATTGATATAAAAAAAAATCCATAGAATATATTTCAAAGTTTTTTTTCTTTATTGAAGAGAGCACACTTTTCGATTATACAAACAAGAAACAAATTTATTTACAGTGAAAGTAAAAAATGCTTTCAAAAGTTTAGGTATATCACGAGAGGCCTATAATTGGAAGTAAAATTTAATTTAACAATTTTCGGAAACTTGTCGATTTTGAACAAAATCGTTTGAGTCATATCCGAGATGCAAACAATTTTTAAAGAATCTTTATTAAGTAAAGTAGCATTGTACGTTTTTTTTTCAAAAACTTTACATACTATCTAGTGACATATGCCTAGTCTAACAAAAATGTTGATCATTTTCAAAAGCGACCTTTAGTAAAGTACTGTTAATTGCGGGGTTACAATAAAAATATTAATTTCGCCTCGAATCGTTACCTCACACGAACAAGATATGAAGTTTGAAGTAAATCCGACGTCGTTTAGGATGCAGTTGTACGTACAAACAGACAGAATTTCGAGTTCGAAAATGATCACTAAAAGAATATTTTCCCTATACTCGTAGATGCAAGTAATAAATACTATGTGACGACTGCGACCAGCACTTTGGCAAAGCCAATCATCAAAACCTTGAATGCGCGTTTTTCTGCCAACGATTTTTTTCAAGTAAGGATGGATATATACCTAGAATGTTGTTCACTAATACAATGCGAATTCGATAAGTACGAGTATGGTAAATCTACCTACTATACCGTGGAAAAACAAGCTGGTTACGAACCAACAATAAGCCTAAGGATAAGGATTATGTTACTGCTGGTGAACCTCGCAAACGAAATAAGGACAACGACCTTCGAATCTGCACATGGGATGTTCAAACCCATAACAGGTCACGTGCAGCCGACATCGCCGCCATCGAAGAAGTGCGGTGGGATGGCCTGGGAAAAAGCGGATGAAAAACTGTGACATCTACGGATTTGTCGTCAGAGGCAGACTTAGGTAAGAATTCTTGGACTGTACGCATATGAGCGAACGCCTGATGACAAACATCAACCTAATAAGCACTTACTCACCCACGGAGGATAAGGATGATGTGACCAAATATAGGTTTTATGAGCTTCCCCTCAGGACTTACGACCAATGTCCGCATTAGGTGTTCAAATCGTGCTTAGAAATTTAAGCGCAAAAATTGGAAAGGAGAACATCTTCGGAAATACCGTTGCAAGAGACTACCAGAGCCTTCGCCAATTGAGTGTTCCTGAACCTTCCAAGAAGTTCAATGTCGCCAACGTTAAGCGTAGATGAGGCAATAGCATTATTGTCAGCAGCCATCAAGAATACCTCCTCTAACGTGCTGGATTTATCGCACCCATCACAAAAAAAAAACCCCTGGTTTGATGAAGAGTGCCACCAAGCGAACGCAGGAAAACAAAGCTCTTACAAAGCAACGCAAGAGGAATTTACGACATCTACAAGCAAAAGTGAAGGGGAAAATACCAGCTTCTAAGATGGAAGAAGAAAGAATATGAAAAACGCGAGATTGAGTCAATGGAGAGGTGTTGGAGCAAGAATGATGTTCAAAAGTTTTACCAGAAGGGATGAAATATAGGGATGAAGAAGGAAATCTAGAGCCACAGTAGGTGCTGGAAATTTTCAATTCAAGCTGGACGATGACGATCAATAACTCCGTCCACTCGAGTAAAATAAAGTGCAGATAGCAATATCTAATCTTAAATCCAACAAGGCTGCTGGAGCCGATGGTCTAACTGCCGAGCTATTTAAAGCAGCTAGGGATGATTTGGTACGGAGCATAAATCAACTCGTCTGTAAAATATGGTCGGATAAATTAGATATTCACATTGCGGCAGATCTAGGAAAAACCCCAGGAACTCCAAATCGATACTCAACATCTTTTCATCGATTTTAAGGTCGCCTATGATATCGTTTATAGAGACGAACTATACAGAGCCATGCCTAGTTTTGGCACCCCTGCGAAACTCGTCCATCAATGGTGCTTTAGTGTGGGCTGTTAGTGGTGATTTCGCGAATATTAAAACAGAAGCGGAGAAAATGGATTTAGCTGTTAACGGGGGTAGAACAAAATATCAGGTGTAGTAAAAATAAATCCATTATTTTTGCACGAAGTTAAAGGCTTTATTTAGCATAGTTAGAATGATCCAGTATAGGTCAAATATGCGCCATTTTGTTAGATAACGTGTTGCCATTTTGATGGTAATTCCACACTATGCCTCTCTTATAGAAGCCTTCGTCCCTATTGGCAAAATACTGGGACAGTCGAACCCTTGAGGCGAATTTTTCACAAGCAAAATCGTTCGCCATGGACAGGAACAGATGGTAATCACTTGGTGCCAGGCCCGGACTATAAGGTGGATGCATAAAAACCTCCCAACCAAGCTCCCGGAGCTTCTGGCGAGTCATGGATTTCTTTTTATTACACCTGATATATATTCTGCTGCTGCTATCAAAAAAGGACAGTCAACATTGACAAGTTGGACAGAACGTCACAGCTACAATTTTGAGGTAGTTAAGGACATTGTCTACCTAGGCTACGTTATCAAAGGCAAATGAAAGCACCCTTGGTTGCCTGAGATGTAGAGCAAGGTGACGTCAACGCTCCGAGTCGTAAAATGTCTGAATTTATCCCAGAAGGTCGGCGCGATAAAGAAAGACTTCACCTAAGGTGGCGCACACAAGTGGAAAGGGACAATCTTCGTATGCAAAACTGGAGGCGGCTAGCTTATTAGTTTATTAGTTTGAAGTTTAAGAACATGTGTTATTAAAATATTTTGTAATTTCGAGATAAACCCAATTTTTTGTTATTTTTCCTAATATTTTTTTCCCAAGTATGATAGATAATTAAAACGCCTATAAATTATATATATGTATATGTGTTTTCATGTAATACTTTTATATATACTTTGCAAAATACATAAGAAATAAAAGTGAAACAACGCAAGTGGCAGAGCAACTTTTCACTGTGTTTATTTAGTCGGCGCAATTTACTCTAGAATTTGTCATGTTTAGCATTTATTTGGCTTATACTCGTATCTTTTAATGCATGAGTTTTATATACAAACATGTATTTGTAGCTCTTTTAATGGCCTTCCACACTGTGTAAATAACGTTAATGTAAAAAAAAGTATTAGGAAAAATTACGAAAAATTACGAAAAATCGAGTTTATCTCGAAATAACAAGCAAACTTCTACAATTGTATGCACTGGATATTTTGAGTATACAGTAACGGACAGTAGAAATCCGGGCAGGGTAAAAAAATTCTTTAACTTAAATTATCTTGAGAACTAGCAGGTAGTTTTTTAGAATTTTGCATTAAGAGGCTTCGATGACGTGTTTCTAGTTAAGTAATAGTTCATTGAAAAAAGAAGTAGTTTGCGTGAAAGTAGAAATAATTTTATTAATATGGAAAATAAAATGAAAATGAGTGAAAAAACAAAAGACGAAATAATGACTTTAAAAAATGAAAAATTAAGTGTTCAGCAAGTCGTCAGTGGCTGAATTCGTCATAAAATTCATTGCAAAGAAAAAAGGGGACGGGTCGCAGAAGAAAGACCACCAGCGCTGAAGATCTGCTTTTAAAACGAAAAAGTCAGCGTGATCGATTCAAAACTACTGAAGCTCGCTTGAATACAAGAAGAAATGTAAAAAAAAAAACATTTCTAAATAAACGAATGCGCCTAAAACGTCTCCAGTGGGCCAAAGATCATGAAAACTGGACCATAACGGATTGAAAAAATGTGATCTTCTCAGATGAGTCCAAGTTCAACATATTCGGCTCTGACGGAATACAGTACGTGAGGCGAAGAACTGGAGAAAGATTTAATGATGAGTGCGTGACAACAACGGTGAAACAAGGAGGCTCAAGGATGATTTGGGGATGCTTTTCCTATCACGGCATTGGACGGCTGGCTCTAATAAATGGAACGGTGAACGCAGAAAAATATAAAAAATTATTGGAAGATCTTATCATACTTAGATAAGCTGATTTTCTAAGACGATTTTTTTTACCTTCCCCAAAATATTAGTAAAACGTTCGTAAAGTTTTATTATTGTAAACGCATTTCACGTCAAAAATTTTCTAACCGAGAATAGTATTGCAACATTGGAGTGGCCTGGAGAAGCCCTGACCTGAACCCGATTGAGAACCTTTGGCTTTGAGAACCTAAGGCTCAGGTAGCAAAGAAGAAGCCACGGACAATAACCGAGTTGGATTCATTGAAAAAGTGTGGTATGAGGAAATCGCACTGGATACTTTGCACAGCCTGATTACATCAATGCCCGACCGGATAAAAACCGTAATAAAAAAAGGAGGACTACAAAGTATTAACATCTTCAGTTCTCGGAAGTTTGAGAAGCCTGTTTCCTGTAATAAAAATCATAAGCTCGAATAGCAATAAAAACTCTCATTATGCTTACACATTTACTCACTTGTTTTTTCAATGAAACTTAAAACAATTTGAAAATGTTTGTATTAAAGCCCTTTTTTCGGAAATTGTTTTATTATTTTCCGAATCTGAAATGTATTTCAAAATATTAACATTCGGTAAAGATGGATCTTGACTATCTTTGAAACCTCCAAAATTATTCTACTAAAATTAGTTTTTTCACTATGTCCAGATTTCTATGTGCGTTACTGTATGTTCCAAATGAAGTTGATCGCGAATAGAGAAAATGTCGACGAGGAAACCTTACTTTCTTACATCGTGTCCGGTATAAATGGTAGTATAGCGAATAAAATAATTTTATACGACGCAAAAACATTCCAAGATTTAAAGTCAAAATTTAAAATTTACGATGAAATGAAACTTCAAATGCAAAAACAAAGTTCTTCATGGTAAGTTTTTAGAAATGACGGTGACATTCCAGGTAATTCAACACAATACTTGTACATGCAACCTCAAAAACGCTGTGTTACATACATGCGGACCTAAAAGACGTGCTTCACACATACATATGTCCTAATAAAGCCAAGGGACCCCGTTGCTTCAACTGCAATGACTTTGGTCATTTGTCGAACAAATTAACGTTCAGTAAAAATGGATCTTGATTATCTTTGAAACTTCCAAAATCATTCTACTAAAATTAGTTTTTTTACTATGTCCGGATTTCTATGTCCGTTACTGTAGTTAATTGGATGAAAAAAAAAACAACATAAAAACCGATATAAATCCGAATTAAGAATTAGTGGACCGTGTTTAAGAAACACCTCATATAAAAATAAAATTACGTTAGTCAATGATTATTCTCCCCAATAGTTTCTTTGAATATTGAAGTTTATGTTAGAAGAATACTTGAGCGAACTTATGTACCATAACTACCTGTGTATTTGCTCTAGTAATCAAACATAACTGAAATGGATTTTCCATCATTCAATCACTTCTCCATTCTATAGGTGTTTATATCGATATATTCTTGTTTTCGTATAAACACAAATATTTATATACACATTTGTATTATAAATTCAAATAAACATAACTGCAGATGAAAATACTCAGAAAATGTCACATTCATGATACGTAATCAAACATCATCGCTACACAAATTTTTAAGAGAAAAGAAATAAAATCCACCCGACTAGATATGCATAAAAATGAATTCATAATATGTATAACACGAAAACACACGACAACATATGGGGACAATGTAAACAAAAAAAAAATATATAAATGAGGTTTCGCGATTCAGTAAAATAATGCAAACCAATATCCATAAGATGGGCCTGCTCTCTTTCAAATAATTCATGACGCCCGAAACACACAACCTCAAATAAATCCAAAAAAACGATACAAAAACGTCATGTAATGTTTCATTTTTATTTACGACAATCCCAGAATCCTGAAAGCACGTTTATTGCGAATATATTTCGTTATACACTGCTCCTAAAGAAAATATATTAAATATTCAAATACAAATGTTCAAGCGTCGTAAATTTGTCGCTTCAAAGAAGCTACCGCTTCTTCTGCGTTCATTCGAGTGCGGGGGTGGTGACATACATACCAACCACATGCAGTCGACAACATAGATAAGAGTGACTTGCTACCTTTTTGCCATGAAGCAAGCTTCTGGAGGAAAATTCTGGCATATTTGGCTTACCTCCTATTATCTGGGGATAAATGTGTTAATCTATACATAGACTTGTCTACTAGGGTACCCTCTTTGCTGTTTGCTGAGCGCTGCTCTGCGTGATATTTAGTATTGGAAATTCCTAGAAAACTTTAAGCCCCTTCACACACATTTATTATGATAAATTATGTAAATATAAGTGACATAGGCGACATTCCTTTATCCGCACAAAAATTTTGATTAATGGCTCCCATCCAGGAGGAATGCAAGTTTTATAAGAGAGAACAGCCATCATACACTTGGAATATAAGTTTTGTGACTTCTAATGAATGCTCGCTTGCTTGGTTTCACTGTGTGTGATATGCTAGAGAGAATAATAATTAATTAAAAACAATTTTGTTGTTCTCTCTTCGTCTCTCAAATATAATCCAGATGACAAGTCCTTACTAATATTAATCTGTCACCAAGGAATTTCCTCCGTGTGAGAGAAGATGTATATATTATACAAAGCTTTAGTTGATAGGATAAACCAGCGTGTGTTACGTGATCTTTGTTCACAACAGGATACACTGGGGAGATGTGTTTTGAGGAAAATGAAAATGAGGTTTATCGTAATCCCGGGGCAATTTTCGAACCCAAGGTGAGATAGAAAATCAAAACTTAAGGATGGGTGGTAGAGGCTAATTGGTTTTTTCATTGCCAACCTAGAACAAACGTTTTTAACCAGCTTTCATTTCGGAATGTTTTTACGGAACACTGGATAAATAATAAATTTAACCCTTTTTCACAATAGGTTTAAAATGACCTCCATTTCAGTGAAATACAAAAATCTACTCGGGTATAACAACAGTGCACGAAATAATTATAGCAGACAAACTAATTGTAAGTTATCCCTTCCCGTAATATATTTTTCTTCAGTTGTTCCCCGTCTCTGAGATTTATAGTTTGCAACAACACTAACGGTACTTTGGTTTTCACCTGTAACTGTGTGGTTATTTTTTTTTTTTTTTTGTACAACATTCCCATCAGTAGAGCGAAATAAGTAAAACAGACGAATAGCTATAAGAATCTTTATTTCAGTTTAAGCATATTTAAGTGTTAAATTAAGTCGTAAACACGTAAGTAGTGTAATTATTTAGGATTTCTATTTTTTTCATTAAGTTATGAGTGACATTTTTAGGAAAACTTTATTAAAAATCCAAGAGGAAGAACATTGACTGTTGAGGAGCGTGCTAGAATTATATCTTATAGAGAATGCGGGACAACTATTCGCGAAATAGCAAATAAATTGAACCGGGATAAGACAACAGTTAACAATTTTTTGAAGGATCCTGAAAAATATGCGACAACGAAGAGACCCGGACGTACACCGAAAATCAGTAACACAGCTAAAAGAGAAATAAAACGTTTAGCGGTGAATAAAAAGCTTAGCCCACCACAGATATAACTTCAATTGTCTTTTCCTGTAACTACAAGAAGAGTTCAACAAATTTTGGAAGCAGATTGTCACATGAAATATCAAAATCGATTACCAACACCTAAGTTTTTACTACGTGTCACAAATCTGCAAGGGAACAGCATACATTTTTGGAAGAGGAATGGCATTCTGTTATATTTATTGTTGAAAAGAAATTTAATTTAGATATGCCTGATGGCTGCCAAAAGTATTGGAGAGATATCCGGCAGGAACGTGAAACTCGCCATTCAAGAAATTTTCAGGGAGGATCCCTGATGACATGGGCTGCATTTGGTTATCGAGGAAGAAGTCCAATCTATTTTGTAACACACAAAATGAACTCCGGACGGTGTTCGAACCTGCTGGACGGTGTACTAATTGAATTTGGAGATGATTTATGGGGAGACAATTGGACATTCCAGCAAGACAACGCAGCTATACATTGCGCTAAGTATACATAAGAGTTCTTTATGTCGAGAAATATTCCAATGCTGAAGTAGCCAGCTATATGTCCCAACTTAAACCCGATGGAGAATCTATGGGGTATCTTGGCACAACGAGTTTACACGGGTGGTCGACAGTTTGATTCGCTATTGCAACTGAAGAGAGCAATTCAAACGGAATCGGAACAAATCGACACACCTATGCTCCAATCCTTGGTGAATTCAATGCCTCTACGTTTAATTAGAGTTATAAACAACAAAGGCAGACGTACAAATTATTAAAATAATTTTTTTGCAGTTGTATGATAGAACATATATTTATACACATTAATCATTATAGAGTTCTGTCTGGTATAAATATTTCGTTCATTGTTTTCAAAGACTGCATTTTTTTTAAGTTAAAACTGAAATAATTTAATGAAATTTTGTTTTTAGTTTGAGTTTATAACAGTAATCAAAAATATTTTTATATTTTAAATACATATGTTTCAAATTTTTGTTTTTAAATATATAATGTTTCAAAATAATTACTTTTGTCTGGTATAATTATTTCGCGCACAGTATTTTCTCTAAAAATTATGGAAAAGTGAAATATTTACAATACAAATAAAAATACAATAAAGATCAAGGTAGCAAGTACTTGCTTCATATGTGCTGTTCGTTTGTAAATTGTTCAGATGTTAAACGTATAGTCCAGGTGCATTATATTTGCTTTATACTGACTCGGCGACAAAATTAATATCTCCATTTTTTTTTTGTACGATTATTGTAATTTTCTGACCGATCTGACTTTCCTAAATCTGTCATCTCAAAAATACCGCAGATCGGGGTACACCTTCCTCCTTTTTTTTTTTTTGTTTTTTTTTTTTTAAATTATATCGAAATTTGTTGATCCGTACTATTATAAAACTAAGTTCATATTTTCTTTTTTGGCGGCAACACTGAAAACCATAAGAAGGTATTTTAGTGATTTTTTTATTGATTAGGAAATTTCCTGGAGCAGATTTATATGAAGCTACTTAATAACTTAAATTTTTACTTAGTTGATTTTAATAAAATTAGTTTTGGCTTTTTGAGCTTTTAAGCGCCTAGCTTTCAAGCCCCAAATCATATCTGTACATTAACTGGAAGCTGAACAGTATCAAATATATACGTACTTGCTTGAGTAGATATGTGTGTGTGGTCTGATGGGCAAGTTGAATTAATAGATAGAAGTGATGATCATTATTCCCACTTCATATTTGTTTAAAAGCATAGTAAATTATTTTAATAAAATGCGTAGTGTTGCCGTTTAAATCGTAGGTACATCATATAAAGAAATTTGGCATTAAGTAGTACACTGAATGTAAAACATCTCCACCATGATGATTTTAATGCATTTGCCCACTTTTGAATATGCAGACAGACAAAATTCGTTAATGCCCAAAACATATGTGCATAAAATCTGCTTGTTGTGCTGCTGGCAACTCTGCACGTGCACAGACGAACTTACAAATAAATATGTCTTGCATAAAAGCACTGCATGCAGCATTTATGTATATGTAGCTTTGCGAATTAAAACATGTGTATTCTAATTTCACTGCATACAGAGTTCTGCACCTGTGTTTTGGGCATAAAACTCCTTAAAACTTACAGGCGGGCGAAGTAAGGCAAGCATAGATCAGATAGTCTTCGATAAAAATAACTGAATAGAAAGAACATAAAACTTCTTCCATGGTGGTTGATTTTATTCACATTTGCATATTTTAATTTTCAAGAAAAAAGAAAAAAACAGTTTAAAAAAGATACAAACAATTTAGGACAATTAGTATTATTTAATTAGTCCCCCGCCCTCTAAAATGTTTGTAAGGCTTACTTAATAATATACTAAAAGTTTTGAGTGATATGACTTGTGGTAAGTCCACTCTCTTAAAAAAATGTCTGATTTTGGCAATATTCCTTAGAAGTTTGACTAAGAATACGAGGGGCGGCTGATAAGTTCTCGGCCTGAGATACTCAACAACGAGATATCTTCTCAATAGCATTAACTGCGGCACTCTTTAGTATAAATATCAATTCGTTTCAATAATAATCTCATTTTGTTATTATCTGTGGTACTAAACATCACCATGTCAGCCGAAATCAAAAATTCTCGCAATTTTGAGCACCGCGCCGTGAAAAAGTTCCTCGTGAAAAAAGGAAAATCGCCTAAAGAAATTACCCTAAAGCATGTCATCAACTCTTCGGGATACTGGGCCTTTGTATACCATAGTCAGAAAATGGGCTCGCGACAGAGCTGTGAAAACGACCCCCGTCGAAAGCGTACTGACACAGGTTACTGAAGAAAACGTCGGAAAAGTTGAAAAATTAGTTCCGGCTGACCGAAGAATAAAAATGTATTGGAGAAATTTTGCACGATCATTAAAACATGAAAAAAAAAATGTGCGCGCTGGGTACCAAAAATGCTCACGCCGTTCGACAAGCAACGACGACTCAAGTGTTGCAAAAATTTTTTGGAGTTAGCCGGGGACAATCTCGACTAAAATTGCAACCGAATCGTAACTGTAGATGAGACATTGAGCGACTTTTTTCCTCTTTTCCAATTTGAAAAAGGAGCTACGAGGCCGAAGATTTGCAGATGAGAACGAAATCAAAGAGGCCATAGAAAGTCATTTTGAAGGCAAAGAAAAATAATATTTTTTTCGGTGGTACGAAGGCACTGTATGCCCGATGTGAGAAATGTATTTCACTCTAGGCGAGGGAGATTATATTGAGTAACACAATTTTTAATTGGATCTCTTCTTTCACTAAATGCCTTGGGTCGCGAATTTATCAGCCGCCCCTCGTAAAGTGCACTGTAAATTTACTTCGGTTTGCCACTTTCCAAAAAGAAATCCTAAAAACGAGTTATAATTCACGTAATTAGTTTTGTTTTTTTTTAACGCAATTTTCGTCCCTATTCACGAAAAACACTAAGAAAAAATAAACTAGTAGTCTCATAGTCTCATAACAAATTGGATGCTTTTTGCCAAAGCTCAACCATTCTAAGATAATTGCGAAAAACCGAAAGAGGAACTCCTTGGTTTTTGAGGAAATCAGTTAGAATGATCGTACGAAAAAGAAATTGAGTTATTAATTTTGAAACTCTGACCTTGTATTTACCAATTGGATTCATCGACTCCGAAAAAAAAAAAAAACAAATGTAAAATTAAATGCAGAGTTCAGATACTCGTACAGATTCAGTGACAGAGAAAATGCTTTTGCTCCTTTTGTAGTATCTAGTTTTACTTTAATAGTTTATGAACATATTACATTTGTCTATAATTTTAGCCTTTCGAAAATATTTTTTGTTATAAACAATTAAATCCTGACCGGATTTTTGCGAACTGTTGATATGTTATTATGTTATTTAATGAATTCTGAAAAAAGAAAAGAGTCCATTCCTATTTTTCTCAGTTTGATTGGGCTATTTACTACCTATAAATATATGACTGAATATTTCGCAACTGAGGCGTTACATCGTAATTCTATAACCATTTAGATAATCAAACACTTTACCACTCTCTTGATTAACTATATGTACTGTAAGTTAATTTTGTGATAAACTTTTTTGTTCTAAAAAACCGTAATTAATACAGCTTCAAAATATTTTTTTCTTTTCCGTAAAAAGTTGGCTTTTAAAAAAAGAATACATATTTAACTTTAAAGTCATTCTGAAAATATTCGGAAGCTGTTATTTATAGATATGTTGATGTTATTGACTAGTTCTCAACAACGGCCTGCCTCAGGGCTCCGTACTCGCTCCTTTACTCTTTAATCTCTACATCAGCGACATACCTGCGACCGCATCAATAAAATTTGGATTTGCAGATGTAGGCAATCGCCACTCAGGATAGAGACATAGCGAACATAGAAAAAACTCTAACGTTAGACCTTGAGCAACTCAATATATATTTTAGACAATGGAGATTGTGCCCAAGCTTGTCTAAAACAGAAGTTTGCTGCTTCCACCTTACCAGCCAACTATTATAGACTAAACATCCAGTTTAAGAACACCATACTTAACCACAATCGAAACCCGAAGTACCTAGGCGTAACCTTAGACAGATCTCTTACATATAAACAACACCTAATAAAGCGGCAGCAGCTGGAAAACTCAAAACTCGCAACAACATCATCCAAAAACTCACTGGATCGACATGGGGGTCAGGCGCATCTACGCTTCGTACTGCCGCACTTGCTTTCGTGTATTCCACAGGGGAATTCTGCGCCCCAGTCTGGCTGAATAGTGCACACGTACGCAAGGTGCGCGTGATGCTTTCGATCTAAACTCTATCAGGTCAGCCACTCATTGAAAATATCAATGCATGGAACATAATACTTGACAACTATACAATAGCAAGTGCAACGCTGGTTGAACTCAAACGGGAAATAAAGAAATTGAAACCTAAAAAGCTCCTGAATATGACTTAATCACAGGAGAGGTTCTCAAAGAATTACATAGGAAAACGATAGGAAAACTTAAGTATATTACAAACACTAGACTAAACCCGGTAAACCGCCGAATGAAAAAAAGTCATATACACAGATCTCGCTTCTTCCGATTATATCCAAAGTCTTCGAAAGGATATTGGTCAGCCGATTGCAGCCTGTTATAGAAGAAAAACATCTTATTCCTAATCATCAGTTCGGATTTAGATGTAAGCATTCTACAATTGATAAAGTACATAGAATAACCAATGTGATTGAAAAAGTTTTTGAAGAAAATAAGATTTGCTCGAGCGTATTTGATAAAGTGTGGCACGAAGGCTTGAAGTTCAAATTGCGACAAGTATATCTAGCGAATAAATTCTTCCATGCCAAACACGGTATTGATTATTCAGAATTTAAAGAAATATCGGCTGGGATACCGTAAGGAAGTGTTCTAGGTCCTCTCTTGTATACGCGTGATATACCGCAAGAAGGAGGCACCACATTCGGAACATTTTCCGATGACATACTGGCGACGGCGTAAACTACAGAAGAAACCACTAACAAGTTGCAAGCAGCATTGAATACGGTAAATGAATAGACACAGACTTGGCGAATCGCGCTCAACGAATCCAAATCTATTCATGTAAATATTACCTTTAAAAACGTGTTTATATATAATATGATTATATAACAATTTACCTATCTTTGTCAATTACAATCGAACTCCGTTTTCTAACGAGGCTAAATACCTCGGGATGATACTTGACGCAAAATTGAAGTGAAAGCCGCACGTGAAAAAGAAATGCAAAAAACTCGAAAATAAACAGAGAAATTCAGTATACTAGTTACATGGAAAATATTCCAAGCTTAACGTAAATAACAAACTGTTTTTATACAAGAAAGTGCTTAAACTGATGTGGACATATAGTATACAATTTTGGGGTCGTACAAAAAAAGCAATTACAATATTTTACAAACTTTTGAAAAAAAAAGTGTTAAGGGGGATTTTCAGCGCACTATAGAGATCTCAGAATTGCCACTGTGGAAGACGAAATTAAAAACTTTGCGCGAAAACACAAAACCGATTAGAAGGTCACGTGAACAAAGCAGTTCTTCAAATTCTAGATGAGCGAAATTTATTGAGCCATCTACAAAGAACGAAGCCATTCGACCTAACTTGGTAAATCACGACCGCGTTAAAATTGCGGAACAAGCAGGAACTTTCGATAGAAAGATACCTGCCAAACGTTTTAATTTCGTTATATGAGAACTGCTTGTTAAGTCAATACTTAGTCGTAGTAAGAAAGTAAAATTTTGAAGGGAGGTTTTTTTAGCGGGTAAAATCCCACACTACTATGAGCACGCGTTTTACGGCCCACATAGTGTCGTTTTGAAAATTGGTCAGCAACCATCAGGAAAAAAAATGTATACACATACTATTACCAAAGTATAGTTCGAATAAATCGCTGCAAAACTTTTCTTACAAAGACTGGTCTATTTTACACAACATTTCCGCATTTCATAACTAACTTATACAATATATATATATATATACGAGTATTATTTATACAATTTATACCTACGGATATGCAGCAAAATGATCACCATTTTGGTCAAAAATTATTTATTTGCCTAAAATAATAATAAAATGCATTCAAAGTACTTAATAAAAACAAAAACGGAAAATTAACATTTAAGGAATTTAAATACAAAGTCTTGTCGGAATACCAGCTAACTAACTAAATAATTCTTCAGTCAACATTTGTGAATTTTTTCATCTTCAACTTATGGCAGATAAAGCCATAAGTTTCCTGATACGGTTTCCTGAACATCTTTTTTAAAGAGAGCATATTCTCCATTTTGGACGCGATCTTTTTCATACTCTCTTTTGTCATCAAATCTTTTTTTTGTTCTCTATTTGGTTCTCGTTCTCTTGTTGGTCTTTTTACTTGCACCTACGAGTAGAAGGTAGCTGTTATTATCTGGCAGCACTTATCCTGAGGTTCAACTGCCAACTAGAAGAGCTGTAAGTTAAGGGTCCCGTCTAAAATTTGAGTTTCCCGTGCACCCGGGATTTTATATATATCATACATATATAACCTTTTGTTCTAATTTAAATTATTATTTAAATACATTTAGTTTAAACCAGACTTCGTCTCCTTTCTTTCAAACGTGCCTCCACTACACCTGAAAAATTAAATTTTGACATTTTGATCAAACTTGACCTATATAATAGGCAAAATTAAAAAAAGTCTGTCTGTGCGTATGGTCGACTGAAGCCTAAACGACTGAAAGTATTTTCTTCAAAATTCATTCGATGTGAAATCTGAATTTTCATTCTAACCCCAAGATTAACGGTACTTTACTAATGACCTATTTTGAAAAAAAAATCGTTTTGCTCAAAACCATCTCTAACTTGATCAAATTTCATATTTGAGTTATGGTAGACATATACTATCAGATAGCGTACCACGTTTTTGGTAAATACGTATAATAGTACATTACTTATTCCCTAATTCTTAAAAATTATCTATTTCTCGTATATGACTCAATCAATTTTGTTTAAAATCAATATTTGACATATTTAATGTAATGGTATACCAACTTTTTTAAAAAATTTTTTTTCGATTTTTAAAGGATTTCTTTCTTAAAAAAACATATATAGTATGTAGGTGCAAGTACATGCTATCCAGTCGTGCACTTTATTTCTTACAGGGAATTAAACATACCAATTAAAGCTAAAGCCATCAAAATAAAGATGGCTTTATAACTTTAAAAAAAAAAAAAAAAACATTTTAACAATTTTGTTTCAATATCAAATCCGAGTCGTGCGTAATTAATTTAAAATTACAAGAAAAGTTTCTGATTTAAAAAAAAAATATAATTTTTCGTAAGCTTTGAAATTCTCTCCAAGCTGCCAATTTTCTAAAAAGGTTGAACATCTTACCCAGTCTTACTAAGAATTCTGGCCGAAGTTAATGCAAATCGTTTTTGAGTGGGAATTTTATGAAAATAGTGCGATATGCAAAGAAGTGTTATGATCGGAACTTTAACAAATGTCTCACTTTTACCGAAGTTAATGGAAGTTTCCTATTGCGAATATCTCAAAGACGGTGTTTGTCAAGAAAAAGACCCTCCAAGGTGCGAGGAAATTTTTTCAAAAGTTTCGAAAATTATGCAAAACTTTTCAAAATATCGGGAGATTTTCCAGAAGTTAATAGAAATCGTTTTGAAGTGCAAATATCTCGAAAAAGGAGGTCCTACAAAACAAAGAAGAAGAGTGATTTAAAATTCTCTACAAATTTGTGCTAATTTTTCAAAATATTTGAAAACTGTGCAGAACCTTCCGCTAAAATGGACTTAATGACCAAACCTAATGGAAATTGTTTTTGAGGGCAAATATCTCGTAACGGGAGATTCCTGAAAAAAAAATGTTCACGGTCGAAAAAATGTTTATATCGAAAACTGTACGTCCTGCAAAAATTTCAGGTTCTGAAATTTTTTCTGTAACATCTTTCGTTCTTTTATAAAATGTTAAATTGATTCCAGAATTTTGAATTTTTAGGGTTAGTGTTACTGCTCAACAAAAACCGATAGATCGGATTTACAAAGCAAATCATGAAGAACTCACTCGAATTCGGCCCAGACTGTCAAAAAATGAAATAGTAGCGTTTTTCTTTTAGTTACTGTGGGAGTATCCCATTTGAGGTCTGTTACCAACAAATAATGTTTGAGCAAAACAAACTTTTCTCGAACAAATAATATGAAAACTGAGAGGATTATAAACAGTTCTAGAAAGAAAATAATATCCACTCCGTACTAATTATTAAGGATTTCGATATCGCACTTTCATGTAATATTCCGTTTATATCCTTTTATTACGCTTTTAAAATTATTTTCTAAGAACAAATTTACGATTATCACCATTTAATTTAAATCTATTTTAGAATTCTATGGAAATTCTATTCCATTTTAATCCTATTTATCTATGAAAATTCAACGCCTCCCTATCGTTTGTTCTTATTCCTTATCCTTAGCCTGAAGCATTTCCTTTTTTTTTTCATTTGTATTCTAGGTATTTGTATTATGAGAAAAAGATTGCTCATAAAATTCCTTAATATAAACAATTTTCCCAAAACCTTCATAACATTTTCATGGTCCGAAGAAAAAAAAAAAGAAAAAAAGAAATTGAAAACCAAAATCAATTCCACCACACAATTGGTGTCAAAACGTCATGTGTAAAGAATAAATAAGCCCAACAGCTATTTGATAGACGATCACCACCATAAAATTAAAATTAATTTTCCGAACAATACCCATAAAAAGAAAAATGGTTTCATCCCACAGCAAAATGTATTCCATTCTTACCTCGATAAAAATAAATAACCTTCACCCACTCTGAGTATTCAGAAGGTTTTGTGGTGTTGAGCGAGAACCCTCATCCCCATTTTTTTTTTTTTTTTTTTTGACTTCCATCGTAAGCCATTGTGTTAGAACAATCCAACAGAAAACAAAACGAAAATACAAATGGGAGCGGAGAAAATTAAATAAATAATCGATTTCCACACAAGGTACACATGTGTACATCACATGTATGCATTCCAGCAAAAGCAGACGTCGAAACTATGAACTTATTTCATTTTTTTTTATTAACCACATTACCTCTATCTAGGGGCAGCAACAAAAATCCACTGAAATTCGCGCCAATATAGATCAAGGATTCATGTTCTGCACATATGACGCCCACTCCACACCCTCCAAAAGGTGGGGGGTGGATAATTCAGTTCGTCTGTTAGGAATGAATTATTGAATGTTCACTGTGAAGTGATATTTCGTGTTTTCACCTCCTTAAGGATAATAAGGATATACTCGTACTCGTATGTACTTTTTTTCTTGTCACGTGATTATATAAAAGAAGGAAAATATAGCTCAGGTGGATTTGTTTCGTATTCCCTTAAAACGGTGCGGGACGGTTTGAAGGAGAAAATTCATCTAATTTTAGAAATTGGGAACAATTTCAGGGGTAGAAAAAAGTCAAAGTATCACCTGTCAGTGATTGAATTGAGAGAAAATTATCCCCACATTGTCCATTAATCATGGTTTGCGAGCTTAGTCAACAACACCTGACAAGCGATATAATATTGATTCCTTAGCCACAATTAATTATAAACTTACCGTTTGGTTTAATTATTTCCTCTAGGAAAGATTACCGTAAACTTTCACCAAAAATGTTCTTTTTTTTCAACAACACTCACTGAACATAGTTTCCCTTAGTCAAAGAAAATTTTAAATTTACCAATTAATTAACCGTTAAATCAACGTTACCACTTGTTTAGGCGTTCTAAGAGCAAGAGCAATAGTAACAGATCCTTTCGAACCGAATTCAATTTTGGATTTGAATGCAAAGAGAGCGAGTTCGAGTGAAGGCCTTCGTGTTTGGTCTTCCTTTAGGTAACTGGAGCTTACGAATGAGCGCCTGAGATTTGCCCAGAATTCATTGAATCAGTCCCACTCACTCTCAATCGCATGGAATCTCGTATATCCGGATGCATTGAATGCAATTGTCTCCCTTGCTCTCTTAGGGCGAATTTTTCGCCAATTGGTATAATTTTGAGATGGGAAAACTTTTGTGTCATCACGTTACCCGATTATTTTTCTTTTTAGATTTACTTGCAAGATTGAAAGGGATGTAGAATTAGCTAGAAAATGCACTCGATTCGGTTTCTCTAACGGTGAATGAATGTACGCATGTGAGGGTTTTTAGCTTTGCGTAGGGGTAAAATTAAAGCTTTTTATACCACCCTTTTTTGCGGAGAGCTTTTTTTAGTATGTTTGTATTCTTTATTTCTTTTCTTTATCATTGTGGCGGTTCTCAAGAATGCTGGATGGAATAAAATCAGATTATATGAAATATATTTTCAAAGCTTATTCACATTCGAGAGAGGGAGAGCGTCATCGTCATAGAGAAAGGAAGAAATTGTGGAAATGAGAATAATTTTCTGTAGGTATCTGACACGGAAATTTATTCTGTTTGGGTTTTAATAGGCTAGGTGTGGTGTTTTGTAGCACATTTTAGTGTATACTGGTGAATGTGCTGAGAGGGAAATTGCGCCCTTTGTTGACCTATAGCCAAATGAAGATAGTTCCCGGCTGTATAACTTTTTGAAAGGTAGAAATAAAAATAAAATTATTAAGGAAACCAGGCTGTCAACTTATTTTTGTCTAATTTAGTATTAGCTTCCTTAAGAGACAAATCGTTTTATTACTCGTATCTGCCTCCTGTTTTCGTGATAATAGGGTTAAATACCTACCCCAAGACTAAATCTTCTTCTAGATAGTTCGTTGATTTGGAGTGGCTTTCAATAGAATACACTTAGACGAAAAGTAGGTCCTTTATGCTGTCACTAGTAAGAGGCAGCGTGGATCACAATGCCTCTTACTAGAACCAGGATCTCAGGTGTTGCTGAGATTGCAAAGATCGTTGAAAATGCATGTACCTGCTCGTGCATACGGAAATCAATTTAAGGAATATCCAGTCTTTGACCATGTTTACCTGTAGTAAAATACCCGGCTACAATGTTAGTTAGCCTGGTGATAGTTCTTCTTTTCTGTTTTAGAAGTATTGTATTGATCCAGATCTGTTCATCTATAGTTTCCCTTGTATACATATGATTCGTCGGAATGGGTGAGGCAATTGCCGAACAACTTTGGCCCCTTGACGTCTGTTATATCTACGTTGTTCGTGTCATAAAAGCTTTGTCTAAACAATGTCATCAGCTGGTGAGGTTGTACTATCCAGGTATCTCGTTAAGAGATAAGCGGCAATCTTTCATTGCTTTAGATCTTATTGTATAGTATAGAGTATGTGAGAGATTTGATGTCACCTGGTCGGCAAAACAAATATAAATATAAAGGAGAAGTGCATTTCTAGGTCCCCAGAAGAGACTCCGGCACTGCCTCCGTCTTTGTTTTTGGAACAATCCGCAAAACTTCAAAGTCATTCGTTGTAGAGGACACCTCGTTGCATCCACTCTATTTTTTTCCAGTATTGAGTCGAGATTAACATATGTTTAGGTGAGAAAGATATAAGTGACGTTAGCCTTAAGTCTAAATAGGTACCTACCCAGCCGTTTGCCGACAATGCTGATTGAGAGAAGTTATAGCATGGGTTACAGTACCGCTGTTGAAGAGGCTCGCAGTGCATCGATGTTGTTTGGACAAAGTGCAAATTTGTTCTTTTGTTGGTCCTTTCCAGGACTACCCACTATACAAATATACCGTAGGCACACATAGGACTAACTACTGAAGTGTACAACCAGTACATTATGTTTAGCTCCTTGCCCCTTGTAGCATCTTTAAACGTGTATAAGACCTCCAGGGACCTCATGGCGCATTCATCAAAAATCTCAATTATTTGGATTTAGTACTGAAAATAACAAGCTCAATATTGATCAAGTTAAGGTGACTAGTTTGTCGAAAGCGAACCCCAGTACATCATTTGAGTAAGCTACAACCTTGCACCCGTTTTTGTGTTAGTCTTTTAACAGAGGTCCCTCTGAAAGAAGCGTTGACCACTCTGCTCTTGATCATATGCTATATAATGCAGCTTCAATGTTGTTAAAGATTCCTTCTACAATATCAACAAATTCAAATTCGAGAGAAACTTTTTAATAGTGTATATGACTGCGTGCAGGGTTGTCTCAATCAATTTATTTTTCTGATAGAAATGTTGCGACTTAGATAGAAAGGTATTATCCACCGAGTCTTTGATGCATAAATCCAAAATTCTTCCTAGGATTTTTAGTAGAAAATAGGTCAAGCTAGACCTTGCCTGCCTTAGCGCCGTGGCTTTGTGCGCGGTAGAATCCGAGTCTCAATAAGTACTTCTTGCGAACGTCTGACAAACATCCAAGAGTAAAATTGTCATGAGAAGCTTCTCAATAGGTCCCTTAGATTCTTGTATCGAATCGCTGTGCGAAGGTATCCCCTAGGGCCTACATACTATATATGGGTTGTTTACGCTAAATATATGTATATATTTATTTTTTAACTTTTTTATTTTAGATGTAATAACCAACCTCACCTCGGCCCAAGTATTTCGTATAGTTCCTAGTGCCAGACAGTGTTAATATTTTATAAATTGAGAATACATGTTATGTTCGTGTCTATCACAAAGAAATGGCCTAATATTCTATCTATAGCCTCTATCATCATAATGGCCCTATTGTGATTTTCTCGAGACACTAATTTTTTAATGCTCAAATGATGCAGCTCAGCTTACGTAAGGAAGTTCCTAGTCGGCTGGTCATTACAAATTTCTGCAGATACACCCAGCAATGTCTTCAACGTCACTATGCTATGATATATGTGGTGAATTTGTTAAAATGTTTTTTTTTTTACAATGGCTTAAAAATAAATAAACTTTTTTTTTGTCAAATAATTTCAAATATTACTTATTATCGATTACTTATAATAGATATCGGTTTCCAACAAAATCGTTAATCCGTGAAATAACCAATTTTCAAAAATGCGATATTAAGTAAAGTACTGTTATACAACTTTTGTTCCAAAAACTTGATACGCCATTTAATAAGACATGTTTAACTCCCCCGAAATGTAATCTATTTTTCTCAAAATCGACCATTAGTATAGTTCCGTTAATTTTGGGGTTAGAATAAAAATTCCGATTTCATCTCGAATTGTGACCCCAGAAATCCCAGATATGAAGTTTGAACAATTCATCACACATGCCAATTTTCACGGAACCATTACTTGCAAGTACTAGGTGCAAGTAACAAACTGTAACTCATAAATCTAATATCTTGTTATGCTGGTCAGGTAAGTTTATTTTACTACTAAGCCAAACACTGTATTATAGAATTCTATCAGTAAATACATATGTAATTTGGTCAGGGGAATTCTATTCTTTAAATATCGAGATTGTGTTTTTGTCTAGATAAAGATTAAGAGAAAGCTGATTATTTCTAAAGACTGCTGTGTAGAAAGTTTAATGATTGACGGTAATTTACTTATTAGCGGGCTTCGGTAAATTGGCCATATCTCGGTTACGACTCAGACAATTTTATTTAAAAGCAATATCTAAATAATTTTAGACATACATATGTACGTGAGGATATCGTACTAAAATTTTGGGCATATAGAACAAAATAAAGGTATTTAGTCTTTTAACACATTTTTCGAATATTCAAATTTTGTCTCCTGTTTTCGACTTTACATAAATTTGAAATCTGAACAATTTACGAACACACAGCTTTTTTTGGTTCACCATAAGCTGCATAAATTCCTGGGATATTTCAACTCTCATAAGTTAAATAGTTAAAAGTTTACAAACATGTGACAGACGCCTAAACATGAGTTTTCTATTTTTCTATTTTGGTACACAGTGAAAAAAATGGAAAAACGAGAAACCCGAAAGTATATATAATAGTATAGGCCACGGTGACCTGCTATAACTTGGCACCTAAAGGCAATATAACGCTTTAGCAAAAGGTGTCCTGAGATGCAAAAAGGACTTAATAAATGGGACTAAGTAAAAGAAGTCAAATACTCGTCATGTAACGACAGATTCTTACATGAAGGGATGCCACAACGGTCTCCTTGACCTCCATAGGGTATTCAAATCAATTATCAGCATCCCAAAATTGGGTAGTAAGGAGATAGGAAATGTTCATTCATATAAAAGCCTCCTGTTTGCGACCAAATTGCCATATTGGGATGTTAAAAGAAACGAACGAATGAATAGGGTTAGTCTGAAAATTAAAATTCAATTTTTTTCTCGATTTGTGAATGCAGTCCGTGGCTGAGCAGAATTTGCCCCTGTGATACTAGTCTAAGTTCCTCGCAATTACGATTTAATCATATAAGGATCAGAAACTCCATTTTTAGGCTCTCAGCCATTGATAGTTTGCAGCTCGTCATTCTCTGAAGATTAGGTTTTTGAGTTGCGACATATAGCCGACGTGTGATATACTCGTACATATACGAGCAGAGTCGAATAGAGATCATCGACGACCGCACTATGGCCAAATCATAGGAATTTAATCGTAGCGGTATTCTCATTTATGCTGATGACATGAAAATCTTTAAGAACATTAATAACCTAAACGACTTAAGAGCATTAATAACCGAAACGTTAATGCCTAGGGCTGCCTGTTTAATCAGTTCTAAAATTAATTTTCTTAACATCCCAGAGTCTATCAGCAGAGACTTGGTGGCCTGCATTATTGAAATTCTGATCATATGAGGAGTTCGGGAGATCGCTTGCACCTCCGCCTACTTCCCTTTAGACCCGGTGCCTATTCCGGCATCATGTGATATAGGGTAGCAGCGAAATCAACAAAAGGGGTGAGTTACTTCTTGATTATATAACAAGTAGAAATCTAGCTGTGTGTAATGAAGTTAACGAACCAACATTTATATATTCTATTCGACAAGAGGCACTTCATCTCATAATTTCGAACCCTTTTATTTCTAATTGTCGTCGATTGACACCTGTCAAATGAACCTTCACTATCTGATCATCAGCATATCAGATTTAACATCTCGAGTGGGGTTAATATATAAATAATTAATGCTGCTCACATCTTTAAGATCAAAATGTTATGTGGGTGTGGCAGCCTGCCAACTAAATGACTGTCTAATCTCTTTCTTCAGTAGCTGTGTCGCAACAAATTACAATACAGACAAACGGAGCGTACCGTGGTGGAATACCTGCTAGCAAAAGGGTGAGGAAACTTTTTAACACCGCAAAACGCAATAAAAATTGGGACGAATATAGGTCCGCATTGACTAAATTCAGCATAGAATTGAGGAAATCCAAGAGAACAGCATGGAGAAAGAACTGCGAAAACATTGAATCTCTTCCAGTAGCAGCCCGTCTCCAAAAGGCTCTCTCTAGGGATTATTCCAACGGATTGGGATTGCTCATCAAATCTGATGGCACCTATACATCCGGTCGAAGGGAAACCCTAGAAACTTTGCTCGAGGTACACTTCCCTGGTTTGACAATTTTAAGTGATCACGCACCTGTTGCTCTTGAAGGCACCACATGTGGCACCTTCAGAATGTTTTGATTCTGGCTTGTCTGGAAATCTGTTTAGTTAAGCTAAAATTAAATGGGCAATCGATTCATTTCCACCCTTTATTCAGAAAGGTCTAGAATACATCCTGCCCGCCTTGGTAGCTCTATTTAGAATAAGTTTCAACTTAAAATACATTCCACTAACTTGGTGGGAGGTAAATATGGTGTTTATCCGTAAGCTAGATAACAAACCCAGTGAGCTACCCAAATCCTACCGTCCAATCAGCTTGACATCGTTTTTCTTGAAAACCATGGAAAGACTGCTAGACATACATATTAGAGGTATTCTTGAAAAGACTACATCTCTGCTCTCTAGTCAATATGCATACAGGAAAGGTCGATCCACGGAAGGCGCCCGTCATCATCTCGTTGCAGAGATTAAATCAGCTTACCTTGGCAAACAAATCGCCCTTTGCACATTCCTTGACATAGAAGGTGCTTTTGATATCACTGGTTATGAATTCATCGCTAGTGCAGGGGAATCGGCGAACCTACTACCAGATAGGTTAGGACTATGCTCTATAGCCGCATAATAACATCTTCGTCAGGAGAGTCTCCGCAGCTGCCACCAGGGCGGCGTCCTCTCGCCTCTCTTATGTGTCGCTCGTGGTAGACGACTTATTGTGTGGACTTAATAGTTTAGGCTTTAAAACTATAGGCTATACAGATGATCTTGTGATCATCATCAAAGGCAAACCTGTCAACTCATGCAAAATGCACTAATTATAGTCTCGGACTGCTGTGCTGGAGAGGGCTTATCGATTAACCCCAGCAAAGCAGTCGTTGTACCGTTTACAAGAAGAAGAACGCTGAAAATTGGTTCAGTGACTCTAAATAGCACAACCATTCATTTTTCCGATGAGGTAAAATATCTAGGAATTGCCCTGGATAAGAAACTTAACTGGAATGCCCACGTTAGGCATAAAATTGCCAAGGCAACCACTGCCATTTGGATCTGTCGCCGTATGTACGGCAAAATCTAGGGTCTGTCCCCAAAGATCATATTGTGGTTATATACCACAGTGGTAAGACCCATCCTTACATACGCGTCCGTTGTTTGGTGAACGAAAAGCAAGGAAGTCACAACCATCAGCAAACTCAGCAAACTTTAAAGATTAACTTGCCTATCTCTATCTGGTCATACTTATATTAAACATCAACATTACTAGTCACGCGGAGCGTATAGGAGAAATTAACTTGGCTTTGAGCTACCTAAACGATGACTCCGCTACAGGCTTGCAATTAACGAAGTAAACGAGTAACTAAAATTACTGTCCAGCAAGACCAATGCCTTCGCTCTCTCAAAATCCACCAATAACACCTCTCTCCTCAATGAGCTTCTCACCGTTAATGCCGCTGAATTCTTTGAACCCAATCCAAACTTCCCGAGCGCCTCAATTCTGGAGTCGTGATGCCTGTTTCCACCTCCACCTTCAACTCACTGCAATATTGGCTGCACGTGTCGATGAACAAAATTAATAAACCATTTCTGTACAACGTATATGCATTCCGAATGGCACCGTAGACTTCTTGAACTGAACAGCAGTAATTTCATAGAATGCTTACCAAAGGAAGTCCCACGAAATGCCTACATTTATTTCCTGGCTATCTATTAAACATTCTTCCCTCTCTCTGTACGCTGATGATACCAAATTTTTCAAAGCCATCTCTTCACCACATGACTATTGCCTCCTTCAACAAGACCTTGATAGTTTTTCGAACTGGTGCCTACAAAATCGCTTAGAGCTCAATATCGCCAAATGTCAATCCTTATCACGTAAGCACCACGTGTCCTCCGCCCGCCTTTACCTTCTTCATGGTCAACCTATATCCATCGTTCAGTCTCTCCGTGATCTTGGAATATTGTACGATAGGGAACTAAATTTTCGTTCACATATTGATGAGATAATTCGTAAAGCTAACTCATCACTTGGCTTTGTCAAACGATGGTCCAAAGAATTCTCCGACCCTTACGTGACCAGATCCCTCTACATTACCTTTGTGCGCCCCCTCCTTGAATATGCCAGTCAAGCGTGGTCACCCTTTCAGCAAGTTCATGTGACCAGAATCGAGAATGTTCAACGTCGATTTCTTCGATTTGCCCTTCGAGGTCTTCCTTGGAACGATCCATTTATCTTGCCTCCCTATCAAGACCGCCTCAATCTCATCAACCTGAGTACTCTAGAGAAACGCAGAGATGTTGCAGACATTCTTTTCATTCATCGACTTCTTTCAGGCTCTGTCGATTGCGCATCTCTTTATAATTCAATTTTTTTCAATACCAACCCACGAAATTTACGATGCCCTCGTCTTTTCTATTTACCGTCCCACCGCACTTCATATGGATCTAATGAACCAATTTCCCGTATGCTGCGAAAAGTGAACTCAAACCTCACCCAGTTTGATTTTAACCTCAGCACCCCCTGCCTCAAAACCGAACTCCTTCACCATTCTCCTTAACTTTAAGTCTTAGTTTTAAGTTTTAGTTTTAAGTTTTAGTTTTAAGTTTTAGGTTTAAGTTTTAGCCTTAAGTTAGTTGTAGCTTGTAATAAGCCAAATAAATGGGGGCTTTCGCCCCCACCAAAATTTAAAGACAAACATCTGTCCCACAACAGCCATAGAAGCCATAATCGGACTTACTCCGTTACACATTTTTATAAAAAAAGTGACAATTCGCAGTGCAGTTAATCTTCGAAAGTCGGATGTTAACAGTACATGGGATCATGTGGACCTCATGGACCTGTTAAACGACTTCCCCGAGCTAGATATGCTCAGCATGGTTTCTGACTTTACGCCCAAATCACTTTACTTTGGTAGACAGTTTGAGATTGAGATCCCAAACCGTGATATATGGAATAATGGCGGACTGTTGCTTGATCCAAAAGGAATCGTTTGGATCAAAAATGGATTCAGGAGTTGGCGCCGGTGTGTATGGACCCAATTATAAGATCACGAAATCACTTGGAAAGAGTCCTAGTGTTTTCCAGGCCGAGCTTTACGCTATTGAGACCTGTGCAAATATAAACTTGCAATCAGGAATCAAAGGCGCCTCCATACACATACTCACCGATAGCCAAGCGACGCTTAAAGCACTGATCTCCCACCTGATCAGTTCAAAATCAGTTCTAAGCTTCTTTGACAGTTTACAAAACCTGGCCCGATACAATAAAGTAAAATTGTGGTGGGCACCGGGTCAGGTAGGCGTTGACGGCAATAAAACTGCAGATCTGCAAGAGCTGTCCAACCCTTCCAAAAAAAGGCAGCGGTATCCTAAAATACAGCAGAAAGGACATACGAAGGCTTGTGAGCTTCCTAACTGGTCACTGCCATCTACTCTACCACCTAAATAAAATAAGAATTTCAGAGGATATCACCTGCCGCCTCTGCTTAGAAGAGAACGAAACATACTATGTGAGTGTGTAGCTCTGTGTAGAAGTTGGAGAAGCTTCTTTCTTAAGGAGATAATATCTCCATTAGACCTAAGGAACTCCTCCACAGCCGTAATTATAGCTTTCAATAGATCTCTCTGGTCGCAGTGCCTACATGCCATTTGCGCGTGGTCACACTACTGTTTAAAAGAAAAAAACAAAAAAAAGGCGAGAAAAAAGCCATGACTCTCGGAAAAAGCAAAAAGTCCCGCAGAGAGATTCGTGACATGCCATGCTACGCACGGTATCAAATCTGGAGAATAGGGTGAATGAGGAAGCAGTTCATATCGCAATTCATCTAATTTTGCTGTTGCTACTGCGGACGAATGAGCCGGTGCATTATCGTGATGAAACGGCACTTTTTTCTTCTTCAAATGGAGCAATTTTTCCATCAATTCTGCATTCAATTTATCTAATATATTGGCATAGTACTGTCCGGTGATCGTTTTTCCCTTTTCCAAATAGTCAATGAATCCGTTACCATGACTTTTCCGGCCGACGGAACGTTTGGTGCCTTTTTGGAACACGTTCGCCTGCAGAAGTCCACTGTTTTGATTGTTCCTTCATTTCTGGCGTGTAGTGGTGTATCAAGGATTCATCAACTATTGCGAAACGCCGTAAAAATTCACCTGAATTGCGCTTGAAAAGTTTCAAATTCTGTTTTGAAATCTTCACTCGAATCCGTTTTTGGTCCACCGTCAGCAAACTCGGCAAATGGTCATGCCGAAATGGTTAAGCAGGATTCGAATAATGGTATCATTTAAAACTGCTATAATTTCAGCTATCTCACAAACCTTGACCCGGCGATTATCCAACACAATATCGTGGATTTTCTTGACCATTTCTTTCGTTGTGACATCATTTGGACGTCCTGGGTGCTCAGCGTCTTTTGTGCTTGAACGACCGTAACGAAATTCAGTGAACCACTTGTATACCATTCCATGTGAGGGAGCAGAGTCATAATATTTTTTAAGTCTGTCTTCAGTCTATTTAGTGGTTTTACCGCGCAAAAAGTAGTACTTTATTAAAACACGAAAGTTCTTTCGATCACTGTAAAAAGCTAAGTGTTTGACAGATCTATTTGATGTTTTTTTTTTTATCTATGCCGAGAAAGAAACAAAGATGTTAGAAAAAAAAATCCTCTATGCGATCCGAGTGCCATCTTGACTTATCGAACAGCCCTCGTACATACTCATACTTTCGGTTTGCAGATAATTGAAATCGTTTTTGAGTGCGAATCTATCAAAAAAAATCTCTTAAGAAGTAAAACATCTTTAATAATAATAATAATAATAATATTTTGGCGCAACAGCTCTTTAAGTGCCAGGGCCTAGCTTCTCGCAACCACTCGTATTGTGTACGTTATATTTTTCACATGAATGGAAGGGACCTACAGTTTAGTGCCGTAAATTTGTTTTGAGAAGCTTTCTCGTGACAACAATACTCTCGGATGTTTGTCAGGCGTTCGCGAGAGGTGGGATCGTGAAAAAACTGTGTGGTGTTTTCTGGGATTCGAACTTGGAACCTCTTGCGTAGTGATCCGACACACTAACCACTACGCCACGACGCCCAACATCTAACATCTTGAATGATAAATATAATTTGTAAAACTTCAAACATAATTTATGAGAAAGATATATTGCATTGCGACCTTGTGGGCTAGTGTGCCCCCTACTAATACCTTGGCGAGGTTTGTTCCATCGCATTACAATTCGTCTCAAAGTTATATTTGAGTTTCTTGTACCCTGACTTAGCCTTAACGAGAATAGTCCACCCTAGAGCACCTTCTATAGTTCTAAATCTGAGAATGAGAAGCGGTGCTGTGGTCGGCATTTCCTTATCTAATATTTGGTACTCGCCATTTGCATTGGCCTAAGCAGGAATGCCAAGGCTAATCTGCCTGAGTATAAAAGCCTATTTTGCTTCTTTTGTGAAGAGTGTAAAACCATCTCTATGGCGCATATTATGTTGGCCATAAAGTGTAATAATCAGCAACTGTAAGCGCTTACTGATTCAGTCGCTGAGCTTAAATCGGAGCTACACCACAACTTCAACAAAACATTAAACCTTTTAACCAACAACTGCGATTCTTTAAATAACGCCCTACAAAATATTTCATTTACGCAGAATTCCTCATTGAAAAATATAAAAGAATCCATTCCCAGGAATCGAAAAAGCTGTGATAACATGCTCATGCTCTATGATCAAAACACACATTGACAACTACAAATGCTCTCTTGCTCCCCAGTTCTCAATTCTACCCATGGCGAAATGTCGTCCATATTTGGGACTCTATCTGGCCATACTTATATTAAACATCAACATTACTAGTCACGCCGAGCGTATAGGAGAAATTCACTTGGCTTTGAGATCCCTAAACGATGATTCCGCTACAGGCTTGCAATTAACGAAGTAAACGAGTAACTAAAATTACTGTCCAGCAAGACCAATGCCTTCGAGACCAATAACACCTCTCTCCTCGATGAGCTTCTCACCGCTAATGCCGCTGAATTCAATGAACCCAATCCAAACTTTCCGAGCGCCTCAATTCTGGAGTCGTGATGCCTGTTTCCACCTCCACCTTCAACTCACTGCAATATCTGCTGCACGTGTCAATGAACAAAATTAATAAACCATTTCTGTACAACGTATATGCATTCCGAATGGCACCGTAGACTTCTTGAACTGAACAGCAGTAATTTCACAGAATGCATACCAAAGGAAGTCCCACGAAATGCCTATATTTCCTGGCTATCTAACTTCTTTCATAAAAGATTGCCTTCAAGGAAGTGAAATACAAGAAACTTAAGTCCAGGTGTTTTCTAATTCACATTCCCACTAAATATGAGTGGCTTTCTAATGAAATGGCAAAAAATGAAATAGACTAAATTGAACACTAACCCTAAGTCTAAGCCTAGCAATAAGCATATTAATAAACCAAAAAAAACCCCTCCCGCCTCCCTCCTAATTCAGATTAAAAAGGGAGTTTCAAAGTGGGAATTTTTCCTAATTTCTCCCCACAGATTCGCCAACCTACCTTTTCTAAGATTACTAATGCAACAACTCCTCAACATACCTCCTTACCCCCAAAGTTCACTACTAACACACCAAATCCTATACGTATTTGCGCACCTTTGTTTTGGAAAACTATTCATTGGATCTTCATTTCACAGCTTCGCTTATTTACGTCAGAGTTGAGTCTTTTTGTGTTTCTATGCTGTAGTGATTAGGGAATTTAGGGTTGATTTTACCAACATTCGTGGACTTCGAATGAATTTCTTCGATGCGTACGCCCACGCCCATTCCCATAAACCAGCTGTTTTGGCACTAAGCGAAACACAGGTAGTTGCAGAATCTTCCGATTTGAAACTGCCTGGATATAACTTAGTGTCATTATTCTCTCCCCACCGTGGCCTCGCCATTTACGTCCGTAGTGATATTGCTTACCAAGTTCCACAACAGTATGGCCACTTTCGACAATGCTCTCGCCTTGTTCTATGCCGTCCCAATTCTTGCCCAGAAATACTCCTCGTCGTTTCCACCCTGATACAATAAATAATTACGCTCGCTACGCAACAAAAGAAACAAAATGTGACATGCATACCTTACAACTAAATCGCGATTTGACTCTGACTTTTCAAATTCCCAGAGCGCATTTCCTAACTCTGCCCATATCTTTACCACGAATATCTTAACCGAATGCAATGTCTTCTAATCTCTGACCCTAAACGTTTTCACCACTTCATTAATGCCAAGGAAATATCAGATAGCTACCCTTCTACTCTAAAATTGCCTAATACATCTTCCGACAACCCTAAAATAAACAATCTATTTGCTAATTTATTCAACCAGTCGCTTACCAACCACGTTACTATCTCATAGGGAACATTACTCTGTGTCTTACCCCATTAAAGCCACTTCCGGAGTCCTACAAGGCAGTCATCTCGGTCCTTTGGCTTTTACCTTAACAATTAGCGATGTGGATTGTATCATCGTAGACTCTCTTCTATCTGTCTACATTGATGACATGAAAATCTTCAGCACATATCACCTCTCGCCCACTGCAAGATGACTCGAACAGATCTGTACCTCAAGGTGAATGAAGTTATTCGTCGTGTAAATCTTACCTGCAAGTGTAGAAAACCGACTTCGTGTTTATACGTCACTTTATCTGTCAGATTGCTTTTCTGGATGGAAATAACAAGCGAAAGCAATTAAGATACCATTGTGCATATATTTCAGAAAAAAATATTACGTATACGCCACCGATATTATGTATAATTTCTCTCTTTTACCCCATTTTGTTCGGGTGGATTCGAACTCAAGGATTCTGCGCTTCGTGCTTTAATGCTTTATGCACTTAGGCAGACACTATAAATTTTTCTGACTAGATTTGATGGCTCGCTATATTCGTGACATCATCAAGAAACAGAAACCTAAGGAACGTGCTCTTAACCCACTTATCAATATCAATATGACCTTGCATTCACTCTTTTCTACCTTCCATTTATCAATGAAGTGGCGATCCACCATGCATCTGTCGTTTTACAAATTTATAACAACAACATTTTATTAATAGAGCAACTATTTTTGAAAAAAAAAAGTACCAAATGTTGAAAGGGAAACGAACAGGCAATCGACTGTCAGTCCGTAATTGACAAGGAAGTGACTCCTACTATTACATATGAATACAAACAGGTAGTAAATGAAATGAATAATAAACATAAATTGGGAAGGACACAAATTGATATGTGGCCACGGAAAGGCGTTTCTATAATTAGATATTTATATACATGCGATACAAAATAAAGTGCATGACTGGGTCGCACGTACTTGCAGCTATAAGTTGTTATAGCCACTGTAACTCAAATATTAAATTTGAACAAAATCATTAGAGCCGTTTTCGAGAAAATCAATTTTATACAAAGTCGACGATAGTAAAGTACCGTTAATTTTTTTTTATAATTTGCGCGTGCCAAATGGGTTATGAATACCATTAAATTATTTCAGGACCCGGGCGTTTTCGGGAATAGAATTCGATTTCGTCAAGAATTGTGAAACCAACGATCCCAGATCTGAAGTTTGAAGAAAATTCGTCCAGTCGTTTAGGCTGTAGTCGGACATACATACATACAGACATATGCACAGACATATAGACAGACAGACAAAATTAAGATACCCACTTTTTTGAATTTCACTATTATAGTAATGTCATGTTTGAACAAAATCACGAAATCGAAAATTTTCAAGAAACCAATACTTGCCCTTATAGGTGCAAGAAAATAGGGTATCACAAACATGAAAGGAATTATGGATAGCATAACATTTATAAATAATTAAATCCGATATTATTGAATAATGACATTTGAAATTGAACTTCTAACAAATGACAGTTGTCATTTGTCTGTCAGTTGTTATTTGTCTGAGACTTGTTATTAGAATGATTTAGACTTGTTAAAAGATGCACTATCTTGGGCATTAGTGTAGTGGAATACTGATTATAGGACTGTATTTGTTCCTTGTAAATTCAAGATCTAACTAACGACACATATTCTGCAAAAGATTTTAACATTTAAATATAAAAAACTACCCTCCACTTGCTTTAAAATAAATCATCTTTGATCAGTAGCTTTGATCCTTATAAAAAAGTGGATCTATGGCCTTAATTTGTTTATTAGATTCGACAGCAGTGTGTTATATCCGTATTTATCTGACTTCTTACTGTCCAAGATAACTCTCAGATAATGCGTCTCCCACGAGGATTGAATCCTTTCACCAAAGTAGTTGGAATAAGTAGGTCCAGTTTTCTTTACTCAATTAGACAATAGTTGGTTTTTAGGGTTCGTAAAGTGCGAAATGTAGCACCATGCTCAAAGCAAAACGTGTTTTAAAATATCAGACTAGTTTGAGGGTACTATCAATGACTAGCGTCCACGGAAGGGAAGCGAAACACCTGAGGGGATCCGATAATATGAAAGAATCGAGAGGTATCAAATCGCATGATCTCGGAGATCAATTAACAGATCCATTTCGCGAAATCACCTTCTCGTCAAATTGTAATTTCAATAAATCAATAGTTTGAAAGTTTTGTTGAGCATGGTGCGGTAGTAACCTCCACCAGCGATGATGCCGCCAGCGTGTAAACCACACCAAACTGTGCATTTTTCTGTGCGCACAGTACGAGGTTATACTGGATGGCTATTATCCAGTAGCGTATATAGATAGTTCAACGAATAGCTTGCTTAGACGGACGATTATGTGCACCAAAATATGGACGAAGCATTCTATACGTTTGGAGAATAGAACACGAATTTTGGAAATAAATTTCCACAACACGTAAGTACTGTTAAGGCGTGAGATTTGCTGAACAAAAATGTCATATAAATCTGAAAAATTTGACAGCTGTTATCCCTACTGAAAGTTTTATCACTCTAAAAAAAAAAACTCACTCACAACTTTTATCAACGCGGATTCTCTACTGATGTCGGATGAGGATCAGTTAAGAAGGTGACATTTTCTGAACTTGTACCAACAATTCAGGGAATGATTTATCAAATACTCAAAGAGAGTGTGAGAACTGAAAATGTATCTGCGTACCTCCCGCAATCGCAACAATAACTCCTGATCGCATTAGGTAACATCTGGAAAATATCATCGACAGTGTTCTGACTCATTTCCATTTCCATTCTGGGTACACCTGCGCTCGCCACCTTACGGATTATTATAGACCTTCGTTAGAGTTTATTTTTATTGAGTTCGAGAAGACATGTGGTATTGTAAATAGGAAGTTCAAATGAAGTATTTTGCCCAAGACGGGCATTCCGGACAAACAATCTATTATCAATATGAAGTTGTACCAAATGAAAGAAGGAAACATGATGGAGTTCAAGAAATACTCTATCAAAACCAAAATTTTAAGGACTACTGACAATCAATCAACCTCAACAGTAAGTATTGCTGGATAAATCGAGAGAGTACGGAATTTTTGGTACCTCGGAAGTAGCTATTATCCCGGTTGATGGTGGTACTGAAGCAGTCAAATTGCGAAACAAATAAAATCCGTGCAATTAACAATAGTAGTAGATACTCTTGCGAATATATATTATACATAGCTGCAGCACTTGGAAAGTGACCGTCACTGTCACAAAAAACCTTTGTTAACCAGTGTCGAGCATGTAAAATGCGATTATACAGAAGCAAAAGTGGCAGAGAAAGAGCAAACAATGCATAGTCCATAATACTATGCAATAAGATGCAGGACAAAAGAAGAGCGGGTTGCGCTCAAAAAACTAGGTAAAGAGCAGTCGAAGATGAATCTAAGATAGGTAGCCATGAACCATACTCGATGGAGCGTGAAGACGATAGATGCTCTGTGACACCTGGAACAACTGGAATGATTTCTGACATTATTTCGTGGAACAAACTAAAAGTTTGTCTTGATTGACTCCTTTTGATTACGTCGTTGTATGATAGTTTAAGTGGCAAAGTAGACATGAAATCACCACTTCTAATAGCTACTAAATAGAAACAAAATAGGAAGAGCCGTGGGTTTGTAGAAAGAAGAAATCTAGCAACTCTGACCCTGCGAAACTGCCGCTGTTTCGGTTTGGCAAAATAACTGGGTTCAAAACTCTTAACTTGGAGAACAAAATTGATGTTGTACGAAAATCCTTCCAGTTCTGTTATATGGTGCTGAGTGGTTAAAAATAAGTAGAAAAGCTGAGCAGTTATTGAATGTCTTCGTCGGATAATGATTCAGAAGCTATATTCAGATGAATATAGATATTGTTAAAAAAAAATATGCAATATTAGCTCAGCTGCATCGAGAATATGGGGAGTTTCGATATAAATTAGACCGAAACTGCGTTTTAAAAACCAAACGGTCGTGGATGCCAGAAAGGATGAGAGGCTGCGGTGTCTCAAGCAGAGACTCAAGGGTCTTTAGCCCGATAAAGTTAGGTATGTATTTTCTTAGTTAATCTATTTCAAGAGTAATTCGTGTTTTCCTTGTAAGAAACCGAGTCATTTTTCCTCTAGAAAAACTCTGCCAGATGTAAATTTAACAACATGGCTTTTTGTAGGATTAGGAAATTGAAATAAAAGTTGAAAAACGACCTTTGGAGAACACTTCTTTAAAATACACCTGAGAATAATTCAAGAAAACCTTCCAACCTCAGTACTTGTTTTTCCATATAACTATGCCTAATCCTCTTTCCTTCCCATGACTCTACAGAGCTTCTCATGATTCTAATAATTGTACGTATTAAATTCACATGCCTACTTGGAACTTAGTTTTACAAATCCTTAAAGTGAAGAGAAAAAAATATCCTTAAACACAAATTTAATGTGTAAAACGTGAAGCAATTAAGATACCATTGCATGTTTAACAAACGAAAACATGTTACGTATACGCCCCCGATATTATAATTTATTTTTCTCTTCCATTTTACTACACTTTGCTTTATCTATTTCCGTTGATATAAAACAAAATTAAAACGCTCGCAATGACGTGTCGCGTCTTCCAATCTACTATCACATATACTGTCCACACAGATGATTACTTTCTTAACACTCAACTGTTGATGGTCCTCTCGCGATTATGTCAAAAGCACCACTTTAATTACTTCCATACACAGTGTAAACGGTGCTTAATCACGCATTTGTTGAATGCGACCCTCCACTGCTAATGAAAGCCCTGCGATACAATGCTCGTCCCTCACTATTAGGCTCTACATTAAGTAGGCAGGGAAAAAAAAAGTTATAACCCTAATGGGAAAGCTATATGACGGGACGTTTCCTTCTTCGTTGGTTTTTCATTAAATTACTCACCCCGAAGGAAAGTGATATGTCAGCCAGTCACCACCCCCACACTACTGAGTGTAGAATCTATGGTGCGGCAATGGCATGGGTATGGAACAGTTAATTGGAATATGCTAATTTTCTAATTTTCCAGTTTGCGCCTCCGATGTGGGTACATACTATGTGTAAATATATCAGTCCTCATGTGTAACTAGCTAGCTTATTACAGTTATTTAATCATAATAAGTAGCTAATATCTATGACTCAATAGTTCTATTTGTCAGGATATTACCTAACAAGCACATACGTACGTATACATGGAATTCATGGAACAAATAGTTGTGTTTCTGAGGCTTTGTAAAGTTTTGCCATGTCATTTTGTCAGAGTATAAGTTATGGAGATTTCACAAGTTTTAAAGTTTATGTTTCATAATTAATGTCTATATTTGTGTACTAAGCGGAGCAACTTGAGTTGTGATATTTATTTAAATTGTGGTCGTGGAACTTCTTCTTGGGGTCGTATAATGTGGCAATGTATTAATTAGAGACAGACTTTTTTTTTCCTTTAAAAACAAATATCTAATTAGCACATTATGTTGCTTGGGGAAATAATGCTTCATGTACACGTTTTCACAAATTACATCGTTTATGTGAACGGAATATATGAAAAGATTTAGTTGAAGTCGCTTTATTTCGTATTTTAAACGAGTTCCCTTTAAAGAGAAACATAGGACTTGACTAAGGCTCATATAAATGGGATTATCTAAAGCTTAATTAAAATATAATTTTAATTATTTGGACAAAAAAACAAAAACCTGTATGAGAAGTGCGTATTCGCGTAATATACCAGTACGGATACTATATACTATATCACAACGTACACAAATTCTAGTTACCTACTTCGACTCTACAAAATCATTGTTCATAAATTTCCTGTTCACGGAACTCCAAGGTATTTTGATTTACCTAGTAAGCTGTAAGAGCAAAACATTTATAGGCACATAAGCGAAATTCTAGAAAAATGTTTTCGTAGCGACTTTTACGCGACTCGAGTCAAAAATAATTTGCTATGTGCTACGAAAATTATAACTCTGAACTGAAATTTTGCACTGAGGCATAGTATATTACGTGAATACGCATGAGAAATGACTTCCGATAACTGGTCTATAAGCAGAGTCATTACTTTTAAAAAACTTTCCTTTAGAGTGGCTATGTCGGTAGTTGCACAGAGGCTTTCTTAGGCCAAGTTCGGAATAAGTAACAAAACTGTGTAGGCTTTTTCTTTCATAAACGACTAGTTCGTCATAGAAAAATACTCTCAGCCAAAGTTTTATTCTACTTAAAAGATAAGGCAGCGAATTAAACTGCATGCTGCAAAGCCTTTAGAATAGCCATCAAAGAAAGATCTAGATCAGTGGTATTCAAACTTCAATCGTACTTGGAACCGTTGTCTATACAATGCGTTGCTTAATTATACAATCTGGTACAGTTACTTGTTACTCCTCCCATAGGTGAGCTACATTACTCCTCACCTATCGGAACACAAGTTCGCCAAGTGGGAAAAGAGTGGTAGCTGAAGCCATTGCCAAGCATTGGCAATAAATAATGATAGTCAGATCCCCACTCACGTATAGCGCAATTATCTATTGGAAAGCAACGAGCAGGGAATCCACTCTGAGGTCATTAACGGTGGTGTAAAGAAAGACCGGCATTGCCATCAGAGGTGCTCTACCCACGACACTTTTCAAACATCTTCTACAGTTTGATTTACAGACAAAACTTTAAGTTGAAAGCAGTGCGCTACAGCTTACTAACTTTGAGTTCATTAAAAACAGAAGTATGTAGCTCTATCCTTAGGGAGTTTACTATAGGCAATCCAAACAGATCAGATGAAATCCCTTTAATATACCATAAAAAAGAGTATTGGCAAAAAAATGCAATAACACAACAGAATGAATTTTATAGGAATGGTTCTAAAACCATCTTCAATATAACGGGGTTGGAACCTAAGAGTATGTCTAAGACCTTCCAATACTTGCATTGTATTCCAAACAGAAGTTCTAGCTGTATTCAAAGCTGCGGAATTACTTAAAGTGAAATCATTATCCAACAGGGATACGGTCATTTACATCATCTGATACATTGACAGTCAGACTGCGATAGGGGCGCTAGAATTCTTAAAGCATTATGTATCCAGAACTGTGTCAGATTATGCGGCTTGGAGCTGTACTCCTCCAACAAAGAAAAAAACTATGGGTAGAAATTATTAAAAAAAATAAAGGAGCACATAAGAAATAAAAGAAGCGTAAGTGGCAACAAACTCGGTCTACCTCCGATAAAGCGAGACTCAACAAGGCCACACAAGATCTTAAAGAACTATCTGCTGATAAGAGCACTGAATATTCTCTTTGGAAAAGCAGAAAATATCTTAAGCAACCAACAAATCATATTCCACCAAATAGATACGATAACGGGCAATGGGCTAAAAGCAATGATGAAAAAGGGACTGTTTTTGCGGACCATCTAAGGAATACCTTTAAGCCTAATGATACTATCTGTGATGAGTTTCTAAATCTCAATGATAATTACAGTTCTCTAATTCCTCCGATCACAATGTGCGAGCTAAAGTATGAGATAAGGCGCTTAAAAGACAAAAAGCTCCTGAAGCTACTACCAAAAAAAGGGTTGGTTAAACTCTTACGGTTGTTGAATAAAACAATTGCCTTGAGTGTTTACCAAGCGTTTGGAAGCCGATGTGATTGTGGTCCCTAAACCACGAGGTATCCTCATATAGGCCAATATATCTACTTCCTTTGACTTCAAAGTTGTTTGAAAGATTGATTTTTATGCATTCCAAACCAATCGTAGAATCAAGAAACCTAGTCCCAAGTCACCAGTTTCGATTTCGAGCAAGTAGAACAAGTACACAGAATAATGACTGAAATCGAAAGATCATTAGAAGAAAAAAAAGTGTGCTCTGCAATCTTCTTAGACAAAGCACAAGCTTTCGACAGAGTATGGCATGGTCTAATTAATAAATTGGAAGTGTATTTCCCTGAACAGTACTTTCACCTAATGGCGTCTTATCTAGCACCGCGTTACTTTCGTATAAAACAAGAAAACTGTTACTCTAAGCTAGTGCAGATCAAAGCCGGAGTTCCCCAAGGAAATGTCCTCGGACCTCTGTTATTTTTTTTTATAATTTTCACGTGTGAAAGGGGATATAAATACCCTTATACTAATTTTAGGACTAATTTCTCTTTGTGGAAAAGAGAAGAGACAGAGAGAGAAAGATAGATTGGTGTAGTTAGTTTGAAACTCATGTTTCAGTGAACTCCAAGGGTGGCGTCCACATAACTGGGGAGTATTTTTGTTTTTCTGTTACTATCCTTGCTTATGATTCACAGTATTTTTTTCCACCTCCTGATGTCATCATCACGATCGAGTTGCATTTTAGCCATGTGACCACCCTACTGCCAGTGCTATGCCTTCGCAGTAGAGTTGACATACCAAAGATTTACCAACAACACCCTACACCAAGACTGCAACCTTGGCCAACGATACGGCAGTCCTAGCAGTGGGAGATACAACACTAGATTCGACGCAAAAATTCCAAGCTGCTACAGATGAAATAGTCAGGTGGACTCAAGATGGCGAATAAAACTTAATTCAAGCAAATCCGCACATATTGATTTCACAATCAAGTATGTCTCGTACTCCCCTATAGCAATATCAGGCACGACTGGACCATATGCTAGTACAGCGAAGTATTTAGGTATGACCCTATATGCCAAGCTTCGTTGGAAAGGGCATATTAAAATCAAAAGAATAGAATTGGACATTAAATGGCGAAAAATGGAATGACTTTTAGGCAGGAAGTCAGGGCTATCAATTAATAATAAAATTCTTTTATATAACCAGGTTCTAAATCCAGTGTGGAATTATGGCGCTCAACTCTGGGGATGCGCCAGTCAAACCAATATTGCGGTCAACTAACGCTTCCAGAATAAAGTCTTTTGAAGTATTGTGAATGCTCCATGGTACATCAGAAACAGCAATCTCCATCGTGACCTAAGGATTCCTACCATTCTTGAAGAGATCAACTCTAGGGCCAAAGCACACGAGAAAAGACTGCAGGAGCATATTAATGAGGAAGCAACAAGACTTCTTAACGTGTATGGCGTGAGACGACTGCAACGTACAAGACCGTCAGACCTTGCCAGGCAACCGGAAATAACCACATAATCGAGACAGTAACAGAGCGACAATAACGGGCGAAAAGAGGCGAAAGAACAACTTGGAAATTATTGTATTAAAGATTTACCCACCATTGTGCTTAAAAGCAGACTAACAACCTTTGGTAGCTGTTCAAAGACTGTGAAGTCTGTGTTAATTGACTCATTGTTGTGTCGGCTCAATGAGGAAGGCTACTCTGACATTGAACTTATTGTCATCAGCACGTACAATTTACTTGTACTCTGAGCTTATGCAGCCCGTCAACTTTTGTATAAAATGACTGAACTGTTGCAACTACTAGACTACGATAGCAGAATTCGATTTTTGTTCAACTTGAGAAGAGTGACTTGGGGGTCATTCTGCGCCCGTCACGGACTTCGCTCTTTTAAACAAACATCTGAAAATCGGACTCAGAAGCACTGACATTTGAGAGATGTATTTCGATGAGAACGAGGCATCTGTGCGCTTCATACGTTATTGTCTAACTTCCGCCCGAATTAGGAGGGTCGCCTTAGGTAGTTTCGTCCTTCAGAATATTAAACTGTTGAAGCTGAAGCTGGCTGTACATTCTGCGCTTTGCAAAAGACACTGGTAGGTTTAGGGTGAACGCCAATTCTGCGGTAAATAGTTAAATTCCTAAGAATAGTTGAAATGATTCATAAACGAAGTACAATGAGCCCATGACGATGTATCCTATGATTCATATGTGTGATACCTACTAGAGCTTCTCCAAAGTTGATTTATCTGCTCCTTACGAGGGATCATTACGAGTATCACACATGATAAAGTTGTCTCTAGAAATATTCGTCCGTGGTCCTCCTTCACACACATTTCCGTAATGCATTTGTTTTTATCTACGTAATGTTGAGATCTACAAATCTTGTTAACATTGGCAAGGAACATTTATTTTTAATATTTCCTTTTTTATCCGTTCTCTTACATGTTGCATGATTGATGGTTAATGAATTATTTTTGTTTAAGATCAAAAGAAAGTTGCAAACTGTTAACAAATTTTAATTCAAACTATGTATAGGTATATAGCATTGATTCTCAATTTTAAAATTTCTGAACTAGAGTTTCTTGTATGATAGTTGCTATACAATATACACTACAATTGTCAACCCTTCACAAATGTGAACTATTGGCCAATTTACGACCTGTCACTGGTACAAACAATTTTGACAGTTCTCATTCAAGTATTGAGATCTTATATGTTCGATCGTTTTTAGATTTTATAAATTTAACGATCGTGTCCGCATTAAAAGGCATTCGACCTACCGGAAATTACTTCCAAATTTTGCAGCTGACCATATTTCGCTGATATTGAAGAAAGGCTGGTACGCCTTTGGTGCCAATAGCCATCGTTTTGGCTTCCGAGAATTATTGTTATTCATAACACGATTATAAAAGTGTTCACCTCATTTCAGTGCACGTAAGTATCATGAGCGCATTTTTGCAGTGTCAGATGGATTCCCCGCGATCGTGAACATGTTGAGCCAACTGATTGGTCCCTATCAAAGCAATCTGGCATATGATTTACCAGCAGCAGGATGGATATCAAAAACACGAAAACTAATATAAAAATACGCGTCACTTCAATGTGCACTGACTCATATTTCTACAAAAATAAGAAAAATAGTAAAAGTATCGTTAATTTTGGGGTTAGAATGCAAATTGTGAATCCATAACCCCAGATATGAAGTTTGAAAATCCATCCAGCCGCTAAGTCTGCAGTCGTGTTTTCAGACAGACTGATTTGCGAGACCCACTTTTTGATATTCTCCATTATAGTAATAACAAGATTGATCAAAATTTTTCTCACGGTCCCACCTCTCGCAAACGTCTGACAAACATCCGAATGTAAAACTATCATGAAAAGCTTCTCTCAATCGGAAAATTGCCCTTCGGAAATGGTATAAAACTGTTGGTCCCAACCATTCGTGAGACGCACAACACGAGTGGATGTGAGAAGCTAAGCCAGACCCTGCATTGAGTTGTTACCGCCAGAATATTTTTTTATTTATATCAGTAATGTAACTTTGTTCGGAAACTTGTAGTTGCTAAGCAAATAGTGTTCGATGTTATTAAAGGATTCCAAGAGCTTGGTCATTTATGTGACCGTCCAGGAGGGTGAAAATAACCATCCAATTGCATTTCTAGGGATCGAAAAATCATTAGACGACGGATTCAGAGAAATCCGGGTTAATCCATGAATAAAATAGCCTCACAGATCGAAATAAGAGAGCGAAGCAGTGAAAGCCGATCTTCAACTTCGCCCTTATAAGTTAAATAAGGCAGCTAATAAGAGCATGTGTCTGCAGAGATGCTATGAATTATTATTCCGGCACCACGAGGGTAGTTAACAGTCGATCCTGTTCTCCGATGAGAAGCTACTCATCGTAGAACGGTCTTTTAAGGCTTAAAACTATCGCATTTGATCTGCACAACATTCAGGACCAGGTGTCATAGTCGATCGGAGACAAAAACATCAATCAGCTATGGTTTAGGCGGGCATTAACTCTACCTTCAGGCATCATGGCGATGAACGAGAACTATCAATCCGGAATATTTGTATCCAAGAGAAGGAAAAAATAGAATCTGATTGTAATTTCAATCTAGCTGTTAACACCAATGAGCAGTTAGTATCTTTGAAGGAAAAGTTTAAGACCCTGTTGGAGAAAACAGGTCATAGTTTGTACGATAGATTCGTAAGAGAAGTCCAAGCATCACAGCATAGATTATATTATAGTAGACTAAACCTCCATTTGCGAGATGGAATATATTTCCTAGCTGGTAAATCCACCGACATGATGAGCACCATCTTTAAAATAAGAGGGGAACTTCTACGACTTAATTATATCCCACACCGTCAAGAACTTCCTATACTGTGTAATATTTGCAACCGAAAAGAGCGAGAGGATGTATACCACTTCCTAGCAGTATGTGGTGTAGTGGTAACAGGGTAGCCGTGGTGTAGTGGTAACATTAACGCTTGTCACGCTCTTGGTTCACGGTTCAAATCCTGATCTCAACAATCATCTATTTATTTCGTCTGACATAAATAAAAAAAGTCGATCAATTGCGAAAGCTTAGTCAACTCTACTGCGAAGGCATAACACTGGCAGTAGGGTGGTCATATGGCTTAAATGCAACTTGATCGTGATGATGACATCAGGTGGAGGGGAAAAAAATACTGTGAATCATGAGCAACGACAAAAAGCAAAACAAACAAGTTCCCCAGTTATCTGGACGCCACCCTTGGAGTTTACTGAAAATTAATACCACCTAAGTTTCAAACCCACTACACCAATCTTTCTTTCTCTCTCTCTCTCAATTTTTTCTACAAACGCCCGTGCCCTGAAATAATTTAATGGTATATCCCATTTGGCGCGCGCAAATTATAAAAAAAAAAAAAATATCCCATTCTTCAAGAATTCCGTGTAAATATCTTTGGAGTACGTACACTTGAGTTGGAGGAGGCGATAAGCATACTCGACGGCGATACGACTGGGATTTACTCTATATTTACACGACGAATGCCATACGCTTCAGGAACTGCATAATCGAAGAACATTTTTAAAAATAAACTTCCGATTCAAAATCAATAGGTATAAATATTTCTTTATAAAATTCGAAACGTCAGTCCCTAAAAGACTAAGAAATTGTATCTACAATGGGATTGTATCTACAATGAAATTGTATCTATATGTTTTTTTTTTTTTTTAATGAAATAAATAGTTTAAATAACTAACTAAATAACAACCAATAAAATTAATATCTCCATAAAATCACTATATCCTTTTATTAACAGAGCTTCACAACTTAGTTTAGAAAATAAGTTAATTATCTTCAAAACCATTTTCCAGCCTATTTTGTTACATTGATCGCCGGTATGGTTTAATTGTGCAAACTGTCATACTACAAAGTTATAAATAATACAAAATAAAGTCCTAAGAATTATTATTAATTTACCCAGGCACTACTCAACATTAAGAATTCATGAAAGAGCCAACGTCAACTATGTTACGGATTTAACTGAAATAAATTATTTGAGATTTATTGAAAAATGTGCATACTTAGACAACAATCTAATATGACAACTATGTGCAAGGTTGTCATATTAGGTTGGCAACTAAGTAATTGCCGATTTTGTCAGATAAATAAAACACATTTTTTTAAATACAACGGATATACTTTAATCAAAGATATGTTTTCCATTTTGTTCGATGACATTTTGCCATCTTTCTGGCAACTTCATAATTCCACGTTCGTAGAACTTCTGATCTTTATCGGCAAAAAACTGCGATTTCACAGCGTCATCATAATTGAAAGTTTTACCATCCAAAGAGTTTTGCAATGATCCAAATAAATGGTAATCTGATGGAGCAAGGTCAGGGCTATATGGTGAATGTAACATCAATTCCCAACCAAGCTCCAATAATTTTTGGTGAGTGACCAAAGATGTTTGTGGCCTAACGTTGTCCTGGTGAAAAATGACGACACCTTTTCGTTGGACCAACTCTGGCCGTTTTTCGTTGATCGCTGTATTTAATCTATCCAGTTGTTGACAGTACACATCCGAATTGATCGTTTGATTCCTTGGAAGCAGTTCAAAATGCACCACACCTTTCCAATCCCACCAAATTAAGAGCAAAATCTTCTTTTGGTGGATATCAGTTTTCGAAGTGGATTGTGCTGGCTCATCAAGCCTGGACCAAGATCGTTTTCGATTGACGTTACTGTAAACAACCCATTTTACATCGCCAGTAATGATTCGTTTCAGAAAAGGGTCGGATTCATTGCGTCTAAGATGCAAGTCGCAAGCATTGATGCGCTTCGTTAAATGAATTTCTTTCAAATCATGTGGAACCCAAATATCAAGCTTTTTAACGTGATACATTTAACTTCTTTGCTATGTCTGTTAGAGGTACATGACGATCCGACTCGATTATGGCTTTAATTTGATCATCATCAAGCTCATCTGGTCTGGTTTCAATGAAAAATCTCCGGAACGAAATTTGTCAAACCAATTCCGGCACTGTCTTTCTTTTAAGGCTTCTTCACCTTACACATCATGTAACTTTTTAGCAGCTTGCGCTGCGTTCTTTCCTTTACGGAAAAAAGTAAAATATGATGAAAATGCTCGTTTTTGCACTCCATATTAAAACTGACGCCAAATTAATACCTTTTCACAAAAATACGCGCAATTTGCTTCTAAAGCAAAGTAAGACTGACAGCTAACAAATGTCAAAAGGAAAAAAATATCTCATTGACAGAAGCCATTACAAAATATGGCAATTACTTAGTTGCCAACCTGATAGTTCAGTAAGTGTTATATGAGGGTTTTAATTTGTAGAGGTTTCCCTTAATGAAACATATTGTTTAAAAATTTGTTCATTATATATCTACAATATTTTAGTTGTAAAGAATCATTAAATTCTAAAACTCTAAAACTATATACTCAAATGTTAAGAAATTGTTCATAAATATTATTCTACAATAAACGAGTATGAATGAATGAAAAAAAAACTCTACCTTCAAAATTCCCCTAATTTTGGTGGATTTTAAGTTAAAAATCAACCAAGCGTACTGCAGCAACATTTTGGAGGGAGGAAAATTGCCCCCACTTTATTTCTGCTGAAAAATGGCCCCCATACTCCCCTAACCCAAATCCCATGAATTATTCTGTATGGTCCATTCTTGAAGCAAGTGCTTGTGCTAAGCGGCACACAAGTTTGAAGACACCTAAGAGATCCCTGCAATGGGTTAAGATATCCGTCGAAGAACTGGTGCATGCCATTACCTCCAGTTTCATTGAGAGGTTGGAGGCCTGCATTAACGCCAAAGGAGAAGGACAAGATATACGAGTATATACATATTTTGAATTATATGAAATAAGTATGATCATTTGACATTGTCTGGGATTCATTGCCGCACCCTGTTATAGTTATTTCTTTACTAGGAAAACGAAAATTGTATTATTTAAAGGTACATAACGCAGTCCATGAGTTCTTAGTCTGATTTATTAAAATAGCAAATTTTGAAAAAAGTGTTTTATTTATGAATAAGAAGCAAGGCCCAACAAATTATTCACAGTTTTCAACTTGTAGCCTTTATCAGTTTACTTGTGACAATCCTCGAATGAAGCCATAGTCGAGTAAGTTTAAACAAATTTCAAAATTTAAGTATCGTACTACAATAAAACTTTTAACTAAAAAAGGATTGACACCAATGCGAATAAAAAAAAAAGAATAGCTGCTGTTTGCTAACCATTAGACGACCATCCACGTGAAGGAGGCAATGTAATGGTGACTGAATAGTGTAAGATAGGTGCCCAAACTTCTCAGTATAGTTCAAAAACAGCGACATCTTGAATGTAGTAAACTGTTTTTGAAATTTTGCAGTGAAGACCAGAATGGAGTTGAATCAATTATTACAGGCAACGAAATTAATATCCTTTATTATGATCCAAAGAGCACCAAAAAGCTTATGGCTATATTTTATTGGGACTATGAGGGGATTCTCTTAGTCGACTTTAAAAAACAATATGCAGGCATTAAGCGACGAGAAGAGCTCAGCCGAGGTGTCCGCCTGTTACAAGACAATGCCCTAGTTAATAAAGTTTCAATTTTTAAGGATACCGTTCGAGAAAGCGGTTTTTCAGAAATCGACCATCCCTGTATAATCCCAATCTGGCCCCCAGCGACTACTTTTAATTTTCAAAATTAACGTCAGACCTCAGAGGAAAACAAAATTAACACCGATAGCTGCATTGAAGCTTTGATTAGAAGATGTGAACAATTTTTTAAAATACTAAGGTATGATATTGAAATATAATAAACGTTTTTTTTTTTTAAATATCATTTGAACCTCTCCTTTTATGTTAGGTTAAAAACATATGAAGCGCACTAAGTATGTAGCTCGAATATACGATTTGAGGTACTGTATAAGGATTTACACATTGACATACGTATTGCTGCTGCCCCGTATAGCTCCTATTAATTTTGTCCATAAGCACGTGCTTGTAAAGGTTATCCGTTAATCCAGGTCTAGCTGTGATTATACCATGGAGAAAATTTCAAGAAATTAACCCTTGTTAAAAAAATATCCTAAAAGTCTGTACCGTTGGATAACGAATATAGAATCACTGTACTTGAATAACCAATGGCAATTCATTTTTCTATAAGCCACCCCACTATGTATCCAAACAATCTGAATCACTTCACTTCATAAAGAATGCACACTGAAATTCCAAATTGGAGAAGTAGATTTCTTATGTATGTACATACATATGTATATGTATCTCAAAAGACACCATTCTGAAATGTCAAAGGATTCACAATAGATATTCAAACTAAGTAATGATTTTTAATATTTCAAATCAAAATAACACCATACCTTCATCATCCTCGTCCTCATCGTCCTCGTCATCCTCATCAATCCCCACATCGTTTAGCTCGCTAATCTCTGCTCTTTCACAACGTTTCACATTGCAAATGTCATCTTTGATATCACCATTCACTAGACCATTATGATGTTTCCCATCGATGGTGACATCACCTGCTGAAGATCTTTGCTGCTGCCTACTATGCTGACTGCCATTGTTCTTGGCATTTTGCTCACTCTCACTGTCACCCTTGGTCGCTGCTCCTGATGCTGATGATGAAGGCACAACAGATTTGTTTGCAGAACTGCCCTCAACAGATGGTGAATTGCTGCCGCCATCAGCTGAAGCATCGCCATTAACGGCTGGCGTTGTCTGTTCCGTTTCGTTTTTTTCGCCCACTCCGGCTGAATCATCCTCCGGTTTTTTCGCCTTTAATTCTTGGCTAGTATTACAACCCATCTTTTTTTTCTCGGTACTTAAAGGGATTTGCTTAAATCTATTATTTTTTATTTTATTTTTCACTTAATTTAATAGTATTGTTCGGTGGTTTTATTTTTTTAATTAACTTGTTTATTTTGGAAAATTATAAAACATTTGTATCTCTTATGAATCACATTTATTTATGATTAGTTAGGTTATAAATAACTCCGGAATACCAGGGTAACATGTAAAAAAGTTTAATCAATTGAATCAGCACGTGCGCCTGGCTTCTTCAATCACTTAAATTTGGATGGAATTCGACTCTAACACATATACGAATATTTAATTAATATTAATTAATTTGCAAATCACATAGGGCACTGTATAAAAATTCAGCCACATCCTCTCAGGAGAGAATTTATTCGCAAAAGAAAAGGTAGCCGGGGGGGGAAAATAGAAACGTGAAAAAGGAATTGAAGACCGGAATTTAAATAGAAAACAGATTGTCGAGGTAATTTGTCGTACGTTCGGCGGAGGCGACACTGCTATTCTTGTGTCAACATACAAACGAAGCCTAAGCTATACTACTGTTACTCGTAGTTAGTGAGTAGTGCACAGCCGGATTAAGAGGAATCTCTCGCGCGCGCCACACCGAATCGAGTCCTGACGAGTATGATACCTACGTGTGGAATGTCGTCTGTGTACTCGTATATAGTAGCTACACAGGGTATAGTATCATCGTCCCTTTGGAGTCACTCGCCTTTTGCCGCTCCATGCTCCACTCCCATGTTATAACACACACTCAACACACCATTGTGTGTAGCTGAAGCATTTCCCCTTTTTATAATTTAATCTATGATTGTAAATTCGGGATGATATCGACCCGCATCCCACTCAGCACTCCTCTTCTGGCTTGTAGCGGCGCCCGTTTTTATTGTTGTCTTCATGTTTTTTTGGGGGTTGCGCACTCCCAGCTCCAAAGGCAAATACCCACCAGCAGCCGCCTAGCTTTCTCGACCGCACACGCAGAGGGTGACACGCGCGAGGGGTGTCATCCACTGGCTGTGTGTAGAGCATTTGTATACATGTTTTCCATAATGTGCTCGTTTAGCTTTTACTGAAGCTTATTGTTAGTCCTGTTTGCGTTACAGTCCTGCTCGACGACGACGACTGTATGCGGTTGTGGATGTGTTGAGCGTACAAATTTTAGGGAGTGACACGGGCTGCTTGTTTGTTTTTTTCATTGCTTCTTGCTTTTGGGGTAGGTAGGTAGATGGTGTGTAGATCTGCGTATAGATGTAGTTATACGAATGCTTCGTCTATCTGAAATTATTCGGAGTGGTTTTCATGAAATCATCTCTCTTCTACGTGGTGGTCTTTGGAATGGGTAGCGTCATCCTCTGACTAGGTGGCAGACAACGCCTTAGCATTTTTTTTTTCCTATCTTTTGTTCTCTTTGCGTGTTATTTCATATTTGTTTGTCCCTTTTTTTGTCTGTGATGTGCCAAAAGAGGGGAAAATTCGTTAGAAGAACCAATTCATACATACACAAGTCCTTGTGAAGTGATTAATTTTGTTTTTTTTTTTTTTCTCTATTCCCTGTGTGGTTTTCATTTTGTGTGTCCTTTGTTTGTGACGCTAAATGAAACACCTGTATGTCACTGGAGTGTGTTTTAATTAATCGAAAAAAAAAAACCACCAAGTTTACATAAACGATCATGGTTGTTATACATTCATTAATATTTAAAAAGAATCCTTTTTTAGATGAGGATGCCAGGAAGATGTATGAATTCCTATAAATGACAGATGATAGATTGTTATGTTGTGAAAGGGATCCCTTAGCTGTTTAAATATATATTTGTGCGTAATGCTTTTGGTAGTTTTTGACCTTTCTGGCAGGGATTTGAATTTGGTTAGGTTGTCAGTTTTTTTTAGAGAATTTAATGGTTGTCCTGATGATTTATCAAGGCGTATTTGAATATTCCTTCCAATTATATTTTTTATTTGATAAAATAACAATTTAGTGGCATTGTAAATTATCTTCGACTTAATTTTATAGAATTTTAAACTAGAAATTACATTAACCAATTTTTAATTAATTCAGAATGGTACCTGGACTGTGTCGTATTGGTAAATATTGTACCTGTTGTGAATAAAGCACTTTAATGAAAGTAAACGATCAGCATAAATACATACTAGTCCATTACAATATACCGGAATAACAGCACAAATCAGAGATATGGTCAACTGTAGATAATATGCCACAATACCCATCATGCTCAAAAAATCTAACGTAGTAGAAATATTTTATAACTGCTTAGCACAGTCTTTCATAAGGTGTTTCGAGACCCTACCTATCCCTAAATCCTGGAACAACTAACAATTTTGTCTAGTTCTTAAAATTATGAACAGCTCGGCACATAAACCCAAAATTTGAAAATGCGACTCATTTTAAACACAAAACTTAAAACCGAAATTGTAGGACACTGTAATGTGTCCATCTAATTAGTATAGTCTGGTTGAGGTAGCGTTAAGGAGCCTTCCGCCAAGCTGCAAGCTGCTCTGCTCTTAAAAATATGGCAAATCAAATGTCACTGGAGCATTAAGACGTGATACCAGTCGATTGTACCAGGAAGCAACCCCCTGTCAATGAAATTTTTTCATCAATCGTAGAATATCAAACGCAGGGAAAGTGTTCCGCAGTATTGTCACCCTCTCCACAGGCATCGCAGATGGTTGTGTCGCTTGAGCCTAGCACATTATAATGCTTGGCAAACGCCAGTAAGCATTTTCTACTGAGAGATAGCAAGAATGCCGCGGATTTTTCGAAAGCGTTCGTTTAGTCTGCCTACGTCCTTATAGTACATCGGAGATCTCAGCGGATTGTTCATAGCCATTAAGAGCACCAGACCTTTGAGTAGTTTTGGTGCTATTCGTGAAAATTTGACTACAACTCCTTCCTGGCTCAGATTCCGGCCAGATCCAGTCCTGAGCTAGAGGAAAGTCGACTTTCAATTTACGGTTCAGCTGGAGTTGGGGTGCCATAAAACGAGAGTCGAAAGATAAGTGTAGAGCAGGTTATCGAAGCTCCAATGGAGTATTTTTTTATTATTGCCATGGAGATCCATAGGACCCTTCATATGCCTGAGCGTATTGAGAGTTGAGAGTGTTTACCAAAGAGTCGATCACCATACACCATAATAGTGGAGAAGGAATGCCACCTTGTGGGTAGCCCCTGTTAACCGCTGCCATAACATATCCCTTGACTGTCGTTATAAGTGACTTTGACTGTATTTTTCAATTGTTTCTACTGTTTGTTTGCTATGCTAACCTGCCACAAAAATTGGATTAGAATCGAATTACATTAAAGGTCATTATACTACGTATGAACCGTTTCCTTCTTCATCAAAGAAGAAGAAAAGGGAAAACCACTGAAATATCAAAATATCTTAAATTCTCGGTTTTATTCTTCTTTTTATGAAACACAAAACTGAAGAGATGGTCTGATCTAAAGCTATAAGAATCCGAATCTATTGTATTCTGTATCGTTAAAGTAGGAAGTCCGTTTGTAGAGTTTAGTTGAACTATCACTATAAGTGTTCTGATTCTTATATTTGTACAAAGGCGCCACGTGACTCTGTAATTAAGTGCGCGGGAGACTCAAGATTTGAATACCAGAAAAACGAAATTTTTTTTCACGATCTCACCTCTCGCGTACGTCTGACAACCATCCGAGAGTAAAATTGTTATAAGAAGCTTCTCGCAATCAACAAAATTGCCCTTCAGAAGGTCCCTCCCGTTAATGTGCCGCATACCAGACATGGCTGCGAGAAGCTAGGCTAAACCCAAAGTATTTATTTATTTTTATTTGTTCAAAGTGTAGGCGAAAACGCAGAGACATCGTACGAACAAATTGTGCATACAATCCTGTCAAAAAAAATGGCTTATGGCTAAAAACTGTAACTCTCTTCAGCGTGAAAATATCGGTCGAATATTGATTTTCCCCGTCTTTCTTAAACAAAGAGTTAAGTCGATCTTTCATGTGGCCTTTCACATGGTAGAATGAGTGATTTTTTTTTAATGTGCGTGATGTAAGCAGATAATTAATTGCGTTTTTATTAAAGTTAATGCCCGACATTGCTTGGTTTGTGTACAGCTAATTTTGCTAAATAATCACTACTGAGCCCTATTTCCTTCAGAGTGCGGATGATCTTCAGCGACATGACTACCTAAACTTCAAGTGAGATAAATATTCTAAATTATAATGTTCGCTTATAACATAACATTTCTTAAAACTTGTAATTTTTCTTCAGGACTTCTGAACAGGTAATTGCTCCAAACTTCTTTGAAATCCAATAGAAAGGAGCTAAGAAATAAGCCAAAAACAAAAAATTAATAAGCTCCCATGCTCAAGCTGAACCGATTTGAAATTTAAAATAAAAATTGAGTTTGTTAAGCTTAACAAGAAACATAACTTATTTAACTGTCTAATCTAGAAATATTCATTTCGTTCGCACATAAAGGGTTCCGATAGAGTGAAAGTGCTTACACATTTTCACTATTATTCCATGCGAAAAACCAACAAGTCTTTCCGCAGGTCGCTTTCTTGTATGTATCTCTTTTAACCCGATTTTTTTTTTTTTTTTTGTTAGAGGATATTCCTTAGCCACTAAAGCACGCTTTTGGAAGCGATTATTAGTTAGTTAATTATGTCCTCTGGCCCCTAGTACATAGATGGTAAACGACGTCTGCGCGCCATCGTGTTCGAAGTTCTGCACGCGCTTGAGCTCCCTCCAAGTCATCCCCAATGATCTGGATTCTTCCTCGACTGCCCTTCTCCATGTCTGCCTAGGGCGGCCCACTCATCTGCATGTACTTCGCAATAGAACTGTCTTCGCGCCGTAAGGTGTGACCAATCCACTGCCACTTTTTTCTCCGTATTTTGATGTGTATTGGCAACTGACCCATTATCACGTGTAGTTGATCATTCGATATACGATTCGGCCAGAAGGTTGTTGCGAAGACAGCTATTTATGAAGGTTCGCAGCTTCCTTGTGACGGCGTTGGTCACTTCCAAGTACTACACCTATAAAGTAGCACGTAGTTTCCACATTTGATCGGAACAGTCCTTTCTTTTTTTTGTTTGCTGAAAACATTGCTTTTCCAGATGTTAGACAGCATACCGAACGCAGCATTTGCTTTACAAATTCTGCTGTCCACATCCAGTTCGGTGCCACCGTCTTCTGAGACCATACTTCCTAAATATAGAAAGCTGCTTACTTTCTCGACTTGCTGCTCGGCAATGTTGAGTACTCCATTACGTACTTCAAATTCATAACTTATCTAAAAATTGCGATATCTGTAAAATCGACAGGAAATTTTTGGTCACGTACTGAAAAATTGAGAGGGTTGAACCTTCGCTTTTTGTTCATTTTTCATTACTTCAATGTGAAGGCAAATTTAAATTTTGAAAATGATCAGACAGTAACTGGCAAAGTGATAAATATTTGTTGATATAATATATGCTCTGAATGGTGTGTATACCCAACTACTAGGTTTATTTAAAGACCGGACTAGTTCCCTTTACAAACCAGGGATTCCCAAATTCGTAGAGTACAAAGTACCTATGCAGGCTCGATTATTGAAACTAATTTGAGCTCGAATGAAAATCTTGAAGATAAAGAGGGAATAAACCCCAACGGTACTCTAAATCTACACCTGCACTGGTTATATATAGCCGTAGTTAGGACCATACTTAAGTGCGCATGTAGAGTTCATTAGACTGCAAAGCAATATGAATAATCTTGCTGCAAATCCTCTATGATGGAGCTTTCGGGTGAGTTAGGGTCTCGCTCAGGAGTGGGCTACCGAATGTGGTCCATTTATAATAAGAAAGCAAAACTTAAGGAAAAGTTTTGATTCACAAAGAAATCGTGGATATTTGTCTGTCCATTCGTTTTCTAACTCGAAAATTATCCATTTTACAAAAGAATATGTTTAGGAACTTTTTTTGGAGAAAATGTTATCCTGCACAATAAAACATTTGTTCATAAAATCGATGTTTAGCGAGATATTCACGAAAAAAACACACTACAGGGTGTGAGGAGGGAGAAAACCTGAGATGGGAATTATTTCCGAATCAGTAACTTTTTCAGTTCCTGACGCCTGACCTATCAAGTGTAGTTTTTGTATTGTGATCGCTGAACTTCGTTGTGGTCAAATTTTCTGATTGACCAATCGATTGTCATTTCTATGTTATTTATTTTATCTATGTTTATTGCTCTGGTAATTGGCCTTGACATAACACGAGCTATCGACTCTATCTTAAGAGACATGAATAGCAGAGCAAAGGTCAGCGGAAAAATACCTCAGGACAGCATTCTCTTGCTTCTTATAACTATGGCCCTTGTAAACAATAAAATAAAACATTGTTGGAAAATATTTGATCCAAGGGCAGGGAACGATCCTGTGATAGATATGGTTTTAGCCAAAAATGCTCGACCAATTAAGCTATACGTAGGGACTAACAAAAGTTCGCTTAGTTGGTGTCAATTTAGTAGTTTTTGAAAAAAAAAAGATGAATTTCTGTAGCTTAAAATCTAAGAATATTTATTTCCAAATTTTAGAACAATAGGTAAAAATGGAGACGAGAAAGAGAAAAATTAGGGACGTAAGCTCGGTTGAAGTTTCACCACCAACACAGGAAGAAATTCGTTTTGCCATTCTCTTCGGACTTCGATGTCAACTCACGCCAGTCAAAATTCTGCACGAATGCCAAAATGCATACGGAATAAATGTACCATCTCTTATTACTATTTCAAAGTGGTTTCGAAGATTCCAGACTAGCCATTTTTCTGTGGAGGACAAATTTCGTGAAAGTCGACCCAAATCCTCGACCGACGATACAAATGTGGCCCTGGTGAAGGCTAAAATTGATGAAGATGCCAGGATGACACAGGAGATGATAGCGGATGAAGTGGGCTTGAATGTCATGGCTGTGTCACGAATTTTAAATTATCTCCTGAAATATTCGAAGAAGTCAGCTCGATGGGTTCCAAAAATTTTGAATGGAATTCAAAAAGAGGCTCGTGTTCGTTTTGCTCAATATTTCCTGGATAAGTTTGAAAATGGAGAGTCAAGCTGCTTCAATAAGATCGTTACCCGGAACCCAAACAGCAGTCCAAGGTATGGAGCTCAGAAGGTGCAAATCCTCCAGTAAAGGCCAAACAACAAAAGTCAGCGACAAAAGTTATGATGTGGATGTATGATACTTCACTAGGGCGAAAATGGTCGCCGTCATCCGGCTTAAAACTGGTCAGACAGTCACTACTAATTGGTATACTGAAACTTGCTTACCATAAGTTCTCCAAAATTTACTAGCACACCGACAAAAAGAGGAGCTGCGCCGCTACTTTTTGCACCACGACAATGCGCCTGCGCACACTGCTGAAAAATCCAACAACTTTCGTGCGCTCTCGGGCATCAATGAAATTCGCCCAGCATCTTATTCTCCACATCTAGCGCCGTGTGATTTTTGGCTGTTTCCGAAAATAAAAAAAAGATTTGAGGGGAAAAATCTTCACATCTAACGAGGAGATTATTAATGCAGTCAATGTCAAAATCGAAAAGCTCCAAAAAGAGGATTTTGAAAGCTGTTTTGAAAGATGGATCTATCGGCTGAAGAAATGTACCTATTGGAATAAATTGGAATTATGCGGAGAAATTAAAAAAAAGATGAAGATTAAATATCTAAAGTTAAATTTATTTTTGTGTTTTATAATTCAATCAACTAAGCGAACTTTATTTAGTCCCTTCGTATGTATGTGCCGATGATATTTTCATACTAGTACCAGGCAAATTTCTACCAGTCATACTTCTATTTGTAAATTATTTCGTCAGCAGCCAAGGTTTAGATACCAGACGTTTAAAGACCAAGATCTTGCCGCCTTCACAAATAGATAAGGTTGAATTGTAATTTTCGAAGACATAATAAAATATGTTCTTAATTATTTTGTTGCCTCTTCACAAAAACTGGCCCTGATTTTGCCGTAATTCAAAACATTGACTTTCAAAACCCCGCATACCAAGCAAAAGGCTTGGCACAATTCCCAATTAGAAAAAAAAGTCTATCTAAGATTACACAACCCACGAAAACTTCGCGGAATTATGTTACCATCCCACCAACTATTCAACAACCTTTTGTGGATCGTAAAATGTGGGATTTTAAAATTTTGTTTTTGAATTGCGAGCAAAATAAATCAAAGCATTGTAAATAAGTAAGGTGTACATATTTTTAAGTGCTGATTACAACGGTATTTAAAAAAATGCCCACAAGAACAAAGTTTCGAATAACTTTTTAAACTCCATTGTAATTAGCGTCCAAAACCACATCGATTAAAAACCGTGTTTTTTTTAAGTACAAGTAAACGTTTACGCCTTCCTGGGAGTAACTGACATTTTTTCCGTCTTTTTCGTGCTTTCCTTCCAGAAGTACCTCTTTCAAAAAAAAATAAAAATATTAATTCGAATGGTCTCAAGTCTCCTGGACATTTCCGCAAATTTGTTTCAATGTGCGGCATTTAAATTGGTACCAAAAGAAATACTATATGTTACCTTTAAGTACTAAAACAAAAGAATAAAACGGCATTTCGTTACAGAAACCATGCCCATTTCATCCCTTTATTCGCCCTTCGGAAATGGCATAAAACTGTACGTCCCTCTATTCGTGTGTTAAGCAGTACGAATGGCCGCCTAGTAATTATTATTATTCTTTTTTTGCATTAAAGAAAAAAAAGTACTATAATAAAATTTATAGCTTTATTAATATCTCCCACGGACTACGGACTGAAAATCTATTTAGTTATAATTTTTCCTCAAAACATTTACTTCAAATGAGACACTTTTTGAAATACCAAGATCATGTTTATTTCAAAACAGGCGAGTTTTTTTTTGCAAGCTTTGGCCCAAAATGATTTATTTAAGTCGTATAACATGACCATACGTATTTAATACGCTTACTTAACAAACCAAGAAAACGATGACAAACCTGTGTAACACCGTTAAAGTTATGACTATTTTTGCCATACAAATTTTGTGAATAACTGTGCCAAGTGCACTTGCAGGACCAAAACTAATTGTTTAATACTTTTTTTACATAAATATCGGTTCAGGCGTTTAGGCTCTAAAAAGTAGTACGTGAATATAGACACCCTCACCTATAAAAAATACTAATATCTGAGTTCCCAAGCTCTACAGGTTTTTCGTCATTCAACATCTTTCTTAGTAGCCGAAGGTCTATTAAACGTACGCGAATCGGGCCAAAATTCTTCTTTACAAAGAAATTATTCAAATGATTTCGTAATGTTCTACGATTTTCAGAACTGAACAAATTTTGTTCAACATAGAAGACAATCATTGGGATCGGTAACAATTTAGTAGATTTGAATATCACATCTTTATTTATTCATATATGTTGAAAATCTCAATTTTAAATGAATTCGTCAAGTCCGGTAATAAAGTAAAGTATTGTAAGCAATTTAACTGTAAATACCCAAAAAACCCCAGATATTAATTTTAATCTCTAGAGACGTTTTCGAAAAAATTTCACATTTTAGGAAATAGCCTTAAGGCACTTCAAAAAGTGTCTCATTTGAAGTAAATGTTTTGAGGAAAAATTATAACTAAATAGATTTTCAGTCCGTAGTCCGTGGGAGATAATTAATAAAGCTATAAATTTTATTATAGTACTTTTTTTTCTTTAATGCAAAAAAAGAATAATAATAATTACTAGGCGGCCATTCGTACTGCTTAACACACGAATAGAGGGACGTACAGTTTTATGCCATTTCCGAAGGGCGAATAAAGGGATGAAATGGGCATGGTTTCTGTAACGAAATGCCGTTTTATTCTTTTGTTTTAGTACTTAAAGGTAACATATAGTATTTCTTTTGGTACCAATTTAAATGCCGCACATTGAAACAAATTTGCGGAAATGTCCAGGAGACTTGAGACCATTCGAATTAATATTTTTATTTTTTTTTGAAAGAGGTACTTCTGGAAGGAAAGCACGAAAAAGACGGAAAAAATGTCAGTTACTCCCAGGAAGGCGTAAACGTTTACTTGTACTTAAAAAAAACACGGTTTTTAATCGATGTGGTTTTGGACGCTAATTACAATGGAGTTTAAAAAGTTATTCGAAACTTTGTTCTTGTGGGCATTTTTTTAAATACCGTTGTAATCAGCACTTAAAAATATGTACACCTTACTTATTTACAATGCTTTGATTTATTTTGCTCGCAATTCAAAAACAAAATTTTAAAATCCCACATTTTACGATCCACAAAAGGTTGTTGAATAGTTGGTGGGATGGTAACATAATTCCGCGAAGTTTTCGTGGGTTGTGTAATCTTAGATAGACTTTTTTTTCTAATTGGGAATTGTGCCAAGCCTTTTGCTTGGTATGCGGGGTTTTGAAAGTCAATGTTTTGAATTACGGCAAAATCAGGGCCAGTTTTTGTGAAGAGGCAACAAAATAATTAAGAACATATTTTATTATGTCTTCGAAAATTACAATTCAACCTTATCCATTTGTGAAGGCGGCAAGATCTTGGTCTTTAAACGTCTGGTATCTAAACCTTGGCTGCTGACGAAATAATTTACAAATAGAAGTATGACTGGTAGAAATTTGCCTGGTACTAGTATGAAAATATCATCGGCACATACATACGAAGGGACTAAATAAAGTTCGCTTAGTTGATTGAATTATAAAACACAAAAATAAATTTAACTTTAGATATTTAATCTTCATCTTTTTTTTAATTTCTCCGCATAATTCCAATTTATTCCAATAGGTACATTTCTTCAGCCGATAGATCCATCTTTCAAAACAGCTTTCAAAATCCTCTTTTTGGAGCTTTTCGATTTTGACATTGACTGCATTAATAATCTCCTCGTTAGATGTGAAGATTTTTCCCCTCAAATCTTTTTTTTATTTTCGGAAACAGCCAAAAATCACACGGCGCTAGATGTGGAGAATAAGATGCTGGGCGAATTTCATTGATGCCCGAGAGCGCACGAAAGTTGTTGGATTTTTCAGCAGTGTGCGCAGGCGCATTGTCGTGGTGCAAAAAGTAGCGGCGCAGCTCCTCTTTTTGTCGGTGTGCTAGTAAATTTTGGAGAACTTATGGTAAGCAAGTTTCAGTATACCAATTAGTAGTGACTGTCTGACCAGTTTTAAGCCGGATGACGGCGACCATTTTCGCCCTAGTGAAGTATCATACATCCACATCATAACTTTTGTCGCTGACTTTTGTTGTTTGGCCTTTACTGGAGGATTTGCACCTTCTGAGCTCCATACCTTGGACTGCTGTTTGGGTTCCGGGTAACGATCTTATTGAAGCAGCTTGACTCTCCATTTTCAAACTTATCCAGGAAATATTGAGCAAAACGAACACGAGCCTCTTTTTGAATTCCATTCAAAATTTTTGGAACCCATCGAGCTGACTTCTTCGAATATTTCAGGAGATAATTTAAAATTCGTGACACAGCCATGACATTCAAGCCCACTTCATCCGCTATCATCTCCTGTGTCATCCTGGCATCTTCATCAATTTTAGCCTTCACCAGGGCCACATTTGTATCGTCGGTCGAGGATTTGGGTCGACTTTCACGAAATTTGTCCTCCACAGAAAAATGGCTAGTCTGGAATCTTCGAAACCACTTTGAAATAGTAATAAGAGATGGTACATTTATTCCGTATGCATTTTGGCATTCGTGCAGAATTTTGACTGGCGTGAGTTGACATCGAAGTCCGAAGAGAATGGCAAATCGAATTTCTTCCTGTGTTGGTGGTGAAACTTCAACCGAGCTTGCGTCCCTAATTTTTCTCTTTCTCGTCTCCATTTTTACCTATTGTTCTAAAATTTGGAAATAAATATTCTTAGATTTTAAGCTACAGAAATTCATCTTTTTTTTTTCAAAAACTACTAAATTGACACCAACTAAGCGAACTTTTGTTAGTCCCTACGTATAGCTTAATTGGTCGAGCATTTTTGGCTAAAACCATATCTATCACAGGATCGTTCCCTGCCCTTGGATCAAATATTTTCCAACAATGTTTTATTTTATTGTTTACAAGGGCCATAGTTATAAGAAGCAAGAGAATGCTGTCCTGAGGTATTTTTCCGCTGACCTTTGCTCTGCTATTCATGTCTCTTAAGATAGAGTCGATAGCTCGTGTTATGTCAAGGCCAATTACCAGAGCAATAAACATAGATAAAATAAATAACATAGAAATGACAATCGATTGGTCAATCAGAAAATTTGACCACAACGAAGTTCAGCGATCACAATACAAAAACTACACTTGATAGGTCAGGCGTCAGGAACTGAAAAAGTTACTGATTCGGAAATAATTCCCATCTCAGGTTTTCTCCCTCCTCACACCCTGTAGTGTGTTTTTTTCGTGAATATCTCGCTAAACATCGATTTTATGAACAAATGTTTTATTGTGCAGGATAACATTTTCTCCAAAAAAAGTTCCTAAACATATTCTTTTGTAAAATGGATAATTTTCGAGTTAGAAAACGAATGGACAGACAAATATCCACGATTTCTTTGTGAATCAAAACTTTTCCTTAAGTTTTGCTTTCTTATTATAAATGGACCACATTCGGTAGCCCACTCCTGAGCGAGACCCTAACTCACCCGAAAGCTCCATCATAGAGGATTTGCAGCAAGATTATTCATATTGCTTTGCAGTCTAATGAACTCTACATGCGCACTTAAGTATGGTCCTAACTACGGCTATATATAACCAGTGCAGGTGTAGATTTAGAGTACCGTTGGGGTTTATTCCCTCTTTATCTTCAAGATTTTCATTCGAGCTCAAATTAGTTTCAATAATCGAGCCTGCATAGGTACTTTGTACTCTACGAATTTGGGAATCCCTGGTTTGTAAAGGGAACTAGTCCGGTCTTTAAATAAACCTAGTAGTTGGGTATACACACCATTCAGAGCATATATTATATCAACAAATATTTATCACTTTGCCAGTTACTGTCTGATCATTTTCAAAATTTAAATTTGCCTTCACATTGAAGTAATGAAAAATGAACAAAAAGCGAAGGTTCAACCCTCTCAATTTTTCAGTACGTGACCAAAAATTTCCTGTCGATTTTACAGATATCGCAATTTTTAGATAAGTTATGAATTTGAAGTACGTAATGGAGTACTCAACATTGCCGAGCAGCAAGTCGAGAAAGTAAGCAGCTTTCTATATTTAGGAAGTATGGTCTCAGAAGACGGTGGCACCGAACTGGATGTGGACAGCAGAATTTGTAAAGCAAATGCTGCGTTCGGTATGCTGTCTAACATCTGGAAAAGCAATGTTTTCAGCAAACAAAAAAAAGAAAGGACTGTTCCGATCAAACGTGGAAACTACGTGCTACTTTATAGGTGTAGTACTTGGAAGTGACCAACGCCGTCACAAGGAAGCTGCGAACCTTCATAAATAGCTGTCTTCGCAACAACCTTCTGGCCGAATCGTATATCGAATGATCAACTACACGTGATAATGGGTCAGTTGCCAATACACATCAAAATACGGAGAAAAAAGTGGCAGTGGATTGGTCACACCTTACGGCGCGAAGACAGTTCTATTGCGAAGTACATGCAGATGAGTGGGCCGCCCTAGGCAGACATGGAGAAGGGCAGTCGAGGAAGAATCCAGATCATTGGGGATGACTTGGAGGGAGCTCAAGCGCGTGCAGAACTTCGAACACGATGGCGCGCAGACGATTTTACAGTAATGATTTTCTGACGGCTATTTAGCGTGAGGTGAACTTTAGCGCCAGTAAAAGTTTGCACACAAATACCAAATTTAGCTCGCCAGTGTCATTTATGCTTCTAAAAAAAAAATTGTTGTTTGTTTTTTTTTGGAAAAAAAAAAATTTTTTTATTTCTGATTGTCAAACTTTTATTTTCTCATACCGTCCACCCTATTTTACTTAAAGAAAACAAGAAAACAAATTTTGTTTTTATTGGCACATGAATTCACTATCGCAATGCAAAGTAATAAGGCTTCAGCCGGCAATAATTTGCTGCAGCCGGTCCTTATTGGCCCGCCATTCAAAATAAATAAATTGGATGGTAAACGACTAACCATAGGTTAGTCCCCGTAGGAGCAGCATCTCCCGATAGGTGTTAGTCCGCTAAACAACAAGAAAGAACCACTGCACCCAAACATCTTGCAGCTCTGTTAGTAAGCCCCACTTCCACCTCCCCGGGATGCCGTTTGGGAATTTCTTTGGAAATTGCGAATGGAGAGGACGAATGGCGAGCCTCCTGCGCCACAAAACAGCTGGTCTGTGACCCAGCGAGCCGCAACCGTAAAAAAACCAATTGCTCCGAAACGGAATACAACACCTCGGATACGGATGGATACTTTGTTGATGACCTTTAACTATCGTACAAGGACAACGATCGGTTTCTGGAACGTTAAGACCCTCCTCGACTCACTCCAGGAAGGTCTCAAAATGGCCTATAATATAGACATCTTGGGGCGTGGTGAAATAAGATGGTACGATGCCGGGGAATACCACTCCTCAACAAGAAACACTGTCATGCTCTACTCTGGCAGACCAGCTGGGAGCGGGCGGAAGTCCAGATTTAGACTGATGCTAACTTCAGCAGCAAGAAGTAGCCTCATATCCGGATATTTAGCAGTCAGTTACTCCACCAATTTAACAGTTCGATACACAGAATTCCAGATGATACCAACCGGTCGCAAAGTCCGGAAAATATCGCCTCTTTCTATATTACACTTGTGAAAGCCAATTACCACAACACGGTTTTTAAAATCGGAACACTCCCTATTTACAAACAACTTTGTGTAAATACTGATGACATGACTAGGTACATACGCGTATACTATATATGGTTCAAACACCCTGTAATACTTCTGTAATATTTTGAGCTATCGAACTTGGCCGCAAATGGTTGATATGGAAAATATCATAGACACATAACTGAATTGTAACAAGGCATTTATAATGAAAAAATAATAAATGTTATTTAAATAATTAAATTAGTGTGTATTTTAAAATAAATACTAATGACAGCCCTACAACAGGAATTCTCGAATTCTATAAAATCTGTGCGAGTTTAATATAAACTACAGCCTTGATCCCATAAACAAGTAACCCTCATTTCCGCATTTTCAAGTTGTCAGTTGCACTTTGCTGAAAATTGTATTTTCCTTTGAATTCCCTATGAAAACCTGCCGGTAGGCGAGACTTTCAGAGTCTCCTCTATCTGCTGCAGCCGGTCCTTATTGGCCCGCCATTCAAAATAATTAAATTGGATGGTAAACGACTAACAACGACTTGCAGCTCTGTTAGTAAGTATTTAAAATAAATACATTTACTGGCGCGCCAGTTCGATGTTCGCGTAAATTGACGTGCCAGTTTTTCGAAGTGAAATCGAGTGAGCTACTGTGTTGAAAGCAAAGTTGTGATACTGAAAAATAAAAATAGAAATTGAATTGTGAAACAATAAGAACATTTATAGTTCTATTTGTGAGTGTAAAGTTTTACTGGCGTGAAAGTTTAACTGGCGCCAGCAAATCATTGCATGTGTAAATCCGCCTTTCCGACTTTTTCAAACAGTCGGTGCAAAGATCGAAATGTCGAACCAGTAAAAGCTTACACATACATTGTTTTATTAGCACATGCAGAATCTACGCGGATAAGTGCGCTCTTCAAGGAATCAATATTTGGGTGCCGAGTAGAACAAGACATCGCCTCTAAAATAGACCACAGCTTATAATCCAATAGATTGAAGTCTAGGACTGCTTGATGGTCAATCGTCTGCTGCCATGAAGTCCGGCACATTGTTTTGGAGCCACCCTTGATGTTTGTTTTTACTCGAAATTTGTGTGTGACCATTTTGCGCAACCGGCGGTATAAAGCTTTTGATCTTTCATTTCATTTTTGCTTTAATTGGGCTGTGAGTAAGTGGCCAATGTGTCCTTTATATGCGCTGAGTCCAAAATCTTGTTTGATAATGCGAGACATGGATTTCTGTGATATATTCGTTTCTTGTGACAAGATTTTCTGCTTTCGCAGCGGTTAATCCTGGCTTTAAAAGTTTAAGCTTTGATCATCTGTGGAGTTCTGATTGTTCGAGGGCGTCCGGATATTTGACTAGGTACATACGCGTATACTATATATGGTTCAAACACATAATACTTCTGTAATATTTTGAGCAAAATCGGAAAAAGTAAAACTGGCGATTCGGAACTCAGTTCTCTTCTCACAGATTTTCACATCACCTGATAGCCTAATAGATCCTGAGTCTTCTTTAAAGGATAATATCCTCAGATACTATTTCAATCATCCAGCTATTCGGTGATAAATGCATGTGTATCCAGGATGAGATCACTTTTTAGGTTGAATCGCGCATCAACGAGCTATCGAACTTGGCCGCAAGTGATTCGGAAAATATCATAGACACATAACTGAATTGCAACAAGGCATATATAATGAAAAAATAATAAATGTTATTTAAATAATTAAATTAATGTGTATTTTAAAATAAATACTAATGACCTGTTGTAGGGCAACTGGAATTCTAAAAAATCTGTGCGAGTCTAATATAAACTACAGCCTTCATCCCATAAACAAGTAACCCTCATTCCCGCATTTTCTAATTCGACCACAACTTGTCACTTGCACTTTGCTGAAAATTGTATTTTCCTTTGAATTCCCTGTGAAAACCTGCCGGTAGACGAGACTTTCAGAGTCTCCTCTATCTCGCTAAATCACGTTCACCTCTTACTAGAAGCTCAAAAAATATTATGAAACTTCGGTAACCGATTTTTTTTACTTTTCATGACGACCCAGTTTTATTTACAAAACTCAATTTAGCCCTTGACTCTTGGTAGGTCCTAACCTTCGCCATTTTTTTTTTTTTTTTTTGTTTTTTTTTTTTCTTGGTGTACACGCCTCCTAATCTGAATTACGATCACGATACATCTTTACTCCCATCAACAAATCCAATCACACATTTACTAACGAAAGCTACTCCTCCCAAAACATTCTTGGCACAACTACGTAAAATTGAATCTATGCTGCATGAGATATCACCTATATTACTAGTCGCCCAGAAAGAATAGCAGGCATCAAGCGCGAACTTACAAAAAAAAATCAATCACAACTAAAGATGTGCAACTGAAGTAGTATAGTGTATGTTCTGCGTTAAAAGGCATCAACTTTCCTACTTGTTGCTGTACATTTTCAGTCGTAGTGCATTTTACTGGAACTATATACAGGAGAGCGCTGCGTCATGCACATCACTATCAAAAACTTGTTTTGATTTCAAGCCCCCTGGAACCCACTTGACACAATTTAAATAGCCGAATTGTCATCAGTCAGAGATGTCAACGAGGTAATTTTTTTTTTTAGATAATCAAAATAAATTCTTCTTCGAGTGAAAACATAATATTTAAGTTTTTTTTACATATTTAATTAAAAATAAACACTTTGGATAAAAACTGGTTACAATTAAAGCATAATTATAATTCTTTAAATATTAACTTTTTCTTAATCTATATTGGAATCGTAATTCCAAGGTTTCTGCGATATATATACCACAACAATTGTTGTTAGAGCACTAACTAAAAATATAACATCGAACCATCTGTGATAGAAATTAAAATGCAAGCTGCCTAGAACTTCAGTGATGATAACCCTGTACTCGGCTGGCATATTCATTCGCATAAGTAGGACCGATGAACAGAAATACATGCCCATTATTTGTGCTAATATTAAAACTATAATATTTGATGATTTGCTGGATGAAATTCGATAGAAGAACTAAAAGAAAATTTCAATAAAATAGATTTCAAATTATATATACATAAATGACAATTACCTTTGTTAAAGTCAGCAACAGACCTCGAATGGAGGTGACAACAATGCAACCAACCAATAAGAAGGAAATGTGTTGATTCCAGAATGCTAGATCTATATCAAAACCACACCAGTGTACAGCGATTTCAAGGCCTCGAGTGACAGGATCCTTACGACCCACACGATCGAATATTATATTAACTGTGCACTGTAAAAATACTTAGTTATGAAATATCAAATATTAAAAAGCTATTTAGAAATTAGAAAATGGCAAGAAAAGACGAGGTGACGAAGCACGTAGCGTTCCAAACTTTATTGACTATGAAGTGTCAAGGAACAGTGAGGGCCCTAATGTTTCGATTAAAAAAATGTTCTTCGAAATAAAAATAGTTCTGCGAAAAATAGAAAGTATGTAAGTGGGCTGAAGGAGATTCACACGAATTGTGGTTGACAATTTTTGATGAACGCACCCGCAACAATCAATGCCTGATGGAAGGAAAGATTTTATGCGATCTACACGAAGAGAATTAATGGAAGCATTGACACTAGCAAATTGGCTTTCTTTTCAGAGTCTCAATAAGTTTCTCATTGTAGCGAAGGGTTTAAAGATTAGGCAGAATTTTTCAATGGTTTGAAAACTGAGTATTTGTTCCTTACTTCTGGTCACCGCTTCCCACGATTAATGTCCTAAATACTCGTATAACGTTATAATTGTGCTTGCAGCAAAAAAAGGCTTATAAATCGAGGCTACGGAAAAGAACAACCAAGCAAATTAAAATAAATAAGACCGGCCTTATTTCACCAACCACTTTGCATTTTGCAACTTTTCAATTTATCTTTGCAAACTTCGTTTCACCAAACTCAAATTGCAGAGGAAATTATTCTTTTGAAAAGTTGAAAATTATTCCTCTTTGTAAAATTCGTTTCACCAAACAAAAAATTGCAAAGTGATAAGTATGTCTTTGCAAAGTGCAAAGCTTTGTCAGTTTGCAAAGAATTCTTCCGTTTCGTTTCACCAAAGAAATAAGCTTTGCACTTCGCATTTAAAATTGTACATAGGTTGTCAATAATATGCAAAGAAAAAATTTAATTTGCAGTTGAGCATTTGTTGTGAAATGTTGGTTGAAATAATTAAAAAAATAAAATGAACCGTTTCTTCAACTCTGGTAAACTTCCGTTTAACAAAGACTAATATTGAATGTGTTTTGTCAAAAATTGGAATTAAGCTAAAGTTTAAAAGCCAAAGAAATAATTGTTTAAGTCCCTTGTAACAACTTTTATGTACACTACGTTGGATTGGAAATGGAGCTTAATACCATGAAGTCGCAACTATGCACGTAATAAATAAAGCTACAGTCTGCAGAGTAGTACACCGAGTTTTGGACGCTATAATTGATGAATTTGTTACAAATACCATTTGCTCGCCAGAAAATTCTTCGGAAATAGCTACCCAATTTTTTGCTCAAGGAGGATTCCCTTGTGTAGCTGGATGGGTTGACGGTACTATAATCAACATGGGAAAATGAAGAGCAGTTTGTCAATAGACATGGAAAGCATGCATTGAATGCAATGAAGGTATGTGGGCCGGACCGATCTTTCTATGCTGCAGAAATAAAATATACAGTACGCCCTCGATAAAAGCAACAGATAAAAATTCGGGCAGTTGCGTTAATTGAGGTTGTTGCAATAACCGAGTCACAAAAGAAATAAAGACTAAAACTGGAAATAAACGTGAAAACCTAAGAGTATGAAAAATAAAACAATATTGTTGGTCGTGATACAAAAGAAAAATAATAATTTAATTCATTTTAAGATATATTTGTTACAGAAATTTATTTTTCTTTAATTTGATTTAAAAAATTGCAAAATGTTCGATTGCATTTTCTTGCACGCTGAATTCTGGTGTCTTCTAATGAGGCCGAATTTTCTTCGGCCCATTGAAGACAAATGTACTGTACATACACATATATGTATGTTTCATTTTGCATCTTCACAAAATACGATTCGTAATCGTTTAGTAAGCAAAATTCGCTTTTTAATTGGTGAAATACTTATACTTTTCATTTTTCAAAAAAGTCTGAAAAATTGCAAAGTCGTGATAACTTTGCATTTTTAGTGAAACACATCGCACTCGTACTTTGCAGGAGTTAACTTTTTTGAAAAGTTGCAAAGTACGAAGTGAAAAGTTGGTGAAATAGGGTCCAGGTGATTGACGAAATATTATAGATATCAATGCCATCTAGGGTAGATGGAAAGTAAATTGTGGTGGATTTTGGGAAGTCTAGAGGTGTGTTCACAGTTGGCGAACTGCGAATTTCACTTGTCATTTGTTTTGTGTTTGTAAACAACAAAGCCAACAAATATTAAAGCAAAAACGATTACTACTGGTATTGAAAATATATTTTGAGGTCTGACTGATCAAAACAAATTAATCCTAAGGAATGTGGAATGTGTTCTTCATTTGTGGATTGTGAATAAAAGTTGACAGTTCGCAACAGAACAGAACTTATTTAAGTGTAGAATGTGCAACTTGATATGGCGCATGGGGCGCACGACAATTAATAGACCACTACCGCAATATACTGAACGAATGTGTAACTCGGAATATATTGACACTAACTTTGGTAAAGGCACAAGGAAATGAAAAGATGGACAAGCAGGGGTCCTCCTTGGAGTTTGTTTGCCCTGAATTATTTGCTGCTGCATGCAGCGCTGAAATCTCGAATGGATAGTAGTGATATCCACAGAATATTATAACTTTAGGTCATCTAAAGAAGATGGGATTTGTAGAAGACGATACCTGCAGGCTATGACTAGAGGATTTTGAAACAGCAGCATATATATTGTGTCAATGTCCAACATTAACAATCGAGGAACAGAAACTAACAGCCACCGAGAATAATAGAGAAACGAACAAAAGCTAAATTTCTCCAACCATTACACCAAAAAGGGGTATGTTGAGGAAATCAATGGAAATATGTTACCATTGCGAAGACAACCTCAAGGAGTGCTGTCTCGATAGATTTTCCATTTGTAGAGGATAGACGCCAATATTTACAATCAGATTAAACAGTTAATGAACAGGCATGCCTTATTATAGAGTACCTCGGTATACTATCTTAATTGTGGTGTCATTATCGAAGGTGTCATTGCTCCTACATACAATTGAATAAATGCTCAATCAATCGAGCCGACAATATCGCTTTTCGGATAGTGTTCGTCTCATTTTCTTGTTGGTGCATTCCCGCTATCTAAATAGCATTCTGCCCTTTTCTTATTCAGCATATTAGTGAGTGAAGTAACATCCGAATAAGTGTCAGATTGGGTAACACCAGTTTTTGATATGCCCTCTAGGCCACGTGCAGTTGCGGGTAATAACAAAAAAACAAAAAAAAAAACAGCGTTTTACCCTTTGAACTGAATACGGTACCAGTACTCAATGATCCTAAATTTATAGTGATATAATCATCAAATCCTGATAAACATCTTTCTGCTTATAGCGTGATCCTACTGAAAAAAGCCGTTGGCAGCATAAGTGCTACATACGAGAATATCACTCAATTAAGCGATGGTAACCTCAAATCCCAAAAAATAGCTGAATTATTCTTAGCGGAAAAAAAAACACTCTCTAACATGTGTAAGGACACGTCTTATTCTTCATGTCTGATCAATGTTCCCGAAACAGAAATAATCCAAGAAATGTAGTCACAAGGAGTAAAAAGGTGTATAATTTAAGAAATCGGTTGATGGTAGTGAACGTGCCACTGGCTTTGTTTTGTACACTTTCAGCCGTTTCCACTCACCACCTGCAGTTAATGTAGGTTGGTATAATATTAAAGTAGAAACTCGGACGTACTGCAAACCGATGCAAAGGCAATGCCTCATGCGAGAACTGCAATCTACCCCCCATTCACCTGATATATGCTCTCGTGTATCATGCTCTAACTGCTTTGGAAATCATCCATCTTTTTCTAAAAACTGCAAAAGGTTTATCCAAGCTAAGGAAGTTTTAAAAATAAAACCCATCCTTAAATGTAACATGGCCGAAGACAAGCAAAACTTTAGACAACAAAATCCCAATTCTGTGGCTGCGTCAGCCTTTCCCGCAATTTCTAAAAGCGTAACACAATCTGAGTTCACAATAATAGACGGGAAAACTCACCACCTGTCATCAACTTTAATTCTTCAATTCCTTTCTCAACACTCAAGTCAAATACTCTCTACACCAGATATACAAAAAAAAAAAAAAAAACATCACACATTCCCAACGATCACAACACACACACTCTCACAGCAAAACTTTCCGATAAAACTCACCTAAGCTCCCTTTATCATTTCAAACATGAACGACTCTCAATCAATCACAATAACCACAAACCCACATCATCAAAACCATACACCAATACACCAATCTCCAGGAAAATTTGCTAAAAATGCTTAACAAACTAAAATCATTCAATCCCCATATTCAATAATAAACTCAGCTTTATCTACAATCACCCAATCACTTGCCAGAAACAAAAATTATTTTCTTTAACAACCTAAAACCCTAGATGATGATGACACATAAAATCAAAACTGTTCCCACCAAACTCGACCTCCATAACCGGTGGATGAACCCCGCGACGTCGGGTCGCAACTCGCATTCCCAAAATCTCCCACCTCAGGCTTCTCACAATATGCGCAAAATTATATTGCCTCAACTTTAAAGTGCACCTCTACTTAAGGTTCTGTAGTGCAACCTAAAAGCCTACGTAAATAATTACCATGTGTTGCAATAAACTAATAAACGTTAAACCATCCATTATTTCCTTACGGGAAACTCATGTCGAATACAATTCCAAAACTCTGCCACCTAAGCAATTCAGTCTAAACAAAGCACCTGCCTCCTTCTCCATAAAACTATATACGACATAAATTTATCAGTATCAATTCTAACATATAAGCAATAGCAGTGGAAATAGATCTAAAAATAAAACATGCGGCAATCTCAGTATATATTCATGCCGACCAACATTTCACATGCAACGACCTCGATTGCATTTTGAACGGCATAAGAATCCCAATTCTCCTAACAGGCGATTTTAACTCGTGGAGCACTTTCTGGGGCTCGAATACTTGCAATAAACGCGGTAAGCTAGTTGAATACTTTATTGCAAACTCAGGCCTGGCAATTTTAAACGATGGTCGACCCACTCACTTCTCTACGCACTAGACGTTTACCCATTTTGACTTTACACTCATCACACCATCTCTCATCCCGAACTTCACATGGACGGTGTCCGACTACCTTCATGGCAGTCTTCTTCCGCATAATTACTTCAGTTTCACTTAGCAACCTCGTTAACCACACCAAATACCAACGTAGATTCCTACTAGAAAAGGCAAACTGGGACATATTCCAAACTGTAGCCTTCAACGAACTTTCGCGAAGACAAATCTCCTCTACATAAACAAAGAAGCTGCCATTATACAAAAATCTATTAGAGTTGCAGCGAATGAAGCTATCCCCCAGTCCAAAAACAAAACTCTTAGAAAAACTATTCCCTTGTGGACTAAAGAGAAACAGAAGGCCTGGAGACTGTTTTAAAAAGTCCCCTACCGATCTCAATCTTATTTTATAACGCAAAACAAACGCTAACTTCCGAAAAGCTGTACAAGATTTAAATTATTACAGGTTTTGAGAAATTTACCTCAAATATCAACCCCAATTCCACATCAAAAAAAAAACTGTGGGCTGATATCACAGGCAATTACATACCTCACTTAATAACACTTCTCAATGCTGGAAAAAATTATAGCCCCCACTAGAAATCGACGAACGCTTTGCAGAGACATGGGAAAATTCCGCAAATAATTCCAATTTTCATAACGAAAAAACTGTACTTACCAGCGAAACTCCACCTTACCTCTGCGGCCCTAATCGAATGTTCTATTAAGATGATTGACCTTGAAAGCTACCTACCTAAGGTCTCGCAAAGAAGAAGTGCGCCCAATTCCAAGCAAAAAGTATGGAAGGCCTCTATCGGGAGTTGGAGAAAATATCGTCTGCGGCGTTTGACAGGAATCAGGCTATCTAGGATCTTCGACAAAACAATTTGAATAAGGGAGCAACTATCTTCAAAATAGCCGTCCAGAAAAGAAGAAATGCTCAGCAGATTCGTTCCCCAAAGGTCATTAACAATGCTCAAGGCCAGCTTCTTGTGGAAGACGACACAATTATCCACAGATGACGACAATATTGTGAAAGACTTCTGAACGAACAGTTTCCCCGGGTATACTTTCCAAGAGCCGCTCCTACCCATGACGAAATATTCGACATTACTCTCGAAGGAGTTAGGAATGCGGTCAAATACTGCAAAAAAAGAAAAGCGGTTGGGCCAGCCGAGATACCCTCTGAGTTCTGGAAAAAGATGGGAGACATCGGGTCCAGCTGGCTCATGATTCTTACCTCCAAACTTATGAGCAGTGATCCAATGCCTAATCAGTGGAGAGATACGCGAAACTGCGATAACTACCGTTCTGTCAAGGTGATGTCACAAACCATGAAAATCGTTGAACGGGTATTAGATGGCCAACTGCAGAAAATAATACGGTTATCTGATGACCACTGCGGGTTTGTCTCGGGTACATCAACAACAGATGCAATCCAAAGTATAAGGATCATAATGGAAAAACATCGTGATTTCTTAAAGGACTTGCATATGGTGTTGGTTGATTTTGAAAAATCCTTTGATAGACAATCAAGAGATCTGCTAGAAGGAAAAGTTACGGGTGCCAAAGTGCATCAATTATTTTTTGCTAACGATGGAATTATCATAAGTGAAGATCAAGCGTTCCTGCAACGAGCACTTGATGTATGGGTGGATGTTTTCGAGGGAAATGGGTACCGTATTAGTTCAAAAAAAGACAGAGTATGTGCCTATTCCAGACATTTACTTGAATGGAAAAGTGCTTCCCAAGTGCGAATAGTTCAAATATCTGAGATCTATGTTCAATAGCGAAGCAACTTGTGATGATGACGTCAATCATCGCGTAAGTGTAGGGTGGATGAAGTGGCGGGAAAACTCCGCTATCTTCTGTGATCGAAAAATGCCCCCTAAGCTGAAAGGAAGGCTCTACACCGCAGTTGTACGTCCGGCGCTGAGATGAAGATGCTTCGCATGACAGCAGGAGTAACAAAGCTTGATAGAATAAAAAGTTCAAAGATTCGAGGAAGCCTTCATGTAAAAGAACCCATCACAAGCAAGATAGAGCATGACCGGCTCAGTTGGTATTATCATGTTCAAAGGAGAGATCCTTCGAACCCCGTCAAAAAGGCAATATCAATCAACGTTCCTGCGCAATCGCACAAAAAAGGCAGACTAAATCGAAACCGGGAAGTCTGCCGGTACTTCTTGAGGTCAAACCGACAAACACCACAGGCGGATCAGTAGGGATGCAGTAAAGTGGGAGGATTGTCATCCTTCTACTCCGGATCATAACTTCGCCGTAAGGAGAAGAAGAAGAAGTAAGCTACCCAAGTTCAGTTTTAAATGCAAAACGTCTGGATTTGACCGCATATCTTACGCCATGTTAAAAAATTTTCCTTTTACCTTAAAAACAAGGTTATTGGTCTTATATAATAAAATTTTCGAAGAAGGTATAATCCCACATGCATGGAAAGTGACGAGCATCGCCTCTATAACAAAACCAAACAAAGACATCTCTCTGGATGTCAACCTATACCGATTCTTCCTTGTACGGCAAAAATAATAATAACGAAGATAATATCCAAACTGATATTTTGGTTTCTTGAAAAAAACAGCATTATTGATAATAGCCAATTTACTTTTAAGAAAGGGACATCATAGATGATCTTCTTCATTTAGACGATTACATTGCATCTTCCTTTATCGCAAAAAAACATGTATCAAGTCTTATGATCGACTTTGGAAAAGCTTTCGACCGAATAGGCTTACATATTGTATTGAAACAACTTATCAAATGGAAGATTGGGCCAAAAATCTTCAATTATGTACTTAAAATCCTTTCTGTCGTTTGCGTATTAGCGCAAACGGTACGTTCTCTTCAATACATATCTTTCAAAATTGTGTCCCACAAGGATCGCCACTTTCAGTTGTCCTTTTCATTATTGCATTCAACGAAATCAATCAATTAATTGACGATTACCTACCTTTATCCTTTACCTTTATTAGCAAACACATTTGCTAACATTCTCGCAAGTTTGTCAAAATGGGGGGAATATTCTGGCTCCAAAATTTCTATTCAAAAATGTGAAATACTTCACATATGGAAAAAATGTGTATAGTTGTCAAAAGAACATTATTTTACATTTAAACTTCACTTTCATTATCAATATAAACTGCGTCAAAATACTTATAGTATTTGATTCAAAATATAATTTTATAAATCACTGTATGTACGTACAAAAGTCTTAATGTACAGGGTTGACATAATTTGTTATGTCTCTTCGAAAAACAGTTATAGTCACGTTGACACTGTCATCAATGCCTTAAAATCAGTTATAATATCTAAAATTGACTATGGTCTGGCAATATACGGCAAATGCTCCAAATCATCCATCCAACTCATCACAATACCATAACACGCAAGCATCCGAGCCAGTTTGAGAGCCATTCGAACTCCAATCACATCTCAGCGAAAGGATCGATACCTAACTTCGCTAATCATAAAAAAAAAAATCAATTCCCCAAGGACGACGCCCGTTCGTCTCAATGCCAACAAAATATTAAAACGCAAAAACTGACCCAAATATCTACCTAGAATCACTACCGCATTAAATTTCGCGAGGGCTCTTAATACACCAATCGCTATCCAAATAATACGAGGACAACACACCTAAAAACATGATATGTACCGAGTTTCACAATGACTTCAAGAAACTAGGATGGCAATTTCTCTTTAAAAATGCTTCAAAAATAGAGGATGGAACATCATTTGCTGTTATCGACGACAACTCCTCAGTTATTTCTAAGGGTCTCCTATCACACTTCTCATCTATTTTAACGAATATTTTATTGAAAGTGTTAAAAAAATAAGAGAATCGATAGAAGATCTAGAGTATGTGAATTACGCTATTCCTACAGCATCAAAATTCAAATTTCGTCAAATTACTATAGATGAGTCTGCAAGTCGCTAAAGAACAAAACGGATTTTGATAGAATAAGTCCTAGAATAATACTGGATAACTGGAATTCGTTGGGAAAAGTTCTACTAGAGCTGGTAAATAGATCGATTTCCACGGGAGAATTTCCAAACTCTTGGAAGGACTCAATGATAACACCAGTAAAGAAAGTACCAAACACCAAAAAGAATGAAGAATTCCGACCTATTAATACACTGCGTACTGCCAAGAAAATTTTTGAAACAGTAGTAAAACAGCAACTCATGAAATATATGGAAGAAAACAATATTTTCTCTGAATTTCAATCGGGCTTTAGAAAAAAACTACTCATGTGAGACAGCAGTAAATCACGTAATTAATGAATGGAAAGATGGGGGCAAACGAAAAACAGTAATAGCACTTTTCCTCGATATCAAAAGAGCGTTTGAAACAATAGACCGTGAAATACTTATTAAAAAAATGTATAACTATGGCATTTAAGATAAGGAACTGAGATGGTTTAGGACATTCCTGAACAACAGAGTACAGCGAACTAAAGTAAATAACAGTGTGTCTGATTTTGCCGAAGTGGAACTTGGTGTACCGCAAGGGTCGATATTAGGTGCACTGTTATTCATTATATATATAAATGATATGCTGAAAATAGTGAGAAACTGTAAAATTGTCCTATACGCGGATGACACATTGATTTACGCTGAAGGAAAAGACGCAGAAGAATGCAAATACAAACTGACATGCGACATTGAACTCATAATTAGATGGCTAAAGATGAACAAATTAAAATTGAATGAACAAAAAACAAAGTTAATGAATTTGAATTCAAATAACGAGACTTGCATTGAAATAAATGGTAAAAAAAATTGAAAACGTCAGTAGCATTAAATACTTAGGAATGATTATTGATAAAGAGCTGAACTTGAACATGTAGATTACATATGCAAGAAAATTGGCAAAAAAATTGGATTTTTCAAACGAATAAGAAAGAAGATGGATAGCATAACAGCTGTGATAGTATACAATACCATAGTAAAATCACATTTTGAGTACTGTGGCACAATTTTATACTCTTGCTGCAACCAGGGTCAACTGGAAAGGCTCCAAAAGCTTCAAAACAAAGCGATGAGAAGTATTTTAAAATGTAATAGATATACACCTATCAGATGCATGCTGGATGCCCTTAAATGGTTAAGTATAAAACAAAGACTTGAACTTAATACACTTTTAGCTGTTTTCAAGGTTAAATACGGAGTCACACCAAGGTTTCTAACAAGGGATGTCAGACGAGTCGGAGAGGTGCAGCCATACCCTTTACGTAATGACAACAACTTCAGAGTGGGATTTTAAAATACAGCGGCAGGTCAATACACTTTTATTTATAAGGGCTTATGTCTTTTTAACACGCTACCAAATGACATAAAAAATGAAGCCAATCCCAGAATTTTCAAAAGAAAATGCATTGCATTTGTCAAAACTAGCACGTGAATGTTATTACTAATATTATGATTTTTCGATTATTTTTTTTGTGTATTGTATCGCTATTAGATAATACTTTAAGTAATTTTTTTTCTTTTTTATGTAAATTTGAAAGTATTTAAAATACTAATAAAAAATTGTGGTGAATCCACAGCTAACCCACCACCCGTCGGTCCAATAGCTTCCATTATGGATGAGGGCTCTTCGGGCGGGTTGGCCGTGGTTTTTTAACCACAAATGAATGAAATGAATAATTTTCACAGCAGAAGCTTTCGCCATACTCAAATCTATTTAAAAGACAAACAACGGTAAAACTATAGTATTCACAGACAGACTTTTGTCAATCACTGCTATCAAAAACACCAAAAACTGCACCGCTATCATCGAATACATTAGCGACAAACTTTATTCCAAAAGCAATAAACTCGAAACCTTCTGGATGCTAGGATACAGTGGTATACTCTGATTACTTTTTACCCCTACATCAAAAAAGATATAAAAAATGATCTGCTCACTACTTGGAAATTCAAAAGAAAAGCCAACTGGTGCAATTATCATCACCATCTATACACCAAATTTAATCCAAACGCTGAGAAAGCCTTGTATCCTAAAGACATGTCACAGAAGAAAACAAAAATATATATAAGGCTTTGTCATACCAACATAACACACAAACACCTAATTACCAAAGAGCCACCACCAAAGACCATTCGACGGTCATTTACCATAAGTAAATACATACATGTAAAGAAACAAATAAGATTTGTAAAAACATCTCTAACAGAAACAAATGTACACGATGTAGTCGTATATAGACTCATATTAGCTATTAAGTTAGAAAATGATATTTAAATTTACTTCACAACTAGCCGAAAGCTAGCATCTAGTGTATGTAATTTACTCACGTATTAATAAACTTCTAATAATAATAATAATAATATATGCTCAATAAAACAGCAGGCTGATTACAGATTCCTTCAAATAGAGAGCCATCCTTATAGGGGAAATCATATCTCATACACCAGCGTCAGTCTCATCCATTAAACAAAACAAGGACAGTTTGACCAGCTCAGACGAGCAGACACTGAGTATTCTAATGACTATCATTATCCCTAATCATGAAATAGATGGAGGGTAAAGACTTTAAGAAATACAATGAACTTACGATAAAAATCTTCCACAAGCAATACGCGCTAAAGAAATGCCCAATCACATTGAAGTATTTGCCCTTCAGGGTTCTTGACCATTTCTGTCGCTCCTGCATGTTCTTCAGAGAGTTGATCTCAAGAAACACTTGTCTTAGAATTTCCTCACACCCAGCGATTTCTAATCGAAGTTGACCAATGTCTAGAAGATAAAAAAGAAATACGTAAGTCCCACTCTACCAACTGAAATAAGCCTACCCACTCTCTCCTCCCATGTCTCCGCGATGTGCTACAGAACTTAAAATATTCCACAAACGTGGCTTTGTATTGTTTGTTTTGTTGCGTTTCAGCTCCAAAGCAATGCGCTTCTTTTTGCCCGTAATCATGTCTACGGTTAGAGCCAACCGTCGTTCGAGATTGATGACATCACTCTGAGACACAGGTCTGCAATAAATCAGATTTAAATTATTAATCCGCCAGTTATCTATTGAATATCTTACCTAATAAAATAAGTCATACTCTGATAAGGATAATTCACAGCACCGAACCCGGATAAAATGGCCATGACTGTCACTCCAATCACACCAATGCGTGATACACCCTAAAATGAGACCGAATTATTTAATTTCATTCAACGAAAGAATTACTAAGCGTACCTGTTCAATAGTGAATATTCCATGGGATACACTAAGCAAAGGGAATGGATCACCTATCTTCCACAGCCCATAGAGGAACACAAAATAACAAAATACTGTCATGATTCGTACCCATTTCTCGGATACTAAAACAAATGTACCGAATTGGATAGCATTTTATACAATTTACTACGGAAAAACTTACCAAACGAAATGCTATGAATAACTGAATGGATAATGTACAATGGGATGACTGCAATTACCATTAGTAGCAGGCATGTTAAGCCCAATCGCCAATGGAAGTAGCGTGACGTCGACTCCAATACGCCAAGTATTTCGAATATTATCAATTCGAACATTGTTATGGATAGAGCAAATGTTATGGAAAAGATTAATTGCACGGATATATGACGAATTTCATAGTTTTTGAAGAGTTGTTTGACGAAAAACAACCACCCACCGGCAAAAAATATCAACTAAAATTTTCAATCTATTGTTTAACACGATTTGTTTAATTATTTAAGAAGCAAATTCACTTACTTGAGATGCAAAAACAATCAGACAGTCTTCGAGGAAACCCATTTTGTGTTTATCTTTTATTTTCGTAGAGTAGAACTAACATTTTTCTTTAGATTTGGGATAGGGAAGCAAAAAATCGCCAACAAACTATAAACAATTCATCTAGCAGTGACAAAACAAATGACGGGTGTTTCATGACAGTTTCGATCAAGTGGGTTTGTTTGTTTATTAAATCGTTATTGTGTTTTTCGCGCAGTTTTTCGAATTTATCGTACAGGCTAATTTTCCTCCATTTCATACACTCCTAATCAATAGGAAAGATCCACGCTTAATTTCCTCCTAATTTGAAAAGTATAAGCTGTATCAAGTTGCAGGCTTGTAAGATTATCCACACTGACGCTTGTAAGTTTTAGTACATGAGACACCAAAACGTTAGAAGTAACTAAGGTTTGGGTACGATTTTTTGTAAAAGTGGTGTAAAAAAATCAGTCATTAGTATAGATCCAGTAGGTGAAACACAAGAAATTCTCGAAAGCGAACAGAAGAAGATTTTATTTAAAAAGAATTGCTAGTAATGCGTATGACCTCCGTTATTTGAAATAACCTGAAAAATTCTGTCAGGAACAGAATTGTATAAAGATTTGAGGTAGCTTAAATTAACATCTTTCCAGCCATCCTTAATCGCAATTAATAGCTCGTTCGTGTTATGAAATTCGCGTCCATCGCTATAAACTTTTCTGAACATCCATCCCCAAACGTTTTCTATAATGTTTAGATCAGGAGAATACGGTGGCCATTGCATAACCTCAATTGATTACCCGCGAAGCTATTCTTGCATTATAAATGGGCGCATTATCTTGTTGGAAAATGACAGGAATGGTATGGCAAACATTTTTAATCTTGGGAATTACATCCTGCAGAATATAATAATTATATGCATCGGGACCATCCAGGTTAAACTTTTTTCATCGCTAAATACAACTTGTTTCCATTTATTTGTCCAATCCATATGATGTCTGGCAAAATCCAAGCGAATGACCTTATGATGTTCTGTAAGAATAGGCTTGCGCTTCATTTTTATCCGTTTGAGGTTAGGTAAAGCCTTCAGAATTCGTCAGACAGTTGAGATGCTAGCTGAAGTACCGGCTTGTGCAGCAATTTTCGGTGCCGAATCTCCAGAATTGGAAGCAATCCGAAGAATTCTTCGCCTTTCGCTGTCGCTGTCGTTGCACGAAAAGTGCGCCCTTTCTGATTTTTCCCATAATTTTGGGGGTCAGCAAGAAAAGAATTAACCACTTTATGACTTCGACCAATTCGCATTGCAATATTGCGATTTGAATAGCCTTCTGCCTTCAAGGTTTCCATTTTTACGATCTCCTCTTTTGAAAGACATTTTCCACGTCCCATTTCTTGAAATAAACTTTTAATCAAATCAACACCATTGAAATACCACTTGAATTAAGAATACACTTCCTTCTTTGTCCAAAAAAAATCAATTTCTTCTTGCGGATCTATGTATATATAAAATAATGTTATTTTAAATCTAACCGTACTGAAATGAACAAGTGCATCAATGTTCACATTCTAACAGTGCTGCCAAATTTCAGAATTGTATACTTATCAAGTTTGAGGAAAATTTACTGTGGATCTATCCCATTGATTGGGAGTGTATATACAACTCTTGGGAGAATTTTGGGACACCCAAACTACGGAAAACTTGTTTATAGATTTGTTAGTAATAGTTTCCTCACCAAACAATATTTTAGGTAATTTTAGAAAAAGAAAAAATGAATATTTGGAGCGTTGGCGTATTGGAAAACGACCCACTAATCCTTCACTGTGTATTCATAACTTTTCTCTGTTTTTTACTCAACACTACTCCGAATCGCAACCATGTGCCTACGACTGTGGTTGGAGTGCGTAATGCTTCCACACCCTAGATGAAACTAAAATTGGTAGCATTGGATTGTTACTTTATTTAGCATTTAAGCTGTCACTTTGATGTAAGACAAACAGAAATGATTTGGAGCAGAATAACAAAATGGATAATTCGGAGAAAACGCAGGTAATTATCAATTAATGTTCGTGAAACATCAAACCAATATATATACATATGTTATGTATCCCAGTTTCTTAGCTTACTAATGGACGACACACGAAGTGAACGTCGGCGTCAACTTTTACAGGACATGAATGATTATTTTTCCTTAATTTTCTCCGACACTGAAGAGTCTGATGTGGAATCAGAGGGTAATTTGATGGGAAAAATTGAAGCATACAGCGATGAAGACTACAAATCAATTGACATGGAACCAGAGCAGGTCATTAAACGCAGTAACTCTTTTGACCCGTTTGAAGGGTGCAGTGATGAAGATCACAAACCAAATAATCTGCAACTGAAACAGGAAGTTAAATTGGAAAAACTTGAAGCATGTAGTGACGAAGATTACGAATCTACTTATATGGAGCCAGGACAGGACGTTAAATGCGAGAATTCTTTGGAAACATCCGAGGCATGTAGCGACGAAGATTCCAAGTCAAATGATAAAGCTGCAGAGCAGCAGATTCAATGGAATAATCTTATGGAAAAAATTGACGCATTTAGTGATAAGGATTTTAATTCACACATGAGGTTGCAGCGTTCAACGGTGGAATATCTTATATGTATGCATGTTAAACAAGGAACAGATTATTTCAGTTGCTGGTGTTAATGTGTTTCACACAATTATTGACGCTTTGTTTCAAAACTATGTGTTGACGTTTCTGACTGCACAGTGGTCGATTTGCAAATTTTATTGGGACGCTATTCTTTTCGAGCTGAAATCACAAAACTTGTTTTATTTGTTGAACTGATGATCTTTACGCTCTTATTTACTTCACTTTAGATGGCGCTGGAGTCCGGGGTGGACTTGCTCCTTAACCAAAGCCCTCTTCAAACAACTGGATCGTGAGCTAGTGGCATCCAGTTTTACGCACGAAGTTGGTTAAGTTCCCCTTTCCTTTGTGTGTGAATTCTTAGGTTCGGTCTTCATTTACGTTGCCTTTTCTCCAGGATGGATTCAAAGACTACAGCCCGGAGTGCTAAAGATTTGAACCCTTCTGAATAGACCAAAATCGCTGTATATCCGGTATAATTTATTGTATTATAGTATTCTCTCCAAATCCCGTTACCGTTGATGTTCATTTGATCTACATGTCCTTACCATCTCAGGCGATGAATTTGACATTTCTGATTGATGCAAAGTCGCTGTACAACCGGTATAGTTCGTTGTATCTTCTCCTTCATTCCCTATCGATACAAACGGGACCAAAATTAACTCCACAAATTTTTCTTTCAAAACAATCAAGGGTGTTTTCATCCACTTTTGATAACGTCCATGCTTCTGCTTCTGTGGAAGGACTGGGATGACAAGTGTCTTGTATAAAAGTCACATTAGCTATCCGTGAGAGGTTTTTGCTACTCAATTTTCTTCTTAGTCCAAAGACTGGAAAAAGTGACTCTTCAATTGTTTTCTGCGCTGGTGTCATTGTTTGAATTTACAGCCGATCCTAGGTAGACAAAGTCAACTACCTAAAAATTGTAGATGACAATTGTGACGTTCTGTTCAAGTCGCCGATGTTGGTTGTCCATTTTGGTGACAGCATATATATTGTTTAGTCCTCGTTAACTGCTAAACCTTTTTTCGTTGCTTCTGTTTCAATACTCAGGAATGCACCACTAACCGCCCACTGCATTCTAGCAATTATGTCCATATCGTCGGCGTTGTACATACTTTTGAAAGATCGTAGCCCTGATGTTGGCTTGACAATATTTTAAAATCCTTTCAAGTGTGATGATAGAGAAATCACATGATAGCGCGTTACCTTTTTGTAGACCTTTTCTTGTATCAGAGGCTTAGGTGAAATAGCATGCATTATCCATCGTCATCCTCGCGTCTGCAAGCGACTTTGATCGATGCAAATGTGGTGAGTATCAATTTAAAGATGCTGGGGTTTTTTTAAGGCTTTCCTATCTTGAAACCACACAAACCAGATTCTTGACAAAGGATTTTAGGTGACATAATACGGCAGATATGAACTTTGAGGAGACTGATGAGTCTGTAGTTCGCGCAGTTCAGAGGTTAGGAAAAAATGATTCTTGGATTCCATTCATCGGGCATACTTTCATCCGAACATATTTTACAAATTAGTTGATGTATTCTCCGTTATAGTTTGGCAGTTATACTGTCAGCTCCAGCAGCCTTGTTGGATCTAACCTCAGTTTGGTCGGGTGGATGAAATTGTCGGTTGTCATCGTCCTGGTAACATGGAGCATTCTGTATAAAGCGTAGTTTCGGTCGTCACCGCCATTGAAAAAAATCATTCTATATGGCCAGAGCTTTCAAAAATTTATATTATTGGCAATTTGTAGTTATGCAAACCGAATTAATGCCATCTTAAAACGTGCAAAATTCCAGTGAGATCCAATAATATTGCAGTGCCCTATATCCAGCAAATCTTTGTGGTACTTCGTGAAAAGAATAAACGGCTTAACCTCATCTACCATCCCAGCTCTTTTCTACAATGATAAGGAGGAAGCCAAATAGCTCTCTAACTCTCTCTCGCTTTCTCTATCTACTCTTTCACTCTCTCTCTTTCTCAACCTATACTGAACTATTTTTAATTTGTTTAGGACAAGTATTTTTCCGAACTCGGTCAGTAGTACGAGTCGCTAAAGATCTCAATTGTAGCAAATCTTCAGGTTCAGGTGGAATCCCTCCGCTTGTTTGGAGGATGTGTCCTTCTACATAGGCCAAACCTCTATGCAAGCGCTCTCATTTGTCATATACCATAACCATTTTTACACTTGCAAGTTATAGAATGTGCATCGAACTCAAGTTTGATATTGATGCTATTATCAAGGTCGTGTGACTTAAGTTCAACTTGTCTGAAATCCAGTGCTGTCTCCTATCTGAAACGGGATATTTGCGTAACCCAACGAGAGATAATGTTTAAGAATCGAATGGTTCGTCAATGTACACCTTCGCTGGAATCAACAGATCAGATGCTGCTGAAGCAGGAATTCAAAACTTTAATCTAACTCGCATGTTTACTTGATCGTATTCAGCGACAAGCTTGTAGATTGATTGGTGTGATTAGTCTATACGCGCAAATTCCCTCGCCCCTAAATTAGTAAAATTAACCACCATATACTGGAGCTGTTTCTCGTGCAAATATTATTTTTATATTATATGTATGTATACGTCTCATATTCTTTCCTTTCTATTTTTAGCAAAGTATTCACAGTCCACACTAGTGCCACGTACATCTCATGGAGGAAGACATCGGATGGGCTGTAGAAAGGAGGTATATGCTTACATATGGTACATAGGCAATACCATCACATTCACGGAGCTAGGAAATTTGTTTGGCATTACCAAATCGTCAGCGTGGAACGCTGTCCGTCGTATAAGTTGGTGGCTCATTTCAGTCAGCCACGAATATGTGAAATGGCCTCAAGGAGCTGCAGCATTAAAATCGTGGAGAAAGTTTGAGCAAAGCAAGAAAATGCCAGGCGTTATCGGGACTATTGGTTGCTCCCACATTTGTATAAAAACACCAAAAGCTAACAAAAAAGACTATTACAACAGAAAACAAGAGTACAGCTTAATTTTGCAAGCAGTTGTAGACTTTGATAAGAAGTTTATCGACATAACCTGCGGTGAGCCAGGATCTCTTGACAATAGCAGAGTACTGCAAAGATCTGACTTGTACACCAGAGTACTAGACAACTATGAAGACATGTTTCCAAATGAAGCGTTTATATTGGGTGATTCGGCTTATCCGGCAACAAAGTGGTTAGTGCCGCCTTTTATGAACTATGAAACTCTGTCAGACAGACAAAGAAGATTTAATTACATACATTCAGCAACGAGAAAAGTAGTAGACGATGCATTTGTAATGCTAAAGAGCCGGTTTAGACGACTATACCAATTCACGGAACAATCAAATTTATGTGCACTAACAAACTTAATAGTTAGTGCTTGTGTCTTACATAATATATGTATAACTAGAGGAGATATACACCACGACATTGTTCCGGAAGAAAAAGAAGTTGGAGATATAGCTGAAAATGTTATTCCAAATGATTTCCCAATAGCAGATACAACAGCTAACCGACGAAAACTTCTATTTGAACATTTAAAAAATGCAAACATTATTTAAACAAAAATAAAACAGAATTTATTTATAAGTTAATTGTATTCCGTTTTTATTATTTCTATATCTATTGATTCTTTCTTTATTGATTCCTTTTCCAGAAACTTCTCGAGCACTTCCAATCGCTTTTGTTCTACTTCTCTTCGTTGCTCATCGTCCTTTCGGAAACGTTCTTCGAAAACTGCTTTCATTTCTTTAAAGAACTCTGCGCGCTGAGCTAGTTTGGCTTTGACTTCATCCCTCATTATCTCCAGCCTTTTATCATTAAAGCTTTGGTGACTACTTGACATAGGTGTAAATACGGATGACGTCGAATATGTTGAGGCGGCCACTGTTGAAGCTTCTCCTTCTTCTTCGGAACAACAGACTTCGTCGATGTGTGGAGGATGATGATTGAGATCGTTCGTTGGGCCTTCTCCAACACGCATGGTACGTGCATACCCAATAAGCTTCTCACCAAATAATTGCTCCAATTCATGCATATATGGAGTCGTTCTATTGTTGTTCTTTGCCGCTCTGTATGCTCTAAACAATGAATTCATTCTAATTACTAGTGCAGCGACTGTTGTACGTGGGTCCTGAAATTAATGACACGTAATTAAAATTCATTTAAATCGAAACAAAATTGCATACTATAAGATTTTGGGAAATCATGTCTTTAAGAACATTCGCATATGCTAGAATCTTTTTTCTGGAATACTGAAACTCATTTTTCCTCACAGCGTAGCACTTAATGAGACCCATCGTCTCTTCTCTTGACCACTTTTTCCTTTTCCTATGGAAAAAACATACAATAAATATTTTTTTAAATTTATTTTACAATTCATTCACCTCGTATTGTGTTCAGTCATTTCTTTTCCATTTACCTCCGAAGTGCCTTCTTCAGAATGGTGGGCCTCATCGAACTGTGAAAGTTCATGCTTTTTAGTCTTTTCTTTCCGATTTTTCGCAAATAACAAGGGCTGTGCACTCGATGGAATGTCCGAAGTTCCTTCCTCAGAATGGTGGGTTTCGTCAAACTGTGGAAGTTCATGCTTAAGATCATTAAGACCCTTCGTCGGACCCCGCCCAATATGCAATGTATGCGCAGTGGGCGCGGTGGCTACGTCTCCAAATAATTCCTCTAATTCAGACATATATGGAACTGTGCTGTTGTCGTCCTTTGCCAATCTATATGCGTTACGTAAATTGTACATTTTATCTTCAACTGCAGCGACTGTTGTACTTGAGTCCTGAGAGATCTCTCAATGATAATCAGAATTTATTTAAAGCGAAATAAAACTACATACCGTGAGGTTTTGAGAAATCATGTCTTTAAGGACATTCGAATACGCTGCTTTTCGTTTTTTGGAATGCAGAAACTCGTTTTTTCTTGAGGCGTAACATTTAATGAGACCCAGTGTCTCTTCTCTGGACCAATGCTTTCTTTTCCTATTAAAAAATATAACAGTATGTTGAAAGCACTTCTTTATTAACAACACCGTTGGATAGTATGATGCAGATGTTCTTAGATTTCTTTGTATGTACATTCTGCTTAAACGTATGTGAGATGGATCGTAACAAGAATCAGTCGATGATAACTTATTCCACAAACGGATAGTACATGTTAAAAAAGAATACCTAAACATTACGGTATGTCCGAAACGAGTTGTCAGAGAATATGGATGCGTATTAAGAACCGCTGCGATACTGTGACGAAACATATGTACATACATGTGAGAGTGAATGAGGTTGCATATTTCAGAGAAATATTGATTGCGCACTAAGTATTCTATTAGTACCAGGGGGTTTAGAAGCTTTTACCATGGTAGGAAGGTCAGCACCTTTTCAAAACCCCTAGGACGAGGGGCCGGCTATTCCGACAAAGCTAAAGTGTTGACAGATAAGAAAAGAGTGAGTTAAAGATGTGCGTTAATATACTGATGAAGGCAATTAATTCTACATCATCAGAGTGGCACAACAGGAAGAACATTTGGCTATGACTTTAAAAAATTTGAAAATGTTAGCAACAAATCACGTATTGGACGACTCAGGACCACAACTTTAACTGAATGTCGAAAGATGGTGGTAACCAGCAGACGCAACAGACGGCTTGCCGCACCGGAAATAGCAGCCCAAGTGAGTCTGCGATTGGTTAACCCAATATGTATGACTTCGAGATTCAGATCTTCATGGCAGAGTAGCTGTAAAGCTAAAGTGCACGTGAGTCACACGTGCTTGAACCCATATGCTGCTTATCTGGAAAAGTTCATTTTTGAAATTTAAACAAAATCGTTAAAATGATTTTCTTTTTTTTGCATATGTCAAATATTTCTTAAAAAGAGATTTTGAATAAGATCGACAGTCATATTTAAAAACGAGCGAGTATGGATACGTATTTTCTGCCAGAAACTTGGTACGGCACTGATAGCATACATACGAGCGGCGCCTGATAAGTTCGCGGCCTGAGATACTCAACAGCACTCGTGAAAAAAGGAAAATCGCCTAAAGAAATTGTCGAAGACATGTCATCGGCTCTTCAGGATTCTGGGCCTTCGTATACAATTGTCAAAAAATGGGCGAGAGAAGACCCCCGCCCAGGGCGTCCTGTGTCTGTAATTACTGTAGAAAACGTCGGAAAAGTTGGAAAACTAGTTCTGGCCGACCGAAGAATAAAAATGTGGCAGGTAGCGGACGAGTTGCACATCAGTAAAGAACGGATTGAAGAAATTTTGCACGATCATTTAAATATGATAAAACATTTGTGCGCACTGGGGACCAAAAATGCTCGACGACTACTCGAGTGCTACAAAGATTTGTTGGAGTTAGCCGGGGCAATCTCGATGAAATTTGCAACCGAATCGTAACTGTAGATGAGACTTCGGTTCGCCACTTGGATACGATCCGGAGTCGAAACAAGAGCCTATGCAGTGGATTGAAAAAGAGGAGAGGCCGCCGAAGAAATTCAAGGTGTAAAAGTCGGCTTCGAAGCTTACGACGACTGTTTTTTTGGGACTTCGAAGGTGTTTGCTTATTGATTACCTGCCAAAGGAGACTACGATGAATGGTCAATATTACGCAACTTTATTGACTCAGGCACGTGAAGCGGTCGTACGGAAACGACGTGGGACAGGCCTTAAAAGACACACGTTTTTCAACGACAAATCACTCACCCTACAGCCCAGACTTGGCCCCGAGCGACTTTTTCCTTTTCCCTAGTTACGAGGCCGGATATTTGCAAATGAGAAGGAGATCAAGGCGAAAGTCATTTTGGAGGCAAAGAAAAAGAATATTTTTTCGGCGGTATTAAGGCACTGTACGCCCGATGTGAGAAATGCATTTCACTCGAGGGAGATTATATAGAGAAATAAAATTGTCTGGACCCGATGTCTCCCATCTTCTTACAGAACTCAGAGGGTATCTCGTCTGGAGGGTATTTGACCGTAATGTCGGATACTTCGTGATGGTTAGGAGCGGCTCTTGGGAAGTATACCCGGGGAAACTGTTCGTTTAAAAGTCTTTCACAATACTGTCTCCATCTGTGGAGAATTTGTCGTCTTCCACAAGAAGCTGGCCTTTAGCATTGTTAATGAACTTTGGGGAATGAATCTCCTGAGCATTTCTTCTTCTCTGGGCAACTATTTTGAAGATAGTTGTTCCCTTATTCACGTTGTTTTGTCGAAGCTTCTGGATTGCCTGATTCATATCAGACGCCGAAGCCGATATTTCGTACTTCCGTAGTTTTTGCTTGAAATTGAGGGCACTTCTTCTTCGCGAGACCTTTGCAACATCTATATATCACTTCAAGGCGAACTTTTTCATCTCTATTAGTAAAAGAGCACTTTGACCAAGCCTTTAAAGCCGTTTTCTTTTCCTGTATTACTACTTTAACTTCATCTGTGCACCATCATATTTCCTTGGTGTGTTGGCACAGTTAAGGAGGAATCAAGCTCTTTGGGAATGAGTTGGAGGCAGCTCAAACGCGTTGCCGAACTCCAAACAAGATGGCGCGCAGGCGTTGTTGACGAAGGTGAAAGGATTTAAGTAAGTAAATGCGTTGTACGTCATCTGATAGCATGTCCACTGCAACTCAAATATGAGATTTCATCAAAATCGTTAGAGCCGTTTTCAATCAAATCGATTTTTTCCAAAATCAGCCAATAGTAAAGTACCGTTAATTTTGAGGTTAGAAAGAAAATTATAATTTCGCTTCGAATTGTGCACCCACTGACCCCTATTATGTCAAGCCGTTGATGAAAATCTCGCCGGCTATACCAGGAATCATGTTGGGTAAGAATCAATCAGCTACTCTAAATTGATCGAATCGGAGAACATTGACCTGTGGTTTAATAGGTGAACGATAGCGAATAGTGTCTCACAAAGAATTGTACTGCAGCCAGTATGGAAAGATTTGAAGGTTTTCCATCAATATGCGTATACGCTAGGGGAAATTAGATGACTTAATGTATGATGAAGTGATGATTCCATTGATTTCGGCATCTGAAAATTACGGGCTATTTGTTTACCTTTTACTGTTTCCAGCCGTCTCTTTCTGCAAAAACTGGATGTCTAATTGTGTGTCAGACATTTCTTCTTCGGATTGTGAGACTTCTTCAAGTTTGATATCTTCAAGTACCTCCGTCACAGTAGGGACAATGGGTTTGTCACCAAATAGTTCATCTAGTTCAGACATATACGCACTCGGCCTATTGGTACTCTTCGCCCATTTATATTCGATACACAATTTGCACATTCTATCTACAATGGCAGTGACTGGTGTGCTTGAATACTGAAATAGCAGAACTGTTACTAGTATTTACTTAAATTAAGAGAAAACTGCATACCGTAAGACTTTGAGAAATCATATCTTTAAGTACATTCTCGTATGCCAGTTCCCTGTTTTTGAGATGCAGGAACTCATTTTTCCTCGCTGCGTAGCATTTAATTAGACCCAGCGTCTCTTTTCTCGACCAAACTTTCTTTCTCCTGTTATTAAATACAATCAATTTTCAATAAATTATATTTAATTGTAGAATTTGTTTACTGTGTATGTTTTCCCATTTCTTTCGCCTTCTTCGCAAATTACAGGAGCCAAAATGACAGCAGTTTGTTTCATACAATTTCGTTTCACATTTTCTTCTCACTTTGTTCTCAAAGCCTTTAAAAAAAATCACAGCCTGGCAGCTCAGTTTCATTGCCGGTTGTACTTTAAGACCGGGTGACATTTTTAATAGATTTTGAAATATTTCAATTTACAACCTCGGTTGCAATTCAGTACGAATTGATTTATGTTGTTTGTGCTTTAGTATGGTGAAGAGTATAGTGAATTAGCTTCTTGAGTTAGTTCTAGTCAGGTAAACTAAATAAAGTAAGTAATACACAAAAGTGGGAGGGCTGCGATCCTTCTACTCCGGATCATAACCTCGCCGTAAGGAAAAGTACAATACACAAAAAAAAAAATATAAGAAATGATAAAAAAAAGAATTAAACAAACGGTCAAAAATCGTCGATTCACCCAATCGACGATTTCTGCTCACTGTGGTCAAAAATCTGTAATTTTTAAACCAACTGAGATCTTTTCGTAATTTTTATTTGAAACGTCAGTTGAGTGCCTATGAATATACTACTCTACATTCTTGAAATATGTCGTGTTTTTATCAGCTAATCAACAATTAATCCTATTTATCCTGAAATTCTATCTGAATTCTGTTTTCTTCGTTTTGTTTAATTTCTATTAATTGAGCGTTTTTAGCTTTTTCAAATTTATTAATTTTTTCATATGCTCAGTTTAACAGAAATTCTATTAAATGAAGATGTCGTACTGAGCCACTTATCCGACTACCATTATAAAAAAAGGATATAATTTTGATTTCCTTACCATATTTATTTAGAAATGTGTCTTTTAAGTTTTTAACTTTCTGTCCTCCTTTTGAATTTCTTTTCGATCTTTTTTCATAAATTTCAATTATATTATCCAAATTTTGAGAAGAGTTCTGTAGTGAAACTAAAGAGGTAATAAATAATTTACTATCACGAAGTTCTGATGTATTTTCCGAAGAAAAACGTAGCTTGCACTTGGCCGGAAGAACCATCTAATCCATATTTTGTATAAATAACAAAAGTACAAGAGGTACCCGAAGCTATTTTGTCTGCACTTATTTTAAGATCTAGAATATCTTGAAGTCTTGATTCAGCCGAAGTTTTCGTAACATTCCTATTATTGAGCATTGAATCTCTTTTCGCCCGACTTATGGAGGAGTAAAAGGGAAGAACATTAATTTTGTATCTGTACAGGTGTTGTTTTGGTGTTAAATATTTATCTCTCCAAAGTCCTTAGTCAAAAATATTGCTAACGTTTCTTTTGCTGAAAAATTTGTGGTTTCAGCTTCTTTTAAAAATACAATATCATGCATTCTATCAATTCCTTCTTTAGTTCTCTCTGTACACCATACACAATTTCTGTTCTTTTTTGTTGAAGATTTTTTTCCAAATTATATGTGTACATTTCCGATAGATGAATGTCAGATGTTGAACAATTCCCTTTAAATTCATTTCTTCTTCTTCTTTTAGTTCTATTGAAGCTTCTTTGGTCGTCCTTTTGTGGTCGACTATGGCTCCGAAAGGCTTTTTAACCCTAAATAATTTTCCAGCGACTTCCAGCGATGGAACAAATTATAAGAGCATAAAGAGAGCATAGGTTTTTTGTTATTTTTTTGTAGAAAGTACACTTATAACTGGACTAAATCAGAAATATGTACATGTGTACTCGAAATTGCAAAGAAAGAAGTGGCCATATAAACAGTTTTTTCGCTATAACACCCTATGCGGATATTTTTTTTTTTGATTTTGCAAGACCACATATTCTATTTGAATTCCTTAATAAAGTGTCGAAATGTGTCTCGCTCTAATGCAACTTGAAAAATAGTGTTAAAGTTCAATTGGTTTTACAAATTCAAACGGTACCAATACATTTTTTTTTTGATTGCACCTTATAACAAAAATATGTAGACAAATTGAACATAATAAGTGCAATAATCTAACATAAGGTTTTTTTTTTTAGAAAATCGAGAACTTAAACTTATACAATTTATTGTATTGTATAAGAACGCACTATTAACACATTCATAATTTTGAACTTTTTTTTGCTTTGATTTATGACTGTCAAATTGACGATTTCTGTCTAAAAATTAAAATATAATGTTAAACGATTTGATTTCCTTTAAAATGAATAATTTCGCAATTTCAAAAACTAAATTAGAGTACACAAAACCCGGTGAGCATAGCATAATACATATATATGTATATTCGATTGTATTTTATAAAAATATGTGAAAAGTTAATATCTTTTCTTTATTATCATATAGTAGGGCATGGTTGGTTGGTTGGTTTGAAGTGGACCTCGATAAGGAACACTTAGATACTTTGCTTATTAACGTTTTTTGAAAACTTGCTATTTCTCAGGTATGACCCAATCGAATGTGTTCGAAATCAATATTTGACACATGGACTGGCCCCTAGCCCAGTTCCATAAAGTGGCCCGATTCGATATAAATCGGTGGCATGGGTACGACTCCTTCTCAGACAGTAACTTTCTCCTTTCTTGAGCACTGCGTGAACAACGGGTCCTGAAATGCTGCAGTGGCTTTTGTTTTAGGAGTTCGTTAAACTCCCGTGCAACTCCTGTTGACAAAGTGTGGGATTCCCGCTCCTTCTGATTGCACTCCTTTTCCGCCTTTTTGTCCAGTCGGTCCAGAATTCGTAGGGCCGGACGAGTTTGGCGACTCAACGACCTTGTGCCGAAGTCAGACAGTTTGGGAAGGCATCAATGTGTCCTCGGCACGGTCCGGTTGACACATTGATCTTGCTTACGGAATGAGAAAGAGGGATAGATGGTCTTCCGAGCATCCTCAAGGTAATTGTTATCGTCCAAAGCTCTACGTAAGCCCCCACACCACTACAAGGTAAGTAATCATGTAGGGGTATAGAAGGGTATTCTCTAGTCTCATTTTAAAAGATAAAACGAATCATCGTTTCCTTGTACTTAAGAAGGAGAAAGACGACTCGCACAACCATTGTCTCTTTTCCTCGACTTTGTGTATATATTTAGTTTTAAGTTACAGCAAGCGACACTAACGTCAAACAAATGAAATATGTATATAGCTCCGGAAGCAAGAGCCTTAATGTACACAGATAAAAGTCAAAGACAACATGTATTCACATTATACATCAAACTAAGCCAACGCTATGTAGCAAATTCGTAAATTACTCGTATAATCGAAGTACACGTTTATAGCTAGTTAAACTTAATATAATATATAGCTAGTTAAACTTAATATAATAAATAAATAAAATAGATAGTTAAACTTAATATAAAAGGAATGTATTTATCAAACTTTGTAAAAAAAAAATAAATAACACTCAATTCAATTCAATTAATATGTAAAACAAATTCCGTTTGGTCTTATAATGTTTGAATACATTTCTTTAGATGAATTAGGCCATTCTCGTTGTACGTCCACTTACCACGTTTATATAACCGGATTGAGAGATCGGATTGAAAAAGGATTGAGTTTCGAGGTTTTCGCTGTAAACGAATTGAGGGATCGAGTTAGAATGGAATCGAAAGAGGATTGAGTTTGACACTTCTCTTATGTGCGGAGTTGTGTATGCAAGCCAAACACCCATATCGATATCTCTTTTTTCTCTATCTGTCAAACTCAATCTTTCGACCCGAGTTTATCTGTCAATCCTGTTTCAATCCAATTTGAGTTTACATGACACTCAACCCGAATTGAATCCGGATTCAATCCACCATATAAACGTAAAAACGAACAAAATACTGGATCAAAAATCGTTTAGAAGTCGCTTCAGATCGGATCGCAGTCATATCATTGCCGATGCAGAACTCCCTAAATTTACCAATTGGTCATAAACTATCAAGTAATTTATTGCAATATTTTGCTTAAGGATTCTGATGTATTAGTAAATAGTATGTACAGTCACATAGGCTAGAAGATATTCAACCAAATACCTATGTTCATATGTACATGATATTGATCTGCATTTGACGCAGAGGCTATGTACCTACTTGAGAATCATTATTGAATGCTACATGCGGTACTCTAACGTTCACTTCAAAGTGAACAAGTGAAGTTAGCAGTAGTGTACTGATTCAAAAAAGCTTTTTAAAATGTCAGAAGGTGGTTGCCATATTTAAGTTGGATGACTTACACTAAATTGTAATCCGTTAACTCTATCGAATTACAATACTAATGAGTTTGACCTTGACCACCAAACAGCAGCATACATAGTCTGTAAAATAGAGAAATAATAACGAAAAAATAAGAAATAATAAGAAATAAAGTACATACACTGCCGGACAAAATAAAGTGCAAAAGCAGTCGATTCATGTTCAAAGTCCTGTTAGTTAAAAGCAAAAAGCAATTATGGTTCAATTCTTTTGTGCTGACGTCACCAACACATGTGTTCACCGTTTTGTAAAAATTAACCGTTAATTACTTTTGTCTATTTGCTATCAGTTGAGGTGATTCTGCAGCAGTTGTACTTTAGACGTGACAAAATAAAGTGCATTTTCTATTTTTCAGAACAGATATTTACTATTGATAAAAAAAATAAGAGGTAGAAGCTTTAAATCTAAATTGGAAATTTTATTTTCGATGCTAAGTTTTGTTTTATTCTGTTAAGGCTTTAGTATGAAAATGCTACCACCTGAGATGAAGAAACTGCTAGTTTTGGACCGTCAAAGTGGATTGACATTTCAAAAACTTACAGAAAAATATGGATTGTCAATTTCTGGGGTAAGGAAGATCTGCCTTAATTTTGAAAAACGAGGGACAGTTGCCGGTTTCAAGAGTTCTTGCGGAAGGAAGCGGAAGGCCACAGCAACCGAAGACCAATGAATCAAAACTGAGACCAGGAAAAACTCATTTTCTTCGGTAAGGGGTATTAAAGAAGATTAACAATTAAGTATAACGCCAAGAACAGTGCAATGGTGACTCCAAGAAAGCGGATTAAACAATGTACAGTCATCATCCGAAAACACGGTTAACCTTTGCAAAAAAAAAGTATTTATTAGCCGCAAAGATTCTGGCGAAGTATAATTTAGTCCGATGAGTCCAAATTTGAGGTAAAAAAAATCGCAAAACCAGAAAGCCAGTTTGGTGCAGACTGAGCCAAAGGTGCATACAGAAAACTGTAAAACAAGGAGGAGGGTCAGCGACGTTGGAAATCTGGTCAAAATCGATACCATGACGGGTCCAACTTACGTTAATATTATCAGGGAAAATTTAGCTTCTTCTGCCTCTAGAATATCCTTGGGAAGTTATATTTTTCAACAAGATAACGACCCAAACGTTTAACGTTAAAACGAGCAAAACACAAAAACTTTTTGATGTATTGGACTGGCCACCTCAATCCCTAGACCTTAACCCAACTGAGCACCTTTGGTCCATTTTGGATGAGAAGATTCCATTAGATAAACGTCGAAACTTACCCTCTTTTTGGGAAAGCCTTCAAAATGATTGGGAGTAAATTCCAGGCGACACGCTGAAAAATCTGGTAACCAGCATACCCAAGTGTCTTCCGGCAGTAATTCAGTTTTTTTCATTTCGAAAGCTGAATTTTGAATATTTGATGTGTTTTTGTTACTTTTTTGAATTTGCACTTTATTTTGTCGTCTTTCATTAATTTTCTTTTCTGTAAATATTGGGTTATATTTTTTTTCGGTTGAGTTTTGCAAATAAACTAATACAGTTGCTTCACTTATCTTCCAATATATAGTAAAACAATTATAAATAACAAGATTATAAATTAAAACAAGTTAAAAAATAAACGTAATAACTCTTTAAAAAGTAATAAATGCTTCTAAGTTTAGTTTTGCATTTTATTTTGTCCGACAGTGTATATTTGCGATCCAAAACCAAAAGGTTTTTAACGCCACACCCTTTTCCCTTATAAAATGGGCGTGGTGTTGTTGGGTTAGAAGATGAGAGACAGACTATCATATTATTCCAGACGAATTTTAAATTTCCTGTATGCTTTTTTCGCTTACATTCCTCCGCTGTGAGCGAAAATCGAAATTTTCATTCTAACCCCAAAATTAACTGCACTTTACTAATGGAAAACGGTAAATTGCAAATTGGCTATTTAGCGACTTAAACGATTTCATGAAATTATATTCAAGAAAAAGGCTTGGCTACCAACCTTTGGGAAATTATAAAAAACATAGTTTTGCTTTTTAACGCATTTTTCAAGGTGCAAGTACGTGCGATCCAGTCGTGCACTTTTCATAATAATCGGATCAGTTGTACGCTAAATTTTGCACATCTTTTTTCCATACTAATATAATATTTTTATACATTATAGACGCCAAAACGCATACTCATAGGCCCTTAGTAATAGAAATACTAAGCAACTCCTAAAGTTGTTAGTTAGATGATTGTACGAGTAAGTTTCTTTTAAGTAAGTTGCACTTTTTCTGCAGATTGAAAGCACAATAGCGAATATCTTGAGCAATATATATGCCACATTCCCTCTAGAGAAGGTTAAAAAGCAATTTCAACAAATTCAAGTCACTGTAGCTTGAAAAAGTTTGTTCATATGGAAACAAAATTATTGGTATCCTCTTTACGCAAAATATAACTTCCCGTCTATTTACAAATGAGTTTCGCTCTGCACGAAACTCCATGTCGCGTAATAATTAATGGATTAAATGAACATTTGCACTTTTTGGAACTCTGGAGCTCAAAAGCTTCTCAGGAAAGGTTAAGGGATAATTAAACAACACGCTTCATTTTGTAAAACCCGATCAATTATCACGAATTCCCGGCGCACGAAAAATTATAAAGTTATATCAGAATGAATTTATTTCAGTTAATTAATTACATTCCGTTTTTATTAATTCTATATCTATTGGTTCTTTTTTTATTAACGCCTTTTCTAAAAACTTCTCGAGCAGTTCGAATCGTTTTTGTTGTTCTTCTTTTCTTTGCTCATCATCCTTTCGAAAACGTTCTTCGAAAACTGCTTTCATTTCTTCAAAAAATTGTTCTCGTTGGGCGAGTTTGGCATGCATTTCATCCCTTATAAGCTCCACCTTTTTATCATTATAGCTTTGGCGACTTCTTGAAGTAAGTGTAAAAGTGGATGACGTCGAACGAGTTGAGGCAGCAACTATCGAAGCTTCTTCTTCGGAACAGTAGACCTCTTCGAAGTGTGGAAGTTTATGTTTGAAATCATTAAGAAACTTCGTCGGACCCTCAACAATGTGCACATTGGCGGCAGTAGGCTTGTCACTAAATAGTTCCTCCAATTCAGACATATATGGAGCTTGTTTATTTGTATTCTTTGCCGACCTATATGCATTAAACAATGTATACATTTTATATGCTAGTGCATCAACTGATGTTTTCGAGTCCTGAAATTCGCGATTCGTAAATAGAATTAATTTATTTATTATTTAGATCAAAACAAAATTTCATACTGTAAGGTTTTGAGAAATCATGTCTTTAAGGACATTAACGTAAGCAAATTTTTTTTTTCTGCAATGCAGAAATTCATTTCTCCTTATGGCGTAGCATTTAATGAGACCCAGTGTCTCTTCTTTTGACCAAACTTTTCTTTTCCTATAAAAACAAATACAATAATTTTCTATAAACTTTATTTAGTTAAGAATAAATTCACCTTCTATTGTTTCCCGGCTTTTCTTTACCATTTCCCGCCAATGACAAGGACTGTGAGCTCGACGGTATGACCGAAGTTCCTTCTTCAAAATTGTGGACTTCATCGGTCTGTGGAAGTTCATGCTTAAGATCATTAAGAAACTTTGTCGGACCCCGTCCAATATGCAGTGTATGCGTAGTGGCGACACTGGCTACGTCTCCAAATAGTTTCTCTAATTCAGACATATATGGAGTCTTACTGTTGTCGTTCTTCGCCAATCTATATGCGTTACGCAATTTATACATTTTATCTTCAACGGCGATAACTGTTGTACTTGAGTCCTGAAGAGCTTCAAATTAAAATTTATTTAAATTCCAACAAAATCGCATACCGTGAAGTTTTGAGAAATCATATCTTTAAGGACATTTGCGTATGCTGTTTTCTTTTTTCTGCAATGCAGAAACTCATATCTCCTGGCAGCATAGCATTTAATAAGACCCAGAGTCTCTTTCCTGGACCAATATTTTCTTTTCTTACTAGAAAAAATTCAACACATTGCTATTAAAATCCTAGGACTGGTTTTAATTTGCATCAGAGCTAGACTCTTCAACTAAACCTAATTTGTGTGTAAACGCGCACTGGAACGTCAACATTCTATTCCCTTTAGGGCGACCTTGACCCATTTGCATTCCCATAGCCACATGCGAGTCTGTCAGTGACGTTGTAACATTCCCAAAAGCCACATTTCATCAAAAAGTGAGACCAAATGTGACGATTCTCATCACTTGCTTTTTTGTTCGTGTCGAATGGAAATTTATTTCAAAATCGATGGTATGAAATTACAACTTTACGATCTTGTAGTTGGGATAGCAAATAATAACATCTTGCTTTCTGTAACTCGTACCATAATGGGAATGCTAAAAACAAAGGGAGACGACAGTGAAGCAACAAAAAGATGTGAGGTAACATTCTATCACTTCGACAATGGGTATAAAAGTGAAAGACATGTGCAAGAATCTGCCACAGCCTACTTCGAGTCTGTTTCGAGCCTCTAAAATCACTCATCAATAAAAATAAAAAAAACTCTACTGCTTGTTTTTTTTCCTGGTTGCTGATGGGACTTGACCCTATGCCTGTTCTGTCAGTGGAGTTCTTAAGTTGCGCCTCTCCCACTTATACTGAAAATTGGAGCTTCTTAGGCACTTCTTGTCTAACTCCACGACTTGATTTTTATTTCACCCTTGGAATAAATTAAATCTGGGCAGCACAGTAGTGGATGACGCCATGTATTTGTGCGGGTGTTTCACTTAAGTCAGTTGGCCTGGTATTCTTCTGGTATTATTTTTTATTTTATTTTTAACCCTACTAACTGTGGTGGTCACGGTGTAGTGGGTAGTGTGTTCGCTTGTGACCCGAACTGTGCAGGTTCGAGCCCGGACGGGGAACAGCAATCGAATAAAACGAATAAAATCTAAGTTTCTCCACCACTACACCAAAAAGGAGTTTCTGCCTGGTAGTACAATGGACACAGAAAATTGAGTCTGAGTGCTCCGGGATTTGGAAATTTCCTTTAAAAAAAAAAAAAAAAAACTCCTTTCTCCTTTTCTTAACAAAGAAACAAATATTTTATTAATTTCTGAATTATGGCACTATGGCCACAAGAAAACATAAAAAATATGGCCACTAGAAAACATATACGATGATTGGATTATTGTAAGCCACTGCGCCTAATCGGTTTGAATTGCAGACGCAGAAGTATTGGGCTTTGAGCGTGTCCCAAATTCAAAACAACAGTTCGGCGATTAAAGGGCCCAAGCGAAAAAGTGTTCCTACAAATTATATTCCTATAGTAAGCACCAAAAATAAATTCATCTTGTGCGCTCTCCAAAAAAGAGAATAAAAGAAAAAGCCAAAGCTTCTGGACCAGATCAGGTATATCCGGAGCTCGGCAAGACTGACAGTAGAGGGATGAAAGGGAACTACATCAACTTATTGTGAAAATATGGCTACTAGAAAACATATACATACGATGATTGGATGATTGTAAAATCTATCCAAACTATTGTATTTCGCAGGCTATAGCTTCGTTAACATTGCATGCAAGATTAAAACCTTACATCAGCAGTCTGATTTGACCTAATCAGTGCCCATTCAGATCTACAAATCAGATACCGACAACGATAATTAATGCCTTTAAATATCTCCTCACCCTATTTGTAGCTTATGGGCTCAGATGTAATAGCAAAATTGCTATTGATGCACGAAAAATTTTAAGCGCTATCAAGCATTTACAAAGATAGACACATATCAAAACAATGTAAACGATTACTGTTTTACAAAAAAGACAGTATATCACATTTAGTTAATTTACCTCACTTGAGGGAAATGTAAACTCTTTCTGTATGAAAAACTACATATACCTGAGTTCAATATCGACAAGGCGAGCAGATGCCATTTTCAAATAACCATTAAGGTAGCATATCCTTCGCAACGTCTGACCCAAAAACGGGCGCCTGCGAACCGCCACTGTTTCTTCAGATGAGGTGCGACTGATATTATTCCCCAACACGCAGAGTAAGCACCGCTAAATCTACCCTTTCCTCCTGAATCTTTAATTCTCTTTTATACCTTTTCTTCTCTCTCCATCAATGGGTTAATAAACTTTAAGTGATGTTGAAGTGATGATGAAGAAAAAGTGATCTGTGAACGACAACGACAACAAAAATTTGCATACCACATAAACAGAAACTTTATATACTCTCAATAAGAACTTTTTACACCACCCAGAAGTATTTCTCTGTAAGAAAAATTTTTAAATTTCAGCTTCCTAAGCTGCAGGGAGTGTTTTGCCAAGCTAAATAGAATTGCTCAGAACAACAGAATCACCCTCTACTGGGTACCAGATCTCGTGGGAGTAGAGAGTAATGAAGCATCTGATGAACTAACAAGAGAGGGATCTGAGACCGCCTTCGTCGGACCAAAACCATTCTCCCGGCTGGGACCGCATAAAATACCGGAAAAACTAAGAGAAGAAAATCACAAGAGAACCATACATTGGGAGGAACTCTTGAAGCTAAGACAGGCCAAAGAACTTTTCGGAAACTACAAACGGAAAAGAAGTAAGGTCTGTATCAAAATCAATAAAAACTGGCTCCGCATTCTAAACGGCTTCCTAACGGGTCACTTAAGGAACATCCAAGAAAACTGGGCATGGAACAAATCGGAAACTGCAGATTCTACGGGGACGTTGAGGAAACCCCCGGGGCATCTAGATACAGAATATGGAGCATTGATCCACAAAAGAAGGAACCACCTGGATGCCTACCAACTATGAGAAGAAGATCTACTATCGTTGGTCCCACCCAAGATACTCCAGTTCACCAATGATTAGTCTGGAGGAGGTACTCTAAGTCGAGTTTATCATCGACAAGTCGGGGGAGCACAGAAGTGTAAGGTCGCAATGCACTTACACCCATATAACTAATCTACAATCTATAATGTACAAGCTTGCTTGAATAATTACTACTTTTACTATGGGGCTTATTCACTAAGATACCCTGAGAGTGAAAGTGGGAAGTGTACAAAAGCAAACAAAAGAAACGAATAAAAGCAAAATTCCTCCAACCTCTACATCCAAGAGTTTCCTCCTGGGAGCACAATGGATAAAACTGAGTTTAATAAAAGACGTATCTCGGTAGAGGATTTTTAAATAGCTGCAGTTAGTAGAAGTATTAAAAGCCCCCAATATGCAGTGAACACATCAAAATTACATATTTGCTATTTGTTTACCTTTTATCGCTTTCAGTACGCTCTTTCTCCGTGGGTTGCGAGCTCGACTGTGTATCCGAAATACCTCCTTCGGAATGTGAGGCATCTTCGAGATTGATATCCTCAACCACCTCCATCGGATTCCGTCCAGCGCGCCTAATATTTGCAGTAGTGACAATGGGTTTGTCACCAAATAATTCCTCCAGTTCAAGCATATATGGACTCTGGCCATTAGTACTCTTTGCCCACTTATATTCCATATAGAATTTCCGTATTTTATCTACAATAGCCGTGACTGATGTACCTGAGTGCTGAAATACGTTGCTTATTAGAATATTACTTAAGTTGAACAAAAATGAATTACAGTAAAATTTTGAGAAATCATATCTTTAAGAACATTTTCGTATGCCAGTTCCTTGTTTTTGAAATTCAGAAACTCATTTTTCCTCACAGCGTAGCATTTAAAGAGGCCAAGCGTTTCTTTTCTTGACCAAATTTTTCTATTTCTATCATAAGATACAGTAAATGTTCAATAAATTACATTTAATTTAGAATTTGTTTATGCAAGTACTTATTATGTCTTGGTCTTCCCATTTTCGTCCCAAATTAGAAATGAACAAAAATGACAGCAGTTCGTTTTATTTCATTCCGTTCCGCTGTAAAAAAAAAAATTGTATTCTGGTAGTACAATTACATCGCCGTTTACTTAAAGCCGGAGTGATAATTTTTATTTTTATGTAACTAGAATAATATCCTACTATAAAGTCTGTTCGCGTACTTTTATACCAATATAAAATTATTCCTGCAGACTTGAATTTCTCCTGTACGCGAACTCTTTTCTTTCACTTTAGACCAATAATGTGGAACCTAAATTTGCAACTGGTGTGATAGGTGATAATTTTTGGCAAAAAATAAAACACCAATAATTTACATCGACTCGCATTTTTAAAAAATCTCCGGAAATACTAATACTTTTTGAATAGTAGGCTAGTCAACCATGAACTTTTTTCAAAGCATGCTTTAAGGATGATTAAGGATGAAGGAAGACTTCATTATACAAGCTTTTTAAGGTAATTTGTACTTATTTTAGTCCAATTTAATTAATCTTTTATCTTGAAATATGCAAATTAAGAAACAAACAGCAGAGAGCACGAAGCTGATGCTTAGAAATTGAACCAACAGATTCAGATTCCTTATTGAGACTTTTCTTTCTTTCGGATAAAAGTTTGATATTTGGTGTACATTTCTCTTACTTACATACTGAACCATAGGCGGTAAAGTATGGCCACCACTTTCTTGAACATTTTTTTTATGCCAACATTGCTTGTATTGTTAAATCTATTAGCTCCTGCTCAGGAGCTATATATATACCCATGTTGGCATAAAAAGAATGTTGGCGCTTGTCATTTAACCTAGAATATTAAAGGATTATTCATTTCGTTATTGGGATTTCACATCCCTGCCATATGGCATCTGTCAAATCCATCTGTCATCCATAGTGATAGAAAGTTAGTTATTACCTAGTCATTTTAAATGGATCATTTAATCACCGCTCAACGTATTAAAATTGTTACATCTTTACATATTGTAGCATCCACAAAAAGTACTTTTCGCACTACATTACCAACGAACGTAGTGTGACAAAACTGCCACCTGTTAAAACTGAGATCATGTATATCAGTTTGTCCACATTAACGTTCCACAACTGTGTTCGGAAATATTCTAGAAGATGTTCCACATCTGTGTTCGACATGTTCTAGAAATTCTGGGATCTGGTATAAATTCACCGACGATCAGCAAGGGAGATTCATTCAGTTTAAAACTATTTCATAGAGACTTTTGTGCAGGATCTCAAGTAGGACCCTTTATAATGTAACGAATGTGACACCTCTTCTGAGTTATTGCAGAGAACATACTATTACGGCATTATGGGATGCCAATGTAAACGATAGTGTCCACGCTCATTACTATTGGTCGACCTTTATTATTATTATTATTTATGTAGGGTTAACTTGCACTGCGACCTAATGGACTATTGTGCACCCTGCTAATACCTAGGAGAGGTTTATTCCCTCATTAGAGTTTCCCTCAGAATATAATTCCTTAAAAATTATTATCGAGGATCAAACACTCTTTCTTTGCCTTGGCAAGGATAGTTCACCCTAGAGTACCCTCTCTAATCCAGTTTCTCTTAGGAATATGAGAATGAGAAGTCGATCTATGGTTGGTATATCCTCATCTGATAGTTTGTACTTGCCCAAACACTTCAGTTTTTTGTGCGTCAATGCCCCACATGACTCCAGAAGATGTTCTGGAGTCTCACTGGACTCATTGTAGAATCTGCAAAGGCCTTCGTTTGTTATACCTAGTTTCCTCAAATGCTCCCCGAGTTTACAATGCCCCTTTAGAAAGCCTGTTAGGATACGTAGGTTATTCTTGTTAAGGCAGATGCACGCTTCGAATCTCTTCCAGTTGTAATGTCCCAGAAGCTTCTTAGCTTGCCTCTGACCTGGAGTATTGACCTAGGTTCTCGCCCTGTTTTATTGCTCCATCTTCCTGAATTCTTCGCTTATAGTGTGGCTTCCTATTCCTCAGAATGGTTCAGATCCAATAAAGGATTCTGCTGCTCCTTGTCTTGCCAAGGAGTCTACTTTTTCTTTGCCCTTTATTCCAGTGTGGCCAGGGATATAGTAGAGGGTTACCCTGTAACTGCTACCCAATTCGTTAAGTTTGTGTAGGCATTCCTACACAAGTTTTGATCTAATGACATGGGAGTTGTTAAAATGTTTTCATGTTTAAAATATCCTGTAAACGTCGGTGGCGTGGACTTCTAAACGAACGTACCTATTTCAAAATAAAAGTTAACAAACCTATGCAATTCTGAATGTGTCACTTTGACACTTTAGAAAAGGGCGCAATTATTCGATCCTTTATGTGGTATTTCACAATGTGTAATTCACATTGCAAGATTGGAAGCCCAAGCCGCCGGACGTGTTGCCAAAAAAGAGTGAGTTGAATAGTAATTTTTGTATTGTATTTAAGCATTCCCTTTATAGAGAATAAATCTTTCATATGCTAACTCATCGAATATTGCCGCATAGTTTTCGAGGATTATATTCCAATTCCTTCTGTCGAGGTTGAATTGAACACATCTATCTATGGCGTCTATTTCAGCTTAAAAGATGGTGGTACTTTTGCCCATAGGCTCAGAGTACTTTGTTCTTGGCCCAAATATACCTGCCCCTGTTCCTTCTTCAGTTCTCGAGCCGTCCGTATTCCACTTCATTGTGTGGTTACTCAATCCGTATATTATGGATTCATTGCTCTAAGCTTTTTTTGTTTCTTAACTTTGTACGGAATTTGTAGGTTAAATTTCCTGATACTATCATCCCTAGGAATTGCTAGAAGGGGGAATTTCTTGAGAAGTACCTCATGTTCTTTTGAATTGATGCATTTCGCCCTCCCGAGGCCCTCCTTTGCCATCCTTAGGATCGTCCGCTTTGCATATTGCTAAACTACAATATGAAGCAGAGTTAGTTCCAGGAATACTTTCATGGCAGCATTTGGACGTGTTCTCATGGCTCCAGTAATACAGAGGCAAGCCAGTCTTTGCACTTTAGTGAGTGCATTCCTCGTCGTGACTAGACTACTTCGTTTGGCCCACGCTATCGCTCCATATGTGATCATTGGTCTAACAATGGCGATATACATCCATCTTAGAATGCTCGGGTTAAGTCTGTAAGACTTCCCGCTAGACTCCTACATATTATGAGAGCACGGGTGGCCTTTTTGGATATTTCTTCTGTGTGCTTTTTCCACATCAGTTTACTATCTAGGTGTAATCCTAGACATTTCACTTCTTTTACTGGTGTCAGTTCCGTGCCAGACAGTCGGATTGGCTTCAGTTCAAGCTTCTTTTTCCTTGTGAATGGTACTATTATAGTTTTTCAAAGGTTTATGTTGAGCCCAGTCTTACAGCACCATTCTCTAGTTGCTTTTAGACCTTCCTTGAAACTTTCCTCTGGCAATCAGTACTATGTCATCAGCATAGGCTTGATAGTTGATTCCGAGGTTGGTTAACCTTTCAAGAAGTTCATCCACAACTAGGCTCCACATTAGAGGAGATAGTACTCCTCCTTGTGGGCATCCTCTCGTTGTGTTGACCTTAATGATTCTACGCGACGTCTGAGTTTCAGCTGATCTTGTCCTCAGCAACTCGTACATCCACTTTAATACTGTTCAACTCCTTTTTTGTCTAGGGCTCGCTTGATGGCCTCGTGTGAGGTATTAGCCTCTTCGATATCTAAGAAGGCGCAGACAACAATCTTTTTCATTTCAAGAGCTTCCTGTATGGTTTCCGTCAATTGGAAAAGAGCCGTCTTCGTGGATCTGCCGGCTCTATGTGCATGTTGACGGTAATGAAGTGGGGACGTGTTTAGTACGTCCCTTACGTAATTGTCTACAGCTTTTTCCATTGTTTTGAGAAGAAACGATGTTAGACTGATTGGTCTGTATAACTTTCGCTGTGTTGGGTCCTTTTTCCCCACTTTTGGTATGAACACAACTTTCGCCCATCTCCACTGCTTTGAAATATATCCCAGTGCGAGACTACCTTTCATTATTATAACTAGGTATGGTAGAAGTCTTTCCTGCCCCTTCTGTATTAGGGCTGGTGTGATACTATCCACACCTGGTTACTTGAACGGCGGAAAGACGTGATTGCCCATTCAATTCTCCCTCTGGAACAGATTGTGCTTGCAATTTTCCAATCTTCTTTCCGAGGTCTTGCTATGTTGATCGTGCTCTCTTCATTTGTGGTCTGCATATTTCCAGGGAAGTTAGTTTCTAAGAGCAGTAGTGCTCTCTCTTCCTTATCCTTCGTGAAACAGATGTCTGACTTTTTTAGAGACGTTTGCATTCCACCCGATTTTGCCAGAGTTTTATGCAGTCTAGCTGCAGCAGGAGTGCTTCTAAAACTTTCCTTTTTGGCTTTCCTCAGTTCCTTATTGTACTGTGTAAGTGCCTCTCTGTAGTTTTTTCAGTCTCCGTTACGCTTTGCCCTATTGAACAATTTGCGTGTTACGGATCTTAATTTTGATAAATTGTTGCTCCACCATGGCACATCTTTCCCACCTATATTGTTACTTATGGGACAACTTGTTTCAAACGCGTTTGTGATAGCGCTACTAATGCTCTCTACTACTCTAAGTAATGGGCTGGAGGTCTATTAATGTCGATATGCTCCAGATTATTACCCAGGGATTTCTCATGATGCATGCATTGTCTATATCGAACACAATTATTCTGTGATCAGACAATGATTGCTCATTGGATGCTCTCCAGTTGTTAATTAACCTGCTTATGCTAAGACTGCCCAGCGTGACATCAAGAACTTCTTTTCTAACTCTAGTGACAAATGTTGGGGTATTCCCTATATTACATATATCAAGAGATGAACATAAAATAATTACTAAGAGAGACACACCCCTGATATTGGTTGTCGGTGCTCCCCCAGAAGAAATTGTGAGCATTAGCATTATCTCCAATCAGCAACGGAATCTGGAGCTTGTTGCAGTGCTCCACCATACGCTGCAGTTCCCTTAAAATAGCTAGTTCATCCCCAGCGCAGTATATAGATGCGATGATGATAGTGCGGTGTACTCCATCTATGTTTAGAGTAACTTGTAATGGCACTAAGTCTCGCGTCATATAATCTGAAAGTAGGGGAAAGCTATTTTTGTTGTTTATTAGAATGCATGCCCTTGGATTGGCCACTCTCACATCCCAAATTACCTTTGCATCCTTACATGATAGTCCTTTGACTAGTCCTTTCAAGATCCATGGCTCTTGAATCAGTGCTATGCCCATATTTTGTTTGGTAAACATTCTGGCTACAGCGCCTGATGCCGCTATAGCGTGGTGAATGTTTACCTGGGCAACCTTAATTTTGTAGTCGGAGGTCATAGAGCTAATGCTCGTTGCCCCACCCTCTGCTAATAAAATCTCTACCTCCTCAAGATCAAGGCCCTGAGGGAGAGAGGCCACCGTCTCATTAAAGTCCTCATCAGAGCGCGAGCACTGTGAGATGGACATACTCTCATCAGTACTTTGGGCATCCTGTTCGACAGTAGGAGGCTGGTGTTTCAACCTCTGGCAGAGCTTGTCGCTCCACTTCTGGTTTCGTTCTCCTCGAGACTGGGTTGAAATGGTACATTGCCCTGTACTCTTCTTCAGTCTCTTGAGTCCAGTCACCGCCACTCCGCCAAACTGATAGCTCAAAGAACCATTTTGAGCCTTAATAGCATCGAAAGACTCTTGGTCAATTCCGAGGGCCAGTACTTGCCCGGTACCCTTGCTACGACCATACAAGTCTTTCCATGCCTTGGTGTTCAATCCATCACTTTGTGCCTCCAGGAGTGCCAAAGAGGTTTGATGCTCCTGATCCGCACTTTTTGGCAGGAAGATTGTGATGGAATAGGCACGTGGTATTTCCGTCCCGCTACATGCAGTAAGGCTCACTCCTTTCCAACTCTTTAACCTGGGCGCCACGGTCTTGAGCCATTCCACTGTCTGCGGAGTTTCGCACTCGACCAATAATATCCCCTTCTTGAAATGTATGCCGTGAAACTTGTGCTTATCCTCCCATTCCAGGGTCATTTCCACCACAATGGCGTTCTAGAGTGCCTTGAGGTCCTTAGCATCGAGCATCTCCTGCAGATATTTAGCGGGCAATACCGCAACCTGCTCGGCCTTCGCAGTCACAGCATGCCTTTTCCTAGCCGAAGCTGCCCGCAGGCTCTGCCGGGGATCTCTTGGAACTCTCCCGTTACCTCATCTTTTTCTGCACATTACATGCAGGGGATGTTATCTCCTGGTTGCTCCTTTTGGTAGCTGGAGTGACATTAAAGTCAGGCTTAGACCTATGCTTCTCTGTCTTTTTCTTGGCAGCTGCTATGGATTGAGAGGCTGTAGGAGTCCGAACAATGCTCGGCTTCCTAGCTCCCATATTCGCTGTAGCCTCCTTGCCCAAGAGTCGGGGGGCTAGAGCTTGGCTCCCACCCTCCGTCGTACCTACTGCTACTTCTGCTTCTGGAGTCTCAGGAACACTCCTTGAGGTTGCAGCGGTCTTGTGGCTGGAGCTAGGTTGCTCCAGCCGAGAACATCCCTCTTGGCTTCTCCCTGGCCGACTTCGTCCCATTAGGTCTTCGGCACAGAGCCAGTGTTCTATGCGACCTATCGTAGACACGGTGTCACCCCGCATCTTACTTAAATTGTTTTTTAAGTTTTTAAATTTTTTATTTTTGTTCATAGAACCCACGAGAAGAGCGGGAAAGGATTTTCCGCTACTCCAGAGCCCCGTATAGTGCAGTAAGACCATGGTTATTCCCTGAGGCGGTCTGGTATCAGAGAGGCTCCGTTATAATACAGCCGGTATACCCCCTTGCTGCAAACCATCCAATAGGCACGGCTCGCATAACACCCTGGATTAGGGGTGTTGATTACCTATTGGTTTCAGGACTCTTCTAGGAGAATCATTACCCTTACTCAGCCTCTACACCACGACAGAGTTGGTAATCAAGTAGAGGTTGGTTCGAGTGTGATTTGAATAATAGATTAACAATACTTTTTTTATGAGAAAGCTTCATTAACCGCCCTACGAGGATTCATTCCAGCGATCAACGTAGACATTGGTCTTATTAGGATTACACTGCTCTTGTTCTTGTCCATGCTACTTGTTCTTATATACTAGAAGCATGAAAAACTATTTGTAAGCTCTTTGGCTTTACTTAGGTATTTACTAGAAATTACTTCGATAGTATTACCATTACTCTTTGTCCTACAACTAATAATCAGCTATAAGTTTCCATAAGAACCATCGCTAGATATAGGTAATAGATACCTTATTTGAATTATCTGATTAACTAGATATAGTAATTTAAGTCGGCTGAATGTAATGTTTGTATATTAAAAAAAAAGTGTATTATGTACAATACATATAACTTAATAAAGAAAAGAAGAGGAAGTTAGTCGAATATTTTTCAGCCGACAACTTCGGGATTAAATTCTTGCCTACGACACTGGAGTCGCAAGACAAAAACAGAGCTCGCCAGATTTTGGAGGGAACCATACGTTGAAGAAGGCGAACGCTTATTTGACATCGATCGCATAAGTAACGAAGCCACTAGTGACAACATTGAGTGGATATTTAACTGTCCAGCGAATCCCAACTCAGGAGGTTGTTGGAAACAACTCATTCGAATAGTTAAACGTCTGCTGGAAAGGACAAGAGTAGAGACTTTAGGAATCATGTCCTGCTTAGATTCACTATTGACTTTTATAACAGCACCACGAGAATTTTGGAAGAGGTACAGCCCAAAATCCATACAAAAATGACTTTTTGTGGATGTGTGGGCGAATGGTCCATGGATTTTTGTGACCCCAAATGCGACAATTTTTTCTATTTACTTAGCCATTCAGTGAGCCTCATCGCTGAAGATGATTTTGTTCGAAACTCGGTGGTTCTCAAAAATTGTAGGCATGCATATGCAGATCGTTTGTTAAAATGCGTTGCGTAAAGCGAATTCGGACGGTTATATATATCGACATTATTTCCCAATGCTCGAAACGTGTTGGTTAATTTTTAAATTTGATGAACGGATGTATTGCTGGCAACACCGAGAAAAAGATTTTTTCTTGGTGTAGTTGATATTAGTTCCTTGACATATCCCCGAGCTAAAACGCTCTGTTTCATTCATTTGCGAATGCGATTTTAATAGTTTCAAATAAAACATAAAATATAGACTAAAACGTATTCGTATTATATATTATATTCATTACCCCCAGATTACACTGATTTAGCCATCAAATATTCCAACTTTCGCAAGATTTGGAAATTGGTAAGAATTTTCCGCATTTTCATTTGATTTGTGACCAGGCACTAATTGAATCACCCTTTAGAAGCTGAAAATATAACATCAACTTCCTGGTAGCATGTGTTAACTCCACGTAAGTAACGCATTCCGTTGATGAGGAAAATGGAAATAATGGCGCATGGCCCAAAATTTTGTGGAAGAAATGAACTGAAATATCTGCCACAACTTCTACAATAGCCGAAATGGCATGACAAAGTGCGACCTCTGGAAGTCTATGACCGGCTAATCATCTGATACTTCAATCAGCCCTACAGCCAGTGGCAGAATGACCGTATAGCTAAAGTTGTTCCCACCAAAGGCGAAAAAATATGGTTTACCGAGCAAAAACGTCCAGTGGATCTATTCATCACCCAGTCTCGAAATTTGCAGTCCTAACTATTGATAGTGGAATACACCCTGTACAAACAGTTTGACAACTAAATAATTCCGCTTCCAAACGGTTTGACAGATAAGCAATTTTGACAACCAGGGGACAAGATGGACGGGAGCAGACTTCAAGACAATTAAAAACCAGCCATTGCAAGCCTTTGCCAGTCCACTACTAAAAACATAGCATTAAACAGTGGATAAATCTAGTAGAAGTGTGCCTTGAACTTGCCCTTTTCTATATGTCACTAAAATTTTCACTAAAAATTTTTTTGACAGCTTGATGTGTAAACCGTCGTGAACGTAGCGTCGCGAACGTCGAGACTGGCGCTGGGATTAGGCTTTTATTGATGTCAACGTATTGAGTGGAAAATCGTACCGTTCACATTTTTTTATCACTAAAAATTTGTTTGACAGCTTGATGTGTAAACCGTCGTGAACGTAGCGTCGCGAACGTCGAGACTGGCGCTGGGATTAGGCTTTTATTGATGTCAACGTATTGAGTGGAAAATCGTACCGTTCACATTTTTATTCGATTTCCTAAATGTTAGTCAAGTTCTAGGCCATTTTCGAAAACGTCATTTGATCGTCATTGCAGCAGTTAAGGTTTGCGAACGTCAAACTGCAAACGTTTTCTGCTTCCATTGATCTGTGTCGCCTGCATGATTTTTTTTGCAATCACATTTGACGTTTTCAAACAGCAAAATGGAGCCCTTAACAAAATTTATTGAGAAAATTTCCAATATTCCAATAACTCGACCCATACTTGGGTAGGAGTAGGTGATGGAGTTCTATAAACATATTTAGTTAAAAGAAATAAAATAATCGATTTTATTCAACCGATTCAGTCATTTTTCTTATTGCGCAGTGCAGATGTCTGGCTGCTTTTTTGCAGCGCAGATGACGTTTATCAACATCTACCCTGCAAACACTGCATTATCGAACATGCTGCAAATGCAGTTCGATTTATAATGTTGTTTTTGAATAAACGACTTATACAGCTTGCGTTTAAGAACATTATGCAAACGCAATTTGATGCAGATGGCGTTTCGAAAACGGCCCTACTGTCACATTAATCACTTCCCGACATTTGTCATGCTGTGTGAAAAGTTGCGTGAGTTGTTGCACAGTATGAACAGACTTTCAGAGCTTCATAAACTTCAGAGTGGTTTGTTATTTTTTGATAATTATCAGATTAAATTGTTTGCTTGTTAACTCTACCAATCTATTCTCGCCAATTGTTTCAGTAAGTTTGGCATTACCAATAAACTTAGCACAGCTGATTTGCACAGAACTGTCAAAAAATAAAAAATATTCTCGTTCAGTTTCTTCGTGCCGACCGACAAAAGATGGAAAAAATTAATAAAGTCATAGCTTTCGGACTTCGTTCGAACCAAAGATCAATCTCTACATCTGCGGTTCTCACGGGAAAGAGAAATTTCCGCAAGTTCCCCACTTACAACAAGCGAGGAACTCGATCTCTGAAGGAGGCCCAAAAAAATTCATCCAACCCTTCGGTGCCAATCTACAAACGTGGTGTACGCGATACGGGTCACTATGTGAATGGAAAATTTGAATCAATTCCTCAGAAGATCCCACAACTAGTTGTGCCCAATCTGGAAAACTGTAAACTAAAGCCCTATGTGTCATACAGGGTGCCCGACGTAGTGCAATCCGAGTTTACAAGCCTGGACTTGTACAACGCAGTGTACGCTCAAAAGGTTATAGACGACTTCAAAGCTGGTAAACTGGCAGAGGATGGCAGTCCATTAGAACCATCGGAGAATGAGAGGCTCAGCCCCGAAGATGCCCTAATAAGATCCAGAAAAACTGGATCAGATATATTCTAGTCATAATTTATTACATAGTTTCAAATTGAAATAAAAATTACTCCTGGAACGCCTTCTGTCTGTAGTTGTATAGCTTCTTTGTCCACTTCTCCATTTTACGCATGTCGTCTCCTAGGAACTAAAAGTAAATAAGTTCAAAGCTATGTCCTGATTTTTCTTGGTTAACTTACATTTGGATGAAATATCTGCGACTGTTCTGGTTGACTGTCTTCTGCTTTCGCTTCCACTGATATCGTGTCGTTCTTTAAATCAATGATAACCTTCTCAGGAATCTTCTTGCTATCTGCAGTGCTGAAAAACGGTTTCGCGGTGAAGGAGTCTTCTTCGATTTTTTCAATTACTGCACTTCTTTCCGGAATATCTGCTGCCGAATGTAAATTAATTTCTTTGAGTGCGTGTATTGATGATGAGTTCTCCTCGGAACTAGGTGGCTGTGCAGTTCGACGAATGCTGGAACCACTCGATTTTATTGATCCACGACTGCGACTACTGGTTTTGCTTGAAACACTGCTGCTACTGCTACTACGACGATAACGTTTCTTCTTGGACTTCTTTTTCTTTAGTTTTGATGTTCTAGAGCGGGATTTGGAGCGCCTTCTTCGGGAGTAGTAGTCCCTGTCTCTATCTCGATCACGGTCATGATCTCTTGATTTTGAACGAGATGTGTGACGTGAACGGTAGGAAGAGGAACGATGTTCAACTTCTCTCATGGCTGTTTCAAATAAATTACAATTAACAAATTAAAAATATTTTTTTAAAAATAAGCAAAATTAAATTCCTCTGTGATTTTTTGACAGATGTTATTAGAACTGTTCGCTCGGAAATTGAATGCGTTCAATAAAGGAACATAGCGGAAAGTTAAAAGTCCTTCACATTATAGAACCACGCAATCTACATTTTGCACAACTCATTTTGTAGACAATCACATGGTTTGTATTTCTTTACGTCGAATACTGTTATTCGACACTTCTCGCACATTCTTGTGCTGTCGGAGATATTAAAAGTACTCACTTAACTTCATGAATAAATTACAGTCTTCCTTTGTCTCAAATACTATGTTTGTTGTTGTTAGTTACCACAAATTTATTGAATTAGATTAGATTTTTTTCATTGTAATTTCTTACTGTCGGAATGTTGGTTGGAAAATGGTACCAGTCAGATTTCCTTTGGATTTTCTAATGGACAGCCAAATTTCACTTTCACACTATACGATTTTTTGACATTCGTCATGTTGTGTGAAAAGTTGGGTGCTTGATTTTATAGTGAGAAGGTTCTTCAAAGCATGCTACAGACGAGCAATGTTTTTCATCAATCAGATTGAAGAAACAAATATGCCGAAATTATTGAAAAAAGTCCGATACGCCCCTCCAATCTTCATTTAAATCTTTTCTTCAAAAGAATATAATCGTAAATAGATGCAATGAATAGAGAAATTTGTCAGTTTGAATTTCTAATGCACACAAATCAACGCAATGTTCACATTACACACATTACAAACAGTTCTTCAATCATTTTCAAACTCCGGTTGAATTTCAAAAATCTCAGTCTTCAATCTAAGGTCGATGTTCACACCAGCCTCAGTGGGCAATTTTGTTTAGTGACATGTTACGTGCAATCATTTTGACATTTTGAATGTGTCAATTTTGATAGTCACAAGGTGACCTAATTTAAAGCACACAAGTGGACAAAAACACGAATTTTTATTTCATCATCAGTGTAAATACGCGCACAGGCTAATATGACCATATGGAAGCAGCGGGCTATTTTACATAATACGTATAAAAGAAAGATAGAAGAAAAATACTAAACATCAAAATTTCGATTTGAATTATGTTCCAGACGCAATGTCGTGTTAGGTCGATTCCGCTCTGACAGATTTTGCAGAAACAAAGCATACATACGGAGTTAAACGAAATGCCACCTCAAGCTTTTAATCGTAAATATCGTGAATTATATCACAGCGCTCGTGCAGATTGATACTTTCTACTAGGTCGGGCGTTTTAACAGTATTCAGATGACATTTTGGCAGGTATGTTCCAATTGAATTTACTTTTTGCTCCACAGCTACTTCTTACGATGGGTTCATATTATTTATTTGTCTGCTTTCAATACTTTATTTATTTTTTGTTGTCGCATTTTGTGAGGTCAAGTTTTCTTTTTAATTATTTTGTTGTTTTACGAAAATATGTCTGAATATGAAATTTTGTCTCAAGTAATTTGGCGACGAAATGTAAATAAACAGAATTTAATAGCACACGGAAAACGTTGTCGCTTAAAGTTGCATATCGGTTTACAAATAGCCAGAAACGTGTGATAGAGTTGCATTAAAGCTGCTCAAAGCCTGTCAGTGCGAGAAATACCAAACGCGACATTGCTCTTTGGCCATTAATATCGCTAACAATTTCGCACGAAAACTGAGTAAACAGTTTCATGATGAATTGGATTAACAGCAAAAAGACGAATACAAGAAGGACCCAAAAAACACACCTACTGTGATTTAGCTTTTCTGTATTCACTTTTACATAGACTTGGCACTACTAAAGCATCGATTTAAATTTTTTTGATAACTGACATGGCAGTTCTCCTTACTACAAAAACAACGCATGCCGCCATTTTTTCAATCGCAGCAGGTTAACAAAATATTCTCGTAGTGAAAGGCAGTGTAATTTCCAATTGCATTTATTCCAAATGAAAAATTGAGTGCAAAAATTCATAATGAAAAGCACCAAGATCGATATAAACCTTGAGCTTGATTGCTGGATAGAGGAACTCTCACCGGCGCAGTTGGCGGCATACGAAAAAGTCGCCAATGAGCATAATGCTATCAAGAGTTCCCTAAAAACCCTAATGGGCACAAACGAGGGCAAAGAATTATTCAACGGTGAGGTGTTTTCCGCATATTCTTTTAAGGGAAAAGTTCTACAAGAAATCAAAGATGCAACTGTGCCCAAGAAGCCTCCGCCACCTGCAAAATCGCTCGAGCGAACAGAACGACGAAAACGGACTGCAAATTTCATGTACATGGAGTCATCAGACGATGAGGACGATAATATTCCTTTGGCTAAACACGTACCACAACAACCTTCATCCAAACGAGGACGACCGTCGAAAGGAGGTCATGCAACTAAATCACCTGTACCCATTCTTCCAAAGTCTCCGCCTCCGGTAGCACCACCAAAATCATCACCATCACCAGCGCCACAATCGTCTCCAGTTGCTACAAAGACGAGTAAATCGGCTGCCAAAGGAGCAGTTGCTGTGAAGAGTCCCGCTACAAAGAGTTCATTGGAAAAGGAGAAGTTATCATCACAGAATTTCCGCCCATCTGAGATAACATCTGTGGGTGGTTTGGTTATTGACTCTGAATTAAAAGATTCGAAAGTAACTTCCGCTGAAAAGGAGGGTAAATTGCAAGGCAAGACGTTTCCTTCGTTGGTTGTGTTGGCTAAACCGTGGTTAAAGGTGAAAGATATGTCTGCGACTCGAAGCAAATTGGATTCTAAAGTGAAACTCGTATTGATGTTAACACCTAACAAGTTTACCGAATGGTTAATCCAGGAGGGATTGCTGAAGTCCGAACAGAAATGTACCAATCATAAACTCAATGAACTGAAGTTAGGTGGGTCTTAATTTTTTTTTTTTTTTTTTTGTTGGATATTGAATATTAGTAGAATACATGTATGGTATACCGGGGAATTGTTCATAAAGTAAATGAGCTTATTTCACAACTTTGACGCCGATAAATGTTCCCTCCTCCTGCTCCGGGTTATCCCTGATAATATAAAATTGAGTGATCTATTTCTTCTTTGTGTCTTCTGTGTACTGTTTGATTTGTTCATTAAAGCAGGGAATTACTTAGGTTTACAGATAAATGGATGAATGAATTGTGGCGGGGTTAGGTGCACTGTGAACTAAAAGATCCGTTGTGCAGGGATCTGTCCGGGTTTGTCTCAAAATCTGCAAATTTTACTTTCTTGACATAAGTTACTGAGGTGTATACGGAGTTATAGTGTCTCATGAGGAAGTCAGCAAGTGTATGGAGCAGGTTTTAGTCTAGTTTTCTAGATGTGCCTTAAGCATGGCCCTTTTGATTCATTTTCATCTTTCCACCCATCTCGCAGCCCTCGTTCGCCAGCTTATAGGCCTCCTTGTTACAGTTCACTCCATCTTCTGGGTGGCCGGCAGGCACCCAGTACAGGATATCTTCGTTGAACTTGTCCAAGTTGTTGACCTTGTCCAGGAACTGCCGTATGTACCATAGTAGAGATGAGTTCGTATTAGTTCAACGCTAATTTCTTTCGAGTTTAGGTTGGGATTTGCGCTTGAAAGATGCTGGGAAGTTTGTTCATTGGTTCCGAGTGCTTTGTTCTTGGCCCCAATACTCCTGCCCTTTGTCCGCTCAGCTATTTTCGATCCTTCTATATATCATTTTATAGTGTGACTGTTGATCGCCGATTCGCAGGTCAATATTTTTTTTTGTGATAAGTTCCGTGAATTTGATGTGGCTGTACTTCTTGGTCATGTCATATCTGAGGAATTGCAGTTGATGTGCTACTTTAGAAAGTGAGTTCCAGTTTACGGACAGATAAGCATCACAATACGTTTTGCAAAAGCCGAGAAATTATCACGAATTTCCACTGTCCTATTTAAATGTAATTTTTGCTTGCTCCTATAAAGGGCGAGTATTGGTTTCGAAAAAATTTCTGATTTCGAAATTTTGATAAATCTTGTTATTACTAGTACACATTAGTACAGCCAATAGATAGTTTTACCCTGTATCAAATTTTGGAACTCCCGGCCTGCTACCAATCCAATACGAGTCGTCTCGAACCGAAAAATTTTGCGACCATTTTAGCAGGACCATCGTTGTTGTCTGCGCACAAATATAGTGAAAGCTCTGCTTGCGGTCAACTTCAATAAGCGGACATTCCTCTTACGCGGACAAATTTCCTAGGATCAATTCGTTTCCTACATTTTCAAAGTAAATTACATTCTGAAAAGCAAACGCTCCCATAAACGGACGCGGACAATAAATTTGTATACATTTGTTACAAACAAACTTGCACAAATGGACAGGAGGCTTTAATAAAAGGACAATAATTAACCGAACATGTTTTCTTCTCCATCAAAAACCTCCCATAACCAGACGTGTAGCCCTAATAAGCGGACTAACGAACATGAATGTTTCCCACTTTATGTGATTACTTCAAAAAAAAATTACTCGTTATACGGCATTTCGCTTTACGGCAGGATTTTGTGGAACGTAACTAGGCCGCTAACCGAGGTATGGGTGTATTGAATTTGTTCAAAATCGTTAAAAACGTTTTCAAGAAAATCATTTTTGTTTTTTAAATCGGCCATTAGTAAAATACCGTCTTAATTTTAGCATTAGAATGTAAATTCCGATTTCGCATCGAATTGTGGCGCTATAGACCCTGTGGCGCGTACACACAGATTTGAGAGACACAATTTATTGAGTAACGTCCTATTATAGTAACGTTAAGTTCGATCAAAATCTCGAAATCGGAAAATTTCAGGAAAGCAATATTTGCCCTTATACAAGTGCAAGTAAAAATTTGGAACCTTGAGTGTCCGCTTTCATCGTATTTGGCAGTTGTAAACACTTGAAAGATCGTATCCTTCATGTTGGCCTGAACATTTTGTACAATCTCTTCAAGTATTCGTATCATGTTAAAAAATTCACAAGAAAATGCGCCGCTTTGTAGTAGTTCTACTTCGACATAACTTCGGTTTTAGACAGCATACCGTACGCAGCTTAAGCTTTCGCGATTCGGCTGTCCATATCCAGTTCGGTGCTGCCGTATCCTAGCAGCCTCGTAAGTTGACCTAGTGTTCATCAAAGCAAACCAGAGATAAATGTCTTAAGACTTCGATCTTCGATTTCATAAGACTGCAATCTAGTTACTTAAAAATATTTTCAATCCGGATTCCGAATACTTATGACTTTTTGTTCAAAATCTTCTGACGGTTGTGGTAATACTGTACAGTATCAGAGAATCAACAAATGTTTTCAGGGTAGGAATGGAATCCTTATATATAGATGATAGAGACATTGTGAATTCCATTCATTCACTAGAACATCGGAGAAATGTCTCCTGTCTCTCCATGTTTTATCATTTTATGCTCCAGTGAAATAGCCAGTTGCATTCCTCTTCCCCTCTTTCTTCTACGCCCGTGCCCTGAAACAGTTTAAGGGTATTCGTATCCCCTTCGGCGCGCGCAGATTATAAAAAAAAAAAACCGTTTGACGTAGAACTTAGAAATTTCGATTAAAACTGCGTCCATTATCCCACAGATAGTTCTAAAGTAAAATTTTTGAAAAGTGAAAAAAAGTTTTGGAGCTTCATAAGCGATGAGCTGATTTCGAAAATATATGCTTCCATTTTTTTGGGTTGGTTTGGAGTGGCCCTTTATGAGGTACACTTAGACCAAAAAGTAGCCTACCGGCTTACCCTTGGAACGAATTACTAATTGTATAATGAAATTAATTTTAGCTGTGTAAGCGTTGAGATCATTAAGTTCTTCTCTGCACCTGATGCAGTAGTCATTGTAGGGGTTGCCCAACTTTTGAGCATGCCTACCCATCGAACAGTGCCTTGTTATTACGGTGGTGAATTTTGAGAGGGTTTTGTGTCTTGTGTTTCAGAAGTCCATTAGACCTCTTTTGATCTATCATAGTATTGATCACAGCATCCTAGCGGTATTATAATTGTCTAGATGCTTCCAACTATGGTTCGCTTTGTCTAACGCATCGGCGTGGACAAGGTACTCAACAAAAGACATTTGCACTTTGATATTGGTTATTCCTATGTTATACGTACAGCAAGAACCTTCTCATGCTAGTTCATTATTTTTTATTATTATCAAGAGTATAAGCTATTATTGCTATTTTTTCTAAATTACAATGATTCGATTAAGGGTTTTTTCTTTCAAACGAAATTACTTCACTTATAAATTAGTTGGTTTTAATTTGAATAAAGTTTGGTAGTTCGTTGTATATATTAAGGCCCTTGAGATAAACATCAGCTTCGCAATTCCCAGGAATGTTGCATCGACCTGGTACCCAGCAAAGGGCGAATTTGTATTATCAATACGCTGCAATCTTTCACTGCCTTAGATCTTATAGTGCTCGATGTCAGTAATTTTATGGCTCTCTGACTGTCGATATAAAAAACGATATCAGTCTGCTATACAGTATTAACCACCAAACAGTCAGCGGCTTGGCGTTCAGCTTTGAAAACTACGCTAAAGTAGAGGTGAATGTCCAGATCCTCCGAGAAGATTCCGGTACCGAATTGGGTTTAGACCCATGAGTAAAAATGGACAGCGATTCGGTGTCTGATCTGTTTAGTATTGAATGTTTGTAGCCTTAATTCAAATTTAATTCGGCGGGCAGGTAGTCCGTAACTCTGGGGAGATGACGGTACATGAAAAGGATACTGGCATGGCCAGTGTAGAGTTCTCTCCATTGTTGGTAGTCTCTGTCTTAATGCTGAGCTGGCAGCCAGTTTTTTTGCCGACTATGTCCATTTGCATAAGGTGCTGCAGTTGGAGAGGTTCTCAGTGCGCCAGTGATGTTGATACATGATGTTCGTGGAGTTTTTCCAATAACTCAGGTTGAAATTCCTCTCCACTACTGATGTACTTCAGCTACTCCTCCACCAATCTACGCCTTCCACTGTCCACTATGGCTATGGTAACCGATAAACTACCACTGTGGTCACTGCAAAATTTTTTTTTGTTGACGTTCAACATACTTTTCCATACACTTCTAATTTGTTATCCATTTGCAGGTGTTTATTCGGATGCTACAAAATTCCCCTACTCTGGTGGCTACGTATGGATTAGTGAATGTTGTCCAACTCGTTTTGTGTCCGTTTTCCATGGTTCACTCTTTGAAGGAGCACCAAATCCACCATCGTGCATTCTTAAACTCATCTACCATTGGTCATGTCAGACAAACATTCAAAACGTCGTACAATGGGTGAAGGTGGACAATGTATACATCAAAGGAGTCTACACTTGGCTTCGAGCTGCTTGCACCTTGGCCATTCATCAAAAGTGTAAACTCCTAGGCGGACCAGACAAATATGTCGAGGTAAGCGGAAGAATCTAATGGAAAAACACATTTTTTTTTATAAACATTTGTATTCTCTTTAATAGGTTGGAGTAATCTCTCTTGGCACAACTAGCCAAGATGGTCAGCAACGCCAAGTCAAAGTCGAGGTACTCGGAGTCCTAGATTATGCTGAAAAAACAATTCGCCTCCGTGCTGTTGAACCCGTATCGGATGCCGATCGAAACTATAAAAAACGTTTCCAAACCATTTTGGAGCCTCTATCTCGATGGGTGAACAAGGACAGTATCATCGCCATTGATCTCACCGTGGACAAGATGACACTCTATCAAATGGGATTCAAGAATATCGTTCAAGCAGCTGCCAACGATTCAACCGCCAAGCATACAAATTCGTCTGTAATGGACTACCTTCGCCGAATTGTACCTAGAATGTTCCAAAATACCCTAAGTCTACTGTCACGTCAAATGATTCAACAGTTCCTCGATGAATTGGTCTGGAGAGAACAATTCGGTACATATGCCCTTCAAGCGTTCAACAACATCACTGCTCACCTTGCGGAGCAAACCCGTATGAACACTGGGGACACATTGACTCAAAGATTGTATCAGGTTAGCTTTATCCAATAATTTGTACATTTTGCAGATTCTACATCTGTTTTCGCTTATAGGTCGCTACAAACCCTTTCAAAGATTGGAGCGTTTATCAAGCTTCGACAGAGAGTACCCCATCAACGTCCACGACGCCAAAACGATTGAAAAAACGTTAGTAGTTTGATTTGTTAAACTATTTTCTACAAGTATTTATCTATGATTTTGTTTTTGTTACACACAAACACTCTCTCACTCTTTTTATTTTATTGTTCAACGGCATTCCGGTAAGAGTGATTGAGTTATGTTGTTCCTTCTATAAGTTCTTAAACTTCTAAGTTTGTTTCTAAGTTTTTGTTGTTTTCGCTGGAATTATGGAACATTTTGCAGAAAATAAAATCGATTTATTGTTACAACAAAAACAAAAGCGTACATTATTTCACGGATAAATCGTCCCAATCACTGTAATTATGTACATTCTATTTATTGTTCTGTTTTTTTCTCTCTCGATTTATTCTTGTGCGTACTTTTGCTTTTGTTGAAACACTGAATGCGATTTGTGTAAAATTATAGACCCAGTCTGCACCCATTCCCATTTTGGTTTTAGCAATCAACGAAGCAGACTATGCCACACCAACTGTTGTGAAAATAAAAACTGAGAAGAAAGAAGTTACTAAGCGTAAGGCTGAAGAGGTAGTAAAAGTTGAGAAGAAAGCTTCAACTTCGAAGGCAACATCAAGCACTCCGGCACCGTCTGCGAAAAAAGCTACAGAAACAAAAGTAAAACAACAATCCGCAGTTGTAGCTGCAGCGGATGATGATTTAAAGGGACTCGAAGAGATGTACTATGGTGTCAAAGCTGGTGTCGAAAAGAACTATGAAGTCTTCCCACCTGGTCAGTCGTTAGATTGCCCACTCTGTGGTGATTCTTTTGATTCTAACGAAAAGTTACAAACCCATTTGGTGGTTCACATTTCAATTGATGGTAAGGATCATCAGTTTCAGTGTCTATTTTGCCTGGAGAAACATCCCAGTGAGACTGTGTTGTCGAAACATAATTTGATTATGCATCCAATGGAGACAAAGACATCATCGTCCGCATCGTACTATTGCTTGATTTGTCAACAGAGACATAATAGTTTACACTTCTTGACGGTGCATTTACTGAAGAGTCATAATTTCTTAGAGTTACCATACTTTTGTGAGGCTTGCGAATATCGGTCATCATCGCACAGAGATTTGGTGAGGCATTTCTATGATGATCATAAGCAGCAGAACTTTTTACAGTGTCCATTGTGCTTGGCTGTAAGTTTCTTCTTATTTTTAGTATTAAAGTGTGAGAACCGATAAATTTGGGTTTTTTTTTTTAGATTTTCAGAATTTCCGTAAAAGGAGAATTAAAGCCAAAGAATGTCGAGGCATATTATATGCACTTGAGAGCCCATTTACCAAAACATGAGTTAAAGAAATGCCCGAAGTGCGCACTTAGCTTCCATGAGAAAGGTGAGTTATTTATAAGGTAAGAATACGCAGTACAAATGATTTTTTTTTTGTATTTGCAGGTTTACTGAAAATGCATCTTACCTACCAACACCAGAGTTACTCGAAGAATTCACAACAAATTCGTCCGCTATTGAGCAACTCAATTCTGATTGAAATGCCTAAGGTAAGTTGCAAGTAACAAGGGGATTTGTTATTCTAGGATTTCAATTTGCGTATTTCGTATTGTTCAGTAACGAATACAATTACTGCGCAAAGAAGAATAAGATATAGCGAGAGTACGGGTAAATTTCAAGACGTCTACTAGATCTACACGTATTCGAGGAAACCTTCACGTTAAAAAGCTCCAAGCAGAGAGGATCACTTGGTATTGCCATGTTCCTCAGTTACGATACGATCCGGGACCGAGCGGCATGCAGATGAATTCTATGATCCGCGTCAAAAGCCAATCCCATAAGAGGAACAGCAGTAATGCAGTAAAAATGGGAAACTCGTTCTGCATCAGTTCGTATAATGAGGAAAGGGCTAACAAAAAGGAAAATAAGATACAGCGTCTTCTTAGCTTCTCTCGATTAGACCATGCTAATTAATTTACTTTTTAGTCCAAAGAAACAGCAGTGGGGAAGATTGATTCTCCGTTCTATCCTTCCGCTAAAGTCCCTGGCAGAGTTAACAGCAGAGGCAATAATAGCATTTATTATTTGCTGAAGGTGTATTATATCTCAGGCCCATCTTAGCCGCTTTTGGTAGATAACTTCTTTGACTAGCTTGCCATAATAGCTGCCCTTCTTTACTTTTTGACCAATTTGTTGGCAATCATGTTTTGTTGATATTATAGATATATCCTAGTTCATACCCAGACCTAGTTTAGCCGCTTTGATTCGATACTAGAAAAGTTGTCAATAAGTACTTGCTTCGTTCCGCTGATGGAATGACGTCTTCATAGTTGCACTGACTTGAACAATAGTGTCAGATATGTTGTCTGGGAGATTCACAGAGCATAGCACAAGAAAAAGCTCTGCTGTGCATAATTGTATACTAGGGAATGAGGAGGCTGATGAACGGGTGAAATAAAGCTCTGCGCTATACCTAGAGCAAGCTGACGAATCAGTGAAAATTCCGCCGTGCAGGCTTAAACTTGAAACAGGGAATAAGGCTCTTACAGAGGCTTCAGATGGAATTCGGTACACATGTGTGTTACAACAAAATAATTGTTGTCACTCTACAATAACTCATGCAGATAGACAGGGAGTCTCCTTCTATCCTTTTAGGAAAAATAACCGATATAATACTCTGCAACACCACATGAAAAAGCTGGTAATGAGGAAGATACACCGGAGATTGTTCTGCCAAATAGGAATACCTTTTGCCCGGTAAATCATTGTCCTTAACACGTTTTCTGAGTTAATGTTGAAAGCTGGATACATGGACCTAAACCTCCAGCCAGCTCTAGCTTGATTCAAAGCTCTGTACGCTTTTGCGTACTGATGTGCTCCTACTATGTTCTCACTCAAGTGTGGATTTGGGGACTTTTGTAGAGTAAAGCAACGCGCTTATTTATGTGTAGAAACTTTTTTGGTTTTGTGGCGTTGACTACAAAGCCTTCCCTGCTTCAAATGGTAGGTGAGCAATCCAATTGGGTTTTTTTTTTTTTTTTGACTGGGAACCACCAAACTACTTTCTTGCTATGATGCTGTATCGCACTACCATAAGTTGATTAGCCTGGGTTCTATTCTGTGCTGTCAGCCATGCTCTCCCTATGCCACACCCAAATAAGGAAAGCGGTATCTGCTGGGTGAGTGAAGCAGCCATAACATATTCCACTTTACTTTTGGTAAGGTTGTGCGAAAGAAAACTTTATTTATAATACTTTCCAATTCCAGAAAAAGTTTGGCTGTCTTGAGTGCCAGACAAAGTACAAGTATCCTTCGGGAAAGAAGGGACTTAGATTTATCTAACAATGGGCCACGTATTTCCGTGATCACTATCGTCATTGATAGTATAGTGGGAAGCGTGTGTTTGCTTGTAACTCGAATGTTGGAAATTCGAGCGCAAACGAAGGTAGCAACCGACAGCTACCCGATTATAAAAAAAAAAACGAATAAAAGAAAATAAAAGGTTTCTCCAATCACTGCAACAAAAACGGGTTTCTGCCACCTGTCAGTAAAATAGATAAAATTATCTATTAGTTCTCCAGGATTGATTTTTCTGTTTATAAAAAGAAATCTTTTAGTTCTTCATCGATTACCCATTCTTATTTGCGACCTGATTATCCTGGACTCGAGTAATAATTCACCACACACTCAGTTATTGAAACGAATCAAGAATCTACGATCGTCCGTCGCCCTCAGAAAAACTGTGCGTATGCCTAGACTAAAATTGCTGACGGGACTAATATCAAGGCACATTAATCTGAATAGACATGTTCGGTGTAGCAGACACAATTATCCGTAGAAGTTGTGAAGAGGAGAAGGAACGCTTAAAACCTTTCTCCATGGCAACAATGAGGTTGCGACAGAGCTACGGGATAATTACTGATATCAGACCACAGCACATCAGACAAATAGTATTCGGGATTCCCAAACAAAATGTCGATTTACTGGTCATTTTACTCAATAGTGAACCGCATGCAGTGGCAGGTGGAACATAGTATGGAAAATGTATTATATTGCGCAGTTACGAAAGTGCATGCCATTCAACTGGCAGTGTGGTAATTGTTATTACCACACACTTAATTTTAAGTCTAATTTTATTTAGTAAGTGAAAATTGTTAAGCATAGAAAGAAACTAGTGAATAAGCGATGTTCTATGTGATAATTCCTTTCTAGATTCGCGCACACACCAGGGAGCCACTACCCTACACGGTCCAATCGAAATTCAAAGAATTGTACATCTACCTAAAGGCAGGTAGTATCTGCGCAGAATGTGACACGGAAGTTTTCAATGAAGATCATTTCATGTAAGCTTATTGCAAAACCAAGTCTTTCTATTTTATTTGGTAACACTCGCACTTTTTTACTTCTAGTGGCCTGTTAAAATGTACGAAATGTGCTTACAAAACGTGCTGCGAGCGTGCAATGTTCCAACATTCAACTGTGTGCCAAAATTCCAGCAGCAACAATCTGCCTGGAGCCATGGAGTTACCCACTGAAGAAGAAATGCACTGTGTATGCGGATTCTCCACAGCAATTGGCAATAAAATGGCACGTCATCTGGCCATTTGTGGTCATAAGTCGGCTTATTTGAGTGTTGAGAATGCTGTGGAGAATACTGTGAAACGCAATATGCTCGATATGTTGGGATTGGTGCGTCGTGATGGTGAACAGATAACAGATATGGAAGCAGGTGGAGAACCTGCTGCGGCTGCGCCATCAGAAAATGCATCACCGGTTGATGAATCTCTAGAACTGGACCACGAAAATGTTGAATAAACAATTTTTTTTTATGTACACGTATTGTATTATACATAAATAAATAAAAATAGAACATACAGTTATAGAATAAAACTGATTTAAAAAATATAATACCAATTGTTTTATTGCGGCAGTTGTTTACCAGTTTTAGATTGATGGAGCGCAGACAGCACCAGTGCTGTATCTAGCTCTCTATGAGAGCCCTTCTCACTGTCGAGAGAGATTTCTGCAGCTCTTCCATGGAATCTGGCAAGCACTCGCGGTCGGTAATCTAAAAATAAATGAAGGAGTATTTTTTATCATAGAAAATGTATAACAACTAACCAACACTTCCAGCTAAGGGATTTCCAGTCAATCTGAGTGCTTCCAACATCGGAAGACATGCAACATTGTCGACCTCCTCCAAATCGTTTATGTGATTGCAACTTAAATCTAAATTCACCAATGAATACAGCTTCCTGAGGCCAGACAACTGCTTCAGTTGATTCTGAGCCAGATTTAGGGAAACCAAGTTGCCCAGTTCAAGATGCCAATCGATGCATTCGGTGATTAGATTGACAGCTAAACTAAGCGATTGCAGACGCGGTAAGTCATTGAGATTCTGTATGTAATTGAGGCGATTTTGATCTAGAATTAGAGTGCAGAGGCTTGGCACAGTTTTAATACTGGTATCGATTGTCGTTAGCAAATTGCCAGAAAAGTCTAGCTCCTTGATGCTGCTCCATACAGCACGCGACGTGGGGGCTTGATTTGATGTTGGCGGAGTCTCGTTAATATCGATCTTATGCAGATTATCACACATGAGAACCTGATTGATTCGAGTGATCGTTGTGTTATGAACAGAGATGTGCTCTATATTCGGTTTCAAGAGGGCTGTAATGAAAGCATAATTGAAATTTATTTCCATATACATATGTAAATATATGTACATACAGAGACAGAGAACGAAATACAAAGTCTAAAAGAAATAATCGGTAAACAAAAAAACAAAAAAAAAAATTGATCGAAGCAATAACTGTTTTTTTTTTTTTAAAAAAAGGAAATTTCCAAAATCCCGGAGCACTCGGACTCAATTTTCTGTGTCCATTGTACTACCAGGCAGAAACACCTTTTTGGTGTAGTGGTGGAGAAACTTAGATTTTATTCGTTTCTCTTATATGTTCGGGTGGCTGTGATTGCTGTTCCCCGTCCGGGCTCGAACCTGCACAGTTCGGGTCACAAGCGAACACACTACCCACTACACCGTGGCCACCACAAAGCAATAACTTACTCATCTTAAATATTAAGGAAGTAAATGAAGATAAAGAGAAGCTAATAGCAATTAATCAAATTTGTCGGATACAGACACTTTATGTCTGGTATCAAAACTTAAAAAAAGATGAAATAATGAAAGAAAAAAAATCTATATCAAGAAAAAATAAATTGTCAATGACACAAAAGCTAATAGAAACAGGGGAAAAGGTAGAAATAAGAAGAAACAAAGTGTATGCCAACGGAGAAGAGGTCGATCTAATAGATATATCTAACAAAACTGTAATCGACAACGTAACAAATCAAAAAAGGAACAGGTCACTCTAGGAAAAGCAAACCGAGGTTAAAAAGGTAAAGGGAGGCTCATTGCAGAAAATAATCACCAAGGAGAAGCAGTTAAGATCGAGCAACAAAGGGAAAAAAGAAGGGAGACATGAGGGATTGTAGAAAATATAAACATGGAATGGAACTAGCGGTATAGACACGGCTATGACAAAGGTAATGAAGATTAGCATGAGTTAAACACAAACCACACAGTACAGATAAAACAAGACGAAACGGAATAAGATGAATATGAAAATAATCAACAAATACTTGAGGATTGGCAATAGTACCAGGATGTGGTGGGTTCTCACTCAAAAGTTAGCATCCCAAGTAATGAAGCTATTGCAACATGGTAAGTGAATGCCTCCATTAAATAAGCATTATTTCGTTCAACAAAATCAACAATGACAGAGACACAACAGAAAATGACGACAACGAGAAGAACAAAATAGTAAAGAAATAGTAGTGAAGGTGAGAGGAAGCAACGATACCTCTCGTGAAAGTACAGTAATATATAGTAATGGCTAACATGCAAAGTAAGGAAGGCAACTGGAAACCACCTCACAGTAACTTTTTCCCTTGTAAAAGCATCCTTATGAACACACAAAATAATCAAATGACCCTGAGTCCCAGACAGATCTTAACTGGTCAGAGGGTACGTAGATTGTGTATTTTAATATAGGAACGTGGCACGAAGCCTCTATCAAACAGGTAAATTAGAGAACAATAAAAGAAATGAACAGAAATGGTTAAGAAACGGTGAGATAAATAAAAACGGATACTCATTTTATTATGTATGCTGCGATCGGGAAATATACCCCATCTCAGACAAATTAAGATTAATAATAGGAGTGGTGTATCTTTCAGAAAGATTGATCTTAATGCAATTGAAAGCTGAGAATACTATTGAAAACATCATCCAAGTGTGTGTCCCAACAGCCGAATGCGAAGAACCATTCATTAAAGAATTTTACAATAATCTTATACAACCTATTACACCGATAAAAAGAAAGATGTTATGATAATGACATCGCAACCGTGGCTCAGTGGTTAAGTACGAGATCATTGAGCGAGAGCTTCAAAGTTCGAATCCAAGAAAACACAAACAAAAAAAAAAGTTTGAAGATGTACATAGTAGGCGACCAAATTACTAGAATTTTGCCAGCTAAATGAATTAACTATCATGAATACGTGGTTCAAGCTTCCTCCGAGAAGACTATACACATGGACCCATTCCAGTCATACTTCAGTGAGAACGATTAGAAATCAAATAGACTACATCATCATTAATAAAATATTCCGGAATGTGATAAAGTCGGCAAAGACTTATTCAGAAGCTGATGCAGGGTCGGATCATAACCCCGTAGTGGCTAAAATAAAGATACAACTGAAAAAAAAATCATACATGTTTTTTTTTTTTTAAAAAAAGGAAATTTCCAAAATCCCGGAGCACTCGGACTCAATTTTCTGTGTCCATTGTACTACCAGGCAGAAACACCTTTTTGGTGTAGTGGTGGAGAAACTTAGATTTTATTCGTTTCTCTTATATGTTCGGGTGGCTGTGATTGCTGTTCCCCGTCCGGGCTCGAACCTGCACAGTTCGGGTCACAAGCGAACACACTACCCACTACACCGTGGCCACCACAAAGCAATAACTTACTCATCTTAAATATTAAGGAAGTAAATGAAGATAAAGAGAAGCTAATAGCAATTAATCAAATTTGTCGGATACAGACACTTTATGTCTGGTATCAAAACTTAAAAAAGATGAAATAATGAAAGAAAAAAAATCTATATCAAGAAAAAATAAATTGTCAATGACACAAAAGCTAATAGAAACAGGGGAAAAGGTAGAAATAAGAAGAAACAAAGTGTATGCCAACGGAGAAGAGGTCGATCTAATAGATATATCTAACAAAACTGTAATCGACAACGTAACAAATCAAAAAAGGAACAGGTCACTCTAGGAAAAGCAAACCGAGGTTAAAAAGGTAAAGGGAGGCTCATTGCAGAAAATAATCACCAAGGAGAAGCAGTTAAGATCGAGCAACAAAGGGAAAAAAGAAGGGAGACATGAGGGATTGTAGAAAATATAAACATGGAATGGAACTAGCGGTATAGACACGGCTATGACAAAGGTAATGAAGATTAGCATGAGTTAAACACAAACCACACAGTACAGATAAAACAAGACGAAACGGAATAAGATGAATATGAAAATAATCAACAAATACTTGAGGATTGGCAATAGTACCAGGATGTGGTGGGTTCTCACTCAAAAGTTAGCATCCCAAGTAATGAAGCTATTGCAACATGGTAAGTGAATGCCTCCATTAAATAAGCATTATTTCGTTCAACAAAATCAACAATGACAGAGACACAACAGAAAATGACGACAACGAGAAGAACAAAATAGTAAAGAAATAGTAGTGAAGGTGAGAGGAAGCAACGATACCTCTCGTGAAAGTACAGTAATATATAGTAATGGCTAACATGCAAAGTAAGGAAGGCAACTGGAAACCACCTCACAGTAACTTTTTCCCTTGTAAAAGCATCCTTATGAACACACAAAATAATCAAATGACCCTCAGTCCCAGACAGATCTTAACTGGTCAGAGGGTACGTAGATTGTGTATTTTAATATAGGAACGTGGCACGAAGCCTCTATCAAACAGGTAAATTAGAGAACAATAAAAGAAATGAACAGAAATGGTTAAGAAACGGTGAGATAAATAAAAACGGATACTCATTTTATTATGTATGCTGCGATCGGGAAATATACCCCATCTCAGACAAATTAAGATTAATAATAGGAGTGGTGTATCTTTCAGAAAGATTGATCTTAATGCAATTGAAAGCTGAGAATACTATTGAAAACATCATCCAAGTGTGTGTCCCAACAGCCGAATGCGAAGAACCATTCATTAAAGAATTTTACAATAATCTTATACAACCTATTACACCGATAAAAAGAAAGATGTTATGATAATAGCATCGCAACCGTGGCTCAGTGGTTAAGTACGAGATCATTGAGCGAGAGCTTCAAAGTTCGAATCCAAGAAAACACAAACAAAAAAAAAAGTTTGAAGATGTACATAGTAGGCGACCAAATTACTAGAATTTTGCCAGCTAAATGAATTAACTATCATGAATACGTGGTTCAAGCTTCCTCCGAGAAGACTATACACATGGACCCATTCCAGTCATACTTCAGTGAGAACGATTAGAAATCAAATAGACTACATCATCATTAATAAAATATTCCGGAATGTGATAAAGTCGGCAAAGACTTATCCAGAAGCTGATGCAGGGTCGGATCATAACCCCGTAGTGGCTAAAATAAAGATACAACTGAAAAAAAAATCATACATAAATCGAAAAATAAGAAATTGGAATTAGATCTCCTAAATAACAAACAGATACAGACTCAAGTAAGAAGGAGGAGCTTACACAATTGAGTACGGACCCGAAGTAGACAGAGATTAAAGAAATCTTGATAGAGACAGGCAAAAAACACACTGTGAACAGAAATCGGCAAGCAAAGAAAGAGATGACAAACGAGATTCTGACTAATGGAACAGCGAAGACAGACAGTAGAGGAAATAAACAGGGTGATCAGGAACAAGACTAGATAACCCAAAATTAGATACCTGCAACAGCAATGCGAGGAACTAGAAAGTTATGATAGAAATCATGATAGCTTCAATTTACATAAAAAGATAAAAGGAATCTCCGGAATAGAGCGTAAGAAACAATTCGGCACATTAAATGATAAAGCGGGCAGAATCCTATTAAGTACGAAGAAAAAGATAGAACATTGGAAGGAATACATTGAAGAGCTATTCTGGGATGAACGAATCGGACTACAACCGTACAGTAGATCTGAGGGACCAGCGATTTTAAAAGAGGACGGAATATCAAACAAGCTCTTAAAACTTGTAAAGGAGGGGAATGTACAGGTACTTGTTAATCTTTATAAATATACGAGGGCAAGGTGAAAAGTTCTCGGCCTGACAATGAAAGACTGCGATTTTCAGTTAAAAAATGATTTTATTTTTCTACATAATCTCCCTTGACTTCAACACACTTGGTCCAGCGTTTCTCCAACATCAGTATTCCTTCTCGGAAGTGAGAGTCTGGAAGGCTGTGAAAATATTCATCTACTTCTGCATTGGATGCGAAGCGCTTCCCAGAAACAAATTTCTTCAAGTTTGGGAACAGATGGAAGTCTGAGGGTGCCAAATCAGGTGAATAGGGGGGATGGCCGAGCAAATCGTACCCCAAATCCCGCAGTTTTCCCATCGCCAACGCACATGTGCATTGCCCTAGTGAAAGATGATTTTGTTCTTCTTCAAGCCAGGCCTCTTCTCGCGAATTTTGGCATCCAGCTAGTCCAGAAGGTTGGAGTAATATTCGCCTGTAATTGTTCTGCCTTTCTCAATGTAATTGTTCTGCATCCCAAAACACACTGGCCATGACCTTTCCGGCAGATGCGATCGACTTCGCTTTCTTTGGCGCTGAACCACCGGCTTTCACCCACTGCTCCGACTGTTGTTTCGTTTCTGGCGTGTAGTGGTGGACCCATGTCTCATCCATGGTGACAAATCGCCGCAGAAAACGGTCGGATCCCTATTGAATCGGTCCAAAGATTGCCGCGAAAATCGTTTGCGCATTTGCTTTTGATCCGATATACACACAGCCTCAGCTATCTCTCTCATCTTCACTCGCCTATCGTCCAACACGATATCATGCACTTTCTCGATGGTTTCGGGTGTGGTTGCGGTTTTTGGTCGTCCTTCAAGTGGGTCATCTTCGAGGGACGTGCGACCACGTTTAAATTCAGCTGCCCACTTTTTAACGGTTGACATGGAAGGAGCAGAGCCCCCGTAAACTTTTGTCAACTTTGGATGAATTTCCTTAGGGGTTAACCCATCCAAAACGAAGAATTTTATCACCGCACGATATTCAAATTTATCCATTTTAACGAAAAACACACAGGACGTCTACTGCAAAAATTCGTGTAAAGAAGCTTCATGAGAGAAGAAGTTGAAACTTGTCATACGAACTAATGAGAAGCGAATCCAGGCAGGAAATATAAATAAATTTTTGCTGATTGGAACGCCATCTCTGCGTCAGGCCGAGAACTTCTCACCTTGCCCTCGTATTTATAGATACGGCACAATTCCTGACGACTGCCTTCATAACCTTATACAAGGAAAGCAAAGCGACACATTGTGCTGAATATAGGATAATCAACCTGATGAGGTGTAAGTACACCGCCAGAGAATAGCGGTAATTAAACGAATTTGGACTCAACTGAGAATATAACCTTTTGTTAGTCATCTCGGGTCCTATTCTGCCTTTCACGTGCCCATTTTAGGCGACTTTTTTTTTATTCTAGGCGTAAGGTTTTTTTTTTGCCGTCAGGTAGGCAAACAAACCTGCTTCGTTAAGCCGTCTTTGAACTGTTATTACAGAGATGTCTATTCTGGTGATTTCCACAATATCTCTTGTGGGTAACAACGAACCGGTTTCTTAACTTTGTCCTCTGTATATGGTGGTCGATTCTAAGAATAGTGCATCTTTTACGACCGCTCCCACTTTTTCGCTCTAAAATACAGTTTTTTTTTTTTTTTAATCTTGACTAGTTGAATCCTAATCGACGAGAAATTTCTCGCCACGATTTGAATTACTGCCTCCTGCTCATTGCGCACTTTTCACTTCACGGTCAAAAAACGATTAAAAAACCTAGGCGACTTCAAAAACAAGGAAACCTCGGCAAAAAGAACTATTAAGAATCCTAATTACTTGACAATGGAAAGGTTTCGGTAAGTTTCGGTAACTTTCGATATTATTCACAAGTTATGATAACATTTCGACTATAGATGGGGCAAAAGAAATGTTGGCAGACAAGAAAAATGTGTAATTTTATATCTTTATTTTTAGATTATGTTCAAAGTAAAATGAATTGTACGATTGTACAAACGAAAAGCAGGATGATGGTAGAAACACAAATTTTCTTTTAACCCCGAGCTACAACTAAATCAGTAGCGCCAAATTTCAAAATTGATTTTTTCGTGTTTTTGTGAAACTTAATTGAGCATTATATAGATTAAAAAGAAATACTGCTAATGTCGTCGGCGTATGCGGGTAGTTGCACCTAGACTTTTGAAAAATTGTATAACACTCTTTCGCAGATTAATGATTAATTTAGATGGTATTAGAATTTGTCCTGCCTAGTTCACAGCCAAAGAATGGAATTTCAGTCCGCTCGTCAACTAGCACACATATCTTGCTAAGTATTGAGATTTTTTCGAATATTCATCAACTATTCACTGTTCCTCAATCATTCAATTTATATGAAACAGGGCGGAGCTCTATTTACTTTCAAGCCACTTGTATTTATTGAGTTATTGCTTGTAAGCGAAACTGTTTAAATAGAAATGATAACCTTACCGATATCAACGATATTCTCCGTGGACAGACCATAGAATTTGATTGTTTTCAAATTGCGAAAGGCATTCAAGTTGAAGAAAAGATTTTTCGGAATAATATTGCTTCGACCAATGGGTACATCGATGGAATTGTAATCACAGCCAATTATTCCAGTGTCCTAAAAGAAAAATTATTGCGAACGGATGTGGAATGATATAGTAAAATCCTTACTTTAACCGGAGTTCCTTTAAGTATCTCTAGTTGGCTACAAAAGTCAAGAACATGGGAGAAATCATATTTATTGCGTTCGTCATTCTCAGGACACGGTAGACACAAACGTTCACTGATTGCAAAGAGCTATTATAGTGAATTTAATGAGTGAACATGTGTGCAAATGAAATCTCCTCCTCACCTCTAAAGCGGACAGACTATATTCCTTCTTTACACACAAAAGCGTATCTCCACATTCGTTGAAATACATAGCCAAATCCTGTAGCAAATAAATTATATCATATTTATTAAAATCGAGAAATTCTGCCAGAACCCGCGGCATTGTAACCCGAAAGAGGACCAGTAACTCTTGAAGATATTTTTCCAGCTGCTGTCGGCGTTGTTCCAAAAATGCTGGATTCTTATTGCCAACAAGCTAAGAACGAATGAAAGTCAATCCCATTAATAAGACTATGGACATTCTCATCAAAAACAAACCTTCTTTGGCGGCAAAAGCTTCTTGGAAATTGAGTTCTCATCACTTAACTTCTCATTCAGTTGATCAAAATCTTTGTATCGTCGCTCTAACGTCCACTCCACATCATGTATTTTTACTTGAATCTCATAGTACACGACAGATGATTCAATATACTTTGGAATGTAAATCTCAGTGTCTTGATTGTGCTTAAAGTAGCAAGACATTTGGAAGGGGGGTATATTTTTTTTTTATTTAGCTGTTATCTCATTTAAAGTTGTTGGTTTGCTGGTGAAATGTTTAAAGCTTATCTGCTTTTAGCTAAATTTTAGGGAGGATGAATCGCTATATTGTAGGTGTAGGCACTGGTTTCCCCCAATAGAATCGCTGGTAATGATCAAACATTTAAAGGCACTTTAACACAAATTTGGAGATTTTATTTGACTGCCTTTGTGTGTTATGTAACACTTGGGTTTGTTTTTGGACAAAAACTGTTTTCATAACAAATAAATAAATGTAATTAATGTACGCAATTATACAATAATTTATGCGGAACGTACAGGAGAAAAACTTTGTTTATCGAGACATAAGGCAGGGAAATGCAAATTTTGACATTCCTTTGCGTTTCATTCTCGACTCATTTCATATTCGCTGCAGCGATTAGCTTCAGCTCGAGATATTTCAAAAAAATACACTTGTCTGCTAGAACACAAAGCTGAATCGCAACCTGAAGCTGTCAAAAGTTTAAATATACAGAAAACCATTGACGCGAACACAATATTTTCGTAGCACTATTTGACGTTTCATAAGCAAATGGATAAGTGGAAGAAAACACCGGAAAATTAATTGAACCCGTAAAAAAGGAAATTCAATTATTTTTAATTTAACCAATTTCATGTACAAAGATATATATCATTTATAAAAAAGGCAGAGGTCTGAAGAAAAATTCAGCTGAACGTGGTTTATCTTCTTCTTTTCCTTACGGCGAAGTTATGATCCGGAGTTGAAGCATCACAACCCTCCCACTTTACTGCATCCCTACTACTCCGCATGTGGTGTTTGCCGGTTTGACCTCAGGAAGTACCGGCAGGCTTTCCGGTTTCGGATCACTTCGTCACTGAGGCCAATCAAATACTGGTGTTTTCGCATTTGTGCGATCTAATTATTTTTTGGTCTGCTTTTTTTGCGCGATTGTGTAGGAACGTTGATTGATATTGCCTTTTTGACGGAGTTCGAAGGATCTCTCCTTTGAACGTGCTGTATCTTGCTTGTGATGGGTTCTTTTACATGAAGGCTTCCTCGAATCTTTGAACTTCTTATTCTATCAAGCTTTGTTACTCTTGCTTTCATGTGAAGCATCTTCATCTCAGCTGCCGTTAATTTGCACTCATAATTTTTGTACATTGTGAGCGCCGGACGTACAAACAACTGCGGTGTAGAGTCTTCCTTTAAGCTTACGGGACATTTTTCGGCTACAGAAGATTGCGGAGTTTTCCCGTCACTTTATCCACCCTACGCTTGCGCGATGATTGATGTTATTATCACAAGTTGCTTCGCTATTGGACATAGATCCCAGATATTTGAACTTTTCGCACTTGGGAAGCACTTTTCCATTCAAGTAAATGTCTGGAATAGGCCGGTGTGGATCAGAGAACGGGCAGCACAGATAGCCCTGTCTTTTTTTAACTAATACGGTACCCATTTCCCTCCAAAACATCCACCCATACATTAAGTACTCGTTGCAGGCACGTTTGATCTTCACTTATGATAGCTCCATCGTCAGCAGAGAATAATTGACGCACTTTGGGGTCCGTCACTTTTCCTTCAAGCAGATAATCAAGGACTACAATAAATAGCAAAGGACTGAGGACGCTTCCCTGGTGTACACCTGGGAACTCTTTGGTGACTCCTGCGGGACATCTTACTCTTGTCCTTGCTCCCTCATACATGTCCATGATCATACGCACGTAGGTTTCTGGAACTCCTCGTGGTCTCACCGCCACCCATAAGAGATCTCTTGGTTGTCTATCAAAGGCTTTTTCAAAATCAACCAACACCATATGCAAGTCCTTTAAGGAATCACGATATTTTTCCATTATGATCCTTGTACTTTGGATTGCATCTGTTGTTGATTTACCCGAGACAAACCCGCACTGGTCATCAGATAGCCTTATTATTTTCTGCAGTCGGCCATCTAATACCCGCTCAACGATCTTCATGGTGTGTGACATCAGCTTGACAGAACGGTAGTTATTGCAGTTTCGCGTGCCCCCTTTCCTTTGTGCAAAGGAAGACGAAGAAGAAGATAACTCTCCCCCCCACTGATTAGGCATTGGATCACTGCTCATAAGTTTGGAGATACAAATCATGAGCCATCTGGACCCGATGTCTCCCATCTTTTTCCAGAACTCAGAGGGTATCTCGTCTGGCCCAACCACATTTTTTTTTTGGAGTATTTGACCGCATTTCTAACTTATTCGACAGTAATGTCGGATACTTCGTCATCAGATCTTGGAAAGTATACCTGGGGAAACTGTTCGTTCGAAAGTCTTTCACAATACTGTCGCCATCTGTGGATAATTGTGTCGTATTTCACAAGCAGCTGCGGCTATTTTAAAGATAGTTGTTTCCTTGTTCAAGTTGTTTTGTCGAAGCTCCTGGAGAGCCTGGTTCCTATCAGACGCCGAGGACGATATTTCCTCCAACTCCCGATAAAAGCCTTCCGTACTTATTGCTTGAAATTGGGCGCACTTCTTCTTCGTGAGACCTTTGCAGTATCTATATATCGTATTACTTCAAGGCGAGCTTTATCATCTTTATTAGTAGAAGAGCACTTTGACCAAGCCTTGAAAGGCGTTTTCTTTTCCCGTATCACTACTTTAGCTTCATCTGTCCATCACCATGTTTCTTTGGCGTGTTGGCAGGGACCTTTCGACGTTCCAAGCAGTGATTTGGCTCTCTCCAACAAAATCGCTGTAGGGAATCCTACATATCTTGTGCTCTGCACTCCTCATCACCGACCTCATCGATGATGGTAAAGAGGTAATTTGTCATGCTGGTAATAAAAGCTTTGCCAGCTTGTACCAATTGATTATCTCAGCCACCTTTTGTTTGCTTATTTGTTTTCTTCCCCGTTTCCATAAAAATGTCTGTCACAAGGAGACGGTGTTTCTCTCCGATCGCCTCTCCCAGGTTCACTTTGCAATCTTTAACCCGGGTCTTCATGAAACTGGCTACCAAATGGTATTCAATCTGGGTTTAAATTCTGCCACTGCTGTAAGTGATCGGGTGCCGGCTTTGTTTGACGAACATGGTATTTAGCACGAAAAGACCGTATGACTTGCACCTGCTTAGGATATCTTCACGTGGAGAATTCCTAGTGCCGTACCCCAGTCCTCCATTGCGCTCTTCATAGTCTTCGATTGTCTTCCCGACATGTCCGTTCAAATCTCCGCCAACAAACAAAACCTCTTCCTTTGTGATGTTTTTGGTGAGGTTGTGAAAACCTGTCCAGAATGCATTTTTTCTCTCTGTTCGCATACGACTTGGGGAGCATATGTGCTTATATTGTAATATTCCACACCTCACCCTGTATCACCAATTTGAGAAACATCAAACAGTCACTGGACTTTAAAATGTTGCAAAGTAGTTCTGCCGCGAGGATGATAGCAATTCCATTTTTACCTTGTTCCGATCCGTAGTAGAACATCTTGTAAGTTTTGTCTTAACGTCCAAAAGAAACGCGCCCGATTCCCGGTGTTTCGCCATTTCATTTCTTGTATACACAAGTTGTCCACTCGCTTTCTAATCATCATTTCTTCAAGCTTGTAGCTGCGACCACTCATACTTCCAAGATTTCAACTCGCGAATCTTAGGTTATGCCTATGCCGTTGCATTATTTTGCTATCCCCAGGAAACCGAATAGCTCAGAGCCGAGCATTTCTGCTCGTCCCAGGAACACAACCACGCGTAGCATTGGTAGTGCTTTTCTTTTTAGCGTACTTTTCCATAATGCTACGGTTTAAGCGTTTTTTGGTTTTGACTCGTGCATGCTCCTGATGTTTGATTTATGTTTGATCTTACTTTTACAACACCGGTGATCTCCAGTCATGTCAACCCACAGATTCGCATGCACACTTGCAGGACAGTTTTAAGATGGTATATGTGTTGCTAGGCTCACCTGGATATTTTAAAATTGCCTATATGTGATTTTCCCCTCGGTTGGTTGGTTGGTTTAAGAGAGTGAGCTTATGCTCTTCTCTTAGGCCTCCATTGGGCCCGTTGTGTTCCCCTCATCTATGGAACTGTAAGGAATAGTGCTGTGCTTTGGGAATTATGTGTTGAGAGGATTTAAGTATTGGGATCATGGGGAGTATCAATGGGAAACTATATCGTATAGAGATCGGGGAAACGTAGTGTTCGTCTGGCGAACTCCAATATATCCCCGATTCCTTTCTTACTGAGGAGTGTGATATCCTGAATCTTTGGAGACCCCAGAATTTTCAGTCTTAACCTCGCTGTAGCAGGGCAGTGGCAGAGGAAGTGTTCTATATCTTCCTATTCCTCCTCACAGTTGGCACAGATTGTTGTATCAGCTATCCCGAGTCTGAACGAATGTTTGTTCTCAATTGTGTTCTGCTTGAGTTAAGAGCTCTTTTTGCCGTGTTGTTACTCGGTTTTGTTATTACAGTTCTAGCCACTTTGCACGTATCTAGATTCGTCCAGTTCTTATTGAACTCCTGTCGTATCTTTTCATTGATTATTATTTTAATAGTTGTTAGAAGAACCCCTATTGTATTATCCGGGTTCAGTTCTGTATTGCCCCCTCCTTTCCTTGCTAGTTCGTCTGCCTTTTCGTTACCCGGTACACCTTCATGCCCCGGTACCCATGTAAGGCGGACTCTATTGCGTCTGGCAAGTAAGTTCAATTTAGTTCTGTACTCCCTTACTAGTCGTGATTTCGACATGGGGTTTGTAATCGCGCTAATTGCTGCTTTGCTGTCCGAGCAGATGTCGATTTGCCTCCCTTCGCTGGTGTCTTTTGCGAGTATTTCAGTTGCCTTCATAATTGCATAGACTTCTGCTTGGAACACCGATACAAATAGTTGTAGGTGAATAGCAAGTTCAATCGGTGGATTAGCACTAAAGATGCCAGTCCCTGATTCCCCTGATATGTTAGAGCCGTCTGTATATACCGATACCTTATTGGAGTTTCTTGTCGTTCCTTCATACGTCCAATATTCTCTTGCGGGGAAAATTGTTTCGAAGTTGTTGGAGAACGTATACGATTTACAACATCACTGGGGCAATCGATTAGTGGGTGTCATTACTCTTATCATTTCGGTGATTTTTCGATGTCCCGTATTTGCACCATCGATGAAATGGCCGATAGTTCTAAGCCATGAGGCTGAAATGCCGGCAATCTTCTTCGCTTCGAGGTGCACTGGTAGAATGTTTAGGATCGCTTCCATGGCCGCGGTTGGTGTTGAGGATTGTGCTCCTGTAATACCCAGGCAGACCATACGTTGCACCTTAGTTAGCAAGTCTCTTGCATACTTTTTGCTCATCACTGACCACCATACAACTACACCGTAGAGATGATAGGTTTTATTACGCATTCGTATATCCAGTGGACCTGTTTCAGTTTCAAGCCCCATGGCTTCCCGATGGCCCTCCTGCATATCCAATATGCTCTCTTGGCTTTGGTGACTCTTTCTTCTAGGTTCTTTCTCCAGGTCAGTTTCCTGTCCAGTATAATGCCCAGATACTTGAAGCTGTCGTGGAGTTGTAGTGATACTCCCACGAGTTGTGGAATGTGAGTCACTAGTTTTGGTTTTCTTTGTAAAGAGAACCATTTCCGTTTTATTTGGATTTATTTCTAATCCACTCTCCCCCGCCCATTTTTTTATGATTCTAAGGGTGTTTTGCATAAGCTCTCCTATGATGTTCAGGTGCTTACCTCTTATCAGAACGGCTAGGTCATCTGCGTACGCTGAACATTTCGTACAGGTTCCATCCAGTGCTTTTAAAAGGTTGTCCATTGTAAGTACCCACAGAAAAGGAAATATTATCCCCCCTGTTGTGTTCCCGTATGGACTGTTTCCCTTCTTGTTTCGTCTCCCAGTGAAGCTGTGATAATGCGGTTTGTCTAGTCAATTGTTTATTATTTGGTTTTTACAGTATATCGAGAATGCCTCCACAATTTTTTGAGTTTTCACGTTCTTAAATGGTTTCAAAAGCATCTTCTATTGTGGATACAACCTGGTGTAGTGCTGTCTCAACTGATTTTCCTTTGAGGTATGCGTGCTGATTAGGACACAGCCGCGGTTTTGTAATCTGTGTTCTGATGTAGTTATCACAGATTGTCTCCATTGATTTTAGTAAGAAGGACGTTAGGCTAATAGGTCTATAGCCCTTTGCTGTCGACAAATCTTTCCCGGGTTTCGGCAGGAACACCACCCTCACCTCTTGCCATTGTGTTGGTGTGTATCCGTTATATAGGCATCCCCTGAAGATATTGACCAGGGTTTTCTTTAGAGTGTCTAATTCTATCCCTTTTTGTAAGAAGATGGGAAGTATTCCGTCAATGCCCGGTGATTTATATGGCGCAAATGAGTTAATAGCCCAGGTCACTTTATCTGCATCAACTAGCTTCTCAGTGTCCTTCCATTTTGTATCAGTTGGAGTGAGCCCACAATTTGAAGGTGTAGCTGCCTCGTTGAAACAGTTTGGGAAGTGTACACACATCAGCGTCTCCAAGGTATTGGCTGCGGTTGCCAAGTTATTGCCCGCCTGTAAAAGTTGATAACTTGGTGGTTCCTTGGACAGGATCTTCTTTAATCGCGTTGCTCCATTGTTATCGCATTTGTTGGTGCAGAAAGTATTCCATGATTCCCTTTTAGCAGAGCTTCTTGAAGCTTCTTTTACTTTCTTTATAGGATTCTCAGTCTGTTACTTCGTTGGTTCTTAAAGCTTTATTTAGGCGTTGTCTAGCAACTTTCCTTATTTCGTGGAGGTCGCCATTCCACCATTTTTGCTTTGCACTTCTAGGTACCGGTTTTAGAGGACAGGCGGCCTCAAAAGATTCTATAATACACTTCTGTACTTTGAGGACTTCATTGTTTATTTGATTAATCTCAATGTAGCTATTACCCTGAGTTGGTGTCAGCTTTCCCTGAAGATTACTTACAAAGATGGACCAATCTGTTTTCTTAGGATTCCTAATCATTATTTTGGATTTGTGATCAATTCCAATATCAAAACTCAACCACCTGTGTCCGAAAAGGAGATCTCATTACTGATTCTCCAGTTCGACACCAGGTGTATAGACCTAACGTCGCATGAGGTTGTATCTAATACCTCCCTTCTAATTTTATTTATGAAGGTAATCAAGTTTTCAATATTTAAATAATCGGCCAAACACTCACCTCTTTTGTTGATGTTCGTACTTCCCCAGTTAGTGTGGTGGGCGTTAGAGTCCATTCCTACTATGAGGCATTTCTGTTGGGACCTCGTCCAGGTGACACACTTCTTTAACTCATCGCTAGGTGGAGGTTGCGGGGAGTCATAGGGGAGATAGCAAGGGGCTCGCTATTTGTTACCCTATATTCAAGACTTGTAACTGTGAGGTCGCCTGTGCTGATGTGTGGGATTGAGAAAATATTAATATGCTTTTGTGCCACAATACAGGCTCTACACTTACTGTTTCCGTTGTTTGCAAACCCTTTCAGTTCATTCCCCCATCCTGTTACATTATTATTCAGACAAGAGGGTTCCCGGATGAGGGCGATATCCGCTTTCCCTGTTAAGAGGTAAGCACAGAGGTTGGCAGTTGCCGCCCTACTGTGCTGTAGGTTTGCTTAGATTACCTTCATTAAGCCGCATAATGCTTTACCCCCTTGTAGGACTTGTAACCCCAGCGATTCCTCGTCAATCCCTACCACGATCAGTTGGCCTTTGCCTGCCTGCTCCTTTGCGTGGTAGAGTTTCCACTTTTCTGTCTTAAAGTCCTTTTTTTGCAGCTTCATCCGCTCAAACAGCGTTGCAGGTTCCTCGACTACCCCTGGGATCCAAACGGACACCCTGGTTAGAATGGGAATCTTTCCCGCCGGGAGAACCACTAGGTTGGTTCCTTCCCAACCATCGAGTCTGGATGTTAATTTAGTTAACGACTCCGTCGAGGCATTATCCTGACAGCATATGTGGGTAGCGGCTGACTTTGAAACCTGCGCTCAGGAAATTCAGGGAAGTCGTCGGATTCTCACAAAGTGTTTGATCCAGGGCAGAATTGAGGGCTTTCTGGAACCGTTCATGTAGCTCCTCCGGTATCTTCCCATCCTCGTCGTTTCTGTTGGAGACCACCAGGAGGTTGGCTGCTACATCCCTATACGACCTCGTGTGGCGAGATTTCATAGATGTGGCTGCCTGTCCTCTTGAAATTGACGGCCTTTTCGGGTCTTTGAATTTTGACTGTGAGACAGTACTTCCCTCGCTCCTCCCTGGGTGAGCGTTAGCCCGCCCTGGTGGAATAGAGGTAAGCCTAAATTGTGGATGGTTTTTAGTAACACGACTCCTTTTTCTCTGCGGTGGTTCAGCATGGGGGCGCATCCTCCTCTTGCCATCAGAGTTTGCCGAGGCATCCTCTGGTGATAGAGTAGGGTGTTCCATCCGTTCCCCGGTCAGTGTCTGTTCACTGTTTGCTTTTTGACCACGCGGGGAGACGACTTTTGGTGTTGAAGCCAGGCAGTTTGGGTTTGAAACCAAATTTCCTTGCTTCTCCATCTCCAGTCGTCTTCTTTCTTTGGCCCTTTTCCGTTGTTGGGCTCCAGAGATTTTGCATTTTTTTCGGGTCGCTGACTCGTCCTCTTTACGAGCGGTCAATGTCGATGTTGTTGCACCCTCTTCGATTTTATCTGTTGCAGTGAAGAGGTGCTGCAACCCGAAGTTATTTTTATTTTTGTTCGTGTACGTGTCTTGTTTGAGAGTATTTGTAGTCACTGGCGACTTATCCCCTTTCGGGGCCAAGACCTCGCCGGCAGCCGTGGCCTCTGCCGACTTTTTCTTTCAGTTGTACTCTTCATGATTTTTTGTGTTTTTGCTGTTTCACTGTAGGTTCTTTTTGTTTACCTTTTAGTTTCTGGACCTTCACCCTAACCTTCCCTAGATCTATTCCAGGTATAGCTCAAGAGTATCATCGGTCCTTACTCAGCCCCTCCACCACGACAAGGTAAGCAAACGACGGAGGGGAGATGATTTTCCCCTTAGTCGCCTTCTACGACAAGCGCTATGTATCTGTGGGGGGCGCTGCAGTGATATTCTTAAGCCGTCCATGCACGGGGGAGCTGAACGTGGTTTAAAAACTAATTATTTCTCCTAAATATTATGTTCATTGTTTTTCTATCCAAAGTGTGTAAGAAAAAATGCAGTTTATCAAAAAAAAAAAAAAATTGTTTGTTTTATCAAAGCGCTCTACACCATTGTGGTCGTCGTGTTATGTAAGTACGTCGATCGTTTACGATGATGGTTTCGAAAAGTAGAAAGTAAAAAAAGAAAAATCATGTCAAGTAGGGCTTCAGGAGGAGGAGGAGGAGTTGTGGTATAGGCAGCTTTCATCGGAAATCTGAAAACTGAAATTGCCTTTATTTCTGAAAGAATAGACGCCAAAAGTACCAAGAAGTCTCGGAGAAACATCTTCTTCCCCTAATAAGAACCAAGATGTTATTTTTCAAGAAGACAACGCTCCAATCCCATAAAACACGGACTTGAATTACGTGGTTTGAAGAATATGGAATTAAACTTTTAAGTTGACAAGTTTTAAGTCCAGTCATACACCCCATTGAAAACCTGTGGGGCATGGAGCATTTTATGAGCAGGAAAAGTCAGGAATTCAAAATGTGGATCAACCCGAACAAAGAATTGTTGAAGCATGGAATAATATACCGGAAAGTACTTTAAACAATCTTATTTCTAGTGTACCACGAATAGTGTTATACGAATTAACGGACAAAGTATTTCATATTATTATTTTTACATTATTATTATTATATCATAAAAATGATTATATAGGTATAAAAGTCTGGAGTTTATATTTTTTCACAGGCCAAATTTGAGTTTAAAAAAAAAAAATCTTACCACTCCTGGTAAAAAAGGAATTACACAACTAAAAGGTTTTCCTAAGTTGATATCGGTTGGCAATATTTTGGGAAAAAACCAATCATAAATTCTGATTTGAGTCTGTCAGGAAATACATCAAAATTTGCGTCAAATGTGTCTATAATAGAAATGAGATACAGACCAAGGGAGTGCTACACATGATTGAGAAGAAGAATGTTCCGTTTGACATAGTACATATTGATCACCTTGGACCTTTTATGAAATCCACTGATGGTGTTGGTTGGCTCATTTACGAAGTACGTTATCATGAAAGCATTATCCAACACCCAAGCTAAACCAGTCCTGAATTTCCTAGACGACATCTTCCATACTTCTAGTCCTCCACGGCGCATCATTTCAGACAGAGGGGCAGCCTTCACTTCAAAGCTGCTCCAAGAGTATATGAAGGACCACACAATTCAACATGTACTAAATGCTACTAAAACACCTAGAGCGAATGGCCAAGTAGAGCACTATAATAGGACCGTACTACAGGCGTGCTTAAAGCGTATTCATTTTTTATTTTATTAGGAAATTCATTAAAAAACTTTAGGCTTTTGTACATAAGCGTATTTTGTGTTCCTTAATCTCTAAACAATGGTAAAATTTGATCTGACACCATTTTATACTTAATTTTAAATACAAACAGCACAGCGTCATAGGTGATTCTCTGCTTATATTCAGACACTTCAAACATGACAACATCCACTAAATTGGTGTGCAAAAGCTGCATTTCAGGATAATTCTCATTGCTTTGTTCTGAAGAGTTTGTAGTCGGTTTATATACTCTGCATTGTCCGACAAGCCCACGACCAGTCACGCCTTGAAGGAGGAAATTGAGCACTGTATCAACGAAAATTTAGCCACATTTATGTAAAAAGGTCATGGAAAATTTCGACAAAAGAGTGTGTACGAGTATTTGCTAGCAAAGACGTGGAGGCTATTTACCCGATAAACTATTCCATACATAACTCTATACTTTATGAATCAATAAAACATTCACAATTTTTATTCATTATTACAAATTTTATTTATTATTACAATTTTTATTTTATTAATAAATCACAATTTTTATTAATAATGTAATATGCGAGCTACGGCTCGAGTAGATAAAACGATATTCTGTGAAATTTATTTCTTTATTTTCTAGTCTATAGAACAATTCAAGTTCACACTATACTATTCTTCGCAAATTCTTTTCTTACAAGGTCTCTTTCCTCTCAAATCACTTTATCTCTTTTCAATTACTTAATTCACAAATCCAAACTAATTACTTTTTCTTGTTTACTCTCCACTTTTATTTAGTTCCAAATTACAACTTCGCCCATTATCACTTTTCCAATCTCTTCGCCACAGTTTAAAAACTACTGTGTTTTTTTTTGACCGCCATCTGTCCTTATATAGCAGAAGTTTCTGATAGCCAGAAACTTCTAGCAAATTCTTCGACCACTGGAATAAGAGAAATAATTCTTGCAGTTATAATTCCCTTTTATCCCTGATATTATTCGTCTCTTTCGTTGACATGAGCTGTGGAGACTTCGTCCCAGACACGAACCTCGAATGAAAGGACAGTACGAACCAAAATTCTGCCAGAATGAAGTCACTTCGGAATTTGTTGCGTCATATTTTTAGGGGGCGTAGTTATTATTATGCTACACTGCCCCCCTCTTAGACATGTTCGTCCCGAACAAGTGCATCCTCATTTCGGCCATTGTATCGACTCAGTCGGTCCACATGAACCACTTTCATTTTGGCCCTCGGTCCTCGCTGGATGCGGTAGACAACATCGTTGATGCGGGTTATTATTCTGTAGGGACCTTCCCAGTTCCGCTGTAATTTAGGTGATTTCCCCTTTTGGCGATGGGGATTATACAGCCACACCAGATCTCCTTCCTGGAATCCTGACGTTGTTGCCTTGGCATCATACCTGGTCTTCATGCGGTCGCTCGTCATCTTAATCTGGCTTCTGGTCCTTTGGTGTATGTCCCTAAGCCTTTCCCTAAGGTCCGCCACGTACTCTTCTTCATTTCTGGGCTCATTGGTAGGAGATCCAAATTTCACCTCACTGGGTAAACGAGCTATTCCACCAAATAAGATTTCGAACGGCGTATGTCGAGTAGTGCTATGCACGGCACTTCTATAGGCCATCAAAAACAAGGGAATCTGCCGGTCCCAATCCCGTTGGTAGTCACCTACGACCTTCGAGAGATGTTCGTCCAAAGTCCTATTGAAACGCTCCACCATACCGTCCGACTGTGGATGAAGCGGGGTTGTCCTTGTCTTTTTGATTCCGAGTAGTTGACACATCTCTTGGAAGATTCTTGACTCGAAGTTCCGCCCTTGGTCAGAATGCAATTCCAAGGGCACACCGAATCTGCTAACCCAATTGTAGACGATCTGCTCCGCCACGGTTCTGGCTTCCTGGTTAGGGATCGGAAACGCTTCCGGCCACTTACTGAAGTAGTCCATCACTACGAGGATATACCGATTACCATTGTCGGTTTCCGGAAAGGGTCCTGCGATGTCAATGGCGATTCGTTCAAAAGGTGCTCCCACGTTGTATTGGTGCATCTTACCTCGAGTTTTGATTCTCGGACCCTTGCTAGCTGCACACACGTCGCATTTTCTGCACCAGTCTTCTATATCTTCCTTCGCTTTTAACCAATAAAAACGTTCTCGTACCTTTTCTAGCGTCTTATTCACTCCCAGGTGGCCTCCGGTCGCCCCGCCATGCATTTCCTGTAACACCTCCTTGACCCTCGTCCGCGGTACGACAAGCTGCATTACAAACGACTTTCCGTCGGAGGATTCCCATTTTCTTCTCAGAACACCTTCTTGGACATGGAGGGAGTCCCACTGCGCAAAATATGCCTTTAAGGTCGGGCTTCTGTGAGAGATGTCCTGATGATCCGGTTTCTCCATGTTCTCCTTCCAGGCCAGAATCGGCTCGATATCCGGGTCTTCCTTCTGAGCGTTCCGGATCTCATCTACGCTCCAGCCGACGATAGGTTCGGCTCTCATTCTTTGGATTGAAACCAGCTCCCGTTCTTCCTGACGCGCACAATGTTTACAATCCGTTCTGCATGGTCTCCGGGACAGTGCATCCGCATTAGAGTGGAGTTTTCCTTTACGATGCTGTATTTCGTAGTCGTAGATTTGCAGCCTTTCGATCCATCTTGCGACCTGACCCTCAGGACTCTTGAACTGTAATAGCCATTTTAAGGCTGCATGGTCTGTGCGAAGAACGAACTTCCTCCCGTAGAGGTATTTGTGAAAATGCTTCGTAGCCAAGATCAAAGCTAGAAGTTCCCGCCTTGTCACGCAGTAGTTCCTTTCTGGCTTAGAGAGCACCTTGCTGAAGTACGCAACCACCTTCTCTTGGCCGTCATGCACCTGGGAGAGTACGGCTCCTACCCCGACATTACTAGCATCTGCATCCACAACGAACGTTTCCCCGGGAGTGGGGTAAGCCAGTATCGGGGCATCGCATAGCCGTTGTTTAAGTGCCTTGAAGCTCTTCTCGCACTCAATTGACCATTTGAATTGTTTTCCCTTTTCCGTCAACTGGTGCAGGTTCTTTGCGATCCCGGCAAAATCCTTCACGAACCGTCTGTAGTAGGTGGCTAGGCCCAGGAAGCTCCTTAGTTGGTGTTTGTCTTTGGGGACTGGCCAGTTTTTCACCGCTTCGACCTTCTCCGGATCGGTTCTCACTCCTTTCGCTGAAATTATGTGTCCCAGGTACTTGACTTCCGCTCTAAACAGGGCGCACTTCTTGGGGTTGAGCTTCAGGTGGGCACTTCGAAGCCTTTGAAACACATCCCTTAGATTGTCTCGGTGTTGCGCAAACGTTTTTCCTACGACGATGACATCATCCAAGTATACCAAACAGGTTTTCCATGTTAACCCTTGCAGGACACATTCCATCAATCGCTCGAAAGTCGCCGGAGCATTGCACAGCCCGAATGGCATTACCGTGAATTGCCATAGCCCATTTCCTGCGGTGAAGGCGGTTTTCTCCCGGTCTTCTGGATGGATCTGTACCTGCCAGTAGCCACTCTTCAAGTCGAGAGTGGAAAACCATCGGGCTCCTGATAGTGTGTCTAGCGTGTCGTCAATCCGTGGCAGAGGGTAGCTGTCTTTCTTGGTGACGTAATTGAGCTGCCGATAGTCCACGCAGAACCGCGTGCTGCCATCTTTCTTCTTAACCAGTACAACCGGTGATGCCCACGGACTTTTGGAACTTTCAATCAGACCTTCTTTCTCCATTGCCGACACCATCTCTGCAACTTCTGTCTGCTTTGCCAATGGAAGGCGCCTAGCAGGCTGACGAATTGGTCTAGTATCACCAGTGTCTATTCGATGTTGTACCAGGTGTGTTCGGCCGTATTCTCCGTCCTGTGAGGCAAATACATCAGCGTACTCATTGATAAGATTCTCTGCCATAGTTCGCTGCTCCTGATTCAGCTCACTGGACTGGAGAATCGTCTCTCTCGCTTCCGCTGTCCAAGGTGATGGGAGAAGTTTTGGAGCATCACGTTCAGATATTGTTGCGACGGCGGTAATCGGCGTGCATTTTCCAGTCACCTCCCCTCGCCTTAGTTTGACAGTGTGTGGTCTTGCGTTCAAAACCCTCACTGGAACCATGGTGTTCTTTGGTTCGACTAACGTCTTTCCCACGATGTAGTCTTGAGAATTCTTCTCTGGGTCTGGTTCTACTATGTAGAATCGGTGGCTCCCAAGATCACCTTCCAGCTTCGTCCAAATGATTGTCTCTGAAGACGGCGGCAAAACTTCGTCTTTGCTGATGACTGTCCTGAGAGTTACGGCATTCTCATTTCCGTACACCATCGGAATCTCCACATTTCGATACCTCAGTACTTGCATCCCGATGTCCAAGATTACTTCATTTGCTTTCATGAAGTCTACTCCGATGATGCACTCGTCGCATATATCTGCCACCAGAAACGCATGGGAGAACGTCAGTCCTGCCAGAGTAATCGTAAGACGAACTTCTCCAAACACCTTCGCCATTTCCCCTGTTGCAGTCTTCAGGCAGTAGCTGTTGGTGTTGTGCAGCCAGGAGCTTTTGACGATATCTCTTCTTACAATGGAGGCAGTGGCACCTGTGTCGATGGTGGCTACGCACTTCTTCTCGTTGATTAGTGCCTCCACTGTCAGGCTCTTGTTACCCCGTTTGGTTTGCGAAACTTGAATGGTGGTCCTGGGGGCCTCGATTCCAGTAACCAACTTCTGCCCCGCGAAGTTGGTCCTTACGCATTTCCCGACTGCTGGTTTTGGGAAGTCTGACTGACAGGATGGATGTTATCACCGCCAGATGCTTCCTCTCTGCTTCTCCTACTTCCGCAATGTGAACAATTTCCTCGTCTAGGTGCACTCCTGCACTGCCGTTGTAGGTGTCCGGTTTGGTTGCAATTCCAGCAACGGATTTGACTTCCGCGAGCTCTGTCTTCATCCATGACGGCTGTTCTCTGGCATGAGCATTCCACGACGGACATTTCCCTGACACGGTGTATTCCCTGGTATGCTTGGTCCGCAGCCTTCATTGACAAAGCGAATGCCAATGCCTCGGGGAGTGTTCGCTTTTCAGCCATCCTTACAGCCATTTGCAGTTGTCTGTCCTCTATGGCCTGAATAAAAGCTTCCACCGCCATTTCGTTGATAAGCTCCTCACCGGCTTTAGGGTATGAAAGATGGGCTAGTCGCTCTATATCCGCTTGCAACTGTTGGAGCGTTTCCCCCCTTTTCTGGACTCGACTACGCAGCTGAACCCTGTACACCTGCTGCATGTGTTCATCCCCAAACCGCATCTCGATAGCCTGAACCAGAGAGTCGTAGTTCTGCTGTTTATCTTCCGGGATGGTCTGCAAGAGCTCCGCAGCTGGACCCCTCAGTGCAAGCGTGAGTGCAATAGACTTCTCTTCATCGTCCCAGCTATTGGTCATTGCGGCCGCTTCGAATTGCCTCTTATAAATTGGCCATGATGTTTGACCATCGAAGATAGGAGGCTGCATCTCCTTTCTTCTCAGACCGTCAGTGGAATATTCCCGTGCTTTCTGTCTCTTCACGTTGCTGAGCTCCTTAGCAAGATTTTCGACTTGCTTTCCTACTATCTCGAATTGCGTATCCACTTTTTCAAACTGAGTCTCTATCTTCCCGAACTGAGTTTCATGTTTCTCAAAATTTTCATCGAATCTGGTTTCGACTTTTTCGAGTTGCGTCTCGACCTTCTCGATTTTCTCTTCGATCACTTCGAATTTGGATTCCAAGTTCTTGTTTTGCTCATCAAGTTTACTTTCCAGAGCATCTAGAGAATTCTTTTGTTCGTCCATTGCTTTCTTTTGTTCATCCATTGCTTTCTTTTGTTCATCCAACTTAAGTTCTAGAGAATTCCTTTGGTCGCCCATTGCTTTCTTTTGTTCGTCCATCGCTTTCTTTTGTTCATCCATTGCTTTCTTTTGTTCATCCAGCTTAAGTTCTATAGAATTCTTTTGGTCATCGAGCTTATGACTTTGATCTTCTATTGCTTTCTTTTGTTCGTCCATGACTAACTTAAGTTGCAGGAGCAGACTTGTTATACCCGGGTCGGCTACTGTACTTGCTGGTTCCTCTTCCACGTCAAACTCTATGTCATGCGGATTTTCACCTTCCTGCGTTACTGCTTCTTCCAGACGAATCAGTAGGGCGTCTTTTCCCCCAGTTGTGTCGAGATTCCGCTTACTGAGTTCTGCCTTTAGTTGAATTATAGTTAGTTTTCCCAATTTGCGACCCATTTTGCGCAACTAATTAACTCAACGCAGAAATCGTTTTTTTTTTTTTTTTTTCTTGTGCAATTTCACACCACGGAAATAGTTATTCACAGAATAAGTTTTATCCCACTTCTGACACCAATGTAATATGCGAGCTACGGCTCGAGTAGATAAAACGATATTCTGTGAAATTTATTTCTTTATTTTCTAGTCTATAGAACAATTCAAGTTCACACTATACTATTCTTCGCAAATTCTTTTCTTACAAGGTCTCTTTCCTCTCAAATCACTTTATCTCTTTTCAATTACTTAATTCACAAATCCAAACTAATTACTTTTTCTTGTTTACTCTCCACTTTTATTTAGTTCCAAATTACAACTTCGCCCATTATCACTTTTCCAATCTCTTCGCCACAGTTTAAAAACTACTGTGTTTTTTTTTGACCGCCATCTGTCCTTATATAGCAGAAGTTTCTGATAGCCAGAAACTTCTAGCAAATTCTTCGACCACTGGAATAAGAGAAATAATTCTTGCAGTTATAATTCCCTTTTATCCCTGATATTATTCGTCTCTTTCGTTGACATGAGCTGTGGAGACTTCGTCCCAGACACGAACCTCGAATGAAAGGACAGTACGAACCAAAATTCTGCCAGAATGAAGTCACTTCGGAATTTGTTGCGTCATATTTTTAGGGGGCGTAGTTATTATTATGCTACAATAACATCATAAATGAAAACTGGTATAACAACACGTTGACCGATATTTAACACAATTGTGGGCGTGACAATGGGTGTTTTTAAAAAAGGAAGCACTATTAAATCTAAGACCCAAGGAATGTACATACATGTATACCTATGTATGTATATCAAGTGTGATTGGTCTAAATCAAAATTTAAGGTCTCAAAACTTAATACAAACGGACGGACACAGCACAAACATTTTCGCTATTGACCCTGAATATACAAATATACGTATATACAAACAAACATACGTATATACAAACATACACAAAAAAAGTTAAAAATTGTTTTTTCTGTTCAGCAAAACCATGTTAATACATTTTTCAATCTATAGCAAATCTCGGTTTGGCAGCACTGCTCAAATATTCACCATCATCGAAATCGTCTTCCATCATATTCAAAATTGCCGTTAAATTTATTTTCTACTTGATTCAAATAGAAAATTGTCCTGGTGTAAAATTAAAATGTATTTCAAATTGGTAAGTTTGTTGTTAATTTATCGAGTTGCAAAACTGTTTCCATTAATTTGATATAGCACCATCTTTAAAATACCAAGTTAAAAAAATTCTTAACGTGTAAAATTGAAATTTTGCGGTTATATGTTTAATTAATAATATAATAAATAAAATAATAATTTTCGTTCTCCGTTTTGAATTTTAACGCAATTCGCAATTCGTTAAAAATATAATACTTATTCTTAGTCTTTCACACGATGCTAAACTCTTTGTTTTCTATCAACAAATTTGTGTACAAAAATATTTATAAGTCTCACTAGCCCATTGTAGTGAAAATAAAAGCAAAAAGACTCCATATGCCCCTCCTACTCATGCCACGCGTGCGTTAAATGCTGTCTAGTGCTTCTGCTATAAATTTCAACTGAAGAAAAATGTTTCTTCCATGCAAAGTTGGCATTTTGGCATGAATGCAGTTTAGCTCCCAGATGATTTTTTTAATTTTCTTGATGTCATTCGATGCGTGTTATTATGTTGATGTCAGAAGTTTTAAAAAAAAGTTCAACCAACTGTTTCTTTGGGCTAAGAAGGCAATTGAGTAGCAAAGCCCTCTCACGGGCACCTAAGATGACTTCAAGATAAGACCCTCATCATCTCAGTCCTGCTATACGGCGAAGAAGCATGGGCGTTATCAAATTCGGATGAAAACACCCTTGATTGTTTTGGAAGACAAATTCTTCGAGTGATTTTTGGTCCCATTTGTATCGACAGGGAATGAAGGAAAAGATACCACAACAAAGTATATCGGTTGTACAGCCATATCGAACTAGTCAGAAGGGTCCGTATCCATCGCCTAGATGGGTAGGACATGTAGAGCGAATGGTCATCAAACGAGAAAGTTTTCGAATCCATCCCAGGCGACGCGGTAAAGGTGGCGCCCATAAGTGGAAAGGGACCTCAACCAGAGCTGGTTAGAGACGCATGTTAGTTGAGGCCTAGGTCGGCCTAGGACTGTTGCACCATCTAAAGTAAAAGTAAGTAAAGGACTTGAATAAATTATGTATGTACATATTTCAAGGCTAAAGATTTATGATTTTATTTTAAATTAACTATATAACACTTTTATAACAAATTTTTTCAAGACGGTATCGTGACATTATCCAGAATGGACAAAATCTATAATAGACAAAAACTCGAAAATCAATTTTAAAAATCTCGAAAGGAAACATTTTACAAAGACGAAATCTCGAGAAATTTCGAGATGAAAAAAAACAAATTATTTTTTTTTGAAAATTTAAGTAAATGAAAAATTATTGTAAAAAAAAAATGCATATTGTGCGAAAAATATTCTATTTTCAAAAATATGTTTATTTTCAACTAATACGAAATCTACGATAATTCATCAATTACATAAACAAAACTTACGTAAGTAGGAATTATTTATAAATAATTGACACTTGGGAGAACGATTTGCTGTATTATGAAGGAGGAGAGGTAACAAAACTGTTGATGTTTTGTAGTTTTGGTAATTACCTTTTCCAGTGAAAAATATGTCTTCCATGCACCGATTGTGAACTCATACAATGAAATGGTTTCTTATGTTTAACACATTTGCTAATGCTTACAGAAGAATGTGATCACAATCAGACTGGATTCCGTGCGCAGGAGGGTTTATTCTTTACATGAATAAGTGTCTGATGTATACGTTACTATAAAATTATAAGCATATAATCAATATACACAATTCGGATTGGCTTCAACATTCTGGTCAGACAACTCTCGAAGGAAGGTATGTTGAATTTTTCGCTGAGATAAACAATTTGACTCAGCTTGTAAATGAGCCTACACATATACCGGACATTGGAAGTCATTCCGCCAATACTTCGGACTTGTTTCTTACTTCGCACCCTGATAAAAACACCATTAATGTTTTAGCGCCTCTAGGTCGGTCTGACCATAATATCGTATCAGCTAAATTCGTGTACCCCGACCACACAGTTAAAGAAAAAACTCCTAAAAGAAAAGTATGGCAATACGAGAAAGCCAACTGGAGTGGCATTAATAGCTTCTTTAGGAATTTTAACTGTTCGCTATGCTTCCTCGATAGCGACGTGGTTACCTCTGCTGATATGGTCACTAAGACTATCTTCTTAGGCATGAATGACTTTATTCCTAACAGAATAAAGAGCATTAAACCTGAAGTAAACTCGTGGTTCTATCAGGTTGAAAGAAGAAAATTTTCGGTCATATAAAGCCAACGAATCTGAGGCAAATCGAAAGAAGTATAAACAAGTCAGAAAATACTGCAATGCCCACATAGTAAAAATGTTTGGTCATTCTTCAAAAAAATATTAAAAATTCTGCCTAGTTTACCATCCCTACGCTCATTTACAATGACATTCCAGCTGTCAGCTCCTTAGACAAAGCCAATCTGCTTGCTGCTTACTTTGCAGAGAACTCCATGCTGCCAGATAATGCTTTGTCTCCACCTGTATTTGAGAGCGTAAAATTTTCTATGGGACAAGTCCACTTTCGCATTCGTACAGTTGCAAGAGTACTCAAAAGTCTTAACATACACAAATCTGCTGGTCCAGATGGTATCCCTCCCATAGTTTTGAAGAGGTGTTCTTCCACGCTGGCAAAACCTCTGCGTAAGCTTCTCTGTCTATCATACTCATCAGGGCTCTTTTCGAGTAGATGGAAAACAGTATTTGTCCAGCCCGTCCCTAAAAAAGGCGAATCTTCTTCCATGTCCAATTACCGACCCTTTTCACTTACGGCCCTTCTTTCCAAGGTCATGGAAACACTGATAAATCGTCAGCTTTTGAGATATCTCGATTCACGAAAACTCCTTAATGACCGGCAGTATGGTTTTCGCAGTAACAGGTCCACTGGTGATTTGATGGCATATCTCACCGTGAAGTGGAACCAATCTCTCCATCACTTCGGCAAAACTAAGATGGTTGAGCTTAATACTTCAAAGTCATTTGGCAGAGTTTAGCATCAGGCTCCTTTGTCGAAAATGCGTGCGTCGATGAGTCTCTCCTTCAGCTGGAATGTAACGCCCATAACTGGTCTGGTGCACCCAAGACCCAAGTGAAAATTTATAGGTGATACAGATATTGTATTGTCGAAATGTCTTATGCCTCTCCCTATTTTATCGCTTTTTTTATAAATGCTCGAGCGAAATAGCCAGTTGCATTCTTCCCCTTCAAAATTTCACCTGCAATACGCGGCATGCTGCGAATGCACATCAGTTCACCCTAAAGCCCAACTTCGGTCGTACTGTCAAATATAAGGGATTCGTTTATTAGCCGAACGACACGAATGTGGAATGATCTACCAGGCTCTGTGTTTCCCCATCACTACAACCTTCAAACATTTAAAGCCAAAGTGCACAGGCTCCTCCTCTGTTCCTCTTCCCCCTTTTCCTAACGCCCGTGCCCTGAAACAGTTTAAGGGTATTCATATCCATTTCGACGGTCGCAAATTATGAAAAAAAATAACTAAAATTATTGACTTTTGAAGTGATAATTTAAAAACAAATTATGGAGACAATAGACAAATGACTGGAATTAATAATGAGTTTTGGGCCGTCTATCTCCACTATACGTATGTGGGATTTAAATAAATTTCGAATTAATATTTATTTTTGCGACAATAGTAACAGATTTGATTTTTTGTCATTCGGAATTTAGTTTTTCGAGATTTTGTCTTTCTAGATTATATATTTCGAGATATCGTGGTAAACCCATTCAATACACAAAATGTATTATTAAACATAGAAACCAATTCTATGATGAATTGCTCCCACCGTTTCTTTTTGCAGATAGTGTCGCTTTCCAATATGGAAACGTTTCGATTTTTGTTCGCTAGTAGAAATCAGAGATGTGTCGCGTACTCGTATCCGTATCCGCGGATAATTCTCCGAAATAAAATATCCGTATCCGCATGTATTGTCACGGATATTTTGTAAATAAAATTGTTTTATATTGGGTGTCCTTATTGGTAAACTATAATACAAATTTATTACTTTTCTACTACTTTGATTTCTTGGTAAATCTGGAAGAATGATTAGTATAAAAGATGAAGAAAAGATATCCATCGATTTTGGAACTTATCTCCTGATGTGCTATGAAATCCTTCGAGGACTGCGGACACTTTTTATTACATATCTTAAGCATTCTGCATTCTCATACTGGCACTTACCTACTCAAACCTCTGTGGACAGAGAAATACATATGATTTCTTTAATACAGAGACCTAACCATGCTGGTTACCATGGGTACCAGAAAATAAGCTAAAAAAATAACGCCTCCTACTTTATTATATTGTAGCATAATAATAACTACGCGCCTATGACTATGCAGCAAATTCCGAAGTGACTTTCCATTCTGGCAGAATTTTGGTTCAAACTGTCCTTCATTCGAGGTTCGTGTCGGGGACGAAGTCTCCACAGCTCATGTCAACGAAAGAGACGAATAATATTAGGGATAAAAGGGAATTATAACTGCAAGAATTATTTCTCTTGTTCCAGTGGTCGAAGAATTTGCTAGAAGTTTCTGGCTATCAGAAACTTCTGCTATATAAGGACAGATGGCGATCAAAAAAAAAAGACAGTTGGTTTAGAACCGTGGCGAAGAGATTAGAAAAGTGATAATGGGCGAAGTTGTAATTTGGTGATAAATTGAAAGTTGAGAGTGAACAAGAAAAAGTAATTAGTTTGGATTTGTGAATTAAGTAATTGAAAGGAGATAAAGTGATTTGAGAGGAAAGAGACATTGTAAGAAAAGAATTTGCGAAGAATAGTATAGTGTGAACTTGAATTGTTCTATAGACTAGAAAATAAAGAAATAATTTCACAGAATAATTGTTTTATCTACTCGAGCCGTAGCTCGCATATTACATTGGTGTCAGAAGCGGGATAAAACTTATTCTGTGAATAACTATTTCCGTGGTGTGAAATTGCACAAAAAAAAAAAAAAAAAACGATTTCTGTGTTGAGTTAATTAGTTGCGCAAAATGGGTCGCAAATTGGGAAAACTAACTATAACTCAACTAAAGGCAGAACTCAGTAAGCGGAACCTCGACACAACTGGGGGAAAAGATGCCCTACTGATTCGTCTGGAAGAAGCAGTAACGCAGGAAGGTGAAAATCCGCATGACATAGAGTTCGACGTGGAAGAGGAACCAGCAAGTACAGTAGCCGACCCGGGTATAACAAGTCTGCTCCTGCAACTTAAGTTAGTCATGGACGAACAAAAGAAAGCAATAGAAGATCAAAGTCATAAGCTCGATGACCAAAAGAATTCTCTAGAACTTAAGCTGGATGAACAAAAGAAAGCGATGGACGAACAAAAGAAAGCAATGGGCGACCAAAGGAATTCTCTAGAACTTAAGCTGGACGAACAAAAGAAAGCAATGGACGAACAAAAGAATTCTCTAGAACTTAAGCTGGATGAACAAAAGAAAGCGATGGACGAACAAAAGAAAGCAATGGGCGACCAAAGGAATTCTCTAGAACTTAAGCTGGACGAACAAAAGAAAGCAATGGACGAACAAAAGAAAGCAATGGACGAACAAAAGAATTCTCTAGATGCTCTGGAAAGTAAACTTGATGAGCAAAACAAGAACTTGGAATCCAAATTCGAAGTGATCGAAGAGAAAATCGAGAAGGTCGAGACGCAACTCGAAAAAGTCGAAATTAGATTCGATGAAAATTTTGAGAAACATGAAACTCAGTTCGGGAAGATAGAGACTCAGTTTGAAAAAGTGGATACGCAATTCGAGATAGTAGGAAAGCAAGTCGAAAATCTTGCTAAGGAGCTCAGCAACGTGAAGAGACAGAAAGCACGGGAATATTCCACTGACGGTCTGAGAAGAAAGGAGATGCAGCCTCCTATCTTCGATGGTCAAACATCATGGCCAATTTATAAGAGGCAATTCGAAGCGGCCGCAATGACCAATAGCTGGGACGATGAAGAGAAGTCTATTGCACTCACGCTTGCACTGAGGGGTCCAGCTGCGGAGCTCTTGCAGACCATCCCGGAAGATAAACAGCAGAACTACGACTCTCTGGTTCAGGCTATCGAGATGCGGTTTGGGGATGAACACATGCAGCAGGTGTACAGGGTTCAGCTGCGTAGTCGAGTCCAGAAAAGGGGGGAAACGCTCCAACAGTTGCAAGCGGATATAGAGCGACTAGCCCATCTTTCATACCCTAAAGCCGGTGAGGAGCTTATCAACGAAATGGCGGTGGAAGCTTTTATTCAGGCCATAGAGGACAGACAACTGCAAATGGCTGTAAGGATGGCTGAAAAGCGAACACTCCCCGAGGCATTGGCATTCGCTTTGTCAATGAAGGCTGCGGACCAAGCATACCAGGGAATACACCGTGTCAGGGAAATGTCCGTCGTGGAATGCTCATGCCAGAGAACAGCCGTCAAAGCTCGCGGAAGTCAAATCCGTTGCTGGAATTGCAACCAAACCGGACACCTACAACGGCAGTGCAGAAGTGCACCTAGACGAGGAAATTGTCCACATTGCGGAAGTAGGAGAAGCAGAGAGGAAGCATCCTGTCGGTCAGACTTCCCAAAACCAGCAGTCGGGAAATGCGTAAGGACCAACTTCGCGGGGCAGAAGTTGGTTACTGGAATCGAGGCCCCCAGGACCACCATTCAAGTTTCGCAAACCAAACGGGGTAACAAGAGCCTGACAGTGGAGGCACTAATCAACGAGAAGAAGTGCGTAGCCACCATCGACACAGGTGCCACTGCCTCCATTGTAAGAAGAGATATCGTCAAAAGCTCCTGGCTGCACAACACCAACAGCTACTGCCTGAAGACTGCAACAGGGGAAATGGCGAAGGTATTTGGAGAAGTTCGTCTTACGATTACTCTGGCAGGACTGACGTTCTCCCATGCGTTTCTGGTGGCAGATATATGCGACGAGTGCATCATCGGAGTAGACTTCATGAAAGCAAATGAAGTAATCTTGGACATCGGGATGCAAGTACTGAGGTATCGAAATGTGGAGATTCCGATGGTGTACGGAAATGAGAATGCCGTAACTCTCAGGACAGTCATCAGCAAAGACGAAGTTTTGCCGCCGTCTTCAGAGACAATCATTTGGACGAAGCTGGAAGGTGATCTTGGGAGCCACCGATTCTACATAGTAGAACCAGACCCAGAGAAGAATTCTCAAGACTACATCGTGGGAAAGACGTTAGTCGAACCAAAGAACACCATGGTTCCAGTGAGGGTTTTGAACGCAAGACCACACACTGTCAAACTAAGGCGAGGGGAGGTGACTGGAAAATGCACGCCGATTACCGCCGTCGCAACAATATCTGAACGTGATGCTCCAAAACTTCTCCCATCACCTTGGACAGCGGAAGCGAGAGAGACGATTCTCCAGTCCAGTGAGCTGAATCAGGAGCAGCGAACTATGGCAGAGAATCTTATCAATGAGTACGCTGATGTATTTGCCTCACAGGACGGAGAATACGGCCGAACACACCTGGTACAACATCGAATAGACACTGGTGATACTAGACCAATTCGTCAGCCTGCTAGGCGCCTTCCATTGGCAAAGCAGACAGAAGTTGCAGAGATGGTGTCGGCAATGGAGAAAGAAGGTCTGATTGAAAGTTCCAAAAGTCCGTGGGCATCACCGGTTGTACTGGTTAAGAAGAAAGATGGCAGCACGCGGTTCTGCGTGGACTATCGGCAGCTCAATTACGTCACCAAGAAAGACAGCTACCCTCTGCCACGGATTGACGACACGCTAGACACACTATCAAGAGCCCGATGGTTTTCCACTCTCGACTTGAAGAGTGGCTACTGGCAGGTACAGATCCATCCAGAAGACCGGGAGAAAACCGCCTTCACCGCAGGAAATGGGCTATGGCAATTCACGGTAATGCCATTCGGGCTGTGCAATGCTCCGGCGACTTTCGAGCGATTGATGGAACGTGTCCTGCAAGGGTTAACATGGAAAACCTGTTTGGTATACTTGGATGATGTCATCGTCGTAGGAAAAACGTTTGCGCAACACCGAGACAATCTAAGGGATGTGTTTCAAAGGCTTCGAAGTGCCCACCTGAAGCTCAACCCCAAGAAGTGCGCCCTGTTTAGAGCGGAAGTCAAGTACCTGGGACACATAATTTCAGCGAAAGGAGTGAGAACCGATCCAGAGAAGGTCGAAGCGGTGAAAAACTGGCCAGTCCCCAAGGATAAACACCAACTAAGGAGCTTCCTGGGCCTAGCCACCTACTACAGACGGTTCGTGAAGGATTTTGCCGGGATCGCAAAGAACCTGCACCAGTTGACGGAAAAGGGAAAACAATTCAAATGGACAATTGAGTGCGAGAAGAGCTTCAAGGCACTTAAACAACGGCTATGCGATGCCCCGATACTGGCTTACCCCACTCCCGGGGAAACGTTCATTGTGGATGCAGATGCTAGTAATGTTGGGGTAGGAGCCGTACTCTCCCAGGTGCATGACGGCCAAGAGAAGGTGGTTGCGTACTTCAGCAAGGTGCTCTCTAAGCCAGAAAGGAACTACTGCGTGACAAGGAGAGAACTTCTAGCTTTGATCTTGGCTACGAAGCATTTTCACAAATACCTCTACGGGAGGAAGTTCGTTCTTCGCACAGACCATGCAGCCTTAAAATGGCTATTACAGTTCAAGAGTCCTGAGGGTCAGGTCGCAAGATGGATCGAAAGGCTGCAAATCTACGACTACGAAATACAGCATCGTAAAGGAAAACTCCACTCTAATGCGGATGCACTGTCCCGGAGACCATGCAGAACGGATTGTAAACATTGTGCGCGTCAGGAAGAACGGGAGCTGGTTTCCATCCAAAGAATGAGAGCCGAACCTATCGCCGGCTGGAGCGTAGATGAGATCCGGAACGCTCAGAAGGAAGACCCGGATATCGAGCCGATTCTGGCCTGGAAGGAGAACATGGAGAAACCGGATCATCAGGACATCTCTCACAGAAGCCCGACCTTAAAGGCATATTTTGCGCAGTGGGACTCCCTCCATGTCCAAGAAGGTGTTCTGAGAAGAAAATGGGAATCCTCCGACGGAAAGTCGTTTGTAATGCAGCTTGTCGTACCGCGGACGAGGGTCAAGGAGGTGTTACAGGAAATGCATGGCGGGGCGACCGGAGGCCACTTGGGAGTGAATAAGACGCTAGAAAAGGTACGAGAACGTTTTTATTGGTTAAAAGCGAAGGAAGATATCGAAGACTGGTGCAGAAAATGCGACGTGTGTGCAGCTAGCAAGGGTCCGAGAATCAAAACTCGAGGTAAGATGCACCAATACAACGTGGGAGCACCTTTCGAACGAATCGCCATTGACATCGCAGGGCCCTTTCCGGAAACCGACAATGGTAATCGGTATATACTCGTAGTGATGGACTACTTCAGTAAGTGGCCGGAAGCGTTTCCGATCCCTAACCAGGAAAGCAGAACCGTGGCGGAGCAGATCGTCTACAATTGGGTTAGCAGATTCGGTGTGCCCTTGGAATTGCATTCTGACCAAGGGCGGAACTTCGAGTCAAGAATCTTCCAAGAGATGTGTCAACTACTCGGAATCAAAAAGACAAGGACAACCCCGCTTCATCCACAGTCGGACGGTATGGTGGAGCGTTTCAATAGGACTTTGGACGAACATCTCTCGAAGGTCGTAGGTGACTACCAACGGGATTGGGACCGGCAGATTCCCTTGTTTTTGATGGCCTATAGAAGTGCCGTGCATAGCACTACTCGACATACGCCGTTCGAAATCTTATTTGGTGGAATAGCTCGTTTACCCAGTGAGGTGAAATTTGGATCTCCTACCAATGAGCCCAGAAATGAAGAAGAGTACGTGGCGGACCTTAGGGAAAGGCTTAGGGACATACACCAAAGGACCAGAAGCCAGATTAAGATGACGAGCGACCGCATGAAGACCAGGTATGATGCCAAGGCAACAACGTCAGGATTCCAGGAAGGAGATCTGGTGTGGCTGTATAATCCCCATCGCCAAAAGGGGAAATCACCTAAGTTACAGCGGAACTGGGAAGGTCCCTACAGAATAGTAACCCGCATCAACGATGTTGTCTACCGCATCCAGCGAGGACCAAGGGCCAAAATGAAAGTGGTTCATGTGGACCGACTGAGTCGATACAATGGCCGAAATGAGGATGCACTTGTTCGGGACGAACACGTCTAAGAGGGGGGCAGTGTAGCATAATAATAACTACGCGCCTATGACTATGCAGCAAATTCCGAAGTGACTTTCCATTCTGGCAGAATTTTGGTTCAAACTGTCCTTCATTCGAGGTTCGTGTCGGGGACGAAGTCTCCACAGCTCATGTCAACGAAAGAGACGAATAATATTAGGGATAAAAGGGAATTATAACTGCAAGAATTATTTCTCTTGTTCCAGTGGTCGAAGAATTTGCTAGAAGTTTCTGGCTATCAGAAACTTCTGCTATATAAGGACAGATGGCGATCAAAAAAAAAGACAGTTGGTTTAGAACCGTGGCGAAGAGATTAGAAAAGTGATAATGGGCGAAGTTGTAATTTGGTGATAAATTGAAAGTTGAGAGTGAACAAGAAAAAGTAATTAGTTTGGATTTGTGAATTAAGTAATTGAAAGGAGATAAAGTGATTTGAGAGGAAAGAGACATTGTAAGAAAAGAATTTGCGAAGAATAGTATAGTGTGAACTTGAATTGTTCTATAGACTAGAAAATAAAGAAATAATTTCACAGAATAATTGTTTTATCTACTCGAGCCGTAGCTCGCATATTACAATATGTATTTTTTTTATTATAACATGTGTTTTCTTTATTCGAAAATAGTCCATATCCGCAGATGTAATATTTTCTTGATTCCGCACATCCCTGGTAGAAATAGCAAAAATTAAAGCGGGGGAGTGAGAAAAGTGCCAACCAATTTTTTTTTATCTGGTGAAAATTCTAACTTCAATTTGACTTAAGGGACTTTTTAATGGTATAAAAACTATCATATTTTGATAAAATTATATACACTATTAGAAATGTACATACTTGTCCAAGTTTATCTGTGCGTTTCAATATGTGTGTAACTTCATTGTGGAGTGGGTGGCTCACTTCACTTGCAGCAGGAGTTTTAAACTCTCTTTTTGCATTTAATTGAGCACGTCGCCTCGCTCCAAATTCATTTTTGTTTCTGGAGTATTTCAGTTGAGAAGGGTGAACAACTTTAAATGCCCCATACTATCGAGAATTATTTATGACAGTCGCTCCACGTCAAAGCATGTTATTTTTATCTTCATTTCGGGGTGGGTTACTCGGTGACAATTGAAAATACATTCAAAATGCAATTGCCTAGTAAAAATCGGAAACTTTGAAAATTGACAAAAGAATATAAAAAAAATGTCTTCACAAATTTTTTTTTTTCAGAACTTAAAATAATTTATTAATAAAAAAAAAATAAAAAATCGAATTCCCATATTGGAAAGCACAGCCAAAATCCTTTATTGCTGATCAATTAAATTAAATGATTAAATGATTTTAACTGAAAAGTTGAATAAATCTATTTTAGGTTTTCGTGTCACCTTCCGCAACAAACTGTTAAATCATATGTCCTCGATAAATCACCAGACTTGGCATCACTGTAAGCGCATTATTTATTTATTCATCTTACATTTTCTTTTCGTTTTCTTACAACCGTCCAGTTTGCTAGTTCCATTTCATTGTGAATCGCACAAAAAATTAGTAAAGTACGAGTGTCTCTCTGGTATTCTTCTTTCGTATTTCTAATAAACGCCTGAAAAAGAAAAGAAAAAAAGACCTTTCTATGTTCGTTTGCGCAAATATCCAAAGTAAAAACCCAAATCCGGATTGCTATTACGTATCCCGTGTATCATAGTGAATTGTGCCCCTCGAAACGGATAAAAACAAGTTAAGCAACAAAATCAGGAAAAAGAAAAATGAATATAAAATTTCTATCATTTTCAACCCTACACATATTCGCTGGGATAATTCTATTCAGTTCGTTGCTTTCTGAGGCTGGTCGTCCCCCACTTAAAGTGAAAATAAACAAATGTTGTCGCATTGGAGAATACTTAGATCGGTCGCAAGTGTGTATCGCTGGCAGCTCAAATAATTGGGTGCCACTCGTGTTCTTAATTAATCGACGCGATTACTACAACCCCAAAGGTGAAAGCCCCAAATTTATTTCATTCGAAGAAAGTACCCGTCCAAAGGAATGCCAAGGTCATCAGCTTAACATGTTCTTCGGAAGTGGTAATATTATACTTTTTTCCAATGGATCTCTCTTTTTGCCAGAAAAATCCCTATTTGTTGGAATCGATGATTATTGTGTGGACAGGGAAGCTGCCCTAGTTTGCTTTCGCCATGTACATGCAGTCGATTCGCTGACTGCTCCCAAGAAGTTGGGCAAAGTAAGAAAGTGTTGCGGACCGAATGCGGTATACGACAGCAAGCTGAAAACATGCATATATCAGCAGAATTCCGAAGCACACACACCAGCAGGGGATATCTTTAATTCCACAGATGTTGAAATAATATACGGTTTCCCCGATTGTAATAGTACAAATTTTGCAATTGTAAGCAGCTTTAATTCGGAACTGTTTAACATGGAGACTGGGAAGTTGACAATTGAATCGGGCAAGGAGATATCATCGGATGAATTCTGTTTGGAGTATACAGTGGGTACGGATGAAAAGACGCCATCGTTGGATATATTTACCTGTTCCCATCATATTTCATCTCAGCCGGCCATGTGGAATGGCGGAAATGATGATATTCATTTTGCCGTACTCTCTGCGGGATTGTTTATTTCGGTGCTGTTTCTGGCGGCAGCACTGGGTGCCGGTTTTCTAATGCCATCCGTCCATTATGTCCTGCATTGGCAGTGTCAGATCTACTATATATTTTGCCTTCTTGTCGGTGATTTATTGCTGGCAATCATACAAATATCACGAGATGCTCTTAATGAAAGTGCCTGTACGGTGTTGGCCGTATGCACCCATTTCTTTTTTCTGGCCGCGTTCTTTTGGCTCAACACGATGTGCTTTAATATTTGGTGGACATTCAGAGACTTCCGACCATCTTCGTTGGAGAAAAATCAAGAACTATTTCGCCTTAGGCTGTTCCGGGTCTATGCGTGGGGTTTGTCATTCATTATTGCTGGCACTGCTGCGATTCTAGAGCAAACATCGGAGAGTGACTTCCTGAAGCCAGGTTTTGGAATAAACTGTTGGTTCAAGGGTGACCTAGAAATATTCGCATTCTTCTTCGGTCCAATTGGCATTCTACTTTGCATCAATTTAATGCTGTTTGCGTCCACTGCACGACAGCTGACTTGTGGGTTATGGAAGCGTGACGATGTTAAGTCGACAACTGAGAGGACTGCGCTGGGAAAAGTCTGCCTGAAACTGGTCGTCGTAATGGGAGTTACCTGGATGGCTGACATTATCTCTTGGATCGTTGGAGGTCCCCAGTATGTGTGGTATTTCACGGATTTGATCAACGCCTTGCAGGGAGTTTTTATTTTCATTGTCGTCGGCTGTCAACCACAAGTGTGGGCTGCTGTCAAACGAATTTGGACAACAAAAACTCGTCAAGAGGCGACTAACACAACAAATGCGGTACAACACTCCAGCTCATCGAATGGCCTACCATCGATTGGTGACACTATAACAAACAACACAGTGGCCTCGGATAATGCAACGAAGATTCCAATGGAAACTGTATGTTAGAGTCCATGCAAGTATTTTTTTGGTTTAAATCCGCTGCCAAGTATTGAAATTAAAATTTATATAAGACTTAGTATACAATATATTAGTATAAGCTAAAAGAAGAAAAAACGTAGATGTTCTTAACGAAAGAAGGAAGTATAGGTTACTAGTGGTGAATTCAACATGCCTACCACTGTCGCTTTTTGCAGTGAGGCAACCTCTCTAATATTTTTTTTTTTAATTGACTAAATTCGAACGGTATTCGAGTAGTTTATGCTTTATGACGCAGAGAGAGCTATTGGGTATTTGAAAATCGCCACGTAAAAAAAAAAAAAAAATTAATTCAAGTAACTCTCAGGCTACACAAGTCCGGTGCAGTGACAAAGTTAATTTATCTGCTACAAAAGTACCTACACTTTGACCTCTACATTAGAGGAATTTTGTTTCCACCAGCGCCTTAAATTCATTCATTGTGTTCTGAATGCCCCTCAAAAGATAGAAATTGATCTATTGTATGCTTGTTAAACCGCACCGCAAACTGGCATTGTGTATTAATCAGTTGGCCGGTCACAAATTAGGTCGCCTCTTTGAAATTTGTTCCAACACTAGTTAATTCAATTTGAAAAAAAAAGAAATACAATTCAACAATTGCAGTGAAAGGCAAACTGATCCATTAACTGAAGGAGCAATATGCTGCAAGCGCCATCGTGTTCATTGATATTTTTTCTTATCGAATTGCAGTGACATTCACTTGATCTTACGCCGTTGGGAATATGTGATCACACCTATTCCTGTTCGGTATTCCGTAAATTAGTCGAGACAGATTAGTATTAGGATTCTAACGGCATAACGAATAAAACGACTACTGTCGTATCCCGTAAAAAGACAAAGGTAATCATTTACTGCTTTTTCTTCTTGGGCTATGCATTACAAATGTTTACTGTGAAGCCCGTCAAATTGCAACAAATTCTTTATCTTTCGACTATGATGCAATTACTGCATTCAAGTGACGACAATTCTGACGTTGGCATCTTTCATTTGTTGTTGTGCATTTGTTAGCCAAGAATCAATAATTTACGAACTATGTCGACTGTCTAAAAGTAAACAAATTGATGACAGGGGCTACTATGAGTAAGGAGTTTTAGAAATTATGTAGTTTTAGAATAATAGATTCATAGGGTCTAGATTTCCTTGAACCGCTTAATTGCAGCATAGTAGCGTGCCGAATGTGAGCAGGATATAGTTACGTACGCATTATATATGTACGTACGAAATAATAAGGTTTTATGGAAGAGACTACAGTACTACTTAGAGGTACGCAAAAGCCTTATAATCCTACATAGACTAGGTACGTAGTTTGACGAATTGTTTGACAGCCCAGGAAACAGAAAATGTTAAACACAATGATATTAGCCAATTTTATTACGGACAGGTACATAAATAACAACGTAGATCTATTTAGTGATTTTAGCCCCCGTACAATTTCTCGACTTCGGATATACCTTATTTTTTTCTTACATCTATCTTAATAACAAGTGAACAAAATGCATTCTATTAAAACAGTCGATAGTCTACTTGTCGCATGACTTTCATCTGATAAAACTGGGGCTGTATCCTCACATGAAATTCGTCCACATGTGGTGGAATAGTAATTTGCGCCTAAAAATTTGCAAAGTGTTTTCTTGAACAACCGAGCTCTTATTTCTAATAAGAAAGATTAAAGTGGGTTTGAAAAAGCAAGGTTATTAGAATCCATCAAGCTCTCCAGAGGTGCTATGACTTGTACGTTCACTATTTTCGAGATGAGATCGACAATTTCAACACAAATTCAGCGTCAAAACATTCTCGCCTAGAGACGTAATATAGACTTAATAATTAACAAAGATAGTAAATCGATTCTCACATTTTTGTAACACGTTCAAGAATAATTAAATGAAAAAAGCCCCACGCCCACGTTCTGCCCACTATGAGCTCCCCAATTCTTCCTTCCGATCGATGTCGACACTGAACTTTCCATTTGAACTTTTTGTAAAATGTTCCGTCTCGACCGTCGACTTGACGCAAAACGTTCCGTATATTTTTTAAATTTAAAGTTCGTTTGTAGTTGTGTGCAGGTTACAATTTGTGTACTCACACGTATAAGGACAAGTATTGGTTTCATGGAAATTTTCTATCGAGATTTAGATCAAATGCGATATTACTATAATAGAGAAACTCAAAAATTGAGTCGCTCAATTCTGTCTGCTTGTCCGTCTGAATGTGTGTATTTGCGCTGGACTGTAACCTAACCGGCTGAACGAATTTTCTTGAAACTTCATATCTGGGGTCTGTAGGGCCACAATTCGAAGCGAAATCGGAATTTTCATTCTAATCCTAAAATTGTCGGTACTTTACTAAGTAATCGAAAAAATCGATTTTCTCGAAAACTGTTTTAACGTAACGATTTTGTTCAAATTTTATATTTGAACTATGGCGAACATATGCTAATAGATGGCATTTTGACAGAAAATGACTATAACGGTACTTCCCTTATTAACCGGTCTCTGAAAACTGGCAATGACTCAACCGATTTGGTTCGAAATCAATGTATAAGCAATATTTCAGATATAAAAGATTATGGCGCATAACGTTTTTGGAAAATTGTCAAACAAATTTGTTTAATTCTTAACAGTTTTTTTTATCAAAAAAAAAAAAAAAAAAAACATTTTAACGATTTTATTTCAATTTCAAATGTGATTTGCAAATAAACACCATATAGATGCAAGTACGTGCGACCCAGTCGTGAACTTTATTTTTAATGGAGTGAGAGAGAAAAACGCCGTCATTACTTCCCTATGCTTCTTTAAGTAAATTAATGCTAGTCACATTGGAGGCCATTGGGTCAAATCGCCAAATCCCAAAACCTACATTAATATAAGCGCCATAGTTTAGAAAAAAGAGGTCGATCTTCTAGAAGAGAACAAAGGTCGAGCTTCTAAAATATTTCTATAGGTAGTTTCTAATATCTTTCACCTCAGTTTTCGTTTGGAACAGCAACTGTACGAGTATACTTCGATATACCACGCAAATGTAAATATCTTATTTGTTACGGATCCAAATTAGGAATTCGAAAAAAAGTGTCGAAAGCTTTTGGCCTTTGAATTGAAATACAGGGTACCGTAATGAGTTTAGTTTATACATATGTATATCATAGTTGTTTTACGGTACTTCGTGTTATTTCCTGTGTCATGAGTTTTTTCCTGAGAAGTGGAATACGTAATCAAATTTAAGTACGATATCTGGAATGATATCGAAACTATTATTGTCTGTATCTCGCTTCCATACAAGGATACAGATACGCTTTAGTTTATTGTGGAGTCATGACCTTCAGGGGTCTCCACCATATTGTGGAGCCATGCCCTTCGGGGGTCTTCCCTGTTTTTGTTAACTCCGCACATATTTTGAGTTATCATCAAACCTATTTTAAGATGTATACACATATGCATGTTGAAGGTGAATAATCCTACAAAAGCGGCGGTATATTTTGCTTTAAAGTGCTTTTTGAGGCACGGTATCGTCGATACTAAGCCATGATATGTGCGGTACACACCTAGAAAGGAGAGCGTAAAACCGCCTTAATCCTTAAATGAACTTATAGGTTTAAGAAACTGATTCAGATTTTTTTTTAATATTTAAAAGCAATTTTCTGGATTGCTCGTTCCCCCAGGGGCAAAGGGCCATTAAAGAATGAACTAAATAGTTATCGCTTGCACTATCACAATTTTGGTTAAATCTGACCTAGCGTGACAGTCTCGTGCGGTTCAGTGTACAACTAGGCTCCACCATTGGAGATATTGTGAAGGGAGCAGCGAAACTAAATGCTTCCGGATAGATTACTTCTGCACATCCCTATTTCCCTTAATATGTATTCAAGAGAGCAGGGTATAATTCAAACAAGTACCAGCAGTCTTACTGTCCAACGAAAATCTTTTCGCTAAATTCTGCGGATGTAGACAAAAAAAAAAAAACAGATCCGCATTTGATTTTTTACTTCGAAATTTGGTTTTTGAACCGTCACTTTCCTCCACTGCCATGCCACATTAAAACGATCCCATGAAGAAAAACATTAATTTCAGGACATTGCTATGAATTTCCGGCATATTATTGCCTATTACTCGTCATATTTCTCAAGAAATTCGAACGCAGAAACCTACATATATAAATCAATAACACTTTGTACAACTCTTATTTATGTCTATTTTTGGCTCATTTTTAGCATTGCCAATGTATTTTCATATCGCCGGTCTCTGCATAATAATAAAATATATACTCATTATTTTATTACCAGACATTGTTTTTTTTATGAGTAATTTAGACAACTTTGGCTTTAACGGACTCCTTTATTGCCTCAAACTACACACATATATAGTAGTCAAAATAGAGCCATTATATGTTACCCATAACATTGTACAAAAACCATTTTTCAAGAGAATGAATTAAAAGAACAAATTTCAGTAAACATATTGATATATAGGTAGTTTATTACATTAAGAAAAAAAAAAGATATTAATTTATAGACAGCAAAGTGATCTGAAAATAGAAAAAGAAAAAAAAAATAGGATGAAACCTCTGCGCATTGACATAGAGCCAGTTTACTCGTATGACAATAAAGTGAGTATTGTGAAGAATAATTTTAGGAGCAAAGTCTTACAGGAAAACTTTCATTAATATCATTGATTGGAAAACCTTTATTTTCGGCTTTATAGCTAGCGTCTGGGCGTTGAGTCAACAATTTACATCGCTGAATGAATATGGATGACCATTCTTTTTGCACACCTTATTGCTTGCTTACTGAAGTCTAGAGTTCCTGTTATAAGTTTTCAATCGGATTTAGGTCGGGTGATTGAGCTGGCCAAGACAAAACTGTCAAATTATGACCCTTTTTAGCGTTCTCGAAGTATGTGTTGGATCATTATCTTGCTGAAATGTCCATCTTAAAGGCATGCTATCCTCAGCATAATATTCTCTAGTATATTGACGTATTTGTGTTGATAGATGTTTTCCTTAATCAATTATATTGTATATATTGTTTCTTCGTTTGGAGAACGTCTCACGTACTTTTTGCCATCAGATCCGATTAAATTTGTCCACTTTTTTTTATTTCTTCTGTGCCTGTCCATTGGAGGTGGTCATTTGCAAGCTAAACGTGCCTTTATATGCCGTTTACTTAGAAGTGGAACTTTTCTCCCCACTCTACAATTGAGATTTGACTCCTGCAATCTTTGTCGAATTATTCGTTCACTTATTTGAAGATCTATTTTAATATTATGCGAAGACATAAAGGGGTCTCATTTCGCAGCACGAACAAATCTTTGATCGACTTGAAATATGCTTTTTCGTTTTGCGTCTCGATTTTTCAAATTCTCTTTTGTATTGAACATATTTCCATCGTCTTATTCGACCGCCCGATGATTTAAGCTATTTGCCGCTGCAATTTGTCTTTATTTCCCAATGTCAAGATCTGTGCTCGCTCAATAGAAGTACGAGCACAATGAATTCCTTGACACATAGCCACTAAGAATTATTACTCGTATTTAAATTGATGAGGTTAATTTCTTTTTGAATATACTATACATTTCTTTTAAAAACACTGTGCTAAGCAAAATTCCAATATCACTACGGTCTCTATTATTTTGACCACGCTAAGCTGACACTTCAACTTACACTTTTACACAGCTGATAAACAGTGTTACGGCAGTTTCTTGTGCGTACATATGCAAATAATATACAGATTTTTTCTGCCCTTTGGCGGCATCATCTCAAGTCGTAAGAACTAACTTTTAGATCAAAACTCTTAATCTGAACCAATGATCAGTGCCTTCTGTAGTACTTTTCTAGAACCAACCGCGGAAATTATCAAAGTCGTTCATTAATTAAATTCTGTTTCATAACGTTTTCCTAATTCAAAGAATATTCATTCAAAAATCTTCCTATTTGAAAGGGATGACGTATTTTTGTTTTTTTTATTTTGTTGAAAGTTCAACGATTGGCGCAATCCACATGTCTACTATATTCTTAACAACAGCTATTTGTTATTCACTTGGAGCGCCACTGTCTCCGTTCTTTGTAGCGTGGGAGTAATAACGAATTAATCAGAATAATAAAACACGATTTTTTTTCATTCATCTCCTCTTTTTTTGGTTAAGACATTTATTTATAGCTAAAATGGCAGTTATATACATATATTTATAATTTCTTGTAATTTATATTTTGTCAGAGATATTTTATTCGATTTAAGAAAAGAATATACGTACAACCACACAACGAATGCTTAACATATTAATTTATGCAAAATTGCTATATTTATAATTTGTTTTATTGTACATTTAGCTGAGACTTTTTTTTTAAAACCTGTTTAAATTAACTTCATTGGTACATTTTTTTTCAAACGAAATTATATTACGCATTCATTTATACAAAGGTTAAGGTTGACTAATTACAAAGAAAATACATTCATTCATCGTCTGTCTCGAATCTGTCTCATCGATTTCATTTATTTATTTTATTTATACCATTTAAGAGCCCAAGTCCAAATACAACGAATGTTAAGATTAAGATACAAAAAAAAAAAAAAAAAAAAAAAAATGCTTAAAAATTGTATAAAATCAAAATTCGAATAAAAAGCAAAAAAAACTTAAGACTGTAAAATTTAACTCCAATTTCGAATATTTTTTTTACATTGTTATTTGATAAAATATATTGTACAAATAATATTATTGAACTTAATAAAGAAAATATTTGATTTGCTTAGGAAATAGAAGAAAAAAAAAAAAATACTCGAATATAGCACAACTAATATTTTTTTTTTCATTTCATCTAAGTATTAACATATTACAGCTTTCTTTAAAACTATTTATACTGCTTTTTCACACCTAACTATTTAATGCAGCTCGGTTACACTTCGATAGAATTTACAAATGTACTTTTATACTAAATAAAAAAATAATAATTTATAATCCATTTTTTTACTTCATTCGGCAGCCTTCTAACTATAAAAATTTCATATTTAGAAGAAGAAAAAACTCTTGTTTCTATGTTTATATAAAAGTTATTATTATATTTAAGTGTTGTGTAAACTTTATACAATTGAATTGATTACTTAAATTATTTTGTATTTGTTTATTTTTTTATGTAAAATATATACAAAATCTTTTATTCATTAATATGTGTCGTTTTTCTTCATTTAATTGACGATTGGAAATAAAAGCTTAACTGCGTTCAGTCAGGTTGCAGAAAGTCTTTCCGAAACAACAGGTTGCAGCAAACATCTTGGAACACATGTGAAATACTTTGCCACCCTCTAGCTTTCCTCTTACTAGATGGCACTTTAGGTGAAATACTTTTTTAAAAAATGTTTGCTATTTGACCGCACAAATTAAGCACTGATATCCTAATTTGCCCAGGAATTTTAGGTGTTTTACCTCGGAAAAAATAATGTATGGCTGAAAAGTAAGCTTTTTTACTTGCTTGATCAATATTGGTATTACGAAAGGGTGATTCAGTTGGAGGTTACAAATACATCTGAAATACAAGGTTGGGCAAAAGTAATGTCATAATATGAATTTGCTGCCATTTTGTTAGAAATAGAAAATATTGGGCTCTGTTTTCACGAAAAGTTTATTTGGAGGTGTAAAATTGATGACATTAAATTAAATTAAATATCGGTCAAATGACCACCTCTTGAGGAGATGCACATTTGTGCTCGTTTTACGGCATTTTGAATTGTTGCTTACAAAACATTTGGCTCCAAATTGGTGATTTCTTCTTCAATGTTGGCTTTCAAGACTTGAAAAGTTTGTGGTTTGTTGTGGTAATTGTGTGATTTCAAAAAGCCCTAAAAAAAGAAGTCTGGCGCCGTCAGATCTGGCGATCTGGTCGGCCAGTTCAAATCGCCAAAAACAAGAGATCACACGGCGCGGAAATTCGAAATCTCTATCGTTGCCTGAGCTGTATGAGCAGTTCCTTCGTTCTGCTGGAACCAGCAATGCTCGAGACTCAATTCAGCAACTTACGGGAAGAAAAAAACACGTTTAACATCGGTCTGTAGCGCTCACCAGTTACGGTTACGGTGGTGCCGTCGGCGTCCTCAAAAAAATAAATGCCAATCACTTTTTCACTGCATATGCAGAATGCAATGGCTCCATGGATTCTCCGTACCCCAGAAAAACAAATTTTGTTTATTCACATAACCACTTAAGTGGAAATGGGCTTCGTCTCGTCGATGTCTGTGGACTCTCTCGGACGTCCTCGGCCGCAGCAGTGATATTCTTGGCGGAACGAGCAGTACGGGGCCGGCCACTTCTTGCGACATATCTAATGGACCCAGTTTGCACGAGACGCTCAGCCAAATGTTTAATTGTTCGCGCACATGGTGCAGGACGACGACGAAACTCACGCTGCGTTAAAACAACAGACCGCAAATTGGTCAAATAAGCAGTAAAAATGTTGCTTGTTGTCAACTAATTCTTTATCTGTCTACAACATAAATGTCAAAGCACAATGACATTTGACGCTATTTGCACATTCATGACATTACTTTTGGCCCACCTTGTATAACCCATTGGTTTTTAATAAACTGCTAACATTTTTATGTCAATATAATGTTGAGACATCAAACATGAAAAATTATATCTGTCAAATGGGCATCACGGCTGGCCTTAGGGGCTTCCGCCCTTTTGATTAAATTTACCATGTCTAATATATTGACATACAATTACCTAACATATTTGTGCTCCGGGAAGAATAGTAAGTCATAAGCAATTTTGAAGCTATTTTATTAAGTTTCAGTTTCTTCAATTCGGTATATGGCAACTTAGTTATGTATATACCAAGAAATACATTTAAGTCAAAGTTAATTGTATATTTTCATATTTAAATTTTCGAAATATAGTATATTGACTACATATCGTAGATTGAAATAAATAAATAAATACAAAATACTGAAAGAAAAATGTGCTATGCATCGCCCTGTATTTCGAAAATAAAAAACTGTTTTATTTTTTAGGTCCTCCGAGAATTTCTGGAAGGGTACGGGAAGGTGTACAGAAGTAATCTAATTCTGTACAAATTAACATATTCTGTGCAATGCTCTGTATATTTGGATAATTCAGCTAAGTCAAGTTTTCTACGTGACCAGTGCTATACTCGTAAGACTAAGTTTCAGTTTTTTAAGTTATCCAGAACCTAAGGGCTGCGGAGATAAAAAATGCTTCATAAATATAAAATTTGGCAGCATTATGTACTTCCCCATCTTCTTCGTAGTTCTTTCTATAATTCTGCAAAGTTTTAGCTTTCTAGGTCATCTGGGGCTTCTGGAGGTGTGCGGAAGAATCCACTGTAACAACCTGTATGTCGATAATGAACAATTTTGCTACATTAGATGGTCCTTTTTGTTTTCCTTATAATTGTAATACTTGTTAGGAAATTATTACATTAAAAAACAGGATCAATCTATCCAAAAATAGATATCTGATGGTTAACCCCCACGATTTTAATGATTTTTAGATTTGACTATCAGTATTTCAAATCAGACTTATAAACCAAAAATCAAAATCCATCCAGTAGTTCTTATATTAGCTGTGTGACTAAAGATTATATTAAAATTTTTGACCAAACTCCATCAAAATCTGTTCAGTGGTTCTTGGGTTATTTTACAAATTGTTCGACTTTCAGAAATCATCTTTATTTGTTTGTATAAACCATGAAATAATAATTGTTTTAATTTAACAGGATGCCACAAAGACAGAAAGTATCGAGGACAAGGTATCTATAAAACCACTGATATCGTATGAAATCAGATCAAAACTGGTATGGGACTGTCTTTCCAAGGTAAATAGACTTGGTCAAAACAACAGAATCACCCTCTACTAGGTACCAGGTCACGTGGGAGTAGAGGGTAATGAAAAAGCAGATGAACTAATAAGGGGGAGATGTGAGATCGCCTTCGAGCTGGGACCGTATAAAATACGTGAAGAACTAAGAAGTGAAGAAAACCACAAGAGAGTCAAACTTTGGGAGCAACTTCCGGAACTAAGACTGACCAAAGAAATTCTAATAGGCTTCCTGACGGGTCACTGTAGGCTTAAGGAATATCTCAGGAAACTGGCCATAGTAAAACGGAAACTGCAGATTCTGCGGGGACGTTGAGGAAACCCCAGGACATCTACTTAAAGAATGTGGAGCATTGACCCACAAAAGAAGGAACTATCTGGATGCCTATCAACTATCAGAAGAAAATCTATCATCAATGGATCCACTCAAGATACTCCGGTTAATCGATGCAATTGGACTGGAGGAGGTGCTCTAAATCGAGTATATCATCGACTTGAACTCCAAGTTGGGGGAGCACAATAGATTTATAAAAGTCGCAGTGCACGTACACCCCTATAACCAATCTACAACAGTGTACCACGTAGAGACTTGAAAACCCGAAAAGTATCAACTTTCAAGCCAATTCGCGCATTATTAGGTCATTTTCAGAAAAAGCCATGACGCGCACATGCGAAATTATCCGACATTTAGGTTTAACCCAAATTTCGTCAACAAATTCCTCAGCTGTAAATCGAATAAGACGCAGGATTACGCGGTAAAGCTACTCACTGTACCCAGTTTGAGTTTTAAAATAAATTGCACAACGAAAACCTTGCTTTGAGCATTTCTCAAGAGTCATATCTGCGTCCTCAATTCCAGCAATGTATAACTTCAATTGTTACGACATAAGAGGATACCTTTTAAAGTGTGATATGTATAATTCAATAGCTATTGTGATTCATAGTTTATTGACTCGTTGTCAGGCGTACGCGTAAGCCTTTGTTTACATTTGGCTTATAATGTGTTAATTTCTGGTTATAAAATTAAACAAAAGACATGCGATTACGAGTTACATATGTTTGTATGTATATTAACAACTGATGGTGAATTCGATGAATGTGAGTAAGCTGGGGGAATACAATTAGAATGAGACCACAAGAGAAAACTAGTTTCACTTTTCTTTGCATTAGTGATAAGAAAATTTATCGGTCACCGTCACTTAAAATTATTTATCTAAATTGGGTCGATAAATGTTAAATAGGAACATAGATTTACAAAGGCTTATATACCTAGGCGTGTGACGAATTTCGCTAACATGGTCCGGTCTTTTAACGAACATCGTTCGAATTAATTATATAGAGGGCAAAATGTGTACATATGTAGTTTGAATGGGAGAGAGCATCACCACCTACACTTAGGATATAGAGTTTTAACCCCAATAGAACATGTCATGCTGTTTAGGGTCTTAGTCAACATTCCGAACACAGACATTACTTATACAATTCGACAACGTGACATTATTACCAATGTACTGGGAATTTTTTATACTCGATCTATTGTCGAGTAATTCTGAGATTGATGAGTTGTCAGAAATGGTTGAGATTTTATCTTCAGCTTCACCAGTTTTTCTTCTGTCACCAAACCGATGGATATTTGATGCAAGTGAAGATAGTTTGTGAGACTACATTGAATTCCACCATTTCACACTGATAAAGTACACTGAAGAACAAATCTGGTGTTTGGTGGACTACCCTCAACAAATGACTACGATCACCAAGCTTGAATAGCCAGAGAGGCTAGTGTTAGCACTGGAGCGTTGTATATGCTCTGACAGGGGGTTTGAGATAGAAATCCCAGGCCTTAAACATTTTGTTTGTTCCTAAAGGATGACTTCGTGCACTTTTAGATCAAATAAACATTTTAGTTCCTAAACACGGTAGTTGGGGATGGCGACTTTGGACCCAAACGCGAAATCTCAAATTCATTAGGTGTATATCCAAGTGTATTTCAGGCTGAGCTTCATGTCGTTAAGAGATGTTTTTTTTTTTTTTTAACATGGAGATTTTTTTTTATAATTCGCGCCCGCCAAAAGGAATATGGATACCTTTATTTACAGGGCACGGGCTTTTAGGAAAAAGGGGAAGAGGAACAAAGGAGAAGCTTTTGCACGTTGGCTTTAAATGTTTGAAGGTTGTAGTGATGGGGAAATACAGAGCTTGGTAGATCACTCCACATTCGTGTCGTTCAGCTTATAAATGAATCCCTATATTTGACAGTATGACCGAAGTTAGGCTTTAGGGTGAACTGATGTGCACTCGAAGCATACCATGTATTGCGGGTGAAATTTTGAAGAGGAGGAGTGCAACTGGCTATTTTGCTGGAGCATTTTTTGTGGAAAAAACGATAAAACAGGGAGAGACATACCTGTAACAATTCCTTGGTACTTGTACTTAAAAATTTCAAGTACTAGTACCGGGAATTGTACTTGTTGAAAAACTGGTTATGTACTTAGCCATTGACACAAATAGTGACGAACGTATGAAAAATTAATTTTCATTGAGAAGTGCTGCATTCAAACAACGTTAATGTAAATGCTAATGTTTGCCAACTGAGTCAAGAATATCATTAAGAAATATGTTGCAGCTTTCTAAACACATGTACATATGTACATACGAGTTTATTAGCATTTTTCATTTTTCAAATGTTTGTAAACCTTTTTTGCTCAACATATTTTCCCAAAAAAAAATATTTCTTACAAATCCGGAGCCCTTGTCAAATTCTCTTTAATTTTATATGCCATATGATGGGAAACAAAAATATTTTCATTGCCACCATCTTGTGCGAGCCACCATATATAATGTATACATACCGAAAAGTTTCAGCTCTCTACGTCAAACGGTTCAAAAATTACAGGGCCGTGACAGACTGACAAACAGACAGACACCGTATCAAATCCATAAGTATTCCGTCCTCCTTTTTTAAGATCCGGAACTATAAAAAATTTTTTGTGAGTATTTGCATTTAATTTTATATCATAGAATTACAAGTACTTAAAGCAATTAAAAGTACTTGAAAATACTTAAAAGGAATTGGAATTAATTGAAAAGAATTAAAAAAAAAACTTAAGTACAATTTTAAAGCATTTAAATACTAAAGACCAGTTTTTCAAGTACTTCGAAGGAATTGCAAGTACAAGTACAATTCCCGGTACTGATGCTTGAAATTTTTAAGTAAAAGTACCAAGGAATTGTACTTATACAATACAAAAAAATAAGTACGATGTAATTATACTTGTTGTTGGTTGAACATTTGATTATGCTGTCCAGGTCGGAATTTAATGTGTTTAACAAACATTGCCGTTCCCCTTCTACGGCCGAAGAGCAAGGACGTGAGTTAGGGAACGAATATGAAAAACTGAGGGCACTGTCATCAGCGAAAGAATGGATCGGATTAGAAGTAGCAGACAAGAGATCATTTATAAAAATAAGAAAGAGAGTCGGAGAAAAAACAGGGCTTTGGGGAACACCAGTATTTATATGGTGGTTTGCAGACTTCAAGCCGTCCAAAACAACTTGTATTGAACGCCCCGAAAGCTAATTTCTAATCCATTGAAGAAGAGATTCATCGATGCAATATGCAAGCATATTCGACAAAAGAGCCTGATGCCAAACTCTGTCAAATGCCTTTGAAATATCAAGCGCAACCATCTTAGTTTCGCCGAAGTGAGAGATATGCCATCAAATCACCAGTGGACCTGTTGCTATGAAAACCATACTGAGCTGACGATTTATCAGCGTTTCCATGACCTTAGAAAGAAGGGACGTAAGTGCAATGGGTCGGTAATTGGACGGGGAGGAAGATTCGCCTTTTTTTAGGGACGGGCTGGACAAATGATATTTTCCATCTACTCGGAAAAAGCCCTGAAAAGTAGGATAGAGAGAAAAGCTTACGCAGAGGTTTTGCGTAGAAGAACACCCCTTCAAAACTATGGGGGGATACTATCTGGACCAGCGGATTTGTGTAAGTTTAGACGTTTGAGTACTCCTGCAACTGTACGAGTGCGAAAGTGGACCTGTCCCATGGAAAATTTGACGCTCTTAAATACATGATGAAAATTATTGAGACATACTGTTGCATGTATTACCGAGTAACTCTAGTTAAAAATATCTTTCTACTTTGCCTTATCATTAAGAAATGTAGCAGTATCAACTTGAAAATTGATCTCAGGAAGCATATATTCACATATTTATGAACAGCCAAGCAGTACTTGTAGTCTACCAAAAGTATTGAGAGTAATGAAAATGCATTTGAGTTGGAAAGAATGTGCATATGTATGAGCATGATCTGCCTATACCACGGTGATTAGATAGTTAAGAGATTGCGGATATCTCGAGACACAGTAGGAAGATGGAAGAAGGCTGATCGGCTTTCTCTTTTGCCACTCTTGCTTCAAATATCATCTTAACCTAGTTTAGGAAACTGGACTCCGAGTCTGCTTAGATGATGAAGAGACCGCTCACATAGTAACTTTTCAAAAATGTAACCTCACTTCCTAAGATTTAAAAAAAAAACCCAGGACATACTCGCATACAACAGAAGGATTATCTATTAACGGCTTTATGGTTTTCAGCATGTCTAGAGAGTAGATTTTAATCAATCACCACCTTCCGTCAGCTGTAAATATGAAATCGTTAATCGTTAGCTCTTTGGTATAGCAGGTTGCATTTTCAGAGGGTACGCCATAAGAAAAGTGATCTCAATTAAGATAGTGTAAAGTGCAAACCATTCCATTCGAATTATAGCATATCAAATGATAAGTAAAAAAAAAAACGTTTTGTTGTAACTTTTTTTACTTATAACGATAGTTCATTTGTCTCCAATGGACCTGGACCTTCTGTTGTATATGTCCTGGGTTTTTTTAAATGTTAGGAAGTGAGGTTACATTTTTGAAAAGTTACTATGTGAGCGGTCTTTTCATCATCTAAGCAGAGTCGGAGCCCAGTTTCCTAAACTAGGTTTATTTAGTTAAGATGATATCTGAAGCAATAGTGGCAGAAGAAAAACCTGATCAGCTTTCTCATATCTGGCCATCCTTGAGCCATCCAAGAATTGCTATGTAAAGCAAGTTCTTAAATTTGGTGGAGCAATTTTAATGATTTGAGGGTGTACGAGTATGCGCATGAAAAGTGTCGGCAGGTAGTGCGACACGTATATTTCATGTAATGTCACCATTCTTAATCCTTCCAGCAGGTCGTCCAGTTCTGAAAACTTTTTGAGACTACTTGGCATACTATAAGTTCCACCAAGGGCAGGAACTTGTGTAATCTATTCCAAGAATCATTCAATTGGTTCCCAAAAGGAGGGCACAATTAATTTTAAACAAGTAAAGTTCTTCAATGTCAATAAATTGATCAAATGCATTTTGTTTTTTTGGTAAAGCTTTTTTTCATTTTGAATTCAAATTCAAACAACTCTTTTAAGTTAATTTTGTATGTGCTGAATCAAAACATTTGTTCGAATTTGTGTTTCAAATTTCTGTATGTTTGAGTAATTTTTAGCCTATCTTAATTTCAATGACAAGCAAATTCAATGACTAATCATGAACTTATAAACTTGAGAAATATTATTTAAAAAAAATCATAAAAATAAATTCTGTATTAAAATAGAATTTATCGCCTCTTGCTATAGCACTTTCACTTTCACTCATTTATGTGCCTTCTTCAATTCCAGCGGAAATAATTATTTAATAGCTTGTCGGACTTTGCTGACGTTCGAATACATAATCTTAGAATCTGTTTTTCTTCACTCCAAAAACGATCGAGAACGTAAATGAACAATTATTCTTTATCCACTTGACTGTATCTAATAGATACACAGACCACAGGCGTGTTTTCTTCACAATCGCATGATTCTGCGAAACTTCCGACCTGATTTTTTTATCCGCAAATCTGGATGAGTACCGATTATATTCTAGTAAAAACCGTTTGAGTTTTGTATACAATTCAATTTCAGTTTGTGTCTAAGTATCAAATTCTTTGAATGTATAGCTGGAAATGTTTTTATTTTGTTTAAATCTGATTTTGTTAGTACATGCATAGTACCTACATATGTACATAGTTGTTTGTTTATTTATTTTACAATTTTGCTTCGAGGCTTTTTGGGGGGAATCTGTTAAGAATTGTATTGGTGGTACATAACTACATACTTGAGCTTCGTTTGATTTTAGTTCTGTTAATTAAGAAGAAAGAAATGGGATGCACAAGTCATGGTATGTACAAGTCAATTAATTTTGCCATATGTGTTGTTTTCCACATCCCTCTTAAAAGCGCTACAGATCATACATTTTCAGCCAAATTTACTTTTAATTTCTACTAAAGTTAAATTCATTCTATCAATGTTTTGTCTGCAATCGAACGCCTCCATCATTTTTGCATCTTCTTTAATTTTCTTTGTTCTTTTTTTGTTAATCAAAAATTGAGTGATTATGGTCTGGCAGATAAGGCGGATAAATTATAGGGACAACTAAGTCCATCTGCATAGCAATTAAGTAACGCCCTCAGTCACTTAGTCGTTCTTCAAAAGAATATGAGGTTCATATGAGAGCGCAACATGACAATAATATAAATCGGTAGATGTGGTGTTTTAATTAAACAAATCGAAAGTTGTCATTAGACAGTGATATATACACAACATTATACGTATTAGCTACTAAGCACCAGCTGCACGGACAGAGTAATTATTGCCTCTTTTCTTTTTCTTTCAAATGATTGTTACACATTTGTAAGCTCAAAACACGACTAGCGTAGCATAATAGAAATACCACAATTTCAACTTTGGTAAATTTGGTTGGTTACTACTCGTATAATCCTAGGCCTAAAATCATGCGTCTTAGAATACTAACAACGGTTGCCGGTTACCCGAGCTCCCAGAAAAGGTTATCGATAAACATACCGAATTTAGTGGTTTCTTTCTTTATTCGGCTTCTTTTTTATATCTACATACTACTAAAGTTGGGAAATTAGACCGACAATGATGCACTGCCTCTAAGTACTATGGTAACCATAACCAGGCCCATGCCTTCGTATGAAGCACTTATCTACTGGAAGGCCATGAACAGATAAACCACGTTAGGGAGCTCGCTGAGGTACATAGATCAGATAGGGTAAGTATCACAGGTCAACTGAGTGTTCGACTCCCAGAAACACAAAAATGTTTTTTCACGAATGACTGGCAGACATTCGAGGCAAAAATTGATATGAGAAGCTTCTCAGTTATTATGCCCTTCGGAAACTGCATAAAATTGTAGGTCCCTCCATTCGTGTGTCGCAAAAGACGAAAAAGCTATTCTTGGCTCTGTATGCACTGTTTGCGCCAAATACTTACATACATTTTTTAAGGGTGCCATACACATACTGGACTCCATTGCAGCGCTGAACATTCAAAAACATCTGCATAAGGCACCGCTCAATTCCAACAGAAATATTAAAGGGTAGTACAAAAGGAACGAACAATATTAGACCTTAATGCAAACACTGTACGATTGCAACTTACGTATATAAACAGCTCTAAGACAACTGACGAACTCGTTCTAGAATATAAGGGAAAGTAAGTGCTTTGAGAGCACCATGGCTCAGTAGTTAAGTGCATGCTCACCGACCGGGAGGTTCAGGTGAACGTCTGACAAACAGCCGAGAGTAGATCTCATTTGCTAAGTTTACTTTAACTGCTTCGAAGTTACAGCTGACACGTTTTGTACTAGGCGGTAAATAGATATTTGTTCCTGTTTACTGTAAGACCGACTTTTTTCGCATGACTGTATTATGTCGATATCGTCAGCGTAACGCAGCAGCTGAACAGAACTTATAAAATATAGTGGCTGTAAACCTGTTTTGCGCACTATCTGTTCCAGCACGAGATTGAAGAAGGTACTTGGCAGCTCATCTTGTCGAAATCCGTCGTACGTTTCGAATAGCTCTTATTAGTTGTTTCCAAATTACATACAGTACACAGCTTATTTTCCAAAGTTGCTTGGCACAGCTGGATTTGTTTTCCTAAGTCAGCCATCACCATGTAGAGTTATATGTAGATGATGAATGCTATGGTATATTTCGACTTGAAATTCGTTGGTCTTTTCCAAGAACTGTTTTAGTGTGAACATTGTATCGGTAGTCGATCTGCCCAGCTTGAAGCCGAACTGGTATAAACCAATCAGTGCGGCGGCGCAGAAAGGCTTTAAATGTTAACACAGTATGGTGGATAGGATCTTGTAGTCAACATTAAAGAGGAATGTGCCTTGGTAGTTCTTACAAGACAAAGGATAGCCTTTTCGTAGATGATGCATGTAGAACTGATATTTTTCAGTCATCAGGCATGCTTTTGTCCATCCATATTTAGGGGTGATACATCATTCTAACAAACGTACCTACAAAGACTTTAAAAAATCCCTACTTATCCCTACGAATTTGAACACTGAAGTAGAGACGGGCAGAATTGTGAGATTCACTTTTTGAGTTGCAGTGATCTGGAGATCGACAATATTCAAGAAAACAGTAGGTAGAAAAGATAACTATAGTAGTAGAAAAGATAACTATTACATATGAAATTTGTATCATTCAATTAATTAATCAAATAGTTTCAATTCATCTTAAAGATTTAGTAGACTTAGGTATATAGTGTACACTATGGTTCATAAGTTTAAAACCACCATTATTTCCTTGATCGTACCCATTTTTCTACCAAACCATTTAATGTTATGAGATATTTTTTTTACTCAGGTTATTGTGCCAATATGTAGTAATCTTAGCCCTAATCTTTTACCAGGTAGTGCAAAAGCCCGCACTCGATTTCCTAAGGCAGTACTTTGTTTGTAAATAAAAAAGAGTTGGTTCTGTTTGTTGATTACTACTCGTATATGTTTATTTATACGTTTGAATTTGTTTCCATTAACTAGCGAAGCTAATAACGGTCAAATGGCCGCCGCCAGAGTTGATGCACATTCAGGCTCATTTTACAGCATTTTCCATGACTTTTCTCAAAACTTTTGGCGATAAATTCTTCACTTCTTATCGGATGTTCGGATTGAGCCAAAACCATCGACCCATTATTTGTTAAACATATTGACATACATAATTATTTCGCGTTCTTGAAGAGTATAGCAATCCATGGTTTGTCTGTGTATTCTGCTTCTGTTTACTTTACCAATGTCAAAGTCGCGAAGTTATACGACATCATTTGTAGATATGAGAGCATCTTCCGATAGGGTGATGACTTTTGTGCCACCTTGTACTTGCATGTAGATGATGAAGCCTGCGGAGTAATTATTTTTTCCAGTGTAAGCATTCTAACCACCAAACAATTTTAAAAATGAGGCAATACAAAATTGTGCACTATTTCCAGTTTTTAATGGTAGTGTACTTTTGATAATATTAGGATACAAAGGATTTATTTAAAAGTGTTACACACGGTACATTTTTAGTTAAATATCAGTAATCAAAGCGAAAGGTTAAAAGGTAAGAACAAATTAAAATAAATAATATAAGGGTCGTCCGAAATTAATATCCATTGAAATACAAAGTCAAATTATTTGCCTTCATAAAATCGGTAAATCCGAACTTAATATTTCTGAATCTAGAGTCCATTACACCATCAAACAACTTCGTGAAACCGAAAGCAGTGATTCCAGACCGAGCAGAGGACGTCCAAGGAAAACCACTATGCAGGAAGATAGTTTGATTGTGATTGTAATGTGAAGCGTAATCGAAAGCTTATGGCACCAGAAATTTGCGGAGTGATCAACAGGAATAGAAAAATCCTAGTTTCCGTAAAGGTTATCAAGGAATCGAAGTAAGGTGCGAAGAAGATAGAACTATTCGGCCGGTAACAGCTAAAGAACTTGTCAAAGAAATTAAAGAAGGCATAAATATAAAAAAAAGGCCCAAGGTTTGATTTAATTACAGGTAAAATTTTGAAACAATTTCCACGAAAAGGTTTAAAAAAAACAAAAAAAAAAAAATGCTGCATTCAAGTTAAGATATGTGCCAAGCATGTAGAAGGTCGCGAAAGTAATAATGATACCAAAACCAGGCAAACCACCTAGCGAAATAACCTCATATCACCCAATGTCGTCCAAGTTATTCGAAAAAAATGCTGGTAAAACATCCGCAAAAGAGAATTGATGAAGAATCGATAGTCCCAATTCACCAATTTGGATTTAGAAATAAGCACTCTACAATTGATCGGGTGCATAGAATTTCAGATAAAATCGAAAAAGCATTTGAAGAGAAAAATGTGTTCTCTACAATATTTCTTAATATAGCCCAAGCTTTCGATAAAGTCTGGCACAAAGGATTGATCCACAAATTACAAAAGCAACTGCCGAAGCAGTATTCGAAAATTCTGCAGTCATGTATATCAGATTGATCCTTCAGAATTAAACAAGAAACAGAGTACTCAACATTAAGAGAAATTAAAGCGGGCGTACTACAAGGCAGTGTATTGAGTCCTGTGTTTTACCTCTTATTCAATAGCTATCTGCCTGAAAGTGAAGAAACCACTATAGCAACTTTTGTAGATGACACTGCTGTACTTGTTGTGAGAGCAACTGTCGAAACAGCAACAAAAAAGCTTCAAATGGCAATAAACAGTATTTCAGAATGGTCTAAAAAATGGCAGATTAGATTAAATGACTTAAAGTCAGTCCATATTAATTTTACAAGCGGACCACACATTCCAGTATACATAAACAACAATGTAGTGGAATACTCAAATACAGCCAAATATCAAGGCATGACCCTAGATGCTAAACTGCGTTGGAAAGCGCATGTAAAGAAAAAGAGAGATGAGTTGAACATGCAATACAGTAAAATGTATTGGCTTATTGGGAGATACTCATCCCTGTCCAACTACAATAAGCTATTGCTATACAAGCAGGTATGGACCTATAGGTTCCAGTTGTGGGCATGCCCTTGTCAAACAAATTTACAAAAAATCCAAGTCTTCCAAAATAAGGTGCTAAAGAACATAGTCAATGCACCTTGGTATATACGCAACGCTGATCTACATAGAGATCTTACGAGTAATATTGAAGTGGTTGAAGATGAAGTTAAAAAAGCTACTCAAAGGCACAAAACCACGTTAACATAGAAATAACAGAACTATTAAATACTGATAATGTAATCAGGAGACTAAGACGGGTATTGATCTGTAAGAGTTAGCTAAGGCCAAGAAATTAGGTAATATTTTCAAACAAAAAAGTTATGAAATCCTACAAACGGCGGATTTTTCTTTTCTATTTATCAAATAATTCAAAAATGAATTGCTGATTAGTCGAAAGCCTAGGTGCAATCCCATTCGGGATGACGAAAGTCAGTCGCTCCGGGAGGTTTTTTAGATCGGGTTAAAGTCTCTCACTATTGCAGAAGCATTCCTCGCGTACTAGCTCTGCAATGTCTTTCGATGATTTTCCCTTCCAGCGAACCCAACCCAACACAAAAAAAAAGTTTCCGTTATAACATGCAAATTTGTTTGAGCATGGTGCAAAAAAAAAGGCCGTTACTTTGGGCGCAAAATAAGAAGAAACGACAAGAGTGGGTTAGAGCTCACCAGAATTTGAACATTGAGGACTGTAGAATGGTTCTTAGGACTGATGAATACAAGTTTGAACTGTTTGGCACGAAGAGAAAGATTTTCGTTCGTTTATTGTGCCCACTCGACGAAGTCAGAGTTTAATTTTTTTTTTAGAAATAATTTACTTTGTTTACTTGTGTTTCCTAATTTTATTGAAATACTATTTAAAATTGTATTTATATATTGTACTCCAATAAATAAAATAAGGGAAAACAATAGTTTACCGTTTCTTGGGCGGTAGTAACATATTATGTATGTACCTATATATATGTATCTATGTATAACACAAGTGACTGTTTAAGGTATTTCACCACTATTCACATCATAATGTGGGCTGTTTACAATAATAATCTTCATGAGATATCTCTTTCAATCACTGTACATCAATTAACACAATTTCAATCTGGATTTACATTACTTCAAGTATACCACCCTCTTAATGCAGAACTATAGGTAAAAAGGTATTTTGTTTATAACGAATGTGTATGTTTTTAGAATTTGTATAAACATTGCTGTTCGTCTCCCAGTGATTTTTCAAGGTGATTAAAACAAGACAACTATTTTTCGTGGTATTTTATTTTTTTCTTCTCATTGTTTTGTTGATAAATTGTTTCCATATATAGATAGAATTGCTTCATATTTAAAAATACATATCACTGTGAAATGAACCGCGATGACTGTGTAAAGCAAATTCGAATAAACGAATTTATTGTTGTCTCGTAAAAATTATTGATTTCTTTTTGTTCCTATACTTTTTTATTACATTTGGGGAGGCCACATGGCAGAGTCCAAACCAACCAAACGGAAGTTATCGTTTTCAATTCGAAGAAGAAAATAAATTGAGGAGATACCAAAGGTAAAGTCGATTTGTTGAATTGGAATAAACATCAACAACAGATCGACGGGCATGTCGGCACCTTTCGATGATATTCTGCTGGTAAGCAAGAATTTCCAATCTTTTGGATGTACATAATGTATGTACATATGTAGATATCGGACAACCTGATCTTCTGATGATGAAGTGAATTCCTTTTAGGTGTCTATTGTTCGCAAGTTTCATGAATTCCATCGAATTAATCTGCATTTAATGATGATGGTATTTTGTTCGCAATAACAGTGAATAACTTGAACTTCTAGAGGCGGAGTAGCAAAGGGAACGATTCGAAAGGGAACTCCGTATTTTTTATAGTATACAATGGACAAATTTTGCTGACTGACTCCTTCCAACTGTAAGCAGATTGCAACGATCTTGAATACATTTCATTGATTTTATTCAAATTTGATCTTTAGGAGATTTACTGCGTCATAATTGTTCCTAATAATCAAAAAAATACACAAGAGTGTAAGCTAAACTATACCACTTACTACGAGTACGTGTTGAGTCATTTTTAGTGAATTTTTGACCTTAAAAGACTTAATTTCATCATCGTGGACCATATCAAATGACTAGCGTCCGGTTGAGAAATTTGAGAATAACGTGACTTCATAGTTGAAATACATAAATATCTCATGTTTAATGGTAATTCCGAAAGTTATTTCCTACGCATGCTGTGCATTTACTCAGAGGGGTGTTTAACCTTGAGATTATCGCAATCGGCACATTTTTAATTTTCTTGATTTGATTGATGTATTGAGTCGCGCTTCAATAAGTTGCTGAGTTTGTATACGATTAATTTTGTGACCTTGTTGATTATAATTTCGTCATTGCTGCTTGACTCTGTAGATTTAGGTGTAAACGTTAATGTTGAGAAATTTTTAAACATGGAGCTCTGGAGCTCCAGACATTGTCAGAAATTCTATGATCAATAATGGCAGCGAGTTTGCTGGAGGAACAAACGCACTGCGATGCTTCAGCTTTCTCAGATGAATGAAAGTCTGAAGGTTGGGTCCGGTGACAGATTTAATTTGTGGAGATTCTGTTCAGATTCACCAGTACAGATTTGTCCTGGAGTAGCTAGCCAAAGTTCGTTGAATTTTAACAGATATTACTACCTGACAGGGTTTTGGATCTCGACGCTTTGATTTCGATTGGAAATTCGTTTAGTAAGTTTTTTTTATGATGTATCAGCTCACCCTAACATAGGCGAACAAAAATACTTAGCGCTAGCCTTAGGTAACGCCTAAAATTATAAAATTGGTGGGGGTCAAGCAATAATTGTGTGTACACAACTATTAAACAGTAAGTTAACAGTCGAGCAGATTAAAAATTACCTACGATAAGAGAATTGTATTTTAAGCCCTGCTTCAGGCCCTAAGAAAACTAGCCCTTTTTAATTGAAAACTAGCCTGTTTCGGCAGAGGTTGCGATAGATCAAATTTAATATCGTTTGAAAGATCTCAACCTCAAATTGTCTCCCATACACTGTTTTGGCACGCGCAGAAGTCGCATATAGGCAGGTAGGTGCTCAAAATGCATTAAAGAAAATCACTTCAAAATCATGTACGAGTAAGTGGTTCTTGAGTTATAAATGGTCATGCAAAGTGACAAGTGGCTGGATGTTGTGGAAATAGGGTAGACTCTGATCGGTGTCAACCAGGCGATACCCACTGTTGTAACTTATAACATATCAATTTTGCTTATTTTACATCCACAAGGTAGTCATCGGATACTGGTTGTTGTCAACCCGGACTCAACTTGGTAAACTTATAAGCGCGAGTGTTGACCAGAAGACAAAAATAGCAGCACTATAAATACAACAGCGGACGAATTCCCCAGATGGAACTAACGGTGGTGTGATATACATAGCTCCGGAGCGGATATAGCTTCTTATTCGGACTTCTTCGACATATTTGGAGTTTAGGCCGATAAGGATTTCCAAGAATTAATTGGGGTCTTGGAAAAGAGATGGTGATGAATTAGCCCTAAAGGGGCCAATGGCAGCGCTCACACTCCCTAATTGGGTAACTGACATCGGTACCCCTCCGTCGTTTACCTATCTTGTCGTGGTGAAGGGAAGATCAGAGTGAAGATCAGGAAACTAAGAGGTAAAAAAAAGAACCTACAGTGAAGTAGTAAAAACACAAAACAAACATGGAGAGTAAAGAAATAAAAGAAGATACACGCATGGGGATATAAATCTAAAAGTCGGCAGAGGCCACGGCTGTCGGCGAGGGCTTGGCCCCGAAAGGGGATAAGTCGTCAGTGATAGCTTCGGGGTACAGCACCACTTCGCTGCAGTAGATATAACTGAAGGGGCTCAAACAATAACACTGTCCGCTCGCAAAGAGGACGAGCCAGTGACCGGTAGAAGAAGGAACATCTCTGGAGCTAAAGAAAGAAAGCGACTGGAGATGGAGAAGCAAGGGAATCTTGCTTCAAACCCAAGCTGTCTAACATCAGGGCGGTCTAATGCTCACCTAGGGAAGAGCGAGGGAAGTACTGTCCTACAATCAAAATCTAATACGAATAGGCCGTCAACATCAAGAGGGCATTAAGTCCCGTCATACGAGGACTTATTCGGATGTAGCAGCCAACCTCCTGGAGATGTGGTTTACAGTAGGAACAATGAGGATGGGAAGATACTGGAGGAATTACACGAACGTTTTCAGAAAGCCCTCAATGCTACTCTGGATCAAACGTTCTGTGAGAATCCGACGACTTCCTGAATTTCCTGAGGGCAGGTTTCAAAGGTAGCCGCTACCACATCTGCTGTCAGGATAATGCCTCGACTGAGTCGCTACGGGTACTAACAGCCAGACTCGATGGTTGGGAACGAACCAAGCTAGAGGTAAAAGATTCCCATTCTAACCAGGGTGTCCGTTTGGATCTCAGGGATAGTCGAGGAACCTGCAAACGTTTTTTGCGCGGATGAAGCTGCAAAATAAGGACGTTAAGACGGAGAAGTGGAAACTCTACCACGCAAAGGAACAGGCACGCAAAGGTCAACTGTTCGTGGTAGGGATTGACGAGGAATCCCTAAGGTCACTTGTTCTACAAGGGGGTAAAGCACTATGTGACTTTCACCAAGTTAGTTTCGTGATCCCTTCATTCCCTGAGAGGTTAAATGAAGGTAATCCAAGCAAACCTTCAACACTGTAGGGCGGCAACTACCAACCTTTGTGTCTACCCTCTCAGCAGTAAAGGCGGATATCGCCCTCATCCAGGAACCCTATTGCTTGAATAATAACGTGGCCGTGGTGCAGTGGTAACATCATCGCTTGTCACGCTGTTGATTCACGGTTCGAATCCTGAAGTCAAGAATCATCTATTTATTTCGCACGAAATAAATAAAAAAATCGATCACTTGCGAAAGCTAAGTTAACTCTACTGTGAAGGCATAACACTGGCAGTAGGGTGGTCATATGGCTAAAATGCAACTTGATCGTGATGATAACCTCAGGAGGACGGAACAAATTACTGTGAATCATAAGCAACGACAATGATAGCGAAAAACAAACAAAATACTCCCCAGTTATCTGGACAGCCACCCTTGGAGTTTACAGAAACTTAACACCACCTGAGTTTCAAACCACACCACTCTGTCTTTCTCTCTGTCTCTTCCCCTTTCCAGAAAACGTACGTGTTCTAAAAATTAGTATAAGGGTATTCATATTCCCTTTAACACGTTAAAATTATAAAAAAAAAAAAAAAAAAACAGGATGGGGGAATAAACTGAAAGTGATAGCAGACAACGGAAACAGTAAGTGTAGAACCTGTATTCTGGCGCAAAAGAATATTAATATCTTCTTTATCCCGCAGATCAGTACAGGTGACCTAACATCCACGAGCCTCGAATATAGGGTGAGAAATAGTGAGACCAACCAAATCATTTTGGTCTCTTGCTATCTCCCCTATGACTCCCCGTAACCTCCACCTAGCGAGGAGCTAAAGAAGTGCGTCAACTGGAGCAGGTCCCATCAGAAGGGTCTAATAGTGGGTGTTCTAAGTAGAGTTGCCTTAAAATGAAATTGATGTCCGCTAAGTTAAGTTGAACTTAGACGGACAATAAAATATATGTACTTCACAAAAGGTACAAAGGAAATGAAACTCGTGATTTTTTCCTTAAGACGTTATAAATTTATTGTGCGTACTTTCTTTTTGCTGGACTGTAGATAAGTGCCGAAAGCCATTCTCTAATGTTATCAGTTAGCCTCGGTTCAAACAGCTGTTAAACTTTACATAACAGGTGGAGTTGATGAACCCTTGTACATAATTTTACTTTTTTATATTTGGTTTGACTGTGTGAATCTTTACTTTAACATGATTTATAACTGGTTTGACTGTGTTAATGTTTAGTTACTACATTGACATGAATATTATTAATGCCCCATATTTAATGAAAAGTAGTTAGAGAGAGATGCCACTATTAATTTTTTGGAGCCATCAATGCATGTTATCCCTTTCTTCAAGTCGGCCATCATTAAAGATTGTCAAAAGCCTGGTTTTGAATATATACCTATTTCTTACGAGTCAAGCGATTAGATGGAAAGAGATAACATGCATGTAACCAGGCTAGCCTTCCAGATTTGACATCTTAGTTTTCGAGTTAAAAGCGTGGTATTCGGTAGTGTAGTTTATTTACTTTGTGGTTTTAAGTGAAATAAATTCTGTGTTTTAATTTTAATAATTGTGTTTGCGTTGTTCATTGTGACTAGTTGTCGATGATATGGACACCTATTTTATTATCATATCTCGACAATTAGTTCAATGTGCCAAAACACGTAGCATCGATGTCGAATGTGGAAGTGAGTGTCATAAGAAATTAATTAATAATTAAAAATGTGTTGTGTGTTGATTGTTGAGTGTTTTGTTGGGAACCAACAGTGGGAATGGACGCTAACGCCCACCACATTAATTGGGGAAGCACTGACATTAACAAAAGAGGCGAGTGTTTGGCCGATTATTTAAATATTGAAAATTTAGTTACCTTAAACGAGGGCTGTACTTCATAAATAAAAATAGAAGGAAGGTATTAGATATAAACTTATGTGATGATAGATCTGTACATCTGGTGTCCAACTGGAAGATCAGCAGTGAGATCTTTTGGGACCACAGGTGGTTGTGTTTTGACATTGGAATTGATCGCAAACTCAAAATAATGATTAGGAACTCTAAGAAAACAGATTGGTCCATCTTTGCAAGAAATCTTCAGGCAAGGCTATCACCAACTCAGGTTAACAGCTGTACTGAGATTAACCAATTAAGCAAAGAAGTCATTAAAGTACAGAAGTGCATCATAGAATCCTTTGAGGCCGCCTGTCCTCTGAAACCGGTACCTAGAAGCACTAAGCAAAAATAGTGGAACGGTGACCTCCACGAAGTAAGGAGAGTTGCTACACAACCCCTAAACAAAGCAGCCACACCTACCAAGTGTGGGCTTACTCGTGCTGAAACGAAATGGGAAGTTACTGACAATCTAGGTGATGCAGGTAAAGTGGCCTGGGCCATTAACTCATTTGCACCATATAAATCACCGGGTATAGACGGAATACTTCACATCTCCTTGCAAAAAGGTATAGAATTAGACACCCTAAAGAAAACCCTGGTTAATTTCGCAATTGAACATCATAGGAGAGCTTTTGCAAAACACCCTACCAATCATAACGAAATGGGCGGAGGAGAGTGGATTGGGAATAAATCCAATTAAAACGGAACTGGTTCTCTTCTTCATTCTCAGTGCACCTAGAAGCGAAGAAGATTGCCGGTCTTTCAGCTTCAAGGCTTAGAATCACCGGCCTTTTCAACGAAGGCGCTAACACGGGACATTTTTTTTTCGTTTATAATTTGCACGTGTCAAAGGGGATATGAAGTGTTATGCCTTCGCAGTAGAGTTGTCATAAGCTGATGATCCTTGCTAATCCTTGACATCAGGATTCGAACCGTGAACCTGCAGCGTGACAAACTATGATGTTACCACTACACCATGTCCTAGTGATGTTGTTGAAAAATCTTATCGGATAACGGGTTATCGGTATACACAGACGGCTCTAACATATCAGGGGAATCAGGGCTGGTATCTTCTGTGCCAATCCACCTATTGAACTCGCTATTCACCTAGAACCATTTGTAACAGTGTTCTAAGCAGAAGTCTTTGCAATTATGAAAACAACCGAAATACTCGCAGAAGACACAAGCGAAGAGAGGCAAATAGACATCTGCTCGGACAGCAAAGCAACAATTAGCGCGTTCACAAACTCTATGTCAAAATCACGACCAATAAAGGAGTGTAAAATTAAATTTAACTTACTTGCCAGACGCAATAGAGTCTACCTTATATGGGTACCGGGCCATGAAGGTGTACCGGGTAACGAAAAGGCAAATGAACTAACAAGGAAAGGAGCGAGTGACACAGAAGTGAATCCTGTTAAAACTATAGGGGTCCCTCTGACAACTATTAAAACGATTATCAATGAGAAGATAAGACAGGAGTTCAATAATTACGGGACGAATCCAGACACGTGTAAAGTGGCCAGATCCGTAACAAAAGCGAGGAACAACGCAGCAAAAAGAGCTTTCAACTCAAGCAGAATACAGTTAAGAGCGATGGTAAACCTTTTAACAGGACACATCAATCTCAATAAACACTCGTTCAGACCCAGGCTAGCTGATACAACAATCTGTGCCAACTGTGAGGAGGATTAGGAAGGTGTAGAACACTTCCTCTGCCACTGCCCTGCAAGAGCGAGGTTAAGACTGGAGATACTGGGATCCCCAAGGATACCGGATCTAGCACACCTCAGTAAGAAAGAAAGCGGTGATATATTGGAGTTCACTATATGACATAGTGTCCATTTTGATACTCCCCATGATCCCAATACCTCTCAAATCGCATAATTCCCATATTACAATACTTTTCCTACAGCTCGACAGACGAGAAGAATACAACGGGCCCAGTGGAGGCCTTAGTGAAGAGCATTAAACCAACTGACATCGGTATAACCGGCCCCTCGCCCTAAGGGTATCTAGAATGGAACTGGTCCTCAAGGTTGGTGGTTGTGCCGCCGAGGTAACTGTCCAACCACGGAAAAAAAAGAACTCGTAACTCGCCCGACCACGGGCGAAATGTTCTCGTAGCTAGTGCGCGGTTCCTCGTTATTCACAAGGGAACATGGAGATCTCCTGATTTCTTTGTATTTCGCTGCATTTACGAAACCGTCCAAAAATATGGTGAATGCTTAGCGGTGAGAAGCAAACATTCATCTAAATATCGCTCCTTAGCCCTCCTGTCTGCTTTCCGTTAGGTCCAATCAAATTAAATTTGGATTCGTCAGAAAATATGACCCTTTTCCAATCGTTTTCTCTTCATTTCGGCAGAGAAAAGCTGCTTTTTTGCAGGTCTACGGGCTTGAAGACTCACTTTAATTAGCCGGCGTTGAACACTCCACGTGCTGATGTTACGAGTTATAGAACATCTCTCGTTCAAGTCTTTCTCAATTCCTTGTTTGTTGACATTGTCGTTTGTCTCTTTTTTGGGTCTTCGCTACCAGGTTACCTCTCCGTACTGCCCGTTGAGTTTAAATTCTTCAAAAGCCGTCTCGTCTTTCGTGGCATCTCACAACGTTTTCGATTCGCATATTTGAAAAATGTTCGCCATGAAGAGCTAGAATATGTCATATATCTGCTTCGCACAAAACAATCGTAAAATTTCTTAACTGTTCACAAAACACTTTGTCGCGGTCTAGAGCACCAATGCATTATCGACTTAAGTGTTTTTTTCTTCTTTTCTATATCAAAAAGAATAAGCATATCACGGGAAACCTGCAATCGTACCTACACTGTCGGACAAAACAAAGTGCAAAAGCAGTTAATTCATTTTTAAAGTCCTGTTAGTTAAAAGCAAAAAGCAATTGTGCTTCAATTCTTTTGTGCTGACGTCACCTACACATGTGTTCACCGTTTTGTAAAAATTAACCGTTAATTACTTTTGTCTATTTACTATCAGTTAAGGTAATTCTGCAGCAGTTGTACTTTAGACGCGACAAAATAAAGTGCATTTTCTATTTTGTGTGCGACGCGGTAGAATATTGTAAATAATTTTATAATTTTTTAAAACAGATATTTACTATTGATAAAAAAATAAAAGGTAGAAGCTTTGAATCAAAATTGTTAATTTTATTGTCGATACTAAGTTTTGTTTTACTCTGTTAAGGCTGAAAATGTTACCTCCCGAGGTGAAGAAATTGCTAGTTTTGGATCGTTAGAGTGGATTGACATTTCAAAAACTTGCACAAAAATATGGAATGTCAATTTCTGGCGTAAGGAAGATCTGCCTTAACTTTGAAAAATGAGGGACAATTGCCAGTTTTAAGAGTGCTTGCGGAAGGAAGCGGAAGACCACAGCAACCGAAGACCGAAAAATCAAAATTGAGGCCAGGAAAAACCCATTTTCTTCTGCAAGAAGTATTAAAGCAGATTGACAATTAAGTATAACATCAAGAACAGTGCAAAGCCGACTCCAAGAAAGCGGATTAAAAAACTAAAAATTTGAGCCAAACAATCCCAAAACCAGAAAACGAGTTTAGTGCACACCCTCTGAAAGACTGAGCCAAAAGTGCATACAGGAAACTATAAAACACGGAGGAGGGTCAGTAATGGTCTGGGGATGTATTTCCTTTAGAGACGTTGGAAATCTGGTCGAAATCGATACCAAAATGACGGGTCCAACTTACGTCAACATTATCAGGTAAATTTTCCCTTCTTCTGCTTCTAGAATGTCTGTGGGAAGTTATATCTTTCAACAAGATAACGACTCAAAGCATACGAGCACAGTAGCTAAGCTGTTTTTTACACAAAATAATGTTGATATATTGAAGTGACCACCTTATTTCCCAGACCTTAACCCAATTGAGCACCTTTAGTCCATTTTGGATGAGAAGATTCCATTGGATAAGGTCGCAACTTATCCTCTTTTTGGGAAAGCCTTCAAATTCAGAATAAAGGAGGAGTCACTAGCTATTAAGTTATTTTCATTTTAATAGCTGAAGTTTGAATATTTGATTTGTTTTTGTTACTTTTTTGAATTTGCACTTTATTTTGTCTTCTTTCATGAATTTTCTTTTCTTTAAATATTGGGTTATATATTTTTTTCAGCTGAGTTTTACAAATAAGCTAATGCAGTTGCTTCACTTGTCCAATATATAGTAAAACAATTATAAATAACAAGATTATACATTAATTTTTTTTTTTTTATAATTTGCACGTATTAAAGGGGATATGAATACCCTTATACTAATTTTTTAGAACACGTGCGTTTTATGGAAAGGGGAAGAGACAGAGAGAAAGACAGAGTGTTGTGGTTTGAAACTCAGGTGGTATTAAGTTTCTGTAAACTCCAAGGGTGGCTGTCCAGATAACTGGGGAGTATTTTGTTTATTTTCGCTATCATTGTCGTTGCTTATGATTCACAGTATTTTTTTCCGACCTCCTGATGTCATCATCACGATCAAGTTGCATTTTAGCCATATGACCACCCTACTGCCAGTGTTATGCCTTCACTCCATCCAGCAACAGTGGCTACAGACAGTACATCAAAACGGAGAAGGAAACTTAAACCATCTCCCAACTTGGTAAAGCGTCCCTCCAAATTAACTCCAGCTGAACAGCTGCCAAGTGGAGCGAGGGAAGGGGCGCTGAGTACAGCAACAGCAGCAGCAGCAGATAAGAAGCGGCAGAGGTCGGATGACTCTGTCACCTTAGCGTACATCTCCGACGGTGGGGAAGGCCGCTACATTGGAGAAGACGATAACTTCGCGGTTCTGGCATCCTCTGAATCGGATGACGAAGAGGAGGAAGTCCAATGTCTAACCAGCAGCATCAGGCAGTTAGAAGAAAGGGTATTTGCCATTAAAGCCAAACAAATGGCAAGAAGAGAAAAGGAGCGGCAGCTAGAGCTCCAGCGCGCTCAACAACTACAGAAGCAGCCAGAAGGCCAGCTGCAACAACAACAAATGCAGCAGCAAATACAGCAGCAGAAGCAGCAGTATGAACAACAGCAGCAGAATAAGCTGCAACAACAACAGCAGCAGAAAACGCTGCAACAACCACAGCAGCAGAAAAAGCAGCAACAACCGCAGCAGCAGCAGCAGAAACAGCAGCAGCTGCAGAAACAACAGCAGCAGAAACAGCAGCAGCAGCAGCAGAAACAACAGCAACAACAACCGCAGCAGAACCAACAGCAACCGAAGACGACGGCAAAAGCGAGGGTACCGCCAATAAATACCTACAAGGTGGAGTTGAAGGATACCATCGAACTATGTAAGTCGGCCATAGGAAATAATTTTTCCATTAAAAGATTAAATGAAATTAGACATGCTATCCACTGTAATACAGTGGAAGATTATAAAAAAATTAAGCAGTTACTTAGGGACACGACGACGGAGTTCTTCTCCTTCACCCCGAAGGGGGAAAAGCGGCAAACAATGCTGCTGAGGGGGATAGACCCGTCTACTGATCCGGAGACGCTCCTTGCGCTGCTTAAAGAGAAAGAGTGCAACGAGCTCGAATTTGTAGGGGTCAAGCCATTCAGCACAGCTAAGGCAAAAAGGGAGAAGCGGAAATTGCCGTTTTTCCTGGTTCAGCTTTCACCCAATAGCAAGCTGGATGGTCTAAGGAGTATTAAAGTCCTAGACTACCAGGTTGTCGCATGGGAAAAATTAAGAAGGAGCGAAACATTTTACAATGTGTTCGCTGCCAAAGGTTCGGTCACGCCGCGTCGAACTGCGAAATGCAGCCTCGATGTCTTAAGTGTGGAAAGAACCACAAAGCAGAGGAATGCACTCTGGGTAAGGATGGAGTTGCAGATAAGAGCCAGCTCTCGTGTGCTTTATGCAAGAACTCGGGACACACCGCAAACTATCGGGGTTGTCCTAAGTTCCAGTATATTAAGAAAGTAAATCTAGTTCGCCAGGAGAAGGTCGTAGTGAAACGTCCACCTGCTCCAATTCAAACACCATCCGTGACTCCCCAAGTGACCTACGCCCAAATGGCGGCAGGTCGGGGAAACGCGGAACAAAAAAGACCGAAGGTTGCTTCTCAGGCCCCAGCGCCTAGAGCACCAGAGGCTCAAAATGACTTGCTGGCCATCTTGCTCTCTATCCAAGGGCAGATGGAGCAGCTTCAACGTCAGGTACAGGAGCAGGCGAAGCGGGTGGACCAGATCTACGCACTTCTGCCGGGCTTAACGCACCTTCAGTCGTAATGGGTACGAACATGGAGGAGCAATCCTTGAAGATCCTTGCGGTGAATGTGAATTCACTGATTAGGATCGAGCGAAGAGCCGTATTGTTTAAGTTGCTAGAAGACCAAACCCCTGATGTGCTTATGGTTAGCGAAACAAATCTATCCCAGAAGCACAAATTGGGGCACAATAAATACAATATTGTCAGAAGAGACCGACCCAACTCCACACAAGGAGGAGGTGTTGCGATCTTCATACGCAAACAACTGCAATTTAAAGTTATGTACAGCGGTGAAGTGCGAAGGTTCCAGGAGCTGGAAGCGTGTATCGTGTGCATCCCTCTCCGTAGTGGAAAGAGGATGTACTTGGTCGCACTCTATGCACCTGAAGCTACTCAATCTACTTTATTTATTTCAGAGCTCGAGACACTTTTTCGATTCGTAAGACTGGAGTCGGAAGAGAATTATTTCATCATGGCCGGAGATCTTAATGCCAAACATAGAGATTGGGGAAATAACACACCAAATCCTAGAGGGAACCTACTATTCAATTGGTGGGGTCGGCACAGTGTCGAGTATAAACTCGATTTGAAAGCTACAGATAGTCCGTCGTTTCCTAGAAGCTGCTCCTACGGTTACAACTGACCGACATGGACCGACAAACTATAAACTGCCTGCACACTTTTGTGTATGACAGTGACCATTGCGGACTCAGTGCCGTAATAACGATTCCCAACGAAATTGCGGAGTTGGAGGAGATTGTCCAAACGTACTCCTACAATTATAGTAGAACACGTTGGACTCGCTTCTCTAGAGTTTTGACAAGAGCACTCTCCTCGAATTCGCTCTACCCACCGTCCAATAGGAATCTGTCAAACGAGGAGATTGACTGGTACCTAAAACAAATGGACGAGACAATTAAACGAACTATGGACAATACGATACCTCGGTATCAACACACTGACAATGCAGACATATTCCGCAATGCAACAATTGACGCACTACACCAACACAAAAGTAGACTGCTGTCGAGACTAAAAACCTTGTACAGACAGTTTACTGACAGACAAAACTCGGAGGTTAGGACACTGAAGTCGTTGATTAAAAACCTCCAGAAGTTAATTAGAGAAAATTACAGACTTTCTGTAAATTTGCATTGGAACAACAAAATTCGGGCTGTAAAATCCAACAACCCGAGTATGTTCCCGCAAATAAATAAAATATTTCGGAGGAATAATCAAAACGACCTTCCGTGTCTTAAGATCCCCCGAACGACGAACAATGGACGAATACTTATAACAGCAGGTATAGATCCAGATAACGCAGTAGAGGATGACAACTTCTTTGTGATCGAAGATCCGTAGGAGAAGGTAGAGGCTATAGGAGCGACTTTCCAGGAAGTGTACAAGGTGAATGATACCATTTGCCCGAACCACGACCTGGAAAATCGCGTCCTTGTGCACAACTTCTACCTTCGAAATGATATAGAGCACTGGCGATCCGAGAACATAGGTTTTACCGAGTTCAATGACGATAACATGGCAAATAATGTCATCGCCGATGAAAGGGTACATCCCCCGTACATATCGAAGGTGGAGCTCCAAGCGATCTTCGACTCATTGAGGAGGAAGAAATCTGTAGGAATCGATGGAGTGTCGAACATTGTGCTTCGACATCTCCCTCTAGAAGCGGTGGACATTTACACCACTCTGTTTAACAATGCGCTGAATAATGCACATTATCCAGCGCATTGGAAAACAGCAGTGATACAACCCATCCCCAAACGGGGTAAGGACACTTCCAATCCGGCAAATCTCCGGTCGATAAGTCTCCTTCCGAACATCAGCAAGGTATTCGAGAAAGTGATCAATAGAGCCCTGCTTAAGTGGACTGAGAACAGTAATATAATTCCGGATAACCAATTCGGTTTTAAGGCGGGGCATGATACAATACATGCCGCGTCTAAACTGGTATCGGATATCCAATGGAACAAAAGCAAGAACCAATGCACGGGTGCCTGCCTGATTGACTTGGAGAAGGCCTTCGATACCGTATGGTTAGAGGGACTCTTCTACAAGTTGAGCAGGTTGGGCATAAGTAAACCACTGCTGTACATACTTCATAACATGCTCACCAGTAGACAGTTCATCGTCAAAAATGGCAATGTGACTTCTGCTGGAACATTTCTAATTAAAAACGGTCTGCAACAAGGTGCGGTTAATTCACCGATCCTTTTCAACATTTACACGAGCGATCTCATAGGATCACTTCACCATGCCATAGCGTACGCAGACGACTTGATCGCGTACAGATCAGGACCAAAAATCGAGGTCATTGCAATTCTCTTGCAACGTGACTTCGATAAGATTCAGCGATATTGCGATGACTGGAAGTTGAAGATCAACTTTCAGAAATCGGAAACCATTCTTTTTAGGACGCCGTTGTCTGGTGCCTCTAGGGATACCAGAAAGAATTGGCGAAAGTTCTCAATAGTTGGACCGCATGGACAGCCACTTGCGAATCGAAGTGTAGTCAGATACCTGGGGCTCTGGTTAGACCAATATCTATATTTTAACAAACATATAGATGCTGCTCTGGCCAGAGCCAAAGGTGCTTTTGCCCTTACAAAGAGACTTTTTTATAGCAAGCAACTCGATGCAAGGGTAAAGGTAATCTGCTACATGGCCCTCATCCGGCCCATGCTCGTATATGGATGTCCCGTGTGGTTCAACGTGGGAGCAAGCTTGTTGGAAAAGATTCGGGTGTTTGAGAGGGCTTGCCTTCGGGCTTGCCTCCATTTGTACAGAACACCGGACTCCCAGTACATAAAATTCTATCCCAATGAGGTCCTATACAACAGGGCTAACCTAATTAGAGTGGACAATTTCGTTATCAAGCTGATTCGAAGGCACATTGCAAGAGCAATGAGCTCGACGAACAACCTGATCTCCGGGGCTTATTACCCCAATTACGAGTATCACGAGAGAGTGCGCCTTAACGGCTTTGTTCCCCCAGAGGCGTTCCTCTATTTTGATAAGAAAGGTCTGATCCAGGACAGATTGGCGGTGCCGCTAATCTTCCACGTTGCTCGGACAGTTGTGGATAGGCGACTCAACTACGACAGAGACGTTGCACACGGCAGTGTGGTTTTTTCATTGATTAAACATTTTTCTTAGTAGTAATAATTAATAGAATAATAAAATAAATAAATAAGAAATTTAAAGTTAGTTACGTTGAAAGACATAGTTTTAAGTATTAGGTTTAACTTAGAGCGCCCGCATAGGGCCAGTAAGTTAGAATAAGAATAGTTAAGTTAGTTAAGCTAGTTTTAAGCGTTTTTTTTGTCTAGCAATTAAGTTACAATGAATTTAATAAAAATGTATTAAAAATGAAATGAAAATGTTATGCCTTCACAGTAGAGTTGACTTTGCTTTCGCAAGTGATCGAAAGATGATTTATTTCGTGCGAAATAAATAGATGATTCTTGACTTCAAGATTCGAACCGTGAATCAACAGCGTGACAAGCGATGATGTTACCACTACACCACTGCCACCCACATGAGTTAAAAAATGAACGAAATAAAGCTTTAATGCTTCTAAGTTAAGCTTTGCACTTTATTTTGTCCGACAGTGTATATATATGTTAAAAATATGAGAGGAACGCACCCGGAAATCATAAGATTTGTATACTGTTTTTTTGGCACGGGGTGTACATATATAGCACATGCTACAATTGCGATGGTGAAGAAGCGCAACAGCAAGTGAAGTGGGAGTGGGAAAGATGGGACACACAGGCACTGATTTTTTATTTAATTTTTTCCACTGCACTTCTCTTATATTGATTTGGCATCATCGATTTTTTTATTAAATATTTGATTTTTCTCCTTTTTTTATGCCACAAAGGTTTAATAGTATCTTAGTGTTTTAAGAATGATAGTCATAGTTGTTGGCCTTAAATTGTGTGTATGGCTGACATGATTTAAAAAATACGCATTATTTTTCTTTTTAAATATTTATTTTTAATAAAATCGAAATATTTTTATAATTTCGTATGTTTTAGAAACAACGAGCATAATGTTTACATAATTAATAGCATACAATAAAATCAACCCCTACAAAGTGTCTTCAAAATAAGACGACGCACATATGCACTCCTCTCATTCTCGTAAGCAAAATACAAATTTGATTAAGGACTCCTTTTAGACTAAATCATTTTTATTAGGCACCTCGTTAAACAATTTCAAATTTGCCCGAACAGCATGTCAAATGGTCCGCCGTATTCACCGGGGGAATATCCTTAGTGTTCTCCTTAATTTCCGTTATAATGCTTTGAATTTTAACCAATATCTCTTTTGATTCATTGGAATTAAGGCGTTTATTCATGGCAACTTCATCGAGAATGGCTTGATGTGCGTCCTGTTCACCATCATTACTTGTGTGATGCGAGACATTTGGTTCAATGCATATGTTCTCCATTGCGTTTGTCAAATTCTCGTTCAATCGCAAGTTATTTGGTAATTCTACTCCCAAATTCGAAACGAGTTTGTTGAGAGTTGTGATTTTTTCACGCATTTCTTCACGTTCTCCAAGAAGCAACTGCAATTGTGCAGCTTTTTCATATTCTCGCTGTTTAAGAATTCGCCTCTGGGTTTGATAGAGCGCGATATATTCACCAATAGTTTCAGTTTCACCTTGGAGTTGAAGAACCAAGTGCTCCAAGCGTTGTTTTTCCTCGGTTAAATCGGCTACTTGAGCCATTAATTTGGTAAAGCGGCTCTGAAGCTTCTGTAACGCTTCCATGGTTGGAATCGTTGGTGGCTCATCATAACGATATTTGTGATGATGCTGAGGGGAAACTGGCGCTGAAGAATGATTCCGTTCTTTTGGATGATCATGTTGATCAGAGCTTGTAGGGGAATGTGAGTGATCATGGCCAGCATGACCAGAAGAACATTCGGAATGCTGTTCAGTATTATGTTCATCATCATGATCGTGGTCGTGATGATGATCATGATCATGATCGTGGTCATGATGATCATGTTCATGACTGTGATTATGATGGTAATTATGTTCGCTATGAGAATGACAACCATGCTCGTGTGCATCATCGCCATTCTCTTTGGGATTTTCTTGCACGATCTCGTATTTTTCAGAATACTCTCGCGCTTCATAGTGCTGCAATCTATCCAACTGTTGTTGCAGAACCAAATTTCGTCGCGTCAAATCGTTATTTTCATGCGTTAGTCGAATCATTTCTTCGTCCTTGAAGTGTAGTTTTTCGTCAAGATGTTTAAGCTGTTCTTCCATGCTAGAGAAATTATTGCGGATTTCACGATTGACATATTCTTCGGCGTCCAATTTATTAACCAAGTCTGCCTTGTCGTTTGTCAATTGTACAAATTTCAACTCCAACTCGTCGAGTTGCTTTTTAAGCGCTTCGTTTTGTGTGAGTGCTCGGGAGGCTGCAATCTTATCACTCTCCATTGTAGCTAAAAGTTTTCCACTGTCTGGCCGTTCGGACAGAATATTTTGAATGTGTTCTTCCATTTCGGAGATTTTGTTGTCTTTTTCGAATATATTTTTGCTGAGAGCATCTAAACGGTCTTCTTGTGATTTGATTTTCAACTGAAACTCATAGCGTTCGGAGTCATGTTCAGAGAGTTTTGCTTTCAAATCATCAATTTCTTTCACATAGTTTACATTTATTTCGGCTTGCTGAAATTTAAAAAGGATACAAATTAGTGTTCAAACAAAATTAATTCTTAAATATACTCCTAAATGCCAGATTGCGAGATAAATGAGCCGAAGGTAACTTGAGAAGAAAAGCTAGACAACAATGATTAGATTTCCAAATACAACCTTAACTGAAGTCGACAAAACTGTAGGTCTTAGTCTTTCGGAAAAAGTGTGTTTTCTTCTATCCGCCAAGACTATTCTCTTACTAAAACAGAACTGATCTTGATTCGATAAACTTTTTGAAGTATATCAAACCTTAAAAATAAAATGGTAGGCGCAAATAGTCCATTCGTGCTGTGAGTGTTATTTTTGGCTTCTCATGACAATTATACTCTCGAACATTTGTTAGGCATTCGCAGGAGGTGCTGCATTAAAAATTAAACTGTTTTAAGTTTTTAGCTGGGATTCGAACAACTCAACGTAGTAACTATTTGAGTCACGGCACATCTAATTTTTTGGAATTTCTTAATAGAAAGAAAGAAAGTTCTGAAGGAGCATAGCAATCGTTTGCTTAGAATGAGCGCTGGTGGACAAAAATGCTTGATTACCTACTGCCTGCTGTATATGTACCTATTTTAATATAGTGAACTAACGATGAGAGTATACCGAATCTGACTACTTATAAGTTAGTGAACTTGCACAAGAAATGGAAAGCAAACTTAAACTTACATTCATGTTTGGTAGGTCTTTATACATAGGAGTGTTTAAGTACAAAGTGGCAGATCTTATGAAATATGTGACTCAAAAGTGTTAACAAGAAACCTACAAGCCCCAGTAAAGGGATGATTTTACTGCCGACAACCTCAGCAAATGAAATATGGACAAGGATAATCGATGAATGGAATCTCAGTAAATGTAATTTAACTCATCCTCAAAAATTATGACCAATTGTACTGCCCTAAACCCAGGACTCGTTTACTATTTGAATACCTAAGGCCCTTCGACAACAAATTTTATCGGTGAGGGTTTAGGCCGGGAAGTAGTCAGTCTGTGTAGTATGATGATAAAGATACAATGACGAACTACACGACCTGTACAGTAATATCGACGCAGACGTCTAAGATGGGTAAGAAAAATCGAAAAGGTTTTGGTGGTTAGAGTAAAAGTCAAACAAATATTTTCTTGTATAGATAATATATATGTACGTATATTAAATGAAAGGTGATGAGGGGTTGACTTCAAAAATGTGTAGTTCCGTTAATTTTATTTTATTAGGTTTCAAAGAAAATTAAAAAAAAAAAACTACAAAAGAGGGTACCAGGAACCTTCTGAAAATGAAGCACTATCATGCTTAACCATCTTTTCCAGAGTTCCGTATACAGACCACGGAACGCTATTCCGTGCGTCCGTTCGTCCGTCCGTCACCACCTTCTAAACAATAAGAGGACAAGTCATGCAGAACAATGATTTAAATACAATGCCGGTGTCATTTTTGGAAAAACGAGTTATAGCTACTGTTTTCAAGGATCTTCGCTCTAATAGAACCCTGTATGTGCAAACGGAGTTGTTCTTGACGAAATTTGTTCGCTCGGTGCACTGATGAGTTGATAATTTGCTTTAGGATACTACGTTGGAGAGACTGACAAAATGGATATAGAAATAAATAGGATGGTGGTAATGAATTACTTTGCCAAATTGACTGCGAACATTGCATGACGCTTACAATAGAATAGAAATGCGTTAAGGTGCGATTAAGCTTATTGAAGGAATCTCAGAGCGATGCCAAACAAGAGTAGCTGGAAATGTTTTTTTGGGGGAATAGAGGATTAACCTAGCCTCAGTAAAAAAAAAAACACCAGCCTTTCAAATTCACCACGATAGTTACGTTAGTTGTTTTGGGATGACAAATGACTAGTAATGGGCCTTGTAGAAGCAGCATTGGCCAATGACTGCTAAACAAACACTAGATGATGCCTCTGCAGATGAATACCTACAGCAGTATTAGTAAGTCCTACTTCAATGACTCCTCGTGGGAATTTTTTCGGAAATTGCAAGTTAGTCTGCGTCATTACAAACAGGACAAGTATTGGTTCATCTGTGGCTTAGCAAGCCGCAATCGTAGCTCCGAAACGGCAACACGCGCCTCGGATACGGACGGATCGTACGCCTTATGCACTATTCACCTTATGGTGACAGTATAATGACGGCAAGGTTCAAGGATAAGGTCAGGTTTCAACCATTATACAGTGCTACGCTCCGCCAAACTATGCGGATGTGGATGAGGAGGGTGATTTCTACAGAAAACTAGGCGCAGCCACCAACTCAACGCCTAACGAAGATATCGTGATCTTGATGGGAGATTTTAACGCGAAGATAGGCAACAACAAGACCACGCTCAAACATCTGATGGGACCACACGGCGTCGGGAACACAAAGAACGACAACAGCGAAAGGCTTATAGTCAACCGGCTGCTCATTGGAGGCACACTGTTTGACCACATCTAACCAGATTAATCACTTTACCATAAGCCAACGCTTTAGAAATTACATCTAAGATGTCCATAACAAAAGTGGAGTTAACATCGAAATAGGAGGGGGGACCACCATCTAATGGTAGATACTATACGTCTTTGTACTGAATCTGTCAATAGCAACCGAGCCATCTTGCTAAGGATACCCAGGTACAATACCGACAGGCTTCGGGATCCCCAATGGACCACCTTGCCACAAATGCTGAAACAATCAGCAGCTTCGCTCCTGAGATCATCGACAACCACTGGAACGCTGTGAAAAGTGTTTTTACGTCTGGGGCAGACACCATTGTCGAGATATGACAAAACAGCCAAAGCACATGGCTGACAGCAGACACTTGGAGATGGATCAATGCACGTATTGAACTCAAAGTACGGATTGCAGCAGCTTCAGCAGTAGATCGTCCCGCAATAAAAGTTCAGTACCGCATGAAGAGAAAAGAAGTGCATCAATGCACTAGCTACCAAGGCTGAAGAAGCAGCAAATACATAGGTGCGACGGCAGGACCGTCTATAGTATTACTAAGGAACTCGCTGGTGGTCAAAGTTCCAAGCTACATATAGTAAAAGGACTAGAAGGAAATCTGCTGACTGCGGATGAGGAACGGCGGAACTTTTCCAAGCCGCACCCAACATTTCGGCGGAAAACCTACAGCCATTAATAATACATGGGAAACCGAGGCCTCCCCCGAAGATTAGAAGAGGCGAATGATTGCTGAGCTGCTCAATAAGGAAAAGTTGATGGAATGTGGAAACAGGAGAGGAATATGCGTTCTTCAGGCTGTGGTCAAACTAATATTTAGAATAATTCTGAATTGAGTGAGAGAAGTTCTCGATTCAACGCTTGACAATGAACAGGCAGACTTTCGACCTGGATTCTCCTGCACCAACCACATCAACACCTTGCGGATCATCATTTAACAATGCGTCGAGTATAGATCTCCTCTACATTTCCTATTCATTAATTTCGAGAAGACCTTCGACAGCTTGAATCGAGATGCTATTTGGCGAGCCATGCGCAGGAGAGGTATACCAGAAAAACTCGTCGCTTTTATAAAGGCTACCTATGAGAGCGGTAAATGTCATGTCTTACACAACAGTAAGGTGTCAGAGGAATTTGAAGTCCGCAGCGGAGTACGACAAGGATACATTCTTTCGACACTGTTATTCCATGTAGTACTCAGTGATGTGATCTGGGGAGCTCTATCTGGAAGAACATGAGACTGAGATGGACTATGACATCATATCTCAAATACCCTGACTATGCTGATGACGTTTGCCTCCACTCACACAGGATAAAGCAGCTTTCTATAGTTAGGAAGTATGGTCTCAGAAGATGGTGGTACCCAACTGGATGTGGACAGCAAATTTCAGCACAAAAAAACAAGCTGAGACTGTTCTAATCAAACGTGGAAACAGTGCTACTTTATGGGTGTAGTACTTAGAAAGTGACCAACTCTGTCACAAGGAACCTGCATACCTTCATAAATAGATGTTCTCGCAACATCCTAAGGATCTTCTGGCCGAATCATATATCGAATGACCAACCACACCCGATAACGGGCCAGGAGCCAATAGACATAAAAATATGGAGGAGGTGGGAGTGGATTGGTCACATCTTAGGGCGCGAAGACAGTTCCACTGCGAAGTACGCCATGCAATGGAATCCACTTACCCAATCAGGCAGACGATTGGGCCGCCCTAGGCAGACATGGAGAAAGACAGTACAGATCATTGGGGATGACTTGGAGGGAGCTCAAGCGCATTGCAAAACTCCGAACACAATGGCGCGCAGGGGTTGTTGATGCCTTATGCCACACGAGGGATCAGAGGACATAAGTAAGCACGATAGTTACCATTGCCGGACAGTAGGTCGACAAAGCTAATATCTTCCTTTCGGGAATGTAAAAGCTTTATGGGGAAAACGGGAATGGAAAAATATACTTTGCAGTGCAATCCACTTGCCCAATGTGGCAGAAAAAAGGGTCGTCCAGCAGTCCGAACACTACAGAATTGACAGAACACTATTAATTAGCTAACCTCGGGTCTAATTGTTCTTACAATGTTGTCATCGATAAACAGGCTGTTCTTTGAGAAAAAAGGTACCTTTCAATATTTGTTGTCTTGTAAAGGTATACTACATAGAGGTTGATACAGACTTCAGAATAAATCAATAATCTTATTGCGATTTTTACCGGCCATTACAAGAGGTACCATGCTCTGACCTAGAATATATAAACAGCGCCAGCAAATGAATAAAATTGACAAGTTTTGGTAAATTTTCACTGGTCCAGACTTGACAACTCTAATAAAATTTATAAGCCTCACTTTGCTTTCCTTTATCTGATCCTGACGTGAGATTGATTTCTGGATCTCCTTCTCCAATCCACTTATGTGTTCAACAAACTGTCTCTCACGTTCCTGGAGCTTTGAACATTCCTCGGCAAGTTCACTGTTCTTGTCATTAAGGTTTGTAACTTCCGTATTCAAATGTTGCACATAAGTTTGATACTGTTGATTGGCTTGTTCCTTATCTCTAGTTAACTGTTGTACCATTGCCTATAAAGGAAAACATTCCTCTTACAATTGTTTGAACAGAAACCCATTTGAAGTACTAACCTGAAGATCACGTATCTGCTGTTCATACATGAACTGCGTTTGGGTGAGTGACTCGACACGATTGTCTTTCGTAATACTTGCCTCATCGGACAACTGATTTATGCGAATTTTAGTAAACTCCAGCTCATTGCTGGTGTCTTTTAGCTCGTTGCGCAGCGACTGATTTCTATCTTTTTCGATTGCAAGCAGCTTCTTGGTTTCTTCCAAGTGCTCTGCTTGATCATCGTATTTGGATTTCGTATTCTCCATCTGCACTTGCATGGTTAAGTTACTCGACTTAATTTCTTCAATAGATTTCTGTTGCAGCAAGAACTCTTTTTGTAGATCATCCAACCGCTTTGCTGTCATTTGGAACTGAGTCTGGAGTTCTTCATTGTCCAGCTCTTTCTCCCGGCAAATGTTACGAAACTTATTCAATTCAGACGACAGTGCAGCTTTCTCAGTGATAAGGATTTGGATAGTATCAATGCTGCTGTTGGTACTGTGATTTGGCAAGAAAGGAGATGCCAACTTTTCTTCCTCCTCGATCTTTGATGGCTCTTCAACTGGCACTGGGTTTACTTCTGCATTATCGAATGGAGGTGGCGGTGGTGTATCACTTGCAGGTTTCTCACTCACTACAGAAGCCACATCACTGTCTTCGGAAACCACAGACTGGTGGTTGGATTGCTCCGACTGGACTGCTTCGGCATCCCGTTTTTCCTTCGCCTGATACTCTTTTAGCTGTAATGTGAGAGTAGGTAGTGTGCAAATAGTTAGATTTTACAAATTTCGTGACGTGTCAGATGTTTTAGTGAAACAATTTATAGATTTGTAAAGGGGGCTAATTACTTTGGAACGTACCTTCTTACGAGCAGCTGCCAATTTACTGGCTTTATTTTCCTTGGATTCTTCCGGCATCTTCGCGAATTTGTTTATTTTTATTTATTTCGGATTAAAGAAGATTTATTTATTATCGGTCGGTGAAAAACATTTTCCAATTGAATTGTCTTGCACACGAAATATATGTCGAATTTTTTGACAACTTCAAATTAGACGGGAACGATGGCGAATTGGAGAGGTCATATCAGCACAGAGTGACAAGATTTTAAAAAAAATCAAGCAATATTTTACATTATTCCTTATTTTAATTTTTCTTCTTTTTTCCAAAAGAAAAACTTCGTCAAGAAATTTTTCTTCATGGTATTTACTTTATTTTATTTTCTAGCTTAAATGTCAAATTATTAATAGGTACGAAGAACTAATTTTTTGGAGAGCAAATTTGTTGTTGTTTTTTTTTTTTAAATTTAAAGTTTTCGGTTTTGACTAGTAAAATGCATGTTTTCTTCCTTATTAACTCAACAAAAGGGTGTTTAGTCGACTTGTATGCTAAGTATATCCAATTTAACATAAATAGACATAATTTTATTTCTTTACAGGGTGTTCAAATTAAAACATAAGTTTTAATGGTTTTTATTTAGAAAATGGAAATATTTTCCGATTTCTATGAAATTTTAATATGTGATAGCAAGCATTTTTCTGAGAATTTTGATATATATATTTAAGGTTTGATTCCTCATCCACTGTTGGCCGGCACAAAACTGTTCTCTAATAAACTTAGCACCAGGCGCCTGCCTGACAGTTGTTGGCATACCCTTAGCGGAGCGACAAAGTCGCGTAAGCGTCTAAACCACTCCGGAAAGTGGAATTTAATAAATTAATCGCGCGAAGAGCGCCACTTACCCACTGTTGGATATAAGTTAGATTTTCGAAATAATTACCAAAAATCATCCAAATTTAATTTGGAATAATAATATTTTTTTTTGTTTTTTTTTTTTGTTTATCACATTACAGTTATTTGATTTGTTTTTAGGTATTAAGTAATAGTTCAAGGTGAAATTTCAAAGAAAAAGAAAAAAAAATTTTTTTTTTTTATACTGTAACATAATGTAGCATAATAACTACACCCTCAAACAAGCAACGCATTCCGAAGTGTCTTTTCATTCGAGGTTCGTGTACGGATTATGTCTAAAACGACGTCGCGGAATTAAGAGAGAATTATAACCGCAAGAGAATTATAAGCGCAAGAGATTATTGGTTGCAGCTGTCATCTTGGAATTGTTACATCAGAATTTTCTTGTTCCAGTGGTCGAAGAATTTGCTAGAAGTTTCTGGCTTTCAGAAATGCGACTATATAAGGACAGATGGCGATCGAGGCAAGGCAGTTGGGTTTTGAACCGCACGAAGAGATTGGAAAAGTGATAATAGCCGAAGTTATAATTTTGTGATAAATTGAAAGTTGAGAGTTAACAAGAAGAAGTAATTAGTTTGGATTTGTGAATTAAGTAATTGAAATGAGATAAAGTGATTTGAGAAGAAAGAGACCTTGTAAGGAAGGAATTTGCGAAGAATAGTATAGTGTGAACTTGAATTGTTCTATAGACTAGAAAATAAAGAAATAATCTCACAGAATAACGTTTTATCTACTCGAGCCGTAGCTCGCATATTACAATACTATTAAATTCCTCTCAAAAAATGTTTTTTTATGCATTTTAGACCATTTTAGACTAATTAAAAAAAAAAAAAAATTTAGCGAATTTCCTACATTGGAAACCCGCCCCTGAAAAGTACCTACGCTTTTTGTTTATAAAATTTAAGAAACATCAATTTGAGATGGTTTTAATAAACATACGTAAATATCAAAGCATTTGCTTTTTTCAAACCATTTGCGGAATTATTCCACTAATCAAATCAACTTGTCACTTGTTGGAAAGTTTTTATTTTTTGGTGAGGCGAAACTCCTCTGGAGGAAAATTACAGAAAAATTAATGAAGACAAATTAGTAACGGCATTCATGTCACTTTTCACTTGTTCGTAGTTTAATTAACTTGAACGTTAGTTTCGGGTTTATTTTTCGTAGATATGTGTCATTTTCCAGCCATTTCTGTTTTTTCTAAGGTGGTTGTTTCAAGAATCTTTTTAATTATTTGTCGGAGAAAATTTTATTAGATAATAAAAATGCTAAACATATGATAGAAAAAATTGTTGGATATAACTTATTATTTACTATAAATTTGGTGGATACATTTTATTATTATTTTGCTAAATATTGTAAGGAGAATTTTGCTGGTCTTTTATTTCGTTCTATATTTCGTGGCTTTTTCATACAATATTTGAACTTATCACAGACTCTGATGTGCTATATCTTCGTTCAGTTTTCCTGACACATTGCTCGTTTCCCCTGCCTGATTATTTTATTATTCTGCTGCATCGTTGCATTTTTTCTATAGACGTACCTTCAATATGCAGCCCGTCATCTATGTACATATGTATGTATGTCCACGTTATATTCCATTCCGAAGTTTTCATCATCGTTTTCGTAAATACTGTATCTTCTGTGTCATAAATAACACAAAGATTCATGCTCTTCTTTTGTCCAAAGTACCAGCATTTCATAGTGCGGAAGTATTTTTGTGATGTATTTCATTACTAATAATTCATTAATAAAACACAGTTTTTTTCAATAAAATATTTTTACCTTTAAAGTCATCTTATTTTCCGTTATCCAAAATAACAGCACAAGTTTGTCCTTTTAATTTCTAAAATAAAAGCATCCTTCCATTTTATTTTTAACTGCCAGCACTTCGAGTTTCGCTAGGTCCTATATTTCGCTAGGTCCTTTTCTTAAAACAAAAATGCGTAAAATTGTTATGAAATTAAATATAACTTGCTTCAAACTTTGGAGTATCATCATTTATTTTATTTCAACAAAGATACAACCTGCTCTTCTGACTAAAAATGAAAAATCACACGAACAAAATAATCCCTTGAATATTTTCAAGTTCAATAGTTTTTATTCAATACAATTCATTATAAAGTACAAGTCAAAAAAAATTACATACATAGTTCAAAGAATTATTTTATATTCTAATTCCATTAATATAACGTACATACTCGTAATTAGATATCTATAAATGTTTTCCATTTTGCATTGAATAATATTTATTCTTTAGTTGAGACAACTAGTGTCGAATGTATCGATTAAATTAAATTTCTTATATAGTTAAAATATAATAAAAAAAATATATGTAATTCAAATAAATGAGGTGAAGAGGGTGATTTTTGGAAAACAAAAGCATAGAGAATAAACATTGTGTTTATCGTTATTGTAATTAAATTGAAAATCACAATTCTTAGAGTATTAACTTGATTAAATCTTTTACTTCATTGAAATCAAAATTAAAGCCATTTTTTAACTTCTCTATAAAATGAAGGAGCAATGGTACTACAACGTATATCCAGCGGTAGTGAGTTAAAAATTCTAGGTGCAACTGAATTAAAAAAATTTTAGAAGTGGTGGGTGTTATGCGGTGGCACAATCACCAGAAACAGTGGGATTACAATTTAATGAACAACCACTCCTTAAGTAAAAGTAAAGATGTTTTAAATTCACGTTATATTTTATTACAACATATGTTCGTTTCTAAATACATATATAACTTCAATAGCTTCAAAACAAATGTTTTTGAAATGGAGAACGATATTGGAACAGTCGATACCTGTTTATATATATAAAAAAAAAGATATATATGTATATATTTTGGCACTAATAGCCCATACAGGTCCAGGTCTAGCTTCTCGCAGCCACTCATGAATGGTTGAGACCTACAGTTTTATGCCGTTTTCTCATCAAACTATTCCGTTTCAAATTGTTTTTCAAAACATTTTACGAACTTATTATAAGGGGAATATATATGAAACCAAAATAAGTAGAAAAATGTTTTCATTTTATTCTTAACATAAAGAAATTTTTTACTTAAACCGATTTCGTCGAAAAAGCCACCTTACATTCGATTACTTTTTTTACAATTCTTGGCATTCTAGCTATCAGTTTTTGAATTGTTGCCTGTGGTATATTGCTCCGGCAATCCAATAGTATATACCACAACGCAGATTCAGATGATGGGCATTGATCCCGGACCCTTCTATCCAGATCCACCCACAACAGCTCTATAGGTTTTAAATCTGGTCATTGCGGCGGCTCTTTATCTTCCCTCTGTTTCAGATAGTCTTGACAAAGTCCTGACGTGTGTTTAGGGTCGAGACAGATCTCTCATTCCACTTGAAGAGAAACATCCCCATACCATAACAGAACCGCTTCCATGCTTGTGTATAACAGAGACCTGCGCTTCCGGACGATTCTCCCCACATAGAGTAAGACAGTGTTATACATTGGAAATACTTCCTCTTCTTCTTGAAGTTTATCTCCACTTCGGAGGCTAGAAATCATCGTTCTTAGCTTCTGTTTGTTTGTAATGATACTAATATCTCTGCTATTGAGAAGCTAAGTCATCGCGTAGATTTACTGTCCATGTCAGTCTTTGTCCTCCTTCCACTCCCCTTCCTTCTGCCTTCGCTTGAAGAATGACTTTGTGTAGTTGGTATTTGTTGTTCCTCTGTACATGGCCTAAGCAGTCTACTAGTCGCCTTTTAATTTGGTGTATTAACTCCTTTTTGCACCTCACCCACGCAGTGGAGATTAGAACTCACCAGTGCTGCCACTATACCACGATCGTAGTAGATATATTTCGCTTTTATTGAAATCCAAATTTGCTACGGAGTAAAGCAAATCTACTCCGCTTTTATGATTTTAAATTTTCTTCATATTTTTTTAATTCTTATGGTAAAATTTATTCAAGCGCTTCCTGTTTCACAATGGAATCTTTGAAACCATTTGGAAGCGGTCACTGGGGATGGTGCATTAACTTCTTCACCTCATATGCATTTTGGTATTTGTGGAAAATTTGCACTGGTTTAAAAGCGAATTTTTTGCTGTTGGTAGTGGAATTTCTACCGACCTTACACCACTAATTTTAAGTTTACACGGCTCCATTCACCAATTTCCTTGAAATTTAAAACAAAATATCGTAAGAATTAAAAAATATGCCCTTAAAGAAAACCCCCAAAAAAATTGTAAATTTGAAAAAAAAATCCGAATTTTCGAAGCCGGTTATAACGAAGTTGTTAGTAAAGTAGCGTTAATTTTTTGGGGCTAAAATGAAAACTCTATTAAGACTCCAGATATGATTTTAGGAAAATCTGTCTAACGGCTTAGGCTGCAGAACAAGGTAGAGACATAGAGGTAGACCGACAAACACTGAGGAGAGAACAGAGAGACCCATTTTGTTAAGTTTCCCTATAGTAGTAATCATCATAATCAGTAGTATTTGTCGGAATATGCCTAGGAAGAACCTTCTTCAATTACTTAAACGAGCTGGAGGATATACCCGTTTCATTGATCATGAGGTTCTGCAGCAAATCCCGATAGAAAAAGTCCCTATTCGAAGCATATAGAACTGTGGTGAACTTGGGTAGGCCACGGAGGCATCTTCGCTACAGGTGAATACGACGGCGACACGCTCGCGGTTGCTCAGCTGAAGCTGGTTGGACGGGTTGGTTCTTGTCCTCCTCATCATACACCACCTGCTCATCACACAAAATCTTCTGTCCACCTTTTTGTTGCAAAAAATAAGTTAAAGTAGAAGGAAAGAATAAAAAAAATGACTTACGGACTTTACTTCAGATCACGTCTTCCTGCCGGCATCACTTTTGAGATCCTTTCTTGCTTTTTTGTTGGTTCGTGATCCCTTTTTTTTACATATTAATACCGCGAACTCCTACAACTGACTAAGTAAAAAAAAAAGTTTGACCTCAAGTAGTCTCTGCCTTTAAAATAACTACTAAAATTTAAACACTACACTGCACTTTTAGTTTTTTGTAATGTTTTAATGTTGTTTTTTTATTTTTGCAGCCCTCTAGTATTGGCGGCTCCTTCGTACGCCTTGAGCCCCAGGAGCGCCTCGTTCCACTGGTTGTGGTTGTCTCGTCTACGTTTCAGTTCTCTTGTCATATACTGGTCACTTAACTAAAAGTCCTTTGTTCCTATATAGTGATTTTGTATGTTAGTCGCCCCGTTATAGCACCCAAAAACTACAGCAGAAAAGTGTAGCTTGGCGGGATACATTTTGGAACACGACACTGCGTAATAAGTATGGGCCTGTAACAAAACCGCATCAATTCATCGAGCATAAATGATACTTGTACTCTTGTATTAGACCTATGTGTTTGCTTGTGTAGTCCTATGCGAGCGGTGAGATCATCTGTCGGCAAACACTCATTCTAATCAAAGTCTGGTTGGGTTGGGAGGGCTGTGCATCTCGAAAGGTGCTTACACGGGGTTGTATTGGTCCATTTTGGTTCCCCATTGGGTTATGTTACCTCATCTAACACTGTTTCTAGTTGGCTGGTTCTTGCTCGAACAAGCGTGTGCTTTTTATGAATCTCGTTAACGCCAACTCACCCAGTTTTTCGAAGAGTCTGTTTCCCACTTGAAGATGGCGACGGTTGTGGAGATTTGGGCAGTCGCAGAGCAGGTGTTTGACGACTTCAACTTCTTCCTCATCTTGACAGCTCCTGCAGTAGTCGGGGGAGTTTATGCCCAGCCTCTTGGCCATAGTGCCGATCGCGCAATGTCCCGTCAGTACACCTATCAAGATGCGGATTTCCTTTTTCCCCATAGTAAGTAAGCATGCGAGATATAACGCAATCACCTCTTGATAACCAAGCAGTGTTGGTTCTTTCGCTAGTCCTAAGATTTAATTTCTTTTTCATCACACCAATAAGGATGTCTATTTGTGCGTGGGTATGTTCTTTACCTAGTGCTGATCCTTTTCTGGCAAAGATTTCAGCTTGAAAGACACTGCATTCATTTAGGAGTTTGTATGAGTCTTTAATCAGTAAGAGTTCTCAGAATACTCCTGCGACCCATTCTGTCGATGAAGATGTCCTGTTCATTTATTAATGTGCTGGTTTCCAATTCTTATCTTGTGGAAATAAGGGTGGAGTAATTCTTATTGAAATCCTGCTATGGAATAACATAGTCCGAGTTCTTGATGGGGTCAACAATTCCATATCCGTGAATTCCATATGCGTGACCGTAGGAAATTTGCTTCCAAGGACCGGATGCTTTAAGACGGATTGCGCTTATGCCTGCTAGGCCTTTTATATATTCCTGCAAGGGAAGAAGGTGAAGTATTATTTGTAACCCTGCTTGTTGATCACAATGCTCCTGTTACTCCTATACTTGCAAATCTTTGTGCCTTAGTGAGTTTGTTAAGATAGCAAATTTTTTCTATTGCATTCCAGCCATAAGTGTATGGATCTAATGATCGCTGTATACATCCAGTGGATTATATGCGAATGCATTCCCCAGCGTTTACCAAAGTTTTTCTTGCATGCGTAGAACGCGCATAGTGCTCTTTTCATACGTTCCGCTTCCACGTAAGCTCTGAGTCTAGAAATGTTTTAGAATACTTAGCTTCATTGGAGAGTTTCAGAGGTATTCCATTAAGTTTTGGTATGTTGAAATTATCTATTTGCCTTCTTCAGGTATCGATTCCATAATACCGCTGATTGTTGATAAATGCTTGCCATTAACCAGGATTGCTGTCATCTGCGTATGCTACCGTCTTTATTAATTCGTTCTTTAGAGTCTAAGAATTTTGTTAACGACAAGAAACCACAAGAGAGGTGAAATGACCTCTCGTAACTGTTTTCTTTATTGTACGCTCGCTTATCTATTAATTAATAACTCTGCTATTAAGCATTGTTTCAATCTATTCCGTTACCATTGTCTTAGTTTCTAATCTCCGATTAATAGATTCTATTTTCACATTATTAAAAGCTCCTTCTATGTCCAGGAATGCAACTAGAATGTATTCTTTTTAGTGGAGGCTTTTCTCTATGTTTGATACAACTTCATGTGAAGCAGTCTCCACGGACTTACCTTTTATGTACCCGTGTTGGGTGTTACACAAGCTTTGTTCATTAAGTAGGCCTCTCACATACAAATCAATTCTAAGGTGCGGGGTTGAAGGAGTATAAGTCACAATTTGGGGAAAATGAGATAAGCAAATTTTATATGTCATGTTTGGTAGAAGCGGTACAAGTCTGTTGCGAACACAAATCGTTAAAAAAGGCAGTGGTCAAAGTAGCCTTACTATATGGGACATAATTGTGGGAGTATAGAAAAAAGTATAACTAAACATCTTTTCTTTTCCTTGCTTACCAAGTTCCACCACAGTATGGCCACTGTCCCAACCCGGAATTTAATTTCAAATGGCTAAAATTCACCGTCCGTAAGCAAATAATTCACTACTGCTTTATTTACAGAAGCCCTAGTGCGGACAGCAACTCAACTTATGATGAATTTGATGCGTTGTCCGATTCCATCACTCGAATTGTCTCCTTGTATCCGCATACTGAAATTGTCATTGCGGGCGATTTCAATATACACAATTCGGATTGGCTTCAACATTTTGGCCAGACAACACCCGAAGGAAGGTATGTTGAAATTTCTGCTGAGATAAACAATTTGACTCAACTTGTAAATGAGCCTACACGTATACCAGACATTGAAAGTCATTCCGCCAACATCTTGGACTTGTTTCTTACTGATAAGTACACCATTGATGTACTAGCGCCTCTAGGTCGGTCTGACCATAATATCGTATCAGCTAAATTCTCGTACTCCGACCACTCAGTTAAAGAAAAAACTCCTAAAAGAAAAGTATGGCAATACGAGAAAGCCCACTGGAGCGGCCTTAATAGTTTCTTTAGGAATTTTAACTGGTCGCTATGTTTCCTCGATAGCGACGTGGATGCCGCTGCTGATATGATCACTAACACTATACTCTTAGGTATGAATGACTTTATTCCTAACAGAATAAAGAGCATTAAACCTAAGGCAAACTCGTAGTTTGACCAGAGCTGTAAAGAGGCTATCAGGTTGAAAGAAGTAAGTTTTCGGTCTTATAAAGCCAACAAATCTGAGGAAAACCGAAGGAAGTTTAAACAAGCCAGAAAAGACTGCAATGCCCATATTCGATGTGTACAATTCTTACATGACCAAAAATTGAGGCAAAAAATCCTACAATGTCCCAAAGGTAGTAAAACATTTTTGGTCATTCGTCAAAAATATTAAAAATTCTGCATCGTCTGCCATCCCCACGCTCATTTACAATGACATTCCAGCTGTCAGCTCCTTAGACAAAGCTAATCTGCTTGCTGCTCACTTTGCAGCGAACTCCACTCTGCCAAATAATGCTTTGTCCCCACCTGTATTTGAGAGCGTCAAATTTCCATGGGACAAGTCCACTTTCGCACTCGTACAGTTGCAGGAGTACTCAAAGGTCTTAAACATACACAAATCCGCTGGTCCAGATGGTATCCCCCCATAGTTCTGAAGAGGTGTTCTTCTACGCTGGCAAAACCTCTGCGTGAGCTTTTCTGTCTATCCTACTTTTCAGGGCTCTTTCCGAGTAGATGGAAAACAGCATTTGTCCAGTCCGTCCCTAAAAAAGGCGAATCTTCCTCCCCGTCCAATTACCGACCCATTGCACTTACCAAGGTTATGGAAACGCTGATAAATCGTCAGCTTATGAAATATCTCGATTCACGAAAACTCCTTAATGACCGGCAGTATGGTTTTCGTAGCAACAGGTCCACTGGTGATTTGATTGCATATCTCACCGACAAGTGGAACCAATCTCTCCTTGACTTCGGCGAAACCAAGAAGGTTGCGCTAGATACTCGTATTTCAAAGGCATTTGACAGAGTTTGGCATCAGGCTCTTTTGTCGAAAATGCGTGCATTTGGCGTCGATGAGTCTCTTCTTCAATGGATTGGAAATTACCTTTCGGGGCGTTCAATACAAGTTGTTTTGGACGGCTTCAAGTCTGCAATTCACCAAATAAATGCTGGTGTTCCTCAAGGCTCTGTTTTGTCTCCGACTCTCTTTCTTATTTTTATAAATGATCTCTTGTCTGCAACTTCTAATCCAATCCATTCTTTCGCTGATGACAGTACCCCCAGTTTTTCATATTCGTTCCCTAACTCACGTCCTTGCTCTTCGGCCGTAGAAGGGGAACGGCAACGTATGTTAAGCACATTAAATTCCGACCTGGACAGCATAATTAAATGGGGTTCAACCAACAGAGTGGAATTTAATGCTTCCAAAACACAATGCTGTCTTCTGTCTCTGTAGCGAAACCAAAACCCTCAACCATTGTCCATGGATGGTACTTGCATTATTGAAACCGAAAGACTTGCCATTCTCGGTATTTGTATTAATAACCATCTTCGATGGAACGATCACATATTCGAGGTCGCCAAAAATGCTGCAAAATGTCTAGGATTCCTTAAACGGTGCAAGAAATATTTTATAAGGCATTCATCCGCCCTAAGCTGGAATATAACGCCCATATCTGGTCCGGTGCACAGAAGACCGTTCTGCACATTCTTGATAGGGTACAGAATCGCGCGTTAAAACTTATAGGTGATAGAGACATTGTGAATTCCATTCATTCACTAGAACATCGGAGAAATGTCTCCTGTCTCTCCCTGTTTTATCGTTTTTTCCACAAAAAATGCTCCAGCGAAATATTCAGTTGCATTCCTCCCCTTCAAAATTTCACCCGCAATACGCGACATGCTTCGAATGCACATCAGTTTACCCTAAAGCCAAACTTCGGTCGTACTGTCAAATATAGGGATTCATTTATAAGCTGAACAACACGAATGTGGAACGATCTACCAGGCTCTGTATTTCCCCATCACTACAACCTTCAAACATTCAAAGCCAACGTGCATAGGTACCTACTCTGTTCCTCTTCCCCCTTTTCCCTGACGCCCGTGCCCTGAAACAATTAAAGGGTATTAATACTCCCTTTGACGCGCGCAGATTACAAAAAAAAAAAAAATTTTCTGTAAGAAAATAAAAGAAATAGAAACACTACAAACACATTTTTTTTTTTCAAAATAAATGGAGAAAGAAAAAAGGTTTGCCGAAACTGTTTTATGAAAACGTACGATATCAGCCAAATGCTTGTAACTAACCTTATAAAAAAAATATGTTATCGATCTCGGGTTTTCTACAGCAGGAAAGGAGAGGACAAAGATATAATGCAATATAGAGTGCATTCTTTCATTTCCTTCCTATGAATCACACTATACAAGGCGGACGAGTAAGAGAAAATATTTACCATCTCACCTTAACATACAGAAAATGTATTCGTTATATTGTGAAAAGTACCTGCTCCAGTATCAAGGAAGATTTATTTCAGAGAATTTCACAGCCAAAATCTCAGTTTCAAGATTCCGCAAGTAGATACATGTCATACATGTGTCACTCTAGCCATGAGAATTAAAATTGAATCTCAGATGGAGCTGAAGGATGCAGCCTATAATAACTCCAAAAGAATTGACAAAGAGCGAGCAAAAACAACACCAACTCTACGAACTTTTGTTTTCGATCTACAACAATCACCCCAATTCTTCGCATACGAATCGAAGAATAGGAATTTAATTTTGATGCGACTCTAAATACGAAAGAAAATACGACTGATCACTCGATTTGAAGAACTGGGGTGAATACCTTCCTACTCCATATCTGAGTTGGTTTTTACAAACATCAACTATGGCCTTTTAATCTGGCTGTTCATAATCTTGGAGGGTATGAAGTTAAATGGCAGAAGGAAGACGTATAGCCACTGTATTATATGAGGAGCTCATAAATTTGCCTGACGACGTCGATCATGTTGCATTTTATTCTGATCCATGTGGTGGTCAAAATAAAATTTGCATGTTACAGCTATGTAACACAAAACCACATTAAAAATCATTGATCATAAGTTTATAGTCAGTGGCTATAACCATATGAATATCGTGGCCTCATTGAAAAAAAGAAAAAAAATGAATATCCTATATCGCATTCATACGACTGGTATCAACTTGTCAGAACTGTTGAAAAGAAGAAGCTTACTGTTAATGAGATGACACATGACAAGTTTTATGATTACGCATCATTGCTGAAGTACGTACTGGTCTTAAGAAAAAAAGATTCGACAGGTGAGCTTTTTAAGTGGCAGAAAGCAAAATGGTTACGATCACCTGGAGAAGTTTCGTACAAAGCTAGTTTACAGGAGGATGAACCATTCATTAGCGTATTTTTCTTAAGGCGAGGGAACTCGGATCCGATACTACACAAGACCAAAAAAATTATACACAGATACTTTGCCAATTTAAAAAAAAGAAAAAGGACTTAATAAGTCTTCTGCGCCTCATAAGACGGGCACTTATTCCATAAGACGATTATCGTCGGACGATATCGTTTTGACGATAGTTTTGCTTTACGTAGCATTAAAAATCACTATCGTCTAGACGATATCGTTTTGACGATTCAACTTTTGCTCCACGTAACCCCAAAAACTGTCAAACACTGTCGTCAAGACGACATCATTTGCACGATAGCTATAGAGGTATTGTCTTGCGTTTGTTTGTATATTTTGCAAGCAAATTAAGCTTTCTTCTGGAATTTTAAAGTGAAAAGTTTAAGTGTCAGTGCTTACAAAATGTTTTGACGTTGTACTATTTTACCTTTGACTATGAAAATGATAACAAATTACAAGCAATATCAAGACGGAGACAAAGAAGAATTAAACAATTCCAACGCACATGTTAGTAAATTAAATAAGAAACTCAATTTCATTTTGATTCTAATATTTAAAATCACCACAGTTTTGTTCAACGGTACACATTTGTTTTTCAAAGACCGCGACGAAATGAAGAAATTTACTCCAACAGGAAGGATAAACACAATCTGAATGCGATGATTGTGAGTAACATCGGAAACACAACATATTTGTATCTTCTATTGTTTTGCTCCTAAGGTCTGCGGCCATAAAGTGAAAATAACGGCAATAAATCCTAGATACTTCTTCTCACGACTCCCTAGTATGGAAACATTCCAATGAAAGGGCATTCTTTGAAAATAATTTTAATAAATTTTAATAATGTTAATACAATTTAATATATTACTTACATTTTGTGATTTGCTTTTCATAAACACAGAAAAAAAGAATATTTTTGGCACAAATGTAATTAATGACAATCAAAATAAGTTTGAACTAAAGTTTGGCAGTCAGTGAAATCGACTAAAAGTTCTCAAACTTTGGACGAACGATAGTGATAGAGTTATGTGAAGCAAATTAATGATGATAGCGTTCACTAGTATCGTTCGGACGTTGATCGTCACAAAAATTACGGAATGAGTACCCTGAGTTTCATTAATTTTACACTAACCTTAAAACTGAGAACTCTGCAGTTGATATTTGAAAAAGAAGATTAATTTTTAAACACGCTCATTCCAGCATTGTTTTTTTTTTTGTATAAATACTTCATTGTAATAAAAATAGTTTACTTTGATGTGTTATGTTGTTACTTGATTTTACCAGTATACAGTGCTTTGCAAAAGCATAAACACACCCTGTAAAAAGCCTTTTTTAGGAAACTCTAAACGGATACAGGCCCTTTATTATTTTTTTATTTTATGGCATCAATTAACAAATAATTAAAGCAGAAAAAAAATTCCTGATATTTTCTTTTGGGATTTCCAGCAATAAAAAACTGTTTTGTCTAGCTTGCAAAAGTATAACCGCATTACATTTTTCTCAATTTTTTTTTATTTTGGCTAATTGTTTTTACAGATATTAGTATGGGATTTTATTACCCTTTTTTTCAATGATACTAAGGAGTTCCATGCATCCTTAATTCATGCTCGGAGCTCGGAAACGTTCGCGAATTTTCGATTATGGGCATAAACTCGGCCTGTAATTATTTCCCAAAGATCTGCTAACGGATTACAATCCGGAGAACGTGCCGGGCACTTCATCAATCTGGTGTTCTGACTGACGTGAATCGCTGCATTATCTTGTTAAAAAACATGAGGTACCAAGTTCTCTTAGAATAGCTGGGTGTTTGCTGCACTATCCATTTTTGTGGATGTAAAGGCAAGTAAAACCTTACCGCGAGCGCAGAAAACCCTCCATACCATACAATTTCCACCGCCGAAGTTCCTCTTCTAAAAAAAAACCTTGGTTCCTTCTGTAAATCACGCCAATATCCATTAAAGCCGTCTGGTCCATCATGATTAAACTTCTTTTCGTCACTAAAAATAATCTTCAAAAAAAAATATTGTATTAGATTAAGACATTTCAAATTGAAAAAAAGAGGAAATGAGCGCAATATTACTTGCGGTTTTCCAATTATGATCCATGTTGTACGAGCGAATTCCACTCTTCTCCTTGTGAGCTGCTGTTAGATATGGAGCAAGCACCATTTTGCTTCGGACGATTAATCCGCTGCGTTTCATAGTACGCGAAACCGTCGAAACCGAAACATCTAAATCTAATTCACTCCGAATTTTTGACAATGAATGCACTTGTAAGCTTCTGTGGACGGCCAGGTCGGATAGCTGTGCCAGCTATCCGACCTGGCTGTGACACGGTCCGATCTTGATATTTTCTTCACGATTGCTCAAAGGCCCAAACCATCCTCGCGAAAAGTCAGAATTTTTCCCTTTTCTACTTCTGTTAAATACGTACCACGCGACATTCTTATTTGTCAAAATCACAATAAGAACTGAATAGAAATTGCAGTTTTTATATCGTGCGGCTATACTTTTGCAAGCTATACAAAACAGTTTTTTATTGCTGGAAATCCGAAAAGAAAATATCCGGGAATTTTGTTTACTCTAATTACTTGTTAATTGATGGATGCCGTAAAATAAAAAAATAATAAAGCGTCTGTATCCGTTTAGAGTTTCCTGGAAAAGGACTTTTACAGGGTGCGGTTATACTTTTGCAAAGCACCTTTCGAACAAAAACGTAATGGTCAATGAATACAAGACACCTTATTTCCTTATTACTACATAATATTTAAAAAACTTTTTGTATCTTTCAGTCTGGTATAAAAGTACAAATTCACAGTTTGAGTTAAAAAAAACATCGGAAAATTGAAAGTTTTGTTAAGTTGCAATTTTTGACTTATACTCCTTCTACCGCGCACCTTAGAATTAATCTTTCCAGTGTTTGCAAGAGAAAAGAGAAACTAATTGGTCTAAAATCTTTTACGGTTGAATTGATAGGTTTGCCTTGGGGGTAAATACCGCTTTCATCTCCCTCCACCCGACCGGTATGTATCTTAGCATTACACAGCTTGTGAAAATAACCTGGAAACCAACAGTTTTTTTTTTTTTTACAAAAAAAACTTATAAATCCATGCCAACCAAGTGAACTTTTGTCAGACTCTCCGTACAACAATGTTCCTACAAAAAAATGTTTAAATGAGTCCTCCACAAAAGAACAATTATCAAATTTACTACGCTGGAGCTCACCCAATCACAAAGCGATAAGTGGACAACTCACTTTAAAAACCGAGGGCAATGTCTTTTGGTTGACGTCCAAGCCCAACCACGAATACTAAAACATTCATTTACAAATTAATGAATAACAACATTCTATTTATGGCATATGCATATATTTGTAGTTGAATATATTTTATACGATTATTATTAGAACATTTATCTACTAATACATTAATGCAATTAAATATATACGAAATATTATCCAATGGTTTTGAATTTTTCCTACGAAAACCTCTCGACGTTGATGTCATCTTTCGAAAATAAAAAATCACCTTAATTTGTATTTATAAAAAAGTAGTACACTACACTAGAGTATAGAAAGTGTTATTTTTTTTAATAAATAGTATGCCTTTGTTAGATATTATATAAAAAAAAACCGTTTAGTGGATGGTATTTCTCAAAGCAGATATTTTCTTTTAAAATTCAACTTTATCGTTTTTTTATTTTTATTTTATTTATTATAACTTGCAAAGGCGATCTTTACCAATTCAAAAAGGTTTTTGATTTATCTTATGGAAAGATCGCAGTCAAATGTGTTCGTGCAATAGCAAGTTATTAAATGTGATGGGTGGACAAATATTTGATCGTCTACTCGAGAACGGTTATTTCTTCTTTAATCAAAAATTCAACAATTTCTTCATCAACATCTTCGGTCTCCAAGCTATCAGTATCAACATCTGCAGAGGGAGACAAAAAAAAAACATTGTTATAGGAAGTAAGTTTATTTCTTGTGGGTACTTACGATTTCTGAGCTGTAATCGCCTATTCTTCTGTTCCTTCCATTCGAGGACCCTCTTGTTACGATACTCGGCGAATTGATCACGCAACTGAGAGCGTTTCTCGAGCAATTCTTTTGATGCACGGGTCATGCGAAGACGATCCTTGCTCTCGAATTGTGGATAGTACTTCTTCAGTGCCTTCTTGACTTCCTTCTGTTGGATTTCGGTCAGTAAAGTGGGTGGACGTGGACGCCATAAATATTGAACAAAGTTCTTTAAAATTGTGCGCTTGAGGATACGTCCTTGGAACGAGTACATATTGTAACCGGTATCCTCTTTGACCTTCCACGACGAAACACCAGTGACGACATAACGACCGGTTGGATCCCATTCGACTTCGGATGCACGGAAGTGATCAGGTGAAGCCATCACAATGAAGTCATTGTTTGTGTCGAGGAATTCGAATGTTCCCGCGGTCAAGTTGGCAAGTACAATGAATTGACCACGTGGGGACCAGAACAAGTGACTGCAAGATTTCTTTTCCAACTTTTTGACCAAACTAGGCTTTTGACCCTTCTTGACTTCGTAGAAGCTTACATTGGAGTTGTTCAGTTCACCGTGAATGATGGAGAACTTGTTGCCTACCGGTTCCCAGGAGAAGGCCAAAATGAGGTCCTTGATTTCCACCGAATCAACAGGGATGTCCTTCTCACGCATGTGGAAAATCTCAAAGTTATAGAACATGCCGAGGAATTTCACATCAAAGTCCTTCTTGTCCTTCTTCTGTTTAGAGAAACGGTCGACCTTAACGCAGAGATAGTCGCCAGACTTTTGCCAATGGATCTTACAGTCAGCGACATGGAAGAGATTCTTGTTACGAATCTCACGTTTCTTGGGAATCTCCAGAAGGATAACCCTAGCTGGGATTTGATTCTGTTCACCTACCCAATAGGCGATGATGTTGTCTGTTGGCGACCAACTGAATCCACGAATGCCTGCGACTTTAATGGATTTCAAATCCAACAAGTAGAAGCTGGGAGTTTCGTAGACATGGATAGCATTGTCGCCCATACGCGCTACATATTTGTCATCATGCGACCAACGGAACATGGAAAGATTGGACATTCCATCGGAGACAAAGCTGCGTTTCTCTAGGCCAGTGCGAATATCCCAGATGATGATCTTCTGGCCAGTTGCAGTGGGGCCATAAGTTACGAGGTAATTCTCGCACGGTGAGAATTCAACAAACTGGGTCCCAGGATGGGGGAACTTGTTGATCTTACTATAGGTGCTACCTCCCCAGATGGCTACGCCAGGCTTATGGAAAGTAACAACGTATGTTCCCAGTGGAGACCATTTAACAAAGGTGTCGGTGAATCGGTCACGTGTTTCCAACTCAGTCGGTTCGGGGAGGGTATTCTGCCAGAACTGAACTTGCACCGAGTTAGGAGCAGTCTCAGCTGCGACACAATACTGATCGTATGCATCCGGTTCAGTGATGAAAGTGTAAAGATCATTCTGCATCTTGAATGGCTGCGGAGTTGGTGGTTCCCATTTTTCTGGGATGTTTTCGTACCTGAAAAGGATAATGGAGTCGTTTATTTATTTACGGGCGTTATATAATATTCCTACGATAACAATTTATTTTATACAATATTGTCTAAATTGCTAAGTTGCACAGTATAGGTAATATTTTTTTGTTACTTTGTTTTTAAATTATTGCTGACGAGGGATGGGGGGAAGAGTGTCCCCAATAAGACACTTGTCCCTTGTTTCAGGTGACAACGAAATAATTATCTAGATGCAGTCAACGGTGCTCACCTTTTTGGGCTAGCTCGACTTATTTGGATCCCAGGTCTATAAGCATTTTCAAGATTGAGTCAGGGTGTTGAAAAAGAGATGGTGGCGGATGAACCATTGATAGTCCAACAGCAGTGCTCAAATTCCCGTAGGATATTACTGGCATCGGAATGCCCATCCCCTTGTCTTAGGGGTTTTAAGGATCTGGCCTTCCAGGTTTGGGTTTGTGCATCGGGGTAACTGCCCTAGTTACGAACGAACAACAAATCTCTGGGTAAGGACGATTTTACTATTGACGAACTTCGCAAACGAAATAAGGGCAGCGACCTTCAGATCTGTACGTGGAATATTGACCACGAGCATCCGAATAATTAGCCGAAGCCCTAGACTGATACAAAGCGGATATCACCGCCACCCAAGAAGTGCGGCGAGATGGTCGGGGAAAAAAGTGGATGAAATACTGTGACATCTACTACGGTGACTGCTACAGGGAAGAAGCAGCGTTTATTTGGATGCAGATTTGTGGTCAAAGGCAGACTTAGGTATAAGGTCTGGACTTTAGGCATATGAGCGAATATCTGATGACAATCCACATTGAGGCAAAAACATCTCAGCCTAATATGCGCTCACGCCCCTAAAGAGGATAAGGTCAATGTGACCAAAGACAGCTTTTATGAGCACCTCGACAGGACCGTGTTATGACGTCAAAATCGTGAATATACAGGTTGCACGGCAACATCTCCGGAAACGGACTCAGGCTATTCGACTTTTCGGCGAAACATCGCTTTAGCTAGAACACGATTCCCGCTCCTCAATATTCATAAGGGCACCTGGCGCTCTGCGGATCAACTATAACTGTTAACCAAATTGATCACGTCGAGATTCATGCAAGGTCCTTCTCCAGTATTTTAATTGTTCACCTTCCGAGCAGTTAACAATGACTTGGATTACTACCTTGTTGCTGTCAAGGTACGTATGCGGGTATCCCAACCAACACAACACTAAAGAAGTACAGTGAGAACATTTAACTTCTAACCGCTACAATCTCAAGAGACTGCCAGAGACTTCGCCGATCAAGTGTCCCTGAACCTCCCGTCCAATGCCGCCCACATTAAGCGCAGATGAGCAATGGCATCATTGTCAGCAAGTCATCAAGAACTTCCTTTGATGTGCCGAGTTTCTCGCATCGACTCCAAATAAACCTTTGGTTTGATGAAGAGTGCCACCAAGCTCACGCAATAAAGCAAGAGACTTATAAAGCCACACTACACAGAGTGACGAGAGGAGGTTACAATATCTACAAGCTGAAGAGAAAGGAAGAACACCAGCTTCGCTTCTAAGAAAGAATATGAAAAATGTTCGAAAGTTTTACCAGAAGATAAAAAGAGCATGCCAAGGCCCAAACAGAACTATACGGTTGTATAGATTTCACTGACTGACGTGGCTAGGACATGTAGAGCGAATGGACATTAACGATCCGACCCGCAAAGCCTTTGAATCCACCTCGAAGGGACGACGCGGTAAAGGAAGACCTCACCTAAGGTAGCGCACACATGTGGAAAGGGATCTCAACCAACTTTGTGTACAAATCTGGAGGCGGCTAGCACAAGATCGATCTGGCTGGAGACGCTTGTTGGTTGAGGCCGGTCCACCCCGGATGCAAGGGCGCTTCAAAATCTCTCCCCGAAGTTTCGACTTATTCAGCATGATATCTTCGTGCATAGCTTGTGTTTTTTTTTTTTTTTAAATGTTACCTCGTTTTGCTCCAAAGCGGTTAGAGGTATGGCAACTGAGTCAGTAGGAAGTCATTATTATTTACACATTCACCAATCCAGAATGTACAAAACATGAAGTTATAGATCCAGACAAATTAACATTTTTCGATTACAGAAAAACTGTTTAGAAATTCATGAAGGTAAGGGCCTATGGAGGACATATTCCCCAAATATAACCTTTTTATTAATGTTTCTTCTATATTTTTTCCTAATTTGTGTGGACTGCATGAGAATATGTGAATATGTGCAAAATAAAATTTACGAGTAAGTATAATAATTGGAGAACTTATGGTTCTTTGCTTTGAACAACGATTTTTACTCCGTGTAAAACTCATAATTTTACATTTGTTAATATTAAAAGCTAGTTGGTTAGTGTTACACCTATACATAAAGTGTATCCTGAAGTTTGTCAAAGTCTGTTCCATGTTTTAAATATACAACCGGATGTATGACCGGATGTTCGGTCATACAGCTGTGAGCAAAAAAATAGCAGTGTTTGGAAAGAAATAAAAAAAAAACTCTATTTTTCATCCAAGATCCACAGTATTCAGGAACATTATATTTTTTCTTAATACAATAGAAGGTACAAACTAATTCAAAGAATAATATTAATCAGAACATTAATAACAAAAAAAAATATAAAAATTAATTGTAATTCAATGTTTAACAAAATAATAGCAGTGTTTCAAATTTAATACAAATATTCATAAAATTAAAGTGAAATCAATTTTTTTGTACTTGCATAGGTCTCAGTACTTTGTCGAAAAACCTTTGCAGTCAATGACAGCCTTGCATCTTCGAGTCATGGAGTCCACAAGGCCCTGATACCGACTTTGTGGTATGCTGGACCA